>OZ012667.1:22346364-23006317 GCA_963942505.1 Lordithon lunulatus
ATCTGTTCTTTAAAGATGTCTATATTCCACTATCAGTTTATTAATTACTTTCCGAATACAGTAGTGCTGTATAAGGAAGCTATTATTTTACCGAAAACGTTTTCTAACTAAGATTGTGGAAATAAGCGAAAACTTTCCGGGAAAAACACTACACTACACTACAAGAAAGGTATTATTGTCGTGAACAATTTAGAAACAAAAAATTTAATTTTCGTTACGTTTTATGCCTAAAATATGTGTGGATGTTAGGACAGCAATAGGTTGCGACCAAATTGGGCAATTAGCTGAGAACACTATCTGGCACGATCCAGTGAAAATTTTAGCAACATCGGTTCAATAACAACGAAGGAAACTCGATAATCACCATGTACTGCGAATAATTGAGCGGTGCCTCAGAATAAACATCAACTCGCGGCGGGAACAGATCGCTGAGAACTCGCGCTCGGACGACCCTGTGAAAATTTGAGTAACATCGGTCCACTAAAACAAGATATCGCGATAATATCAAGTTTCTATTGCGCATATGGCAAATAACAAAAGGAACGTCCGCCGAATCACGAGTGACGTTATCGACCGTGACGTAAATCTAGCAGGGAATTCGTGAAAATGGTCGTATGTTAAAAGTAGTAAGGTAAATGACGAAATGAAAAAATGTCATTATGCCAAAATGTCAGAATGTCAAAAGCAAAAAATGTCAAAAATTTGTAATTCGAAAAGTCGTGTGGTACCCACACCAGATATTTTTGTAATATGTATTATATATTAATAATTTAAAATACTACTGATATTATTTATATTGAAGCTGCAATTTTAGATAAATACACAATAACAATAATTTTTCCAATGCTGAAGTTTGATCTCAGTGAATCCTCCAACTACACCATTGATGTATTATACTCCCCTATTTCTTAGCTCATGCAATTTATATCTCCTCTGAAGCCCAGAGGCTTGTAGCTGCTTCAGATTCATTTGGATGGAACACGAGAGCTTTTTCCTTTGCCACTTAGAAATTACTTTTCTTTTTCACTAAAAAAAATCGATGTTTACGCTTTTCCCATTCATTTGGATGGAACACGAGAGCATTTTCCTTTGCCACTTAGAAATTACTTTTCTTTTTCACTAAAAAAATCGATGTTTACGCTTTTCCCATCCTCTCCTAACCATTTTTTTAACTTAGCAAGTATCTCGGACGTTTCCCCAAGCTTGTCACTCTATGTAGCCAGGGTTGTACGAGCTCTCAGCCATTCTCACCTGCCTTTCTTGCCACTTAATATCTCTCAATCCCTAGGCTTCCCCTTTCTCTCAGCTTCTCTACCCACACCTTGGACATACCCACTCTTTCATACATCCTTTCTCCATCCACTATCCGTCCTACTTCTACACCTTATCCATACATCCCACACCAGTCTTTCTTCACCCAAATCCCACAATCTTTCCTCAAACTTCACTACCCTCACACACGACTCCACCACATGCTCATCCGATGAGTCTCCTGCAGCAACACTGCCCTAGGCGTCGACCTTTGGAGACCTAGTAGAAACGCGAAGTTGGAGCTTAGCGGGCACCCCTACCCTACTACCACATTCACACTAAATTTCTCAGAAACTTATCCATTCACTCTTGCTTTTGCCCACGACTCTATACATACTTCTCATCCACTCCACACCTTACTCTTCCGTACTGACTCTCTCCATACTCTCAACAAGTTTCCCCCTAAGAACTGAGGCCGCTTTTCGTTTTCACTAGTCAATATTAAAAGTCAACAATCAAATTTAAAAGGTTTCAACTACTAAATTGTTTTGGGATATGGTATTAATGCATTTTAGATTTAATAATATGCATGGTTACATTCCTCAATATCACATGCAATGTGTTTAAGATCTTTTAGTAAATACACTGTAACTGGTTATTGGGATTGCTTGTTGATGTTTAAACAATCTGTACAACTCTTAAAATCTAGGATATTACTAGGTGAAATTCCCGTTGTCCGACGGCGTATGATGAATCAACTATCTTGCCAACTCATCTGAGCTCATATGACGATTTGTATACTTTTCCTCTCAAAATATTACCTAATCCAATATTGTGCGCCCTGCTTCTTCTTCTTTTAACTATGCAGTTGCAACTTCCAAGATAACAATAATCGCAACTATCCTACTATCGTGTTGTTTTTGTCCCCATTTGGCAAATAAATCTGTCAGTAATACAAAAAATTGTCACGACATGCACTGACCACACAAGTCATACATGACTGGTCGATCGGCTTCATCTTATCGGCATCAACATTATCTTCGTTTTTATATTATCGGAATAGGGATTATTATAAATGTACTGTACTGCTATAATTACTTTTATACTAAAATGTTTCTATTAATTAATTTCTAGCCAAATCGAATGACAACTGAGGACCTGGATAAGATATTTTTTCGAACTAACCATCAAGGTGCTCATGCAAAGGGAAAACTAGGAAAATCTGCGGGAATACCCACCACTTTATCAGCGTAAGTTGTATTGAATATAAAAAAAAGTTCTCACATTGTTAGGCCAAATCGAGGTGGATAAATGCTTTATAGCATAGAAACAAGAAACAAAAAGAACAAATATAAAAAATATATTCAATAAATTTGCTCAATAAAATACAAAATTCCAATTACAGGACATTCCTATATATTAGCAATATCGTATTAAATGAGAACCCAAAAAAGTTATGTCTTGGGTTTTCATATTTTAGCTTTATTTAGTTTTTCTTATTATTTGTTTCTAATTGTATTCGTCCCTGTAATGGGGGTTAAAATAATGGTATCTTGCGTTGTTTGTGAATAAATATATAAAATGCTGATGTAGTAAATATTTCTTGTATCTTGTAGGTCTGATGTTGCTGGCGCGTCAATGGAAAAACCATGGAAGAAGATAAACAAACACGAAAACAAGAAAAAAAAAGAAAAGCTAAGGAGAGTCTATGCTCATCTGGACCAACATTAAAACAACCTGTTAGAAAGTTTTCATACAATAAATATTTTTACAATTAATTTTACATTGCAATATAAAATATATTTATTTGGGAAGAACTATGTTGTTTCACATTTAACATATAAATTTATCATTAAAAGAAAAAAACAGAATAAACCAATGTGTCACGATTTCATTTTACTTATTAAAACGTTATTTACAACTAAGGATCTTCAGCATTGTAAAAAGAATTTTAATTAAACACTATACTATGCAAAATTGCTCTTTCACATTTTTCTTCAAAGTCGTGCAGCACTTCGTCGATATCATTGTCTATGTCGTCACTTTTAGATAACTGGAATCAATAATTTCTATTAGTAGACGTCAAATTTATCAAAAAAACATAAATAGTATAAAATAAAAAAATGAAAATAATAATATCAAATGTCTAACAATAGTCTTGGACACAATATTAGAAATCCACAGGGAAAGCAATAACTGTTGGGATGTCCCATCAAATAGTTATTGGTGGAAAAGAATTTAATATGGTCATTTTAAAAGACACAGAAGGAAATGTAATGACAGACGAAGATAAAAACAGAAGGAAAATATAAAATACAAACAATAAATCCCCCAATACACATAGCCTGAAGATGAATAGAAGTCACAAACCACATGGCAGGAATGGAGAGATGAATTATGTATCCTTTGTTATAAAGATTGAGTTGAAGACCTGACAGAAGCAATTACTTAAAAAACAAAGAAGGGAACTTAATAACAGATGCCAACAAATCATAGTATAATAGTAACAATATTCGTAAGATCTGACAGAAGTAGTAACTAAAAAAACTAAAATACAAAAAAGGAAACATAATAACAGACAATATCATGGAAAAAAGGAGACAATATTTTGAATAAGCAGTAATAGACAAAACAGAAGAACGGGTCAGACATGGCTATAATAATACAAAAGAATATAAACTAAAAAAATTAAAAGGGAAAACACCCGACAAAGACAGGTGACATTTCCACGGAATTATAAAATATATCACTAAATGATATAACAGGAGGCAAAAGAACACCAAGAGCATGGAACACAAAGGAGATTAACAGTCCTTATTATGTAACAGGGAGTTCTCGCTAAATCTAAATACCAGATGGAGAACCGTTAAATGTTGAACGTTTTCTCGATTCTATTGTACGGAGTCGAAGATGGACAATAAAAATATCTTCTATGAATAAACTTGAAGCCTTTGAGATATGGCTGAACCGGGGGTTGCTAAAAATTCCCGGGCAGAGAAGGTAACAAACAGTTAGGAAGGTAACCGGATCAACTATAATGTACAATATTAAATCATGCAAAGAAATACACAAAACAAGGAGATATGCAATATAAATATGATTTCTAAGAATAATTTAAAGCAGGATAAGAGTGGATAGAATAAGAAACAAATCTTACAGATAGACCTGATAAATGAGAAAATTAGAGAAAGAAAGCTCAGATCAATATTTCCTAAAGTAGGTGATATCGCCCCATGCTGGTGCAGTGAATGAATAATAAAGATAATAAGAATATTTTTAGGTAATATACACACACAATATCACAAGCTATCACTTTCTTCAAAAAGCAGGTAGATTTTCAGGCGGACGCTTTATATTTTTATAAATTATCGGAAACGGGGCGATAGGCTGGGAATCTCTGACTGATGATGGTTCAGATATGTATGCTATATGAAAGAAGAAAGACTAGCAAGAGTAACTATAGAGGAAGACCAAGATACAATAAGAGTGGCAACAAAAAAACATATAATGGTATATTAAACAAATAATATAGGGTAGGAACAAATAGAGAATCTACACAAGAAATAAACACAGTATCCTTATAACTAACGGTACAATAGGATTAAGATTAAAATAAAATAAATATATAATTACCATCATGCAAAGGTCACTTATGAGAAAAGCTCCGATTGTAGCTTCTTCCAAATTATCTTGTATATCAATGTTTATAACATGGACTATTGAATTGTCAACAGGTTCTCTGTTTTCCATACATTCCAAAACTTGATCATACACTCGTTCTTCACATGTTATTAATACATCAAACTTATCCTTATTTTCTTGAAATCTCTCGGGATTTGGTTTAATTCTTCTATTCCTATCTAATGTGTGCAGCAAACCATTTTGCGTATATCTTTATGCTAAATTAAGGAATAAGAATACTTGAAAATTTGTCAGCACTTCTGTTGAGCAAAACTCAACACAACAATATTGCAACACATTTTTTCTAGGTTCTTATTATACTCCTGAAGAGACGCCGGTCCTGTAAGCTAGTAAAAAAATCAAGAATTACCGATATAATAATTTTAATAAATCATATAACATGCACAATATTTACATGATTTGAAAGCGACTTGAACTTTGCACTACACTGTGTTCTAAAATTTCTATGAACATTTCAGAGGACCTTCATTATTCTGATTGTAACCAAGCCCATATGTCTCATTTTTACTTTATAATATGTAGGTATCATAAGTATGGTTAAAGCATTGTAATCGTGTTATTATATATAGACCATCTTTCTCCGACAAATTTCCACGAAAAACGAACCAAGACTACATTACATAGGATAACAGCCACATGCAAAAACATTATTTTAAAATATATCATAGGTTTCCGGTAAATTTAAATAAAAAATATGATACCAATGCACATTACTTTATCATGCGTAGTAATAATAATTTAAATATTATTTTTTTTAACATTATAGGGCTATCACCGGTAAAGGGAGTAGCTTAGAGAAGTTTAATCACCCGGCATTTACCTTAACTTCACAGAAAACCTATGAAAAGTTGTGAAAGGTGAATCTCTTGGATTTAAATCCGCGCTCCCCAATGCTCAGTACGACTAAAGAAATAAATTATTTTAACTTTTCAAGTTTACAATATTTTTATAATTTTCACGCTTTTATTCTAGAAATCTGCATACATTACTTATTCTGTATTATTTATTTTTATAGCTATTATATTTGATCAAAAATTAACTTTATCAAATGTATATTTTAAAAAAATTGACAAAATAGTCATTCCTTCCAGATATTTTTTTCTTCAATTTCAATCAAAATACTGTAAATAATGAATACAAATTTTATACAAAACGGAAACGCGCAGTTGAAACATGGACTTTCCTCCTACAGATGTTCACCAAAAAGTAATCAAACCTAAGTTACGTGAATTATAGCCACATGGAAAACCTGGTCTTAAAATATACAGTAATTTTTCCGAAATCATGGCACACAGAAATGTTACAGGCGGATATAGGACAGGCATTTTAGCAATTATGGTTAAAATGGGTACCTGTTAAAAGGCTTTTCGCAAGTTCCTTTCACAGTTACTATCCTTCATCCGTAATTGGTAAAGTAAAAACATGATTCACTGATTTTAGATTTAAAACTATTCTTAAAAAGTATATTTAAATTAATTTAAAATGTATTAATACACTGTCACAAAATAATAAAATTAAATGTGCAGGTTATATTTTAATAGAGGAGAATTGAAAATTCATATTCGAACGAAACTTGTTCGTCGAAAATAACATCAAATAAAACGTATATTGTGAATTTTCAACATGCACAGACCAATCACAATACTATTATCAATGACCTAGGTTAGTAATAAATCCAGTATTAACCTAGGTTAATACTTCATCTGAATGTACCTAGGTTAATAATCAATATGAATTGGCCACTACTTTAAGCGGTAGTGAAATATACACAATTCAAATTACAGAGATCAAAAATAAGTAGGTTTTTAGGCTAATGGTAAACAATTTTATTCTTCAAAATTCAAACTGAATTATTTGTATCAATTTCTGAAAATAAATTACATAACTAAAAATTATAATTTGATTGCTAATTGACTTTATACTTTTATCACACAAAGTATAGCTAAAGTATTGGAATCGTGCACAAAAAGAACACAAGACGGTCTCCTGATTTAGACCATGAGTCAAACTTTCCTGAAGCATTTAAAAAAAACTGCTGTATATTTATATCTTGATTCGCTTTTGGTGGGAATTTTCCGGGGGAAAGTGTATTTTTACCAACTGAAATTTTCCTATTTTGATAAAAAGTTAACACGATTTTTCCTATGGTCAAAACTTATATCTATAAGTCACTTTACATTTGTAAAAAACAACTGGATATATATGTTTTTCATTACATATTACCTACAATTGCTGTCCTATAAAATCAAGTATCAATGCATGTAACCGACTAAGAAGTCAAATTGTTTATGTGCCTTTGAAAATATCAATTTTGTTAATTGGTTAATTAATGTTATTAACATGTTTAATAAGATGTTGATAATATGCATTTCATACAGAATTATAATTTACTTATTCTTTTTATATAAAAATTATTAATAATAATTAATTCGAAATAGGTACTGTAAATACAGAATTAATGCCCATGGCGGGAATTTTTTTGTTAGTTTCCATTTCTAGTTCAACAGTAAAAAAAAAGTGTACCTTTTTATAAAAATACGTTATCATGGCTAAATTTAAAATTTTTCTTGGCTAAATAAATTCTTTATACTTTTAAAAATATTTTAAACGTTTAATAATTTCTAAATCCAAAGTATTTCCGAAGTTATTGCAATTAGAAGGGAGCGCGGCTGAGGGCTCTAATTACTCTCGAAACTACGGGTCCGTCCGTTAAGGCACCCAATTTCCAAATTTGATCCCTTGGGTACTATGTAATTAAAATAAATTACACAACTGGCAAACGTTTTCAAAATTACGCGCCGACCAACCCACGTTAGTTAATCTACAGCTGTGCCAACATATTGATTTTTCCGTGGTTCAGCCTCTTATAGAAATATGGTGAAAACGTATCACTAAATTAATAAAATAGTTATTTGTGATACAAGTGATATTTTTGTGAAGTGTTACCAAGTGAATAAACAGAATAAAATCACTATTGATGGGTACTATCGAGCAATCGATAGTCGGGAAAATATCAGACTATCGATAGTCGGGAAACTATTGGACTATCGATAGTTGAAAAGAATCGTAAGAAAATGCTACTGCACAAATTAATACATAGGCTGTTTGGTAACTGGATTGCCAAAATGAACTGTAATGTTAATCAGATTCGAAACAGAATAACCTTTTTTAGATCGGGCTTCGCTTAGGAACTATTTTCAAAGATGTAAAAGTAAGCCAGCTATGAAAATAAAATATTAATTATTATTTGAAAGCTTCTTATCAACTAATTATTTGTGTTTAGGTTGCTTGACTTTCTTTTAAAAGTGTGATCAAGCGCAGTTTAGTAAGAGTTTGATAATGCAACGATCAGTACTAGGAGAATATGCAAAGTGTCATTTGCTGCATAATTTTGTTTGGAAAACTATTAATCGAGAAGTCTTACATCCGTACGTACCACTACCACAGAGTTCATCACTTGCAGCCGGGCAATGAGGTACAACGGTTAGCATTTTGACTAGGCTACTTGAACAGATGAACATAAAAGACAAAAAGGGAAATGTAATAACGGAAGAAGACACAATCATGGAAAGATGGAGAAATCATTTTGAAGAACTGGCACAAACGGAGTCAGATATAACAATAATACAAGAGAAAACAGAAATAACACAAGAAATTGAATTTATACAAGAAAAAGAAAGTATAAAAATGTTAAAAGAAGGAAAAACACCAGACATAGACGACATAACACCAGAAATGATAAAGCATATGGGAAAAGAAGGAATAAAACAGATAACGCGATTACTTAATTGCATAATAAAAACCGAGAAAATACCAACGGAATGGAAAACAGGTATAATAATACCCATTTACAAAAACGAAGACAAGAGAAACTGCAATAATTACAGAGGAATTACGCTAACCAGCATACCAGGAAAAATACTGGCAAGAATAATGGAAAAAGAATAAGGGCCAAAATAGAAAAAACAATAGACGAGACACAATGCGGATTTAGGAGAGGAAGAAGCGCTCAGAACCTGATATTCCTAATAAGGCAAATGAGTGAAAAACTAATAAATGAAGACAGGGAAATACATATATGCTTCATGGATTTAGAAAAAGCTTTCGATAGAGTGAAAAGAGAAGACATATGGAAGAAACAACAAGAGAGAGTAGATAGAGCTTCAATTGAACTAACCATACAAATGCACAAGGTCAACAAAAATATAATAAGAACAAACAATGAAGAGTCAAGGGAGTTCACAACAAGAATAGGGGTTAATCAAGGATACGTAAAAAAACAAGACAAGAGTTGACAAAATAAAAACGAAACACATAGACAAAACCTCAAAATAGATCCAATAAACGACAAAATAATAGATGGACAGTTCAGATGATTAGGATACATACGCCGAATGCCAAAAAAGACTACCACGACTGATATACGAGAGCAGGGCAACAGAAAGCAACTACATAGGGAGACCAAGGAAAACATAGGACTACAGAATGAGAAAAGAAGCAGAAAGAAATAACATAAAGTGGAAAGAGATTATACAATTGACATAAGACAGGAAGAAATGGAGGGAAATATACAAACAATGTACATAGACAAACATGTAAAAATGTAATATAATGTATATAACTGCCTTACACCAAAATATGGTAGATGGGCATTCGATTAAGTAAATAAATAATACTTGAACAGAATTCTGAACTGAATAATTTTTGATGAGGAATGGAATTAACAATAATTATAACGAAATATGTGATCTATACTAAATCCACACGCAGTTAGAATTAGAGAATTTCAACACAGATTTTCGTTAACACTTGGTGTGGTATTTTAATGGACTGCTACCAATTTAAATTTAACCTCATCCTTTAAATGCTGACGCATACCTAGCATTTTTGGGAAATAACTTTCAAGATTTATTCCTATTGGTTTATAAATAGAATGTGCATGCTGGAAGGTATGTGGTAGAGTGGTTCAACAACAATTTCAATGGGGGATTGATTGGTGCGTTCCCGTTCATTGGCGTGTAAGGTCCCTGAACCTAAATCCTCTAGACTTTTAATTATCGTCACTTCAAAACATAAAAATAAACCAAATATGGAAAGAGCATTTCCAAGCAGTACTAAAGAAAGGCAGGAGGAACAAGAACAAAAAAGGCGCAACATAAAGAGGAGAAGTAAACGAGCCTACCCAAGCAGAGTATATGAAGAAGCTAAAAAATGGAAACACACCAGGAGAAAACGAGATAACAGGAGACATCCGAAAATGTGAAGAAAAAAAAGTAATATATGGGCTTATTATAAAAATGTGGAGGTATGAAGAAATTCCAGAGAGCTGAATAATAGAAAGCCGATACATAAGAAAGAAGAAAAAAATATCACTCCTCTAAACACTACATATAGTAGTACTTGCAGCCCTAATACAAAAGGAACTGGAACCACACACTGAAAGAGAAATAGGAGACTACCAAAACGGTAACAGATAAGAAGAACAACTTATCACGAACTCGTAAAGAGAATGAACCGAATTTGACAAAAACTGCAAAAAAGGATAGTGTCATTTGAGAAACGAAAGTTGTATACACTTCCGGCCAAACCGGAAAGTAATGTTATTTTTTAGTATGCCACAAAATAGTTTACGTGATACTGAATTACAAAATATTTAACCGTTTTTTCGTCAATCGTGAAATAAAGAAGTTACAGTGTTCCCTCTTATTTGGATCACACTCTATATGTAGATATAAAAAAGTATTATTTCGTTAAGGTTTAAAAATTATACCATCTAAATGGTGGTCTTGACGGTCGATACATATTTGGAGACGTTCTTGGGAGTTTTCCATTATTGGAATGACCTTCAGTTGGTCTAAGAACCGAGTACGATGTTTGAAAACCTCGACCATGACGTACCTCCACAGGAAAAGTCTCAAGGGCTTAAACCATGCGTGCGCGGTGCCCACCAAACTGCCGCCTCAAACATTCAAACATTTCGAACATCGTCCTCGATCCTTGAACCAACTAAAGGAGGCTATTCTAGAAAAAAAATAGGGTATCTTTTTATCGAGGGTAATGGAAAACTTTAAAGAGCGTCCCCAAATCTGTATCGGCCGTCAAGGCCACCATTTGGACGGAATGATTTTTAAACTTTTTTATATCAATATTTGAGAAGTTTTTGGTGATACCTCGTACTATTCTTTTTCAATCGCCCTTTTAAATATGGAAGTTATGTCTGGCACACCCAGTATTACTGGAATGTATAACATGGCGAGTTTTATTTTCAGTATGTTGTAGAGGAACGGAAAAATGGTAAAACATTCACTTTGAGAGATATGAACAGGTACGTTTTTTTTTTGATAAAAAGTTTCGTTTTTTTTAAATTAAATATATAAATTAGATAATAGATCGTTTGTTCGAAGAGAACCATAATTGTTTAAATTTGGAACAGGCAGTTCAAATTGCAGTCAGGAAGGAGCAGGTGGGAGAAAATTCAAAGATGGCGGACCAACATTACGTGATGAAGTCTTCAGTCTCAGCTACTAGGGGCGCTCCAAGCAGCAAGGATTTCTACAAGCAGATAATAGGAAGTATTGGAGGGATAGCAATCGCACATCCGAACAAAATTATACAGAAAGGCGAATAGTATTTGTTCAGTATGCGAGAAAAACGGACATAGCGGTAGTTTTTGTAAATTTAAAAATTATGTTTGCAATTATTGTCCAAAAAAGGGACAGTGTGTCGGGAGACAAATTGCCATCTGTCTCAACAATTATTTACGTTCACAACATCATGAACAATTATTTAATTTAAGTGGTGATGATTTGCCAATTTATAGTGAAATTTTAGTAAATGTAAACTTGTTTAAATTTGAATTAGATACTGGGGCAAGTACATGAATTATTCCTAATGCTTTTAAGACTCAGCATTTTGAAAAATGGGAATTGTATCACAGTAAAAAAATATTTTAGAAATCATGGAGGGGGGCTATTGAAGCCACTAGGATATATTACTATAAAATGCGAGAAAAGAAGACTCATTATCTTTATATGTTGTAGAGGAATACAGACCATGCATATTGGGCCGAGATTTTGTAAGAAAATTCAGCTTGTTCATCAATCATTTGAAGGAAGGCGTAGGAAACAAAGGAATTGGTCAAAAAATCAAAATGTATTTGAAGATCGTGTTGGATCATTCAATGGAGGCACCATAGATTTGATAGGTAGATGTAATGCCAACATTTTTGCGACCTAGACAATTACCATTTGCAATGAAAATTAAAGTTGAATTGGGGTACAGCCATAGTTCCAATATTAACACAGGACGGTTCTGTGCGGCTACGCTGAGAGCGTCGCCGTTATTCCCAAATTAATGATTGATCAATATCCGTTACCCCGTATCCAAGAATATTTTGTCAAATTACAAGGGGCAGTACTATTCTCAAAACTTGATTTGTCGGCGTCATAACAACAAATTAGTCTAGATGATGAATCTCAAGAAATGAAAACGAGTTCTACTCATAAAGGTTAACCTTACACACGTTTGCCATTTGGTCTATCACCGGCCCCTGCAAAATTTCAAAGAATTATTTGCAGGAGTAGAAGGTGTGGACAATTTGGTAGATGACGTGTTGTCTCGGCTAGACATAGTGAAGAATACATGGCTAGATTAAGAATAGTGTTAAAAATTCTTCAAGAGAGAAATGTGGCAGTTATAAAAAAAAAGGTCAATTTCTAAAAGTAGTATTAAATATTTGGGCCATATTATTTTCACGGATTACATACGGATATGGTTGAGGCGATGAGGCGATACGAACCAATATTACAGAATTACATTTCTCGGTTTAGTAAATTATTACAAAAACTGTAGATCAACATTTTTTATCTCCCTTGTATAGATTGTTAAAGAAACAGATTACATTTCATTGGGAGAAGGATTGTGAAAGTAGTTTTGTAAAATTAAAGAAGTTTTAGTTTCTGGCAATGTTTTAGCGCACTACAATCCTGAAGAAAAGGTAAAAACAGTTGACGCAAGTAACAGCGATATAGGGGAATTTTTATCACATGTTTATAAGGATAAGTCGACCGATAACCTTCGCTTCAAAAACATAATCTTCAGCACAGTCAAACTATTCTCAAATTGTAAAGGAAGCATTGGCAATTATTTTTGGGGTAAAAAAATACTATCAGTATTTATTTGATCGATATTTTATTTTAGAAACAGATCACAAACCATGTTTGGCAATATTTTGATTAAAAAAGGGTATCCCAATACTTGATTCAAACAGATTGCAAAGATGGAGCGTGTTATTAACTAGTTTTGAATTTAAGTATGTCGACTCAAAGAAAATCAAGGCCAATTGTTTATCAAGACTACCATTAACAAAAATTACAAGAATATTTTGAGGAACCTATAGTAGCAAAACAGATTAATTTTGTTAAAGATAATACCGATATGGTCTTAGATTGTGTCAAAGTAGTCGAAGAGACGGGAGAGACGAAATATTACAGAAGATATATTTTAGATGGGTGGCTACCAAATTCCTCCAAAGAACTGCAAAAATATAAAGAGGCACAAGAAGAGGTAACTATTGAAGAAGGGTGTATTATGTTTGGATATAGAGTTATTATGCAGCTGCTCTTGCTTGAACTACTCGTCGCAGAACGACAAAAGAACGCACAACTATGAATTTTCTTGGAAAATTATATCATGTACAATTTCCATAATATAACATTATGTACTAATTGAAATGATAAATGCGTTTTAACATGATGTAATCCGCAAAATGTATTCCCGTTCTGGCGTACCAAGTTTTAGGTAGGTACAATCGTGGTAATGGTCGAGGTAAAATGCGTTGCAGCCGCACACGAGACGGAACAGCCCGACGATAAACGAAAGCGGCTTAGATATTATTATTATGTTGATTCAAAAGTATTATTTATGTAAGATTTGCAGTGTACATTTGGGAAATGAATAAACGACTAATTGCATACCTGATAAGAAACAGATCCCTGTGTCACCAGTTCATGAGCCCTTCGTTCTGCCAATGATCCATGTACACTTTTAACATACTAATTCAATTTTCCTTTCCATGATTTAACATGTAATCATCGCCATGTACTACAGTAGCTGTTAACTTATCAACAACAAAAATCAACTATCAATACAGCATACCAAAATATTGGGTTGCATGAAGTGTAACAAATAAACCACAACTATGTTGGACACCAAAACACATATTTGTATTACGACTGCTGCAAATCCATGTAAACATTACTAATGAAAGGTTTACATTATTTTTAACAACTCCATGGATTTATTTAAAGTCAGTACAAAGTTTTCTAAATGATTGTAGCATAATTTAACATAGAAGTATCAAAATACAACTTTACCAGATTTTCCATTTCCATATCAGCTTATGAAAATTTAATTTTCAAAGTATTTGACTGAAGCAGGGACATTGGTGATTTTCCACATGTTTGCTCTTCTGACAGTATTTTTTTAAACTTACAGTTAACTACTATGTAACGAACATTTTATAAATATTTTTCAAAATACTATCAAAAACACTGGTTTTAAACATACATAATTGAATCGGTATTTTGAAGAACGGGACGACTGCAAAAATCAAATTTGTGGGAAATTGAAGAAATCTTGGAGCTAGAATTTCTACATGAATTTTTGAAAATTTTAGATTAACAACATTATTATTTAGGTTTGGTAACGCAGCAGCCATATCCCGTTGTTGTATTGGCTAAATATATTACAGGTTGTTGAGAATTAATTATTATTATTTAATATAATTTTATAATTATGTTGGCGCTTGTTTCCTTCTTCAAACTACTGATTGAATTATGTGTCAAATATTTAGATGAGAAAGTAAGCATGACAGGAAAATTTAGTGCATTGGTGTATCAATTATAAGACACAGTGGAGGCAGGCAGGCTGGGTGTGGAGACGTGGGGAATCATGCAGAAGGATATTAAGAGAAGTAGAATCAATTTTGAAGAGTACTGCAGCAGGAAAAAAGAAGTTTGGAGAATCTAAGAAGTTGCAAAAGAATGAAATGAGGATGGTGGGTAGGAACGTAAGTGCATGCACGGATGAAGATGTAAGAGACCTGGAAGCAATGAGATGGATAAATTATATTTAGGATGGGTATTACTGTGAATGGAACTTTGAAACTATAGGGAAATTTAGTTTTTAAATTTTAGTCTGGTCAATAATATTGAAGAATTTGTTATTTAAGTTTTTTAGTACATGTGCCAAGGTCTATGATATATTATTGCAATATTCACAAGTTATAGATACGTATTGATTTTTATTTCTGGCTCTAAAGAGCTTTATCACCACAGGGATGCACTTTGGCATAAAAGGATAGAAGCTAATCATCATTAGTCAGGTTAAGCAATATGCCCTTAAGTGATTGACATACCCCTCGCTATTTTACAATAGCATGCACATTTTAATATAATAAGCGACTGTTAAGCCCTACTTATAATACAATTGTATAAATACAACATTACATACAAATATTTTTGAATTAAATTTAGTGAGAGATTATGCGGAGGTAAATGAATCAGCAGAGCAGCAAATTTAGAAGTTCGTGGTGATGAAAATACTGGAATCAGACGAGTTTCCCATTAGAATAGAGCTGAAGTGCGGAGGGGGAGAGGGATGCCTCCCGGCAAGAAAAGAGAGGTACACGTGGGATGCTGGAGCAAGAAGGAGCTATCAGCAAAGCCTGCAGAATATAAAATGCAGAGGTAGGAACATTTGATGAACTAATGGAGGAGATGAAGGGCTATAGTACCAAAACCAGGAGATAAAAGGGGCGGAGTTAGAGCGCAGCAGAAGTATGACAAAGAGTGTATAAAAGCCAAAATAAAGCTCAGACAAGCAATAAGATGTAGAGGCGAGGGAGGATGTAGCGGAGGCAAAGAAAAGATTGGAGGAGGCATGCTGGCAGCAAAAAAGCGCAGAGAGGACAGGGAAATGAAAATAATCAACAACCATAAGTCAGAAAGAGAAATACAATAGGGAGGCAATGGTAAATCCTCCAAAGAAAATCGTAATAGGAATTTACCAATAGTTCGAGCACTTCATGATACTATGGAAAGGGATACCGGAGCGGAGAGGAAGTTATCTGGACGGTGCCGAAGAAGTGGCCAAAGAGCTGGAGAATGGGAGAGACGGTGCCTATTTACAAGTCGGGAGACGAGAGTAACACTAACAATTGGCAAACACCAGCTGTAAAATAAGTTCGCAAGTGGTGAGAGGCTTGCTAGAGGTGAGAAGAGAATGTGACCGGAAGATCAAGCGGAGTTTGGAAAGGGGCGAGGAACGAAGGAACACATTGTAACGTGAAACTATGTGGTGCACCAAGGAATCAGGCCGGCTGGGGAAAGGTGTATGTCAGGGATTAATTTTGGTCTTAACTTAGATACCGATTAGACTACATACTTAATAGACAGAGGATTCATGACAACAAGTCTATCGCAACACGTGATAAAAATCTTATGTACACAAAAGTTGGCCACTCCTGATGTGTACGATGTTTCTACACCTGAAGGCAGCATACGATAGTGTGAAATTCTCATAGACCTGTTAAGCAAAAATAGGGTATCGCCAAGTGTGGTAACAAACATACAGTGTATGCACCAAACTGCAGGGTAAGGGTAGGAGCAGAGGTGTCCAAGGTATTTGTGACCACATTGGGGCTGCGATGCCCTCTGAGTTCGGATCTGTTCAACTTATCATGGAGATATACAGGAAGGGATAGGCAGCGGGAGTGGTGACTGGGAAGGAGAGAGTGTGGTCTCTAGCGGATATGGATGATGTAGTATGTATGGCGAGAACAAGTACAGAGCTAAAGGAGATTAGTACGAAATTATAGCGATCCTTTGACAAGAGGGAACTAAGCGTGAATGTGGGTAAATAATGGTAATAATGAAAGGTATGGTATGCCAGAAGGGCGGACGACATTATAATGAGAGGGTTAAATGGAAGGGAAGTGGACTTGAAAGGGCGAAGGACTTCAAATATCTGGGGTACATATGCGCGCAAAATAACACCCATATCAGGTATAATGCCAGAAAAGTGGCAATAGCGGCACAGAGAATGTGGATAGCGTGGGGATGCGGTTCAGCAACTTCTTTCATTCGAAACAGATCATCAGGAAGGCATGCATGTGCATGTGGTTCGGGGAAATGGAGGATATGATAGAGAGGGTCCAAAAACACAAATAATAATTTGAAGCATTTGCTAGAGGAAATCAACACCAGCATACATTATACTAGGGGAAACAGGTGGGTTAAGAGTGGTAGCAGTGAAAAGTATATGTATGTTTGAAAGAGGAGTGGATGAGGGAAAAGGCAGACATATTGTTAGAGAGGTATTTCACCAGGTGGCAAATAAGAGGGCAAATAGGAGAGAGATAGGACAAAGTGGGGAGAGGATAGAAAGAAACTATATGAGTGTGTACATGTTGAAATGTGAGGTGACAGGAGTGAAGAATAGTAGAAATAAGCTAGAGGAGGTAGTGTAAACAGGCTTAGTGAAGTGTATGCACAAGAGGCAAAGGAAGATTAAGGCTGGCAGGTATAATAGAATATATAAAGAGATAGTGCTAGTGCATGGGTGATGCCTTTTTATCACAGAAGGGTGATTAGGAAGGTACCCAAAGGATGATTGCAAGATTTGGGTGGAAGAATGAAGAAAAAGAGTGTGGACTGTGTGTGTGCAAGAAGAGGATAAATGGAAGCATTACAGAGTATGTCAAGGTATGAGAAAGACTGTGGCACAGGGTCAATGAAATGAATGAATATCTATACTGGGTGAGGCAGCAAGGTAATGAGCAAAATTATAAAAAGAATGGAGGAATGCAGGATAATATAGTGAATGGGGGGGATATATTTAAGAAAGTAACAATTTGTATTAGGAGCATCTTGTATCATATGCTTTTAGAATTGTAATGTAAGAATAGTTTTTCAAATGAGAATATGCCAATAAAGGTGCTAAAAATAAACAAATCTTCTCAACTTGTTGAATTGGATATAATTTAGTGATTTGTAATATCATGCATTGATACTACAGTGTTAATACTAGGCATGCCTAAATTACAACCTTCCCCACATTCACATATACAATATTACAAAAAATATAATTTAAAACACAAGCTATATTTATAAAATCTTAAAAAGGATACAGTGCCTTATCTTTGGTAAGTAAATCTTGATAAATTTCTTCATAACTTATACCAAAATCATACACATTTGGCTTATCAGCTGCAGATCCTGGCAGTTTCACTTTTTCTCCAGTTCCGAAAGACTGTACAAGAAATCCCTTCTTGGAGAGAAATGCATGAGCTTCCATGCTTCGATTCATATTGCTGGAGCATATTACAGCTACTCTTAAATCACTAATTGGTTCTGTATTTGGAGCCATTTTTTTCGGTGTTTATTTCACTTCCGGAAAACTAGTTGAATGTTAAATAATACTTATAAAAATCCAGGCATGACATAGGTTATCTCACATAACCTAAATTTCCGTAATATCTACCTCTAATCGCATACGTTTGTTTACGAATTTCTAATTTGGGGGACGATTTCGTTGGTGAAAAATATACTGGACATAAAACTAAAAAATAAATAATTGCGAGATGCATGAAATGCAGGATCGCCCCCAGAAATTATGCGATCTTGGACAACAGTGACATGTAAACGAATATGTTGGCAAGGTTGCGTGTGTATAATCAGATGGTGAGTTTCAGCTTATTTATTTGTTGTGCCTGTTGATATAACTCTTGGTTACCACTGATTTGGTGATTTTTTTAAAGGTTGCTTATCTTGTTTAGTGTTTAAATGAAGCTAGGTTCATGCTGAAATGGAATAAGGTACATATTTTCTTTGGTACATAGTCATTTTTGTTGAATATTACTTTATTCCTAGAAATAAGGATTATTTTATACAGTTCATGCAAACACAATCAGATTACCCACCATTTTGTTATTACTTATATCGTCACAATAAACAATGTCGATGGTGGAAGGGTAAAAGCTGGTAACCCACAATTTAGACTAAATCGTGTCTGATTACGTTTTTTACATTATATTTTTTTAGTTATACGAGATTTTGTAGGGTAAAATGTTTTACTTAATATGTTCTGGAGTTTTACGATTCCATAATCGATATTATTTATTGTGACAATAGAAGTAATAACAAATTGGTAGGTAATCTTATTACGTCTTAGCATAAACAGTCTAAAATAATCCTTATTTCTACGAATTTCTTGTGCCGCAAGTTTGCATTTAAACTACATGAAACAAGAAATAAAAATATAATAAGTCATGAAATAAGAAATAAATTAAGATATACAACAGATTCATTTACTATCGGACGTTTTACGCTCACATTAGAATATGTATTTACCAAATAGTTCTTATTACTTATTTTGTCACAATAAACAATATACCTAATTGGTATATTCACCTAACATATATTCTTATTTCATATTCCATGTCATCAAGAAACAAAAGAAAGAAAGTTAATAAAAGAAATCCTAATAAATGAGAATATTAGGTCGAAGGACTTGTTGATAGCCCGTTTAAGGAAAAAATGTAAATGTTAATTTGAGAAATTATGTATAAAAAATGTATTTTATTTTTAATTTTCTTTAAACAAAGATGTTTAATTCAAATATATAATTATTTTCGAATGTGTAAGCTCACAAAATACCATTTAAGTTTCATTGCTTATTTTATCACAATAAACAATATTACGAAACATTACCTTTGCCACTTTATCCAGACATATTTCCCCCTAGATTCAAATTCCCGCCATATTCCATGACACCACCTAAATAGTGGTTCTCAAAATTTGCTCTGTCTGTTCCTGTCACTTATCAGTATATATTGGTTTATGTTGGGGTGACGTTTGTCTTTAGAAATGGACGCAACCTAGTGTTTTAAATATTAGTGTTTAATGTGTACCTATGTTTACGGGATTATTGATTGATGTGTTGATTACTGCTTTGATTAAATTAAGTTCAAACCAACTACTATTAGTGAGTATTATTTTTGGTCTATTTCCTGCTTCCATTGAATTGTTGTGATAATTAAACAAGATTTACTGATAACATGTACAGGCACACAATAATTATTATTATGAATATTTTTTAACCATAATAGTTTTAAATGGGTGATTGTACCCAATACAATCAGTATATTTATGAATTTCATATTACTGTGTTTGTATTGTTGTTTATTTGCATTATAAAATTCATACATTTTAATTTATGTATGTTAGTATGTATTCTGACAAAAACAAAAATTAGCAATATTGAATGTTGTTGAGCTGCTAGTGTATAGATCAGGGTACATAGCCCTGCTCGCCATAGCTTCTGAACATATGTATGGATTAAACACTGTTTGTTTGCATTAGTAGATGATTACCTAATATGATACCAGTAGGTTTATTTTACTCTGAACTTATGTTTTGATATCATACTACACTACTTCACAGTAATTACATTTAAATTTAAACTTTAAAATATATTTTTCATGCATAAATTACCCACCACATTACAACATTTTCTCAGAAACCTTTTAACTTTGCTCCTTACACATAATTATTGAATAGGAGTTCTTTGCTGAGATTGGTTGCATATTGATTATTTGAATGACAACAGTTCTTGCCAGTAGGTAACAGCTATTTTAATTGATGCAAAACAAATAATTTAAGTTTCAGTTAATCCTAGTGTTATAGTGTATACACAAGTTGCTTTAATTTCTTGCATGGGAGCTGTCCCTGACTGTTCTAAGCCAGCCAAGACCAGCCCAGAACAGCTCCTGAGTGATAAATAAAAGTGGCTACATTCAATCACAAAACATCATCCAACAAGATTAATTGATTGATTTAAAATAACAGAAGGCTACTGGGAGCTCATCTTTGTGCATCCCTCAGTTGGCATTCTAGCTGTCACTCCTCCATCCATTACACATTTGTGAAAAAGAACAGAAGGGCCTTTAGAGGGATGATGCTTAGTGTGCATAGGTCTAGCCTGTGGGAGTCAACTATAGCTGGCCTTTCAGAGGTGACTGTAGAACATTCACAGAGTATATGAACCAGGGTCTCCTGTTCCTGTATCCTTTACATAGTGGATCGGCAAGGTATCCCATACTGTTTTGGTTCCAATTCATGTAAGCTTTCTTAAGGCTTCTATTGACAAATATGCACCAACAGTATTCAGGACTGGTATGCATTTTCTTATATGTAAATACATCGTAAAGCTTTGCCAGCTGTTTTGGTGAGACTTGAGAACATATTTGTTTATGAGGTTTATGGTATCCACCAGTTCAGGACCAAGGTAGGCAAGAAGTTAAGCTGCAAGAGCTTATTGGAAATTGCATTTTTCACATTTTCATTATGCCTCTTGACCCATTGGAGTTAATGACATGGCAACTTTTACCAAAGTATTTGTATATAAGCCTAAAAGTCAGTTTTACTGATTCTGATTCAGTACTATACTAATGATACCCATGTTGGTTGAAATTTATTTTAATTGGTCAGAGTGTGTGAGTGTGGTTGAGTGGTGGTGAAAGTATACACGTGTTTCTAAGCAATTTGTAGTGAAAAAGTGTACTCCATAGCCAGAATTTTTAGAGTTTTTTGTCTGCCCATCGCTGCACTGAGGACTTCCCTCTCCCGGCTCCAGTGTTTGCAATGCAGCAGCAGCAGTAGAGGCAGGATCCGTCGGTGGTCTTCTTGATCGTTCCCGGGTACGCCTTAAAGCACCGATATCCCGTTACCAGGACGTAGTCTCGCCGTGCGTTCGCTGAATCGAGGAACCCAACTCGAGGATCAGCGACCGCATCCATGCTTCCTTGATGCCACTATTCCACCTTCTCTCCCAGGCCTAGTGGCCTCGCTAGCTAGCTTAAACGGGGCGCGCGGCCGTCCTCCCTTTCGCGCCAGCAACTCCCCAGTCCCCTCCGTGACTAGTAAATCTGCCGGTACTGTAGACGCCAGCACTTCGTGGAGTCTGTAGGGACCGTGCGGTAGGCCCTGATCATTCCCAGGTTTGCAATTGCCCCTGATTTCTGGCTGTCTTTGTTTCATCGGACCATGCTGGCGCCGCGTATAGCAGCCTCGATCCCGCGACGCTGGCCTCGCCTGGCCCTCCTATGTTAGGCATGAGTCTGACCACATCCACATTCACGCGGGCGGCTCTCCTGGATGCATAGACTACGTGGGGGTAGCAGTTCTTGTTGGCCTTCACTCCTAGACACCTCAAGATCTTAGAGGGTGTGTTGGAACGCTCCAGCGCGCTAACTCTGTCATCTCTTTCCCTGCCGGCCTTTCTCGTTGACAGACAGGCCGCCTCGGTCTTCTCCTCCCCCTTTAGAAGACCAATTTTTGTTCCTCGGGGGTTATCGAGTACATTTTGCAAATAATTGGTTCCAAATTTTTTGAGATCACTAATTACAAATTCGATGTCCAATTTAAAAAATTTAAAGTTGGATAATAAAATAAGTTGCTTTAAATAAAGTGGAAAGCGCAAACAGGAAAGAATGTAACAAGAAGAGAGTTAATGGCAGATACAAGAAAGAAAGCAGACTTAGACAACAGCATCGTGCTAGAAAAATAAACCAAAATAATAAAATCACAGCAGAGAAAAGGCAAGAAATATCACCAAGGATACTAACCGTAACACTAAAAGAAACTAACAGAACCAGAACAATAATTATAATAATGGGCCAAATGAAGATGATGGAGTATTTTGGGAACAAGTCAGCGAAACAGTCAAAGTTTTCGTTGCGGGTGACTTCAACAGAAGAATCGGTAAGGAAGTAAAAGATAACGACTTGGCGAGAGGAAAATATGGCGAAGACGTATTAAACCAAAATGAGAAGAAAATGCTAGATAGATACTGTAGAATGAACAACCTAGTAATATCGAACACACTATTCAAACATAAGGACATACACAAATACACAAAGGAAGTGGTAAGCAGGAACGAAAAATCTATAATAGATTATGTTTTAATAGAAAAAGGAAAGAGGAGCAAAATAATAGATACACGGGTAAAGAGAAGCTACAAAATTGGAAGTGACCACTATCTAGTTGTGACGACAATTAAGGGAGACTACCAAGACAGTGACAGAAGGATTCAGCGACCAAATATAGCAATAAACTACAACCAGATAAGATCATACAAACTTAGAGAAACAGAAACAGCAATACAATATATGGAGAAAATGGAGATGAAGATAGAAGTGACCAACGATAGAGAAGAAGTAGAGGAAATGTGGAATAACCTAAAGACAAATATGCTTGCGACAGTAAAAGAGACATGTGGTACGAAGAAAGGCACAAACAAGAAACAACAGACAGCCTGGTCGTACGACATACGAGAGAAAAAAAAAAGGAAAAAAGCATGGCAAAGATACCTAAACGACAAAAATAGCGAAAACTACTAAAAATACAGAGACAAGAGACAAATAGTAAAAAATGAGGTTAGAATAGCAAAAACCAGGGAATGGGAAAAGTTCGGAGAGACAATGGAAAAAACCGCAAGGGAAAACCAAAAGCTACTTTATAAAACCCTAAAAGATTTCAGGAAAGAAAAAGGACAAGAAATGAGATACATACAAGACAAACAAGGAAGAATGCTGATAGAAAACGAAGAAATATTAGAAAAATGGAAAGAATATTTTAAAGAATTACTAACCTCAAATAACGACAAAGAACAAAAGACAATAATTAGAGACAAGAACAACACAGAAGCAGATACAGAGAGTATCAAGGAACAAGAACTACTAGAAATAATAAGGGAATTAAAAATAGGAAAAGCACCATCACAAGACCAGATTACAGCGGAAATGATCAAGCACTTGGGTCCGGTAGGTAAAGAAAAACTACGGAAACTACTGAACAGCATATGGATCACAAATACCATACCAAATGACTGGCAAACAGCACTAATCGTACCGATACACAAGAAAGGGTATAAGACGAAATGCTCAAATTATAGAGGCATAATACTAATAAGTATAGGGATGAAAATATTAGAAAAGACAATAAACAAGAGAATAATAGCAAGAATAGACCAGACACTAGAAGAATCGCAATGCGGTTTTAGGAAAGGAAGATCCACACAGGACAACATCTTCACAATAAAACAAATCACAGAAAAAAGTACTACAAATAATAAAAACACATATTTAGGATTCATAGACCTAGAAAAAGCGTTCGACATGATCCCAAGAAACAAATTATGGAAAATCCTGAAAGAGAGGGATGTAGAAATAAATACAGTTGAATTAATACAAAACAACAACACCCATGCAATAATACACAAGGGACAAACACCAAGAACATTTAAGACAACCACTGGACTCAGACAAGGAGGCGGGCTCAGTCCTACGTTATTTATCATATACATGGATGAAATAATGAAGAGCATGAAACCAGAAATCAAAAAAGCAAATATAGGATAGAAAAACATGCAAGTGGTAAAAATATCGGAAAGAGCATTCGCTGATGATGTCGTAGTGATAGCAGAAATTAAGCTAATCTGCAGCACAACCTGAGTGTATGCAACAGACATCTAGAAAAGTATAATATGAAAATGAATTATAACAAGACAAAAGTGATGGTAATAAGAAACTGGAAAGAGCAAATAAATATAACGTTAGAACAACACAAAATAGAGCAAGTAAAACAATTCAAATACCTAGGAGTAGCACTGACAGAAGACGAAAAAATGGAAGGTGAACTTAGTAACAGAATAAATAACACAGTTAAAACATACCACGCACTGTGCAATATACTGATTAACAAAAAAGAGATCAGCAGAAGGACAAAAATAAATATATACAAACGCATATATAGACCTATACTGACATATGGGAGTGAGACGTGGAAACTAACGAAGAGGGACAAAAGTAAAATACAGGCAATGGAAATGTAATATCTCAGAGGAGTAAAGCAAGTTACGAGAAGAGACAGAATAAGAAATGATGACATCAGAGAAGAATTGGGAATTGAAACTATAGAAAAGTATATAGAAAAGAAACAACTAAACTGGTGAGGACATTTAATTAGGACGGACAAAAAGAATCAAACAAAACAGGTATGGGAAGCAAGAACTGGAAATAAGAGAAGAAGAGCTAGACCAAGAAAAGAGTGGGACAGCAGAATAGAGGAAATAATAATCAAGAAAGAAAAGACAGTTATACAAGCAAGAGAACTGGCGAAGAACAGAAAAGAGTGGAAAGAATTTACAAATGTATAAACAACAACAATAATTGTTAAGTAATGAAAATGTAATAGCCGACACCGAAAGGTAAAAGTCAAATAGATAATATTATATTATTGATTCGATATTACCTAGACTGCGATTTTTGAGGCGAAATCAGAAGGTGTTAGAGACGATATAAAACTGATAGATGATGATAACCTTAGAGTAAGACTAGTCACATACTATATTTGTCAGTCAATCATTACGGCTAGAAGAATAGACCCTAAAAGCGAAGCAAATGAACAAACTAGAAGCTATGGCCATGGGAAAATTCTAAATATCTTATGGACACCAACGAGGTTCTACCACGGATAAATACATCTCTGATGACTACAATAAAGAGCGAAAGACAGTCTACCAGGATCACGTAATGCGCTACAAAAGTATCAGCTTATATAACTGATAATCGAAGGCAAAATTGAAGGAAAGAGATGGAGAATGGATGGAAAAAAATTGGCAAGGCTGTGAAACATCAAGCAGTAGACACAAATACAGGGAGTTTGATACATACATACATCGAGGGATCAGGACAGGTGGTCACAAACATCCATTAATGGTTCTATCATGTACAAGAAGAAGATAAAAAGAGCAGATACCATACAAGCAAGAAGTGAAAGTGTTGTAGACACAAACCAAACTACTTGCCAGATGAACCATGGCAACTATTGATCACAAGTTATTGATTTCACATCCATTATATAGTGGCCAGAGCTATCTTAAGGTTTTATGGTGCCCTTGGCATTAAGAAAATAGAGGCCCCTACAATATTTAAGTAACAAAAACATATAACATATAACTTATTATAATTTAGTAGTGATTTTAAAAATCAGACTCATTTAATTTAGCATGTTTAAATTGTTCATAAATTTTTGCTTATTACATCCCGTAAAAAGATTCCGGTAATGTATATGAATATTTAGTGTTTAAGGTATTAGGACCTTCTCTAAAGCCCCTCCACACCAGAAAATGTGGAGCCCCTAGCCCCCATAGGTATTTTGTCTTGGAGAATTTTGATTTCAATGAAACTGAATTGAATGAAGTATACTATCAACAGTTGACATTTATATTTATTATCACCTAAAACTATTGGTAACACACTAAAAAATGTAATAGAATTGATAAAAATGTATCAATAGTCAAGAAAATAAATAGTGTTTTCTCTGTTTCAGTTATCCATTCACTTATATTCGGCTTCTATCGCGTCTCTTAATAATATCTGAACATCATTTGTAATTTTGTATGATATTGAGGAATTGATTTCCTTCATCATAGGATGAGATAGATTTCTGATAAGTGTTTATACAGTACAACTTTTATTTGAATATTTTTTGAGTAAATCTAAAAAATTAAAAAAAAATATATTTTACAATAATTTAAAAAGCTGGAAATTCTTGTGGGATTATTTCATCCTGAATACCTCATTGGTGGAGGGAGGGGACATACATTAACAATGTCCTTCATGAAGAATCTGTGTGGTAAATGAGTCATCATAAAACGTCTAGATGTATTTATTAATGAACATTAAAACAGTAATATTATATAGGTCATATACTATACATTACAATAAAGATATAATAACTCACGAACTTGGAATAATTACACTGTTACGATTTTTAATTAACTCGTGTAAATTCAAAACATTCAAAATATTCATCATTATTCTCCCACTGTTTCCAATAGCCAAGAAGATATCTGAAGCAACATTTGGTGTGTAATTCATCAGATAAGTTCGTGTAAATATTTCCATTATGCTCGGCAGCCATAAAGTTCCAAATACCAGTATTGACTTTTTCAATTGTGCTACTTTCTTATCATCACTTTTCACAGCTTTTAGTTTAGTATGTATGTTCTTAGAATAAAATAAAACTACACAATACGCAATTATGAATAAAACTAGTGTATGCAATTTAATGGGCATATTTTTATAATCACAGCCAGCTTTATATGATCTGCTTTTGCGGTTGTTGAATTTATTTAAAATAGCATAGATAATTTCAGGTTGTTGCGTTTGATTAATTTTATCATTCTGAAATGCAGCCACTATTTTATAAACATTGTTTACTATTTCTGTTGTTTCATTTCTTTCAGTTGTTGCATTTATGGGATTTTTAATTATTCCCATAACATCTGTTGGTACAGGTTTAAGATCTGCAACTTTTTGAAGTATAATTGAGTCTTCGCCTTGCTCTTGTGTCATTGTGAAATATACAATAAGTGTATATATAATAGGAATTAACCATGCTAATAGCACTTTATAACTCTTCCTTAATTTATTGAATTGAGATATTGCATTTTCCTTTTTGTTTAATGTTATTTCCACATTATCCATTGTTCTGTATTTGTCATCTTCTGGATCGTTTTTCAATTTGCTTTTCACAAATATTTTTGGAGTTTCAGTTGTAGTTGTATTATTACAGTCCTTGCATTCTAACGTTGTATGAATTACAGACATTAAACCGTACATAAATGATGAGACTAGCATTATATATTTCAAATATAATTCATTAAAATTACAGTTGTTTTCATCTGTATTCGAAAATATTTCATTCACAAATTCATTGCTAAAATTATTTGCACTGTGGTTGTCCAGAAGTGTATCTAAAAGTAAGAATCCATTACTTACATTCTTAATATATTTAGAATTGTCCATTTCAATTTGTTCCGTTGCATCGTAAAAGTTATTCACATCATACAATTTATTCATCACTTCTAATGTACTTTTATTATCTTCATTAACGAATGTTTTATTCACTGGTGCTTCTGTTGTAAAGTCCACTGTTTGATTATGGCATATTGCAGTTGCACAAATTATATAAAATATTCCAATTACGAAGGTCGCTACAGCTTCTGATATATGTAGGGCAGATATTTTAATATCTTTTTGTTTCACCAATAAGAATATTATGTATGCTATGACAAGCAATGCGAATATTGTTAAAGTTATGCCCACTGTTAATTCTATGGCATACATTGTAGAACTTTTAATGCCTATGGCAGAATTTACACTGAATGTGTAAATTATAAAATTTGCAACTATTGTGTGTTATCTTGTGTAACTGTTTTCTATTATAGGGGTAGGGAATTACATTGTTAGGTTATTCACATTTACATATACTGTAATTTATTGATTGTATGTATTTATCTTGCTATAACAGTGGTTTGGTTTTGGTTATCAAATAATGAGCATAATAATAACTATGAAAATATTTATTGTTAGTGCTGATAACTCAAAACTTTGAATAATTACACAGATTTACTAACATACATTTGATGCAGTAAATATTACATACATAATTAATATTATAATATCAAATATACAAATATACAAATATTACAATATATAACTCTAGCAACCTAGAATTATAAATATATTTTACAAAATGAATTTAAATATATAGAAAACTTCAAGCTGGTTAAATAATCAGAACCAAATAATAATACCCCTTTAAATAATGCAATTGCAACGATTTTACTTCAATTAAATCTAATTCAAATATTTGTAACAAAATATTCTTGAATCTCAGTACCATTGATTGTCCATATATGAAAGAACCCACTCAGCACACAAATTATTTAAGTATGTCAACGACAGATATAAATAATAATTCTCTCAAATATTATTGATCGAAATACCAATTAAAAATAAACAATATATTTTTCCAGCAATGCCTGTACGCAGAGCCGCAGATCCCTTATCAACACAATATGTGTGGGATGCTATTAAAATGGCAAACCATCAAAGACAAGTCGCCGATTTAACGCACGTCACCAGGCACATCCAAAAAATCTGCGACTGTACGCCAAATCAAGCTGACTTATATATCAAACAATCGTTGGAAGATGGATTAATCCTGTAAGTATTATAAATGTGATAATTATCAATCCAGTAATTTTACAATCTTACAGTGAGGTCAGAAAGCTCGTTTCAAAGGGAAGCAACGTTGGCAATGAAGTTGACAGTTACAAAATCAACAGGGTGGAGGATCTGGAAATAGTTAAGTTTCAAATGATAACCGTTTTTATAGATAGATAATGTTAAATATTTTAGGCTAAAGATGACGGTCACGATTGGTATTGTATCGAGTGCCATTTAGCTGGAGATGTGAATTTATGTGGAAATACCCATTGTCATCGTGTATTTCACACTGAGTGTTCTACAAATGCACGCCAAAGGCAAACTCTGTTCCCGAAAAAAAATCATTCAAGTGTTTCTGAATCATCCACGTCACTCGATAAGAGCGATTTAAATATTAGCATTGCACCCCAAAATAACACGAGTGAAATCAATACTATTACATCTGAGCAAACTGATAACAGTGTAATAAACATAAGTATTGAATCCGAAAATGACAAAAGTGTTATTGATATAAATATAAACAACACAGTTGAAAATAATAATAGTACCACTCACAGTAGTAGTTCTGACACGAATTCAACAAAGGAAAAAGGAAATGACTATATATATGATGAATCTATTTGCAGTTTTTGTAATTTAACTGCATGCGATCCCGGTACTGATTTAGATTTGGAAGAATTCCATTACTTATTGAATTTTGTTTTTCTAAGGATTAAATCATGGGTAATATTAAATAATAGTTGCTAAAACAAATATTTATAATTTGATTTTAGGTACCAGAACAACTTACAAGTACGCTTAATGGTCAAATGAAATTTGAATGGTACACACCATCTGAAATGAGATGGAGAGCTGGCCAACTATATTATCAACATATGGATATGGCTTTGATAGAGCTGAAGATACGAACCAAAGAATTTCTTACTTTTGCACAATTCCAATCTGAGGTTTATACGATGTTGCACAATGTTGCTGTCTTTCATGGTGGTAAGTTAATATAATAAGTGAATATTATATCCGCGTTATTTATTTTATAATTTATGGTTGCTAATAGCAGTTTTATCTGAAAATATTTATATATGTGCTTTACTGTGGCGGAAACCAAACAGTAAAGGTTTTATTCGTTTGGATTAATATTGGATTTAGATCTCATAAGCAATTTTTTAACGTAGTAAAAAATTGTATTGTAATTGTTTTTTTGTAAAATCTCGTTATTATTCTGAACAGTAAGTTTGCAACAAGGATATTCGACGTTTTTAGAAAGACATTTAAGTTAAATTGTAATATTGCTCCTAGACACTAAATGCGTAGGTGTTTTACAAACCGTACTTGATGCACCCTGCAGTTGTCGTGCATTAGCAGGGTTTTCTGTGCATAATTGTGGGGTCTTTTTTCTTGCATTACAACTTATTTGTTCTTAATTGTGTCTGTAGACATCCCACGTTATGCCCTTTTGGCATATAATCCATTAAGAGAATCCTCCCCTCAGCATCGCAAATAACTGTGGCCATTACTTTTCGCGTATAAAATTGCGTCTTGGTGCGGACGTGAGTGGTGGAGGGCCCTTATAAACCCATTGGACGTACTCTTGTTTCGTGGGAATATTCGCCTGTTTAAACTAATATCAAAATGACAAATGTTAAGTAATTGGCACCAAATTTGGAGATGACACTATAAAATGTGACATAAACTTGATACAAGAACATTTTCGCGATAGCATATTGTTTCCATGGCTAGGTAGATAACATAACATAAACAATTTCCCTCGTATATGCGTCTTGAAAGGAAAATATAAAAGAATACCCCCAGATTACTAAATAATGACTAGATTAGATTAGATTAAGAATGGATGGCCTTCTAGGAGCTACACCGCTACGCCCTCTGTAGATCTTTTGTGGTTCCCGGCGTGTCTTAAAGGACTTCTGTGAGCTATGTTCTGGTTAGCAGATTGCAAAGTCTCGATGTCGGTTATTTCTATATTGGCATGGTCGTGTTTTGCCGTTCCCGAGTTCGTTGGAGCGCACTCCACATAGCGCCTTGTAGTGGCATGTATATGCTCTGCGGTCCCTTCCTTTTGGAAGAATAGGTTTCTTTTGTAAACCTAACTCGCCAAGGCTCTGCTGGCAGTCCCATACCAGTCGGGACCTCTGTCGCAGCGATAGCTTTTATTGCCGCTTGGCTGTCGGGGTATATGGTATTTCGTGTATTAATTATTTTGCGTCTCAGTGCTTCCCTTGCACAGTATAGCCACTATGTATGCCTGAAACACTGTGGAGAGCTTGCCCAGACTTATTGAAATATTTGCCTTCGGGTTGCCGTTGAAGATACCGGCTCCTCAGTTTTAGAGCTGTCTGTAGGAGAAAGCTGCTTTGAGGTGGGCCATTTGACTAGGCCTCTCTTCCTGGTATTACGACCTCGCATTCTTTACTTAAATTGTATTTAGTTGTCATGCTGTCCAGGGGCATGTCCATGATAGGGTCAACTCTCAACTTGTTATACAGCTTGAGGTAGTTCACCCCGTACTGTTTGCTTATAGGGGTTTGATCTTAAATTAATCTGTGGCGTACATATTTTGCCGCTTTTACAATGAGGATGTGTAGTGGTGGTAGGTCCAACTTGACTTACATTGCGGAGATGGGGGTTGTTCCATGTCATTTCCACACCTTTAAGTATCGGGCGTGTTGACCTGTTAGTACTCTTGTATAGTTCACTAATGTGATTTTAGGGGGTTTATGTACAAGCCTTCACCCTCACACTATTTGTCCACTATTCTCAGTGCTCTTTGCGTGCGCTCTGAGATTATTCCCGCGTATTTTCCTTTCACGACGATCGCAATGTCGTCCGCGTGTCCCAGGCAGTGGATACCTTTAGAAAATAACTTCGCCAGGAGATCGTTTACTAGGACTGCCCAAAGTACACCCCCTTCCGTTTCGCGCCCTTATGATGGCCTCGCCGAGTGCGTATATGTTGATTCTGTTCCTCACGCTGGCTTGTACCTGAAATGACATAGAACTTGTAGTATGCCTTTCCTCCGTAGTGCCTTGACCGTTAAGTGTGTTGCGGCATTGTTGAATACCCCAATCAATGTCAAGGAATGTGACTGTACTTCCAGGCTATAATTTGAATATTTTCGAGAGAGGAGAATGTCCTGTCCTCTCTGTAGTAGGACTGGGTATATCCCATCCACTCCCGCCGATTTAAATAGCCGGATTTTATTTATTTATAGCCCATCTTATATGAGATTTTACTATTTCTGTTCCGAGTTTCCAATCATCTGCACTGGGTCTTATTGACCTCGTACATCCCCTGGGGGGTTTAGTTACCCATAATAATTGTTGCGGCCGGAAAGTGCGTCGTCGTGAGCATTTGCAGATTTTCCTCCACTGTGTCCGTATAGGTTCATCCTGTTTATTGAGGAAGCTTATTTGGGTTTCAGCATCTTCTTTTGCCAATACTTTCTGGATTCTACCACATGCGGGGGCTTCGTTTACCTGCTCTTAGAAATTCCTCCAGCTGTCCCTTTTGGCTCTGCGGATTTCTTTGTTGTACTCCGTTAGTCGGTTTGGTCGCCCAGTCTTGGTTTCCCTTGGCCTTATTGAAAAGGCATCTGGATTCTTTCCCCAATTTTTTAAGGAGGCTGTTCCAAGAAGTTGTGCGGTCCCATGCCTTTTCGTTTTTCCAAACAGTTTGCCTGGTTTGCGGTGTTCGCTGCGTCACTTACCAGTTCTATCGATGCCACCTTTTTCACTCCGTCCGTACCTAGTCTCAAGGCGTCACTGAGAGATTCATATATCCTGGGTTCCTAAACTTGGATTGGATTATGATTGGTACACCTGATGTGCTTGTGATCGGAACACCCGTCGTGTTCTTCCGACACATGTCAGATTTGTATGTTACTAATGGATCCTTTGCTTAGAGTCATAGCTAGGATTTCTCGCTGGACTCCCGTAACAAAGGTAGAGATATTGCTCGTGTTTAGCCCGGCGCTTGATATAAATTGAAGGAATGACTCCTCTCTAGGATTGATGTTGGTGCTTCCCCATGTGATATGGTGGGCATTGGCATCGCAGCCGATGATGAGTTGGTGGTTCCTTCTTTCGCAGTAGACAATAATTTTGCTCAGTATCTGCGGGGGACACCTATCCTCACCTGGGAAGTAGGTGGAGCATACCACCAGTCCCTTCGATCCCCATTCGGTTGGTACTGTTAGAAGAGCTGAAACGAAGTCCGAGGTGCATAGCCTTGGTATTAGTGTGCAGCTTATAGTTTTATTGTATATTATACAGGCCCGTGGTTTCCCCGTTTGCTCTACTATATAGTACTATACCTTGTTACGGATATAGGCTTGCAACTCTCCCTCCGTGTAGCCAGGGTTCTTGTATTAGAGCCAGGTCTAGGCCTTTTTGATCAAATCTCCGATATGTGATGACCGACGCGACCTTAGTATGTTCGCCTGTAGGACCTTGATCCCCTCCCTTATTCCGGAGAAGTCGGAGTCTGCTGCGAGATTATTGCCGGGACCGTATCTTCTCCCTCCGTCTCCATGCACGCGTCAGCCGGCGCCTGGGCTATAGGCCTACTGGGGAGGTCGCCCCTGCCTTCCGGGGTATTGCCCTCCTCGGCGGGCTCCACTGCACCCGCAGGCTTCGTCGGAGCTGGTTTCTCTATTGTCTTCTTTATGTCTCCTGGTCTTCGTCCAGATTTTTAATTTGCCTATGCCGAAGTAGGAGGAAAAATTGCTGGCCTCCAGGGGCGCAAACGAGCCTGTATCCATGAAGAAGGTCCATACTTGTCCCCTTCTCTGCAGGGGTAACGCCCCAAATTGTCCACAAACTCGGTTTCAGTTCGTGATTGGCCACTTGCAGCCTTTTCAGGGTCTTGGAGGACTCTAGCCTTTTCTCGTATTCGTCCGGTACGAATACGGTACACGCACACGGCACGTTCTCTCCCTCTAGCGAAGGGCTGGGGTGTTGGGACTTTGCCTTTTAGCCAATTCGCAGTTAGTCGGTCTGCGCAGGTTATTACTAAATAACTTTAGGTATGTCCTCCTACGCCATGAGGATGGCGACCAACCTTTCTCTGCGCAGAGGGAAAACCTTCTTTTGGGGGGGCGCCTGAGAGGCGAGTGACCATAATGTCCTCGTCCAACATCAGGTCCGCCTCCTCTGCAGAGTGTAACCTGCAGGTGTGTTGCGTGGTATATGACATATTAGTGCTACCTGTTTAATCCTGCTTGTGGATGCAGAGGGCTTGTACATCATGGTCGTTTTGGGTTATGCAGGCCTTGTAGCCTTTACAGGTCCCTGACCAGTAATATCTGATTCCAGTAGAGATTTGTGTATCTTATACTCGTTGTGTTTCCGATGTTGAGTTTTTGTATGCTATTAATTTCTTTTAATATTTTTATCGCCTAGCCTCACTTGGTCAAATTCACGAAGCACAAAACACTCGCTTGTTAAATTCTATGGACTTTTCATTGATCTGCCTTATGGTGTAAATCATCTAGAGTGGATCTATTGCATTGGAATCTCTGTTGCTCTTCACATATAGGAACTATCTTATTGAGAGTGCTTGCTATTATGTTAGTGAATAACTTTAATATTGTGTTGAGCAGTGTGATGCTTTGTTAAATGAAGGAATCATTCTTCTCTGTCTGATATTGTAGTGCTCCTCTTTCAGGTTTCAGGAATCGTTTCTTGTTGTATTATCTTCTGGAACAGTGATATTTCCGCAAGTGGTGTACCGCCGCTCTTGATTATGTCATTGTTGATGTTATTAGGTCCCGAATCTTTGCGGTTCTTTATAGCTTGTCTACTTGTTACACTTTGTAAGGAACGAAACAAAAAGTATATTGTCGTTAATCGTTAAAAATACATACTTCGAAAACCTTTATTGGTATATTCTCTCTTGCATTACAATTCTCACTTTACAATACAATATCACCTGTATTTGGGCAATAGGGCTTTAGCCAGGAAATGTAAAGTTTAGAAACCGTTTGTACCAATGGAAAGAGCAGAATTTTGTTGGTTAAAAAGACATAAAAACCTTATTTTCGTAAAAATTATAACTTAAGCTCTTTTGCCTAAACACCAGTGATATAATATAATATAAAATACAATATACAACCCTATGATACCAGCTGCTCTTAATACATATCGACTTATAAATAATATGTTTGTATCCTTAAAAGGAATATGGTGTATATAGTAAATTTCACCGACTAGCAACTATGTCTATCCTACGCATGATCTGCAAATGGCCTTAGGTACTTTATAATTTCTCAACCTTCAGTATAGTAAGGGCCCATTCAAAATCAACCAGAGGTGGAACGACACATATTCGGTGCATTCAGGCTGATTCCGTCCAGGTATTACTTTTGTTCAATATTATTATTAGTATTCAAAAACAAAATTATCAACTACTGGTGCTAATTATTTTTACCGATGAAACAAATTTCTTAAGAAACGTAATGAGGAACTTCCACAATAATCATGTTATCTGATCAACCCTCATACGGTACAATACACGTATTTATATCTGAGGTTTATGTAAATTTCTTGAATTTTTCCAAATCACTATTTGGGTGTCTTGAGGATGTACCATTAGCAACGAGATATGTGATATGATACATTCACCGAACCATTTTAGTAGGGGTTGCTATGCCCAGCTCTTCCCCAGACTTAAATCCCTTGGATTTTTCGACGACATTAATGTACACTATTCCAGTGGAAAATGAAGAATATTTGAAAAATTTGTTAAATTATGTGTGTAATGCGGTAAAAAAATCTCCTAGTATTTTTTAATGAGTTCAATGCCTACAAACGGGATAAAACAATATCTGGTATCGGCACCACACGACTATCCGAATAAAATTAAATAAAAATTTAAGATATTTCTTTTTACTTATTTCTGCACATTTTCCAACATTTTCCCATATTTCTCACATGTTTCCACATTTTCGCACATGTTACCACATTTTCGCACATGTTCCCGTATTTTCCCACAATTTCTTACATTTTCATTACTTCATTTAACATTTATCCATTTTCGTGAATTCCCCGCGCGATTCACGTATAGTCCATTAAACAACGATGACATCACTTGTTCCGCGATCGTTCCTTTTTTGCTGCAACCTCGAACAATTTTGCGCAGGAAATCGGTTTTATTAAGTTTTCTTCTTTGTTAGTTGACCGATTTTGCTGAAATTCACTGAATCGTCCTAGGCAGGGTTCTTAGCTAATTGCCAAATTTGCTCTCAATCCTTTGTACGGCACAAAGGAATTTTGTTCACACACGAACACAGACATCCCAAAAACCGGGTTTATTTCGACTATTTTAGGCATGAAACGTAACCAATGTTTTTTTCTAAATGGTTCACAACAACCATACCTTCCTTGTAGTGTAGTTTTTTCCCAGAAAGTTATCGCATATTTCGACAATCTTAGTTAGCAAATGTGACGACGTTCGGTAAAACAATACTTATTTATTTATTAATTACACGCATCATTTATTTACAATTAATCATTTTTGGGAAATATATAAAGTTTGTATTTAAAGTTAATTAATTTGCAACGCCAAATATTTACATTTACAGATAGGCGTCTTCCGGCAAATAGCCAATATTTTTTTTCTACCCACTTCCATTTCCTGGCCCAATCCATAGACGTTTTCCAGATCTGCGATAAATATATTAAACGTAAGTCGGCACCCCTGTTTCTAGCCTCTATTTGCCCAGAAGAACTCCGATCGTTAGTTTCCGCATGCATGCCGTCTCATGGTAGATAAGGTTCTGTTTGATTCGCTCCGATACTCTCTCTAAGCACTAATAGGTTACTATCGACGCGGTCATTTCAATCTACATACAGGGCATATAACTTTCCCGCTTGTTAGTTATGCATCAACTGGTTTACCAAATAATTACAATGTGGTCGCCGTCCTTTTCAAAAGCCTTCTTGCACTGCCGGTAATATGTTTCTGCCAGACACTTCTGCTTGCTGTCTTGCCAAATGTAAGTTGACGTACACTTTATATCCCGCATGTACTAGACCCCCACTGAAAAGTGCAAGCTTTTTATTTTCCCGGGTATTATCACTTGCTAAATTTTTGAATCATCTCACAGACGCTTCTTGCGTAAATCGCATGTTTCGTCTTCTGCATATCATCTATCTATTGCCATATCCGTCTCGTCCTATTAATAAATTCACCGCAAATTGACCTCGCTTAATATTCTCTATTTCATTTATTACTTTTTAGACAACTCTATTAATGTACACGATGTTCTTTACCTATTTCTGTATGGATATTTTCACTTGAAGTACCACTAAGCATTTGTTGGTCTATATACATTTATTCCCCCAGTTTCTCCTCCATTTCCTGTGTGTCGTACTGCCATAGCCTTTCGTCATTCATCGCTACACTATCATTGTGTAGATTCTTCCTTAATCAAGCTGTATTCTAAAATCCTATTTACATATTCTTTTTAATGATGTTTATTGTCAATGATTCCTCCTCTCTGTATCCGGCATTGGGGATAATGTTATATTATATAGCCAGATTGTTACTCTATGTGTAATGTTTTAATATCCCACCTTTTCTCCCACTCTACCTTTCCTCTTGCCCTAATTTATTTAGGTGTTAAGTCATCACTTCTTATATAAACGATCTGCAAAGACTTGAGATGTTGTGTGAATTCATCCTCATTAGCTGAGCTACACTTATGAGATCTAACAAGATTGAAATCTAGATATGTAGTTTGCTAAGAGGTGAATTCACACTTATATATTTTAAATTGAGTTAACATTGGCCTATTCTTAACTTTTCCATCAGTTTTATCAGATGCGTTTTCTCTTTCTTCTCCTTTAATCATTATCTACACTCTCCTTAGCTCTTGCAATTGTTCCTTAAACATGTCCGGTCTTTTAATTTAAGTGTCAAGGTAAACTCTTTTGTTAAAAATATTGACAAATATTTCAGATTCAGAATCGCTAAAATTATAAAAAGATAGAAAATTTAAATGAACAATAGTTCTTATAAATAACTAATTCATAAATACACAAAATGATATTAAAAAAACTTGTGAAAATTATAAAAAATAAAAAATCATAAATCTTCGTTTTTATATCATAGAAATAGGGATTGTTATCACACTTTTTTCATTTTTTTTTTGTAGTAGTAGGTAGTATTTTTTTCTAAATGACGTGAAAACAACATCATGAGAAAAAATGTTAAAATATAATAAAAAAATATTAAAGTGAAGGGAAATTCAGATTTACAGATAAATTAAATTTGATTCTTGTTTTATTTTAATTTTAAAGAAACACATCTATAAATGACCAGTAAAGCTATTTTATATACATTTTATATACTAATTTAAATTTATATGTAAAATATTACAATATCTATACAAGTAGGATACTAACCAAATTAAATAATTATAAAAATATCATGTGTAAGAAAGAATAATTTCGTTGTATAAAGATATTACTCTGTTGGATCTGGTATATGTATGCTGCTTGTCATTAGTGAATCCTTGGAGATAAACGCGTGCAACAGTCCTGGATTCGCCTCAACAAATCTAAACAAGACATTAAAATTAATAGAAATAGTTTAAAATACGTTTTTTGGGTCTAATCAACTCCGGGAGATGCATGCGCTACGTTCGTTTAAAGGTATATATCGGTTTAAAATCGAATTATACAAGGCAAAACATGAACTACTGTGTAATTACTAAAAAAAATATACTTATTAATAAAACTACTAATAATATAAAACAGTACCTAAAATATAAACAAACAAAAAACTGTAACACAGACCCGCCTTGCTTGCATGCTAACACCTATTTGACGCTCAATATAATCATCAGCAAAACAATGTAATAGCGGTAGTGTTGAGGATATCAACTATTCTGCTCAACCTTCACCTCGCGATATGGAAGATAATAAATATATTACCAGAACAGCATGTATAGGTTTATTTTCATCACGCTTACATGGTCTCTAATGATCAAAAATAATTAAACAATAAAACTTATTTATTAGTTTACGTTGAAACGTAATGTTTATTATTTCAACTGATGCGGGTTTAAACTCTATTTTCATGCTTTAAACAAGTCATACACTTGTTTTGATTTAATAAATTATTTACTAGTTACAAAATGTTCTGTCATGTTCTGTCGACCAATGCGGTGATGGAAAATATGTGTCGTCATCAAGCTGTGATCTGACAAGGATATTTGGCGTTAAATTTAAATGTCATTGCGATCGAGCAGGATTGGTCTTGTGTATTGGGCAGCACGACACGATCTGGTGGGTAATAAGCGGCAAATTTAAATCTGATGTAGTGTTGGTAATATGCACGAACCAATGGATGTATACCAGAGGACATTGAAATTGCATAAGCACATTGTAGATCCACAACGCGCAATATGGACGTTGATCTTGTTTACATCTACCAGCTGCTCACTTATTGTACATGTTGATGCATTGAATGTGATGATTCTACTATCAACACTACAGCAGATTTAAACTTGCCGCTAATCTCCACCCGATCGTATCATGCTGCCCAAGATACAAGCCCGATCTGTCCCGATTGCAATTATATTTGGGGGCCAGAAAAGCACAGGCCGGTTTGCGCAAATCGGTCTGCACAGCCTGGCCTGAGTAAAAAACTGAGCGTCTGTGGCGGGCTTTAGGCGTCGGTTTGACGTATAAAGCGTCGCAACGGTTTAAATATTTCCATCACGGGTTTAACATGTCCCACACGCCCCTGGACAATAGATTACAATTTTGCATATAAATACATCTGAATATGCAACGGGCCGCATATTCAGATTTATTATAAAAAAAACTTAAAATGAGTGCATACTTGATTCCCCTTATATGCAGTCTCTTCTTCACGGCCGGCTTGATTCGGGGGATGCCGCCAGGGCTGTTCTTTCCCCGTCCAGTGATTATAAGCAACGAACTGCTCTTCGCATTATCTTCACGCAGCAACATAATGTTACGGTCCAAAAATATATCCAGCGCGTTTCTAGCCTCCTCTACTTTCAAAAAATGTAAATCGATTGTACCTAAGCTTGGGTTCTTATTGAAATTCTTTGTCAAGGTTTGCCCTGCAGCCAAGATCCTGTAGTGGTCGTGCAGCTTCGTTTGCCGCTGGGCAAGACCAAAGTAAAAGTAGGCAATCTCATATTGACCACGACTGCGGTAGCTGTTTGATTCTTCTAAAAGTCTATTGTACTTTTGCTGGCATATTCTCGCCTTTTCTCGTATTATATCCGGGTCTACTCCTTCCTCAAAATTAATATTCTGTAATAGAAGATTAACGAATAAAAATCATTGCAAACTATTATTAAAAAATATAAATCGATTAAACCTGAATAATAGTATATAATTGCAGTATGAGGTTTGCGAACACGTATTTGTAAATATAGAAATACAATACAGACAAATTTTGTGCAGAGAGATCGTATCATGAGAACATTTAAGAAAATGTTTATTAAAAAGCGCAGGTCGGCGGCCGAGTGATTAGAGGCGTCGTCCGTCTCGTATTGAGCATTGGAGTGCTTGAGTTTGATCCCCATCGTGATGCGAATCAACTTTCACAGTTTTCAGAGGTTTTCTGTGAAGTTAGGCTAAATAAATTCCGGGTGATTAAACTCCTCTGAACTTCTCCCTTTACCCGGGTCTAATTATTAATTGTATTTAATTTCGTAGGAAATAGCATACAAAGAGCATGTTTGGTATGAAAGTAAAGGTGGTTTTCTGCTGACATGAAATTTTAAAAACTAGTTTGTAAAAACAATTAATTAATAAATAGGTAAAATAAGTAAATAAGTCTGTACTCACAAACGGACTGATATAATGCTAATGCCTACTAACTTATTCTTGATTTTAAGTCAGCAGGATTAAATACTTCATATTGAAAATATTAATATTTGTATTAGAAGTTACTATTGCTTAATCGGCCTGAAACAAACATTGTTTATAAAAGGTGGCTTTTTATAAACAATGTTTGTTTTAGGCCAATCGGCCTATTGATAATCATCAATAGTAACTTCTAATACAGATATTAATATTTTCAATATAAAATATTTAATCCTTATTACTTTCATAGGAACAATCATTTAACAAATTAACCGTTAGTATCGGAATTGATCAAATTTATCAGTATTTAGTAATAATTGAAAATTTTACAATATCTCACCTCACTTATGCAGCCAGTATAAGCATCCTTCAAAGCCTGCAACTCGCTATCTGAAATAACAGGTTCTCTTATCTTCTCTAAACTCTCTGTCGTGGACAAACCCGATTCCCACAAAGAGGTAACGGCAGTGTTATAACAATTATTGCTAGCGGCTAGAAGCGTTTGCAACGAATCCACATCAACACACGGGAAATACTTGCAGAGCCTATGCCTTTCCAACATTTCAACAAATTCGTCCGGCGTCAGATTTTCCCAATCCTTCTGATTCGGGACGGTGCTTCTCTTCTGCACATTTTTGTCAGGTTGTTCGTGTGTACGTAGCTCCTCCTCTTGCAGCCATATCGCAAACTTCTCATCCTGCATTTCTTTCATCAGCATCCGTTGCGCCTCTAATTGATTACAAATCGATTCTAAATAGAGTGCGTAGAGTTGTTTCCCTAACGACTTGGGGATTTCAATTATAGGCTGCCACTCTTTTGGATACATAACTTGTGGGTTACCCAATGCCATGTCGAGTTGTTGCAGAAAGTGCTCCCCCAAATTCAACTCCAACATCTCTTCGGCGTCGCTATCATCGGATCTTTCCATCTCATCCCCATTATCGAAATGTATCATATCAATTTGCTGTGAGGGACCTGCTACAGGCCCCGTTTCTTTAATCTTTGACATATGAGGCGAGCAGTGATCTCTCTTTATTCCAATATCCGATACAAGATGCTTCAAGTCCTTCCCTTTCTTTTGTCCATTATATTTAGGGGACTTCAAGGTAACAGGTTCCAGTGGTATTTGAGGTGGGGAGCACAAATCAAATTCTTCAAACAATTTTTCAACGGTAATGTTTTTTTCATACCGACCCATCATAGCGCGTATTTTGCTTCTGGACACTTGGTGTGTATTACGTTTAGCTAATTCGCGATTGTCAAAAGCCCAAGGAGTGCTTTGCTCCAATATTTTAATAGCATAACCGTGGTCTACAGCCCATACGCAATAAGGCTTCATCTCACAAATTTGTGTATTTGTATTATCAATTATGATGGGGCTTATACCATCCTTAATTAGTTTGTGTGCGCGTTTTTGGTTCCAACAATGCGCTTCGGAAATGCGAGAACTGTTGTAATTATAGGAGCCGTTAACATAAAAGAAATCGTCGACACTCAGGATGAAATTCTTTGGAGTCGCACAGTTTCCAATTGTTTGTTCGACAATTTGGTGCGCTGTGTACGACTTACCACTGCCCGGAAGCCCGCGCATTAAAATTATTATCTTAATCCCTTTCCTCACGTCTTCTATAATACGTTGGATATTCATATCGGATTCGTGCAAGGGTGCAATAGCTGAAGTTGTTGCCTGCTGCTGGCTATTATCCTGCTGGGTATTTTCTTGTTCAATCGGTATTTGTAACTCCTTTGTCATTTCTATAAGATGATTTCTAGCCCGTTCAACTTTAAATACAAAAACAATATTATATTTTTATATTATAAGTGGGTTAAAATGAAAATTACCATCATTTCCGCATTCATTCGCAATTAACTCGATTATGTCTGATGAGATTATGTCAGCAAAAAACAGCTTTAGTTCAGCAACAATTGAATCTTGTGTTGTGCAGTCGCCCTCCTGGTAAATTGTCTCCATTGCGTCCATCTCGATACTAGTAATATATACAAGTATATAATTAAAGCAATACTGTAATTCAGGGTTTTAATTTTGAATTTGCGACAACAACTATAACAAACATGTACTTTAGGATGGGGTAAACACTACCAAGTAAAAAAATATATAATGTATTATTATTAATTTGTCTCTCCGGCGAGATTTGCGATCTGGTTGCACAACAGGTGATGCAAAATCGTATAGTTGTTACTTTAAAGGGCGAACAACCGTAGATTCTAGATTTGTGCCTTTTCTCACCCAAGGATAGTAAACCAGGAATGATAGCTCATAGACATTAATCAATCGGGGTGCCTTTGAAATGATCTGCAACAGCTAGCTTGCTCGGTTAGTCCTTGTTGTTGTTACACCTGATTTGTTTATATTATAAAAACATTACTTAGATGCGATTATATTATTTTAATTAGTGATATAAATAAGTATTTGAGACGTTCCTTTGCATATATAAAAAAGGTCCGCAAATAACGGCACACTGTAAATTCGCGCCATATAGCAGCATACATTATAAGCTATATTCTCTAGCTTACTATCCCTTGGTTTTTACCAATGAATGTCCCATGAATCGACTTCTACTCTACGTAGCAGGATTTCCGTATTGAGGGCTAATATACCCTCATGGTTCAAGTTCTTTACGGATTTCCGATGATAAAAAATCTCTTTTATTATATATAATATAAACCTTATATTCGAGAAACCAATTTAATTCACTAGAAAGGACATAATATATACATTATAGAAATTAATCTAAATTCATAGATTTTAAAGAACTAATTTGGCTCGTAATTATAACAATGCTAATACTGATTTACAAATTAATAAATCTAAAACACTGAAATGTTTTGTTTTTAATTATTTTCTATATTAGTGCTTTATAAGGAAAGAATTGATATCGCGAAAAAGAAATCGAACTGCTCTTTTGACATTTCTTTAAATTTCATGACCAATATAATTGTAATACACCAATTTTAGAAAATGTTTGTGTATTATTATATTGTATATTCAGTTTGTTATCATCATATGTATGACAGGATTGTATTTGTGCAAACCCTACTGCTATATCATAACACAGATCGTTTATTTGTGTGTAAAAGATAATTTTTATGAAACTTGTACAGCCTAATAATCATGATTGATTCCGAACAGCTTTTATTAATATACAAAAAAAAACTTCCTATTTTTATAGGGCTATCAGCCGTGAGGCAGGTCAAGGGAGAAGCTCAGAGGAGTTTAATCTATCGGTATTTAGCTTAACTTCACAGAAAACCTTTGTAAAACTGTGAAAGGTGATTTACTAAAATTTGCCCCGATGGGGTACGAACATTTTTCTTGATCATTCGAAAATTTAATTATCCTTGTACCCTTGTCTCTTATACTCTTTTTATTAGTCTCTCCTTCATACCGCACGCTTGTCCAAACCACCTCAATTGGCCCGCCGCTATTTTTTTGTTAATTGGTTCTATTTGTAAATTGTGTCCATACGTTTTGTTTCTTATTCTATATCTTCTCGTCTTTTTCTCGATTTTTCTTAAGGATCTCATTTCTATAGCGTTGATTCTGGATTCGTATTTATCCCTCATGTCTATGATTGCCTGTTATATGTTATTGTAGGTCGTCTTATAACTTTTTTCAGTATTTCTGTTATTTCTTTCCTTCCGAAGATATTCCCTGTTTTTCCTGCTCTCCCATTTATCTCCTTGTCGATCTTTCCATTATATTCTATTATTGACAATATGTATATAAAGCTTTCTACATGTTCAACCCGTTTACCCTAAACTTTTATTTTGTCATTTTATTTTATGTTCTATGTTATATGTACTACACTGATACCTGATACCTTTCTTTAGGTATTGTTTTACCGAAAACGTCTTGACAGTCCGGGAAAAAAACTAAACAATTTAGAAAATCAAAATCAGTTTTCATTACGTTTTTGCCCAAAATGGGACGATCCAGTGAAAATTTGAGCAAAAATTTGGAGAAAAAAAACTCGTACTGTACTGCGCATAATTGGGCGGGACCACACCAGAACAACAAATTTGAAATCGGCAGAGAACTCGGAGAACCCTGCCTCGGACAACTCTGTTACAATTTGAGCAAAATCAGTCCACTAAAACAGAAGATAACTCGATAACACAATTTATTACTCATATGGCAAATAATAAAAGGAACACGCATCGTGTCAACCATAAGTGACTTTATCGGGCGTGACTTAAATCAATGTCAAAACGTGAAAATTTCAAAATATCAAATTATAAAAACGTGAAAATTTCGAAATGTCAAAATTCGAAAATGTCAAATGTCAAAAATTATTTTAATTTCTTCAACCAGTATTAAAGAGAATAGTAATGAGCTCATAATACATCCTTGTTGCAGTCCTATTTTTACTATGTATGTCTTTATTCTTCCTTAATTAATTTGGTCTTTGGGTTTTTCTTATTATGAAGATTAGGTGCTTCTTATTCATGTGAGCTCTCTGTGCTGCTTCAATCTTCTCCCTGATTTTTTTGGGTATTATTCTTGTTAAAATATTTCCTGGGATACTTAGCGTTTCCCTCTATAATTAATAATTAATTAATATATCATTGATAAGTTCTGTTAGTTGTTTTGTTCCTTCTTTGGCACTTGCATCTCAGGTATCATGTTATAGATAGATCTCGTGTACTTTCTCTACATGTGTCTTTTTTATGTCTTCTATTATTTCTTTGTCTTGTATCTCCTCTATTTCTGTTACGTTTATCCTTCCTTCTAAATCTTCTATTATATTCTTCTCTTATTTTGTCAGTTCTTCTTAGTATTGTCTTCATCTTTCCTTATTGTGTTGTATTTTTTATTTCTTCGTTGTTGATTTATGTTTGGTTGTCATCTTTTTCCCCAAATTTTGTCCATGATCCTTGTTTTGCTTTCTTTATTACTATCTTCACTTTCATTTTTTCTTCTTTGTACTTAGTATATATTTTTTAAATGTTTGTACTTAGATATTCTTATTTTATTTCTTCAATCTGCCACTCGGATTTTTTTATTTCCCTACTCGCAATTTTTGTTGTTCCACTGCTCACTCTTCCTGCTGGTGTTATATAATTGTAAACGTTACCCACTTTTCTTTAATTCCGATTTATTTTCTTTTTCTGTAAATCTTCTTTCATGTCTCCTGGTACATCTCTTGGTTCTTTGTTTATTTTAATTCGTAACTTTTTATTTTCACATTTCATACCTCCCTCCTATTCTCCGTTTCATGTCCATTTTAACTAGTGATCACTTCTAATCTCTGCTTGTCTGGATACTTTCACGTTTTACAAATTCCTCCATTGATTTGAACTGATTAAGAAGTAGTTGATTATTGATTTTTCTTTTCTGGCAGGTTCTTCTCTCGTAAATTTGTGTATCATCCTATGTCTGAAATTTGTATTCGCTATTATTAGATTGTTTTCAATGCTTAGTTAAATTATTCTTTCTCCGTTAATATGTCTGTGTTACTCACCGTCTTTGTTCATATATTCTTCTATTTCTGTATTCTGGTTTCCTACTCGTTCATCTATTTCTCTCTGCATATTTTAGTAGAATATCTATATTCGTATCATCTTTTTCCCCGTAGGCTATTATTATGTACCATGCTTCATTTTAAAATGCTTCATTTCTACAGACATAATTCTTTGGCTTATGTATCTTTCCTTCATATTGACCTTAATTCTATTTGGTGCAATTATTAGTTCTACTCCTACTTTTTCTATTTTCATTTCGTCATCACCTGCCCAAAGCACCCAGTATCCTTTATGTATTTTTTTCAGTTCTTTCTTTATTTGCAGTTGTCATTATTTCCTTCATCAGTTCTTCCTCCTTTCCGTTTATGATAAGTACGTTCCATGTTCTTATTCTTATTGTTTTTATCTTTTTTTTGCTTGAGGTGGGGAATCTTCGAAAGTCATCCGGGAGGCCATACTGGCATTCTCCTCCTTGTCCTCCACCCAGTCTCGCCTTAAGACATAACGAGGTGCTGGTTAAAAAGCTAAAAACTCTTAAACAATCATTTGACCTTCAGCAGCTAGACTATCTCGAAATGTTTTCCCTAGGACTTGTTCTGCAAAGGCTGACATCGCATTCCATTTATCCTGAGAATCATTGGAACGATTGATACAGTCGATAATTCCACCTAACGTATTACATAATGTATCTCTTTCGTTGCTCTAATTAGAACATTATAGAAGTGTGTGTTCAACATCATCTATCTCTGCATTACAGTATAAAACAATACAATTTTTCAAGGATTTTCTAATTCTAACCAAATATGATTGGAAGCATGTCCTGACAAATTAGTGTGATCCAGTGTGAAAGTGGGATTAACTTCCCTGTCCACTCACCATTATTTCATATCATATTCTTTGCCATGTAGCATTAGCTTCCTCTCACCGCCGTTATTCCGCTTTTTAATGAATTCTGCTGAACGTTCCATTACCAGTAGATCTGCAGGAGTAGTTGATGAAGGAACTTAAGTTATTATTAGGAAGTTATTTTTGGGAAACAACGAGGGCAGTAAAAAAAAGGGGTGTCACTGCCCTCGCTGTTTCCCCAAAAATAACTTATACATAACTAACTTTCAGCGAAAAAATACAATAAATTTAGATACAGTAGCTAATAATCTACGTTTACTTTCGCCAAAACCGCAATTACTAATTCGGCATTAGTCTTGCATATTGCCGCTTCTACTCTTACTGCCCTTTTGCTGCCTCAATTATTTTTGTTACTATGGATTTTATTTGAATCCATAATTACTCCTAGATAAGTTTTCGAGATTTTAATCATATGCCCCAACATGTTTAAAGTATCATTGTTCGCTCTACAGACTCTTGTTGACAACCCTACTATTTCTGTTTTATCCTCTGACAATTTTGGACCATCCTCATCGCAATTCTAATGCTGCACTTTTTACTTTATTGATACATTGATCAGCAATCATTGTGACGGTAATGGCTAAGGTTGTTGTCATAGCTTCAGCTGGAAGTACTATTCTAAGTATACCATCGTATGCAAGATTCCACAGCAATGGTCCCAACACTTACCCTTGAGGCATCCTACCAGTCATATCAACATTAAAATCTGCAGCATTATATTCTACTGATACGTAACTTTTCACTAATTTCATCAAGTATATTGGAGTTTGCATATCTTCCAAAGATTTCATTATTATTGTCCAAGAGTGTTGAATTCAGTTGTAACGTCGAATGCTATCATTAGGCAATGTTTTCTGTTCCTTAACGGACCACTGTTTTCTTCCTCTGATAATTTTTGAACATTAAAAATTGCTTCTCTAGTTGATCTTCCCTTTCTAAAACCATATTGTGTTTGTGATAACGCCTCCTTTTCATCTGCAAGTTCTTCTATTATATTAGCAGAAAAATTGTTCAAGATCGTCTAGTATACTAATATATCTGAATGAACATGGATCGCTACTATCTTTACCTTTTTTAGGAACCAGGACTAATCGTGCTCTCTTCCATTATTTTGGAAAACATCTTCCTTAAATCAAATATTGAATCATTCCGTAAATTTTTCCGGGATTACCATCAAGGCTAGCTTAATTATTTCATTTGAAATACTATTCAGAAATTCCTATTAGGCATTCTTTTGGCAGCTATTAACACCTCGTCTACTGACCATAATGGGCATATTTCTTCGTTAATATTACTTGTTATAATCTCATTTGGCTGTGGGCCAGGAGAAAATAATTTCCTATTCACTCTCTCTACTCCTTCCTGAACTGATGCTTCAGAAACTAGTTGACGAGCCCCTAGCTTGATCCTTCCTATTTTCTAATGCAAGCCCCTAGGATCATGTTCCACCTTTTCAAGAAAAAAAAATAGTCAGCAACGTGTTTTGCTTCATTTTCCCTGTATACATAACTATTGACTGATTAATTGCAGGATTATCATTTGCTTCAGCTGTAGATGCTTTTCTTCTTGCCACATTGCCGCCTCACATGCTTTGAAGATACTGTCAATTACAAATGTTGCCGTTACTTCTGCACCTTCTATATTATTAATGTTAATAGAATTCATTTTGTCGTTTAATATATCTACATATGTTCATTTTCCCATTCTGCTAACCAATTTCGAATTATTTGGTTCGCTCACTAAAATCACATCAGCGTATACTTCAAACGCTTTGAGCATAAGCAGGTCATGAGCTGCCCTCCATCTGCCCAAGTTTATTTGGATGAATGTCTTATCCTGCATTAACAGTATTTTTTGAGCCTCTGTCCCACTTATTTTGTATATTTTTGCATTTCACACTACCAAGATAATGGTTAAAAGACGAATAACTTCACATTCGCTCAAAATACATCTAAGAGAGGATTTACATATTAATGACTTATGGTCATTATTTACCATAGCCGTGACATCTAACAAATCTTGATAGTCGTTATTTTGCATATTGTCCAACCAATTCTTATGTGTCCCTTTTTATTAGCATCCGTTTACCTAATCCAGCGTCATTGCATCTATGTCTTTTTCACATGTATCATCTTCTAAATCAATTATTTAAACTAATTTCCTTTATCTTCATCTACTCTTTATCGTTTCCCATCACTTGCTTAAAGTTGTTTGTTAAATCACTTGTCTTATTATTATCATAAAGCAGATCAACTACTAAATTCCCATTATAATCTTTATGCACAGAACGAATAATTTTACTAACTTCCAAATTTAAATTTGCCTTTAATTTCTGAAGAACTTCCGTATATCAGCTACCTTTAGTATGGACTATTATTCTCTCAGAGCGACTTTTATTTGTCCTTTTTGACCATGTCCATGGCATTGCTTTTCCATTATCCGTGTGTTCATTAGTGTTTTCACTTTTCTGTATTTATCAGTTTATTGAGCCCGAGGTCGCGACCCTTAATTTCTCTTGTTTCTAGTCCTATTTCCAAGCTTTCCCATTTATTACCAGTTTCTTATATCCTCTGTTTGTCTCTTTTTCTTCTCTCAGTATTTTTGTTATTTATTCCTGGCACTTTAGCTCTTTTCTCGTTAGTTCCGGTTCAATATACACTAACTCATTTTTATTTTTGAGCTTGTTCTTATTTCTTAAAATCTCCATCTTGTCCGCGAGACTGTTTCTATTCCAACACAAAATTTCTCCCCTTAGTAGTAGTAATTATGCAAAAAATGAAATAAAATTAGTCATGTTGATATTAGGAAATCGGGGACGTTTTTCTGAAGTACAACACTCACACACACATATACACTCGCACACTCCAGAAGGGCCCGAAGGTCGATAGTCAGTTACTAACATAACAAATTCAGTATGTCTACTATTAGGTACATAAGTACATAACACAAATTTCACAAAAGTTGCTTAAGAAAATTATAAAAACAAATTGATTATTATTAATAACTTTAATATCTTTTATATTTACCTGTAGTTCTTTGAAAGCGATGTTTTGAACTCAATTTATAGAGAAATAGATTATGGATTACGGTGCGAAATTCGCCGATTATATCTTCTCGGAACAAAAATAAGTATTTTAGGTCCTGGACGCGTTAGGTTTAATAGCCCGTTTTGATAATGCGTAAATGATGCCTCTTAATTGCCATAAAACCTCACATCGCGAAATTGATAAACACATATATTGAATAAATGATTCGCTGTGTAATTATTATATGGTAATCGCTATCTTATCATTTTCATGTATCTATGTATCATTGTCTCAATTTTTTTTAAAACTGATAATTTGTTGAATAGATAGATAATTAGACCAAAAATACTTATGGCCTGAATAGTTTTAGCATTAATAGCACGTTTTTTCAAACTCATGGTATATCATACTCATAGTAATCACATTAGACCCCCTCTGCCCTCGTAAATTTACTCTCCCACGTCAGCCTCCTACAGATTTTCACGCCTTTCCTAACTAACCCCCTAGGATGGGTTCATACTTATATATGTTTTATACGATTGGCCTTGTGCTATCTCAAGCACTCTGTTGGAATATTATTCCATAGAGGGCACTACCCGGTGATCCTGATGACATGAGCATGTTGACGGTTATTACCATATGGGTGTGCATTGCTAATTGATGTGGTACCACCAGATTGCGTTTAACTTTCGTCCTAGAGGGTTAGTTGTATTATATTTGTATATAACCACTCGAGATATTGTGTGAATTCATTCTCACTAGCTGAGCTACACTGATGAGATCTAATAAGATCGAAATCTAGATATGTAGATTGCTAAGAGGTCGGTTCACACATATATGTTACAACGAGGAGTATTTGGCTTATAGATTTACTTGACGTGGAGAAAGAAATGAGCCCAAACCGCACTGTGTTGTGTGTTATGAAACATTTTCGAACATCTCGATAAAGGCTTCTCTTCTGAAACGTCATTACTACAACAGACAACCATTTATTTAAAAGACAATTCTATTGTGTTTTTAAGACAGTGAGTTGAAAAATATAAAAACGTCAGTTCAATATTTTAAAACTAACGACCAAGCCGTTGAAACATCATATTTAGTTAGCCTAAGAATTGCTCAAAATGGAAAACCTCATACTATTGTCGAAACTTTAATACTACATGTAACAAAAGATATAGTAACAGCAATTTTTCGCGAAGCAGTAGCAAGAAAACTAAATGCTGTTTCTCGAAGAATAGATGGAATGGCAGCTCAGATATTCAGTATATAAAACAACACCGATTTTAAGCTATTCAGTTGGAGTTGATAACTTATATGCAATTTTTAAAAGAACAGGACATCCACGAAGAATCTTTATTTTGCGAACTGCATCCAAATAATACCACTGCATATACATGATATCGAAAAATACTGGCAAGAATAAGGGACACAATGGAGGAAACTACTAGAAGAACCACAATGCGGATTTAGGAGAGGATGAAGCGCCTAGGATTTTATATTGTGACAATGAAAAAATAGACAAAGAGATAAACGAGAGATTATGGTAAACGGGTCAACTCATTAATATGTTGAAAAAGACATTCTTTAGTAGGAAAGACATACCGAAAAACATCGAAGCGGACATAGCTAAAAATGTAACAAAGCCGACGGAAATGCACAGCAATGAATGAATCATGGAGATGGCGCAAATGCACAAAACAAAAATAAACCCCATGAAGATGATATTCCTAAGAAGAATAGAAATATATATTTATATATATATATATATATATACCGTAAAACGAGGTTACTTTGCACCGCGTGGGGTAACTTTGCACCAACGTCCGAAAAAGATTCATCGTGGAGCCATATGTGTAGTTTCTAATTTAACTGCGCAACATGTTAATCACAAGATGGAAGTGTCATCTGTAGATCTTGTGAGAGAGTGATTAGGAGATTTCTACATCAAAACCTAACTTTACGGGACTTGTTTATGACACCAATCTGTTGCAGTTTTGTTTAGTGTTGAAAAATTGCGTGTTCCACCGATTCGTGTGTAATACTATCAGATAAGTCACTATTTTAGTACCAGTTACACATCTTTGGCTATATATTTTGATAATTAGTTTATATTTAAAATCATTTGGTAAGTACTTGTTAACATTTTTAACACGTGGGGTAACTTTGCACCACAATATGGGGAGACTTTGCACCAACGTCAAACTGTGTTAAAACTGGTGAAACATTTTTTTTTTAATTCACAAAATATATAAAAGACAGAAGAAAGGCAATAGGATATATCAGAAAAGACAAAGCGAATCCAGCGGGATGATGACACTGATGATCCAGTATTGCAGGACTCTTCAGATGAAAATATCCCAATTTTCAAACATAATCGGAGCAAATGGTAAAAGAAATGGAAAAGGAAGAAAAAGCTGCAATGATGGAAGGTACGAAATCTCTAGCAGATGCTCTTGGCATAATTGCCGCAAAGAGAGTTGTAGGAGAATACATGATTTTCAAATACGAAGGGGAATTGTTTTCTGGTAAAATAATATCATTGGAGTTGTAATTTCTTCTATGGTTAAATCTATCAAGTCGTGAAAATTGCCTGAAAATCCAGATGTTTCATACTATGATAGGGAGCATGTATTTGACAACATAAACCCCTCTACCATGGTAAATAGAAGAGGATTGTATCGAATTCCAGAAATGGAAAAGTTGGGTTGGCTGTAAATAATTAATTTGCAATGTGTCGTTTATGTTTTTTGAAGAAAAAATCAGTTCCATGAATAAATTTTGTGTGCTCTATTGATTTATGTTTTTAACTTCGCATCTTTCCTATATACAACGGAGTTTCGATCAAAATGATGTGATGGTGCAAAGTATCCTACTCAAAGGGGTAACTTTGCACCAAATTTATATAATAAATATTGCATAATAAATTACTCACATTACATATATTTTATATTAAATAGCAACTAATAACACTAAAGAACAAAATGCAACAAGTCCCAAATTTTTAACGCGCTTCAAAAAATATTTCTGTTCAATTAAAGACAAAAAACCTGAAAAATGGTGCAAAGTAACCTCATTTTACGGTATATATATATATATATATATATATATATATATATATATATATATATATATATATATATATATATATATATATATATATATATATATATATATATATATATATATATATATATATATATATATATATATATATATATATATATATATATATATATATATATATATATATATATATATATATATATATATATATATATATATATATATATATATATATATATATATATATATATACAAAACGCGGAAAAAATATTATCATAGACGGACATTTTTAAGAGATTGCCTTTAAATGATATCGACTGTCTAGCACAAGAAGGGTAAATCTGCTTTTAACGAAAGGATCAAACTAATTTAAAGGACTTAATACTAATAGTTAACTTTTAACTATTGTGAAATGAAGAATTGAGAAGAAGCCGCAGATTGGCCATTGTAGTTTGAACCATTTGTTTAAAAAAAATCAGATTGGCTCTTCTTGCACTACACAGTCGATATGGAGACCTATTAAAATGCAAAAAGTAGAAAACATGATTTCGCACGATTACCATACCTTATTCATTCATATTGTGAAATGAAGAATTGAGGAGGAGCCGCAGATTGGCCCTTGTAGTTTGAACCATTTGTTAAAAAGATCAGATTGGTCCTTCTTGCGCTACACCGTCGATATGGGGACCTAATAAAATGCAAAAAGTAGTAGAACACATTTTTCCGCACGATTACCATACCTTATTCATACATTTAATTTTTTAATTTATGTTACCTGACAGAAATGACATTTTACCAATGGCAATTTACTTCTCACAGTAAACTGTTTTTGTTAAAAATATCGAAAATAGATATCAAAATAAATAATCCAGAATCGTCCAAATTATAAAAAGATAGAAAATTGAAAACGTCAAACAATATTTCTGGGATAAAATCTTTTTTAATTATTAAATACACAAATCGCTATTCAAAAAACATAAAATTGTTACCCCATCCTATTCATTATCTTTTTTAAATAATGGTATTTTCAAAATGACAATTAATTCTATCATATCTATACAAGTAATACTAATCAAATTACATAATTATAAACATATTATATGTACATGTGTAAAAAATTGTTATAAGGAACTTAATTTCGTCGTATAGAGATAGATATATTACTCTGTTGGATCTGGTTTATCTATACTGCTGGTCATTTGTGAATTCCTGTAGATGGTCGTGCGTAGCAGGCCTGGGTTCACCTCAATAAATCTAAACAAAAAAAGTAAAATATGAACTACTGAAACTACTAAAAGAATAATCGAAAGTAAAACAATGTATACGCGGTGGTTTTAATTGAGAATATCAACTATTCTGCTCAAGCTTCACCTAGTGATATGGAAGAAATAACTCTGTTAATCAGAACGGCATGTTCAGGTTTACTGATTACTTATGTGGTCTCTAATATTCAAATATAATTAAACAAACAACTTATTTTTCTTTGAAACGTAAATTTAGGTTGTTTCGGTCGATACGTGTTTAAACTATTGTCATGATACAAAAAAGTAACACACTGGTTTTGGTTTTAAAAAAAGTTTATTACTTACAACTATGTTTCACCACACAGTTGCTCATGTGGTGGATGATAATAGTTTGTGAGTAATAATTTTTTTTTTAATTCGTAGCGAGTGTATTACTTTTGTTAAACATGCCAATATCAGAGGCACCGGGATGTCGGTAGGTAGACACCTGCTGGAACAGAAAGGCACGCGTAGCTTTCTATTAGGCGTCGGTTTGATTTACGGTGTGTCGCCACGGTTTTAAGCACCCGTTTCATATGTGGGACATAGACAATAGATTATATTTTGCATATAAGTTGCTCATTCAGAATTATTAAAAAAAACCTAAAATGAGTACATACTTGATTCCTCTTATATTCAGCCTCTTCTTCACGGCCGGTTTGATTCGGGGAATACCGCCAGGACTGTTCCTCCCTCGCCCTGTGATTATATACAACGAACTGCTCTGCGCAGTATCTGCACGCAGCAACATAATGTTACGGTCCAAAAATATATCCAGCGCGTTTTTAGCCTCCTCTACTCTCAACAAATGTAGATCGATTGTGTCTAAGCTTGGATTCTTGTTGAAGTTCTCTGTCAAGATTAGCTCTGCAGCCAAGATCTCGCAGTGCTCCCACAGGTTCGTTTGCCGTTTGGCCAGACCACAGTAAAAGTAAGCAACCTCATATTGGCCACTACTGCAGTAGCTGTTTGATTCTTCTAAAAGTCTTTTGCGGTTTTGCTGGCACAGCCTCGCCTTTTCACGGATTATCTCTGGGTCTACTCCTACCTCCTCAAAATTAATATTCTGTAATAGAAAATTTATGAATAAAAATTATTGCAATGAAACTATAAATCGGTTAAGCCTGAATAATACGGTATGTAACTGCTGTATGACCTTATGGATATTCAATACACTTGAAGCGAGATCGTAGCATGATCACATTTAAGAAAATGTTGTGATAACAAACATTTCGATGTTTCTTCCAATTGTCAACACTACTTTCCCTTTCAACAAACAAAAAATCTGACGTGGACATTACGTATCATAATAATATAGAAATGTTTGTAAGCATTTCTTTTTATAATTTTGACGTGATTGTTATAAAAATTGCCGAATTTTTAATTCTATTTAATTTCGCATGAAATACAAAAGCATGTTTAATATAAAATGGTAGTTTTATATTGACATACAAATAGTGACAATTTAATTAATATCTAAATAAACAGTCTGATATATCCTGATTACTACTAACTTATTTCTTATTTTATATCAGCATTTATAAACAATATTTTGGACCGATTATATTAATTAATTTTATAATTATATTTTCAATATTTAAGGATTTGATTATAAATACTTAGGGATATTTGAATGTTTTACAATATCTCACCTGACGAATACAACAATTATAAGCATCCTTCAAAGTCTGCAACAGGCTTTCTGAAATAACAGGTTCTCTTATCTTCTCCAAATCATCAGTCGCCGACATTCCCGATTCCAACAAAGTAGTAACGGTAGTCGTATAACAATTATTGCTAGCCGCTAGAAGCATTAACAACGAATCCATATTAACATCCGGGAAATAATTGCAGAGCCTATGTTTCACCAACGTATCAACAAATTCGTCCGGTGTCAAATTTTCCCAATCTTTCTGATTCGGGATGTTGCTTCTCTTCTGCACATTTGTGTGTGGTTGTTCGTGCGCACGTAGCTCCTCCGCTTGCAGCCGTATCGCAAACTCCTCGTCCTGCTCCAGCATTTCTTTCATCCGCATCCGTTGCGCCTCTAATTGTTTGAAAATCGATTCTAAATAGAGTGCGTGGAGTTGCTTTCCTAACGACTTGGGGATTTCAATTATGGGTTGCAACTCTTTCGGATACATAACTTTTGGGGTACCAAATGCGATGTTCAATTGTTGCACGAACTGCTCCCCCAAATTCAACTCCAACATCTCTTCGGCGTCGCTATCATCTGATTTTACATCATCCCCATTATCGAAATCGATCATATTAATTTGCTTCGAGGGGCCCGCTGCAGGCTCCGTTCGTTTAATCTTCTGAATATGAGGCGAGGAGAGCTCTCTGTTTATATCAATATCCGATACTAGATGCGTTAAGTCCTCATCTACTATTTCTTTTTGACCATGATATTTAGGGGACCTAAATATAACTGTTTCCAGTGGTCGATAGCATAAATCAAATTCTTTTAACAATTTCTCAACAGTGATGTTTTTTTCATACCGACCCATCATATCGCGTATTTTATTTCTGGGCACTTGGTGTGTATTACGCTTGGCCAATTCACGTTCGTCAAAAGCCCACGGGGTACTCGGCTCCAATATCCTAATGACATAACCGTGTTCTACAGCCCACACACAATAAGGTTTCATTTCCCAAATTTGTATATTTGTATTATCAATTATTATGGGGCTTATACCATCCTTAATTAGTTTTTGTGCGCGATTTTGATTCCAACTATGCGCTTCCGAAATGCGACGAGCGTTGTAATTGTAGCAGCCGTTAACATAAAAGAAATCATCGGTACTCAGGATGAAATTGTTTGGAGTGGCACAGTTTCCAATTGTTTTCCCGACAATTTTGTGCGCTGTGTATGACTTACCACAGCCCGGAAGCCCTCGCATTAAAATTAATATCTTAATTCCATTCGTCGCGTCTTCTATAATACGTTGGATATGCGTATCGGATTTGTGTAAGGGTACAATAGGTAAAGCTGTTGCATTTAACTGACCATAATTCGGTTGGCGATTTTCTTGTTCGAGCGGTATTTGTACATCCTTTGCCATTTCTAAAAGAATGTTTGCAGCCCGTTCAACTATAAATACAAATAATATTTTATTTATATAATACACGGGTTAAAATAAAAATTACCATCATTTCCGCATTCATACGCAATTAACTCTATTATGTCGGATGAGATTTTTCTCGCAAACCTCAGCTTTAGTGTAGCAATAATTGAACCTTGCGTTCTGCAGTCATCCCCCGGGTGGATTGACTTCATGGCGTTCATCTCGATACTGAAGTAAATAATTAAAACTTGATATATACCGTAAGAACAATATTTTAATTCAGGCTTTTATTTGAAATATTGCGACAAAAATTATAACACACATGTAGTTATATTAGGACGGGGTAATTAAAAAACACTACTAAGTAAATAAATATACAATGTATTATTTTTAATTTGCTTCATCGCCAAGATTTGCAATCTGATTGCACAACAAGTGATGCAAAAATCGATAGATCGCATGCGTAGTTGTAAATTGAAAGAGTGGACAACCGTTGATGCTAGATGTATGCCTCTTTTCGCCCAAGGATACTAAACTAGAGAGGATAGCTCATAAGTCATTAACCAATCACAGAGCCCCTGAAATTGCTTCCAACACGGGCCTTGCTCGGTTAGTCCTTATTATTGTTTCATTTGTTCCGTTTATATTGTAAAAATATTTATTAGATGCGATTATTTTATTTCAATAATTGATATATTTGAAGCATTCTTTCTATTATACATATACAAATATTCCATTATACATATACAAATATTCTAATATACATATACAAATGGTGCGCAAATAACGTCACACTGCATTCAATTCGTGCCATATAGCAGTTATGAGCTGTCCTCTCTAGCTTACTATCCTTGGTTTTCACCAACGTCCCATGAATCGGCTCCCACGCTACGTAGCAGGATTTCCGTATTGAAGGTATTATAGGCCATTCTTTAGGGAATACGGATGATAATATAAAAGCTCTTTTATACGTTTTATTTTCGAGAAACAAACAAGAAGACATAATAAATTAATTATAGAAATTAATTTAAATTCATAGATTTTAAAGAAATAATTACGCTTGTAATTATAACAACGCTATTACTGATTTTCGTCGAATAGCACTATAATTGGTTGGTTTATACTTAGAATAGTGCTAAGGAGAGTAATGTGTATTAACGCGAAAAAAATCCAAGAGCTTGAGATCTTTATTTAGAATATAAGGATATCTATCAAGATCACTATTTTTAGTAAATATATGGGTGCGAAAGATGGGTTTTAACAAAGAAACAGAAAAGTACAATCAAATCAGCCCAAATGAAATATTTGAGACGAGCAAAAGGACTCAACAAAGCACAAATACACAAATAAGGGAAGACCTGAAGACAAATCTATCCTAGAATTCGTCGAGCAGAGACAATTGAGCTGGTGAGGGTACGTACGTACAGAGAATGGACGATACAAGGTGGTATGGGAATCCCGAAGAGACAAATGAAACGAGGAATAGGAACACGACAAAAGAAGACGTGGGATAGCGTAATTGGAGAAATACTGAACAGAAAGGGGATATCAAGCGAAGAAAATTGGACGGGGTAGGAAACAGTGGCGCAAATTCGTACATACATAAGATAGGTTTAATAACTAAAATTTGTTAATTGAATTTTTATAGTTACAAGAATGAATATTCACACCACATACCATTAGTATGAGTATCAGTTATTAGATTAAAAACTATTTGAATGATTAGAATCAAGGAGCAAACAACTCATCATCGAAAAGTACGGTTCAGTATAATGATGTTTTCTATTAAATCTAAGAACAAACAAGCAATATAAAGTTACAATCATCAATAAATATGTATTGTATGACTGAAGGGGGTAATATATCATCAAAAAGTACTATTACGTAACTCTATATTTTCTGTATATCCGACTCAATGCGAAGGATTTGTTTATAAAAGTAAATTTACTTTAATAGTATATCTTTTTCCAAAACACTTGTTTTTTATTTTAATTTATAGTAAAAATATTAGTTGATATAAATCGAATTTTTAAAAACTAGTCACGAGTTATGGGTACATTTATATGATACATAATTTAAGTTATTTCATAAAGATCCGTAGTTTCGTGGGGTGGGGTGTACCGAAAGCCGAACATTGTCCAAATCCCCCGTGAATATAATATGAAAATGGTGAGGAATTTTAAATCAGAAACGAATTCTGAAATAGCAAGTTTTAACACTCATATAACTGCCTTTCGTTTATCACTCTGGGCTGGTACGGGCTTATTGTTTCTATTCTATTTGCCGTTTCCGATGCTCATAATTCTACCTCGGCCCTTACAACCGGCGGCGCACGACCGCAAGACCTGAGCGATACTGCACGACACGGGGGCGACTAGCAATGATAAACCATGCTAAACAAAAGCTCCTATACATATACACGAACACACTGCAGAAGGTCGATAACCGAACGCAACAATTCAATAACTACTACTATTACCCAATAATATCCCACACAAAAAAACTTTTTGAGAGCCATAATTAGTACACATATATTAATTTCTGTTGCAATTATATTTCTGAAGAGCTACACAAAGCATCCAAAGAGCCGTGTATGGCTCTCAAGTGACAGTTTGCCGACTCCTGAGCTAGAATGTCTACCCTTCTCAATAGTTGGTTCAGAAATTTAAAAAAAACACGAATTGACTATTAATAATTCTAGAATCGTATTAATAATGTTAAATTTACCTGAAGTCCTTTAAAAGTGATGTTTTGAACTCAATTTGCAGAGAAACAGATGTATAGATCACATTAACGGTACTAGCAGAAGAAACTTGTAAAGAATACTATCACATACACCTATCTATCAAGCCCTTCTTGTAGCCTCTACTACTCGGGGATGGTTAACTGTTTTTTGTACTGACCTAGCAATTTACCATTAAGATGCAAAATTTCCCGGTTATATATTCTCGGAACAACAAGTATTTAGGGCCGTGGGCGCGTTAGGATTAAGAGGCGGTTCTGCTAATCCCTTTGTGCAAGTGATACCTTTTAATTGCCATAAAATTCCAAATCGCAGAATTGAAATACAAAACTTTGGGTTGTTGTTGTATAATTGTAATTACATAATAATCGCAATATATCATTTTTATCTATCAGTAATTGTCCCAACCTAAATAAAAGCAATTGATAATTTGTTTAATAAAACTAGTTAAAACAGTTTAGGTTTAGTTAGATAACTCAAGAAATATGTATTTATAAGCTCGACAGTAATAGGATTTTGCCAACTCATTAGTGTGATTGATACGTCTCAATTACCACATAATTTAATTTATTGAATAAATATATCGCTGTCTAATTTTTTTTCATACGAACTGAGAATTAATAAAATTATAAAAAAGAACGAATATGGAAAGTACAAATTACTTTATCATATGTACATATAGTTTTAAAAAAACAGATTTTATAATTTTTACGAGAGTTTTTATAAATATTTGTATACATCCCAACTGTTTAATTCTAAAATATTTATATTAAATCTGTTCTTCATAGTTTTAACAGTATATACACTTCTCAATTATAGAATTTTTATTTTTGAAAAATATACACAAATCAAGAGCCATTTCTCTTAAAGATACTTTTTTTTAATTATAATAAATATTTCCACTAATATTGGAATAAATAAACACTGAACATTGTACTGCTAAGTAACGCGTATCAACAACCGTGTATAATAAAACCTAAAGAATATTTATTGCTGCCTTGATTTTTGTCCAACAATACATGTTCTCATTGATGCTTTTAGGTATATATTAATCAATAAAATTAAGTAGATAATAATGTTTTCATTGCGTTATCGGGATATCTAGTCAATTGTTCACTAATAAAATAAACTTCGGATACTATGAATCAGACTATGTACTGATTTAATTTGGTGTAGGGTACAGGTTAAAGTTCTTGATAAAACGCGGGTACAAGTTCTGCCCGTGTTTAATTTTTTTTAGTAGTACTGTACTGATTCAGCTTCGGTTCGAATTATAATAATATTATTAAATTAAATTAAACGTTGCACAGCAGAGACAGGTCTATTATAGAAATCCATAGCCTATTCAACAAAATAAAGGACACACAAATAACACAGATGAGTGGAAAACAAGCATTACAGTGCCCATATTCTTGTATATGATACATATCAAATTAAACGAATCCATCCAACTACAGAGGAATAACACTACTTCACTTTTTAAACATTTTCGCAAGCTTTTATAAATGACAAGGTAGATAGCTCGATTTTATCGATTAGAATCGACGCCATATTCATTATAAAACAGATCGTTAAGAAAGTTTATATCTGCTATGTCTATCTAACTAAGGCCTTCGATGAAGACAACCAAACGATGTATTGAAGAACCTCAATGATCAAAGCGCCCCATAAAAAATAATAAAAAGCATAATATCACTCAAATAACACAAAAACAATAATTAGAGCCTAATCACATATCTCTTCTCTTCTGTTCAATACGATCTTGAACAAAATCATTGAAGAAACATCTGAAGCAGGGAGAGGATATGTAATGGGGAGTGTTGAAATACAAATTGTAAGCTACGCATATGATGCCGTGCTAATATCCGACAACGAAGATGATTTGCAAAGGCTTCTATTTAAATTCCACCTAATCGTTGAAAAATACAACAAAAAATATCGACTGTGACATAAACAAAAAGTAAACCGAGAACCGCTAAGATGCAACTGGTGGTAAATAACAAACCAATTGAGCAAATTAACATATGTAATTACCTAGGTGTGCAAATACATGACCATACGAATTTAACAGACGCAGTCAATGCAATAACAATCTCTGGCTGCCTCGAACACATAATTTTAAAGAACAAATACAATGAACGCCGGAATAAAGTCAGAATATACAAAACGTGTGTAAGACCTATCCACAAAAAGGCAGCTGCGAACAAAAGAAGTGAAAATCTAAAAAGCAATCACGTCACGTCAATTCTTGTCTAGCTCTGCTGTTTATTATTGTTTTTCTGAGTGAGTGAGTGAGTTCTGCCCAGAAAATAAACAGCAAAGCTACTCAAGAATGTCATGCCGAAGACATTGTAAGGTGAAGAAAGTGGTGAGATAACGCCAACCGAATGGACCATGACCGAATCGCGACCGCTACTTTTCGAATTAGATTCAAGCGAATATTTCCAGAATCTTTCAAAATACATACATTCATTCATTAAGTATACATTTCCGTCTGCCAGATACCTGTACAAACTGTGATTTCTTCAACATGAACATTCAGGCAACAAGGAATGACCAAGGAAAAGCGACCCTTCTAGAAAGCCATAATGATCACATGAAAAATGCGGAATTAGCAAGAAATGCATTACAAGAAGTTACAACTTGGCGTCAAAAAACTTTACCTTTTCTTTTGATTTACAAAAATCCTTACCATATCCAACATTATCTGTTTCAATCGCATATTATAAGCAAACTACATATCTTTTGAACGAAGGATTTCATAATTTCTACGACAATAAAGTTAAAATGTATGTGTAGGACGAAATTATTCTTCTAAGGAAATAGTTTTTACACATTGACATTTACAAAATGTAACCATGCAAAGTCATGTTATTCCATACAGTGATATGTGTATTGGGCGAATCGAAATTTACAAATGGCATTGATGTGGTTAGGAGATGTCCAGTCTTGAAAATAACATCAACGTAATTGATCATACATTTTCTAACCGATGCAGATTTTGGTATTATAGAAATGGCATTACGCAAAAAGATTGTCTTGTACTGGATGTACAGGATTATTATTATGTTATAAAAAAATGTGGACAAAATAATAAATTTATTTTACACGAAGTTAAACGAGAAAAGTTTGATTTAATACAAAGCCTCCAGAACGCTATCAATCGGACTGAAAAAATACTACTTAATAAAAAAATAACAATCTAAAGACTAAAAACTGTATTTTTTGTATTTAATTCAAATCTTGCGTTCATTTTGGGACAGCCTTTATATATAATTCACGTTAATATAAAAAATAGTGCTTCAATATTAATTCTTGTTGTAACTTTATTTTGGACTTATCTCGTTAATTCAGTAAGCTCTTCAATTGACTAATTACTTCGAGATAGAGTTCCAAATAACAGTATTCGAAGAAAAACGGGAGTTATGGACATAGTAGAACCACAAGTACTGGATGGTCCAAGAAAATTGTAGAGGGGATACCCAGAGGCAATCAGTAACATAGACCGTCTACCAACCAGATGGACGCATGGCATAAAGTACCAATCAAACAGGATCCAGCTAGCACATAGGCGAGAAGTTTGGAAGGGGAAGGCCTATGATCAGCAGTGGACGACAGTGGAGTTGATTTATTACGCACTGTGGCTGACGCAGTCATGCTTGTAATAATGCGCGTGGTTAAAACACCTATAGAACCATTTATACTTGAATATAATATTTTGCAGAAAAAGATATGACAGAACATGAACAATTTATTACTGAATACAAAGCTTTTACTCTTATTAAACTCCATTGAATAGTTTCTAAATTCGTTCGGTTTGTTGCAGATAAAATCTAAACAAAATATCTGGTGTGGACACCGCACTTCCGAATTACATTCACATGTTTGACATATTTTACAAATTTGACAACATTGACGAGCTATGACTATATTTAACTATATTTGACAATATTTAACCATACTTGACAATAGTTGACAATAGTTGACTATATTTGACTATATTTGACTATATTTGACTATATTTGACAATGTTTGACAATATATGACTATATTTGATAATATTTAACTATATTTGACAATTTTTGACTATCTTTGACAACATTTGACTATATTTGATTATATTTGACAATTTTTCCAATATTTGTGTTTTTGTTTCATATTCATTCATTTGTACGTAATACATTTTTAAACTACATATAAAATTAAACTATTAAGCAACCCAAGTCTCACCAACTGTTGATATTTTTGCGCGTATATTTATGTTGCCGTTCTGGAATCAATTGGCGGGAAAGTGACTTTTCTGGGAAATGGTTTTATCAAGGTATGTTCTTTGTTTATGTACCAATTTTGCTCAAATTTTCACGGGATCACCCCAACTCGGTTTCGCAACAAATATGGTCACGATACATTCAGTCGTTTTCCCGGAATTAATATTTACACACATACACAGAGACATTTTCCAAAAATAGTCTTTTTCGACTAGAAAAGTCATGAAACGTGTAGAAAATTAGCAATTCGATTTCGTTTGCGAAAACAATACCTTCTTTATACAGTGTTGTATTCGGAAAGTAAGTTAATAATTAATAAAACATTACATGCAGTTTACGACCGTGCATGTACGTAGTAAATATATAAATAACTAATATTGGCAAAGATTCCGATATTTTGTCACATACTTAACTTTACGGATTATGTAATTTTTACAATTTTTACGTTTACGTATATTGTGACCAGAGCATAAAATCCATAAAAGCGGCAATTTTACATCCCGAATGCAGCACTGCTGTATAAGAAAACTATTGTTATCGTGAAAAATTGCCAATTTTTACTTTTCCTTTTCATGTTTCTAATATAGTCGAAATAGACTATTTTTTGGAAAAACTGCTGCATGGATTTTTGGAAATCGGCTGAAAAGCAAGCTGGGGTGATCTCGTCATAATTTGAACAATCTCTAATAATAGAGACAAAAACTTGATAAAACCCTTCCATAATGGCCGCTCTAAAAAAAACGTAACTCGCGCAGGGAATTATTTTATAAATAGTTTAAAATTTAATTACTCACAAATTAATGTACAACGTAAGAATAATTAAACAAATAAAATCAAAATGAATTAATATGATGACTGTGATGAATATGATGAATATGATGAATATAATGAATATAATGAATATAATGAATATAATGAATATAATGAATATAATGAATATAATGAATATAATGACTATAATGAATATAATGAATATAATGAATATAATGAATATAATGAATATAATGAATATAATGAATATAATGAATATAATGAATATAATGAATATAATGCATATAATGAATATAATGAATATAATGAATATAATGAATATAATGAATATAATGAATATAATGAATATAATGAATATAATGAATATAATGAATATAATGAATATAATGAATATAATGAATATAATGAATATAATGAATATAATGAATATAATGAATATAATGAATATAATGAATATAATGAATATAATGAATATAATGAATATAATGAATATAATGAATATGATGAATATGATTATTATGATATTAATATGGATGATTAATATGATGAAAATGATGACAATGACAATGAGATTGAACTGAAACGGCCCAAGTCAAACCGAATCAGACCAAATCGAGTCAAATCAAATGTTTGAGAAATATCTTAAATTTTGATTGATTTAATATTAATTAATTCAGAAGGTCGTGTTGGTGCCCACATGAGATATTTTTATATTTATTTAAATATGGTTATAAATATGTTAATTAAATACCGGTATTAATAGTGGAATCTCGGTATAGTGAGATTAAACTCCCGATATACTGGTATTACAATTTCTTCCATTCAACCTGAAGAAATTATAATAAGTTAGAACGTTTTCATTAGGGATTGTATGGCTAACGTTATAACATTGACCGTAAAAAATCCATATTTAATTCATGTAACATTTCAATTATTATATTTGTTCCTAAGTACTATAATTTCTGTGTGCCAACAAATTGAGTTAGCGAAATAGTAGCACGTTTGGTAGTTCAATAGTTACCATATTAACCATCCCTATTTTATTCGCATTAAAAGCAAGGTAATGTAAGAGCATGTAATAAAAGTACGAATTTATATATCATAAATCTCTAAATGATTGATAGGTCAATTATTACAACAAATACCAAGGTCAATTATTATAACAAATACCATTATTCATGTAATCATTATTTCACAATCATATTCCTATTAAAAACTGATTTAAACCTCATAGAGTTTCTCTACAATATGTGTCCTGTTATCTTATTTATCCCTCATTTCATTTTCAATTACACAATAAAAAATAATTATTTATTAATTCAATAATTACCCTTGTTTGCATTCATTTACATTTGTAATTACAGTTTGATAATTGATATCTTCTAGAAATCCTGTATTTGTAATGTTTCAAAGTTTTATTTAACTACATACAGTTTCTCTACATGTGTCCTGTTATTTTATTTACCCCTCATTACTTTTTCAATTACACAATAGCAATATAGCAATATAATTATGTCTTTGGTCACTGTGCTCCTGGTGCGGAAGGTGGAAACATTTGTAATTACAGTTTGATAATTAGTATCTTCTAAAAATCTCGCATTTGTATGGTTACAATTTTTTAAATCAGTATTTTTATTTAGAGATTTTAAAATAAGCCCTTGACTGCCCTTTCAGTCAATCGTAAAATTGAATACTTTCGCCAACCTACAGAAAATAATCCCAGCACAATATATCACATTTGCATAAAGATGAGTTACTACCCCATGCAAATTAAGGATAGCATAAAATGGCAAAAGCTTATACCTGTGGCCGTTCATTATATCGCACTGCACGAAATTTAGCTATAGTAAATTCTGGCTACAAACGAGTGAAAAAGGGAATCAATGCCATAAATGTGTCTTCTTTTGTTATGATGGTAAGGACCTACCTATCGAAAGATTCCTGCTGCGCAGATATTATAAAAGATTCAATTTTATTTACAACCATATAGTTTTCTTAAAAACCCTATTGTTCATTTGCATCGTATTTATTCCATTCTAAGATAAACATATTATTTTAGAATTAGAATATGCATTGCTACCATAGCACTCTACTATATCCAACCATATTATACTCAATTTGATCTTGATAACTTCATAAATGCTAACAAAAATACAATGAATTTCATGCGCTAACAAATCCACCTTAAGTAACATTTGGGTTCATATTATTATAAAAGCACGACATATTATTACGTTTTCTAAACCAGCCGAAACAATTTTGTATTGCATTACCAGCACGTGTTGGAGAAAAATAAACATTCCGCACCAGGAGCACAGTAACCAAAAGAAAGCAAATCTAGCGCCGACGGGAGTTACACCTATTTTTAGTATATTATTATAGTGTCCTTTAATTCCCTCCGGATCCGTTTGTCAAACTATTCTTTCGTTCCAATCTCCAGTTTGTAAATTTCTCTCCGACTTTTTATGGTTTTTTAACATTTTTACACTATATTCACTAAATTTGTGTGAGTTAAAAATTAAATCACATATATACTTTTTTTATGCGTATTTTGCCTATTTAGTCGAAATGTTAATTCAGTTCTAAGTGGAAGGCGCGAATTGCGAAATTGTATTTAGGTTTGTTAGTAAAAAATGCATACGATTTATGCAATTTAATAAAAACACTATGTTGTTGGCTCTAAAACTTGTTACAAATTGATTAGAATAATTCGCAGTTATAGCATGCATAATATACTGATCTATAATCGTATCTTCTGCACTCTTTTTTAATGTCTAAAACTACGAAATATTATCATTTCTTACAAAACCGCTATCAGAACTAATAACAAAGTATTTTTATTAACTTGCATTATTGTATGCCATTCATTGCCTTGTTTTACTAAAAACTCAAAATATATTCAAAATTCACGCCTGCCACTTTGAATATGTTTGAATAAATAAGCTTTGTATGATAAAGTTATATATGAACATGACTAAATTACACAAAATTAAAATTAATTGATTTTAATTTATAATTAGTTTATATGATTATAAATTCATTTTCCGTCGTTCGACGGCGTATGATGAATAAATTTTAAAATAAAAAATTATTAAAGAAAAATAACACTTTAATTTTTAATATGCAAAAATCCAAGCCCTTATTAAATATTCTATTCATTCAAATAACTTAATACTCCAATTAAATATTGAATAAAAACATAAAAATGCTATCCTCGATGGGATTTGAATCCATGACCCCTACTTTTCCATTACCAGCACAAAATTCATAACGGACAGGTCGGTCGGCTTCAACAAATGTTCTTCGTTTTTATATTATAGAGATATATGATAATGTGCACTGATCACATCATATCTTTTATTAATTCACACATTCACTTGACTCTTCCTAATTTTTTAATGTTATTGTTCTAGTTGAATCTCAAGAATATGGCGCAGCAGAGTTAATGCTGAAAGATATGAAACACGACATATCGGAAATACAAAATTGCGTGGACTGTTACAAACATAGCAATGAAAAAATTAATGACCGATGGTTTTGTCTACCATGTCGAGTACCACATAAGCTCGTCTGGGCTAAACAAAAAGGCTATCCATACTGGCCTGCAAAAGTAAATTAATAATCCTGTAGGTAACTTTCCAAATTAATACTTTCTGATTATAGGTTATTCGTGAGACTGATACAAACTACGACGTCCGATTTTTTAGCGGAAAATACGAACGTTCGGTATTACCCAAGAATTGTGTGAAGCCAATAACTACGAGTTTATCACAGCTACAAGTAATAACTCATTTCTAATAAATAGGACCATAATAACTAAAAAGTATTGTTGCAGGTTAAAAAAACAACCACATTTAATAGAGCAATGGAAGAACTTAAGCTGCATCAAAAACTATTAGATAACCCAAATGAAGTTTCAAAAGTACAAACTCCTAAGGAGCCGAAAGCAAAAAAGTCTGTTACTAAATCTAGAAAGTCACTTCCACTCCAACTGGATAATTTAAATACTTCTAAATCGACAAGAACTAGGAAAGCCAAAGAGTTCAGCGAGGACGTGTATGAGTTCCCAGATGTTTCTCTTGATTCTAATACGCCTAAAGTTGATGAAAACTTGAGGAGAAAGAGTTCACTACCTACTGAAGGTTTTAAAAGAGTAATTAATTTTAATTACAATTGTTTTATACATTTCATTTGATAGGTCCTGTGAAGAAAATTAAGAAACATTCAGCACCATCCACAAAAACCAAACCAGCTACGGTTGTAGGTGCAGATATAATTGATATTACTGACATAGAGGAAGATAAAGATAATGCTTTCCAGTTTTTGACCGAAAATGGTGGATTCAGGTATGTATCTTTTCAATGCATTTCATTGTTCACAGTGTACGTTAACGTAACCATTGATTTAGTTCGTAAAGTTGACGAGAAGATAACTCAACCGTTCACAATATAGTTACGTGATTTTTATACTTATAACCGTACGTAATATTGAATAGGCTTGCATCTTAGTTGGGTCGCCTATCATTAGCCAGCAAAAGATTTAATTATCCTCAATACTGGCGTTCGTATTGTTTATTATCAGTAAGAAAAGCCATGTGTGATTCCTGATATCCCGGTCCGAACTATACGCGTTCCTGCCAAAGACTGCTCTGAAAAATACGAACAATTAACGATTTGAGTACGTAAAATGATACATTTTAGTTGCTAGTGGAAATATTCTAGTAAACCGAAATTCCATCTTTTAATGAAATCTAAACGTGAATTGCCCGTTTTTTGTTAAATGACCACACGTTCAAGACGTTTTTTTGTCCTGTGAGGTGGAATAGAAAGACAACCATGCTCGTCACCATTCATTCTGGGTGGTAGGTATGGCTAGTGCCGGATTCACCCCGCGTTCTGGCCGAAGCGCCGACAGGATAAACCAAATCTCACGTTCTGTCGTTAGGGAGGCTTGCCAAAGGCACACTAAGCCCCCGAATGCTGTCATGGTGTTAGGTCTGTCAATCCTGTCTTGTTTATCCGTTGTCATGTCTTATGTCTGCAGGTCGTCGTTATACTTCTGCTTCATCACTTGCGTTGAAAATTTCGCAACCGCGTCCCAGTGTTCAGATGTAGCATTCGGCGTCCGATTTGCTGGGGGGGGTTCGTCCTCCCCCAGCAGTACAACGTGTGGTCTTGTTGCGGTAGCGGCACCTGTCGCTTGTAGTCTTCCCAATCTTGTATGAGTAGGATTGGTAAATGCCATGTCCTGTCAGTAGTTGCGTGATTCAATGGTCTGTCTCTCCGTGTTTTCTGTCGAGTTAGGGGAGGAACACCTTCATTCATGTCGCGTTTGATGTTTCGTCCCAGTATCTTTACCATTGGATATTGCTTGCTTCCTTGCCGTGTCTATCGATATCTTGGGTGATGTTTCGCCTTTAATTCCTCGGTGGATGTACTGCTTAGGTCCTATTTGATTTGCCCTTTTAAGGGGAATATCAACTTTAGCAATCCAATCTTGGTGACGGCCTAGACACTTCTGATTTGGTAACGGTAATGCCAAGTCTGTTGCTCGTCATCAAGGCCGCCATCGTCTTCTTCGCTTGCCTTGTCCTGGCTATAGTCTAGATCGTATCCGAGGGCGACTAATGCCATGCCATCCGCGAACGAGATGACCGTCATGTCCTTGAGGAGCGTCGTCCGTAGTGCGTCGTCTCTCCTTAGTGTTTCCATGATGGTCACTCATGGCAGCGTGTTCAGGGTGACTATCATCCAGTGCTCCCTCTTTCTTCAACTGCACGTGTTGGCCTCAATCACCAGACTGCGGACCGCAAGGATCGCATCGGCGGTAGATCTGCCTTTTCTCAAGCCATACTGCCTTTTGTGTAGTCCTCTTACATCTTCATTGGCTTTCGCCATGGATTTTCCTCGATCACCCTACACAGTTTTCGCCAGCAGGCTTACTACCGTAACGGTCATAGAGCGGTCGGCCTCCGCTTCCGCTCTTCGCTCTGTGGTGGTTACCGTGATTACCTAGGTGCAGTATCGGGCAGGCCGGAGGGTATGTTTCTATACTCTCGAATATTGCAGCCTTAATCGCTTCCTCCACTTCTTCCTTTGTGCTCAGGAAGTCCAGTCCTCAGATATACAATATGGTCCCGGGTCGCCTTACTCACGATTCCACCGCTTCTGGTTTTCTTGTTGGCTTATCCCTTCGTTGCCGCTCGGCCTTGATCTGTGTAGTGCCCGAGCTTTTAGCGATTGCTCTTAGGCGTCTTGCTCCGTTGTATAGCGACCTCCTGATGTTTACCTCTGATGTGGTGTTGCACATTAGGTAATGCGTTCTCCACGTGATCGCGTTCGTGGTCCTGCAGAGTGTCTGACTTCTGTCATCCTGGACCGGATTGCCACCTAACCTCCTTTATGCTTCGGCCCATGAGTTCAGGGACGATGCTCCTGTTTTTGCCATTTCTGATCCCCGGAAGTCTGTGTCCATTAATGTGACCGCCGGTGTGTCGGGGGAGGATTTGACATCCTTCCGCTTTATGCTCCTTACATTTTGACCGATTATTTCTCCGCCATTGTCTTCTTGGTTTACTCGTATGTGCCGTGTTCGTTGATTGCATTACGGATTCTTGGCACTCTCCCCTTGGCACCTAACCTTCTTTATGCTTCGGCCCATGAGTTCAGGGACGATGCTCCTGTTTTTGCCATTTCTGATCCCCGGAAGTCTGTGTCCATTAATGTGACCGCCGGTGTGTCGGGGGAGGATTTGACATCCTTCCGCTTTATGCTGCTTACATTTTGACCGATTATTTCTCCGCCATTGTCTTCTTGGTTTACTCGTACGTGCCGTGTTCGTTGATTGCATTACGAATTCTTGGCACTCTCCCCTTGGCTGTCTCCTCCTCTGCAGGTTTGGGAGGCGCGCGTTCATGTCTATCAGCTCTCGTTTCATGAGGTTCATTTCAGTGTTTTTTTATTTTGTCAGCCTTTAATGCCTCGACCTCAGCCCTAATGCGGGGACCTCTGTTTCGTAGCAGTGGGGTATGTCTAGAGGGGTTCCAATTTTGCCTAGGAGTCTCTCGTAGAGCTCTCTGAGTGCCTACGTATCCACCTTTGCCGCCCGCGGTGTTTCCAGCCGTATCGGTGAGTCGCAACACTATGTGTATTTAGCATCGGCTAGTTCCCTTAGTGTGCTTTCAGGTTCTCCCTGTGCCCTCCTGTTCTCGGTTGCTCCCGTTTTGAGTGACTCAGTTGTGCAGTCGGTCTTGTTTGTTTGGAACTTCTTCCTCCCGTCCGTGCTACTCCTGGTCTCCGGCGTTTCGGGCGGCGAAGAGGCCTTCCTGTTTTGGTTGGACATCTGTCTCGCTGTCTTCCTGGGTATCCGACCCCTATAGGTTGTCGGCGTCTCCTCGTCCGAGCTGGTATATCTGCCTTATTGTGTGTTTTGCCGGTTGGTACTTCTTTGTACTATGGTGGTCGTAGGTTAACGGCCGGGAGGCTCCCACTCCGACGCCCTAACGTTTAAAGCGAGTGGTGTCAAGAATAGCGACCCATGTTTCCGAGTATAACAGACATTATGGCTTCATTAACACACCATAAAACCAACATAAATATTTTAAGTCTCATTGAAGCAATTATTTACCCATAATTAATTGTAACTAACCGCTATTTTACTTTATGTTGATAAATCTCTACATTTATAATATGCGTACATTTTTGTTGATGATGGGAAAATGATTTGGTTTCGGTATACGGAATCAACACAAAATCCTTGTCAGTACGTTGTAGAAGAGCAGATGACCAAAAAAACAACATGGGCGGTGTGTGTGTCTGTCTTATCCACCAAGTTAACTTTAAAGTTATCATAGATACCTGTTTTTTAACAAAATATTGATCCAGTTTTCACAGCATGTTGATGAAAAACTCGATGTTCTGAATTAAAATAAAACGGAAATAATGTAATTGTTGCTCTTTTTTCTATTGGAAGTAATAAATGAAACGTACTTGTTTATAAAAAATGTCATTTTGTATAAAATAATATTTGTAAGGAATAATTTCTGTCATGATCACGGACATAATTAACATACAAGTTACGTTTACGACCATTTTATGTTCTAAATGTTTATTGTGCTTGCGTACCATTGTGAACAAGGCATAACTCGTAACGTGAACTTAATACAACTGATAATATTTCAGCGATTGTGGACAGGAACAAGTAACCAGTTCCACGGAATTGGATCGAGAAGATATTTTTAATATGAGGGAGACTAATGATAGTGTTATGCAAAAATTAGAGCAGCCCTTTAGTGATGCAGTTGAAAGGGTAAGTTAAAAATCATCTGGCAGACTCATATTGCCTGTGCCACTAGGGACTTCACGATATATTATTATAATATACCAGGAATTTGTCCTTTCATAAGGTCATTGTCAAATAAAAGCCTAGTATATACAACGTGTCCACCTAAGTATTCTTCATATGGGAAATTTTGGTATTCGTAATTTCTTATAAAATGTTATTCTTCATAAAAGTTTGATCGTCATTCAAAACCAAGTCAAACTCAAATGAAATGACATACAACTTCATTAATATAGTTGTAGACATATTAATTATTGTTGATGTTAAAAAGTACATTAAAGTAATTAGTACTAGCTTTTGACCTATTACCTGAAGATCAAGTTACTTATTTGAAAAACAATAATCAAACGTCAAAGTCAGTAATCACAAATTGCTTCCAGTATATCGTCGCCGAAGCAGCAACACCACACATCTAAAATTTTATTTGAGGTTGACAGGAGGGAGAAAAGCTGATTATAAAATGTTATCAGTTATTTTACTGTGATGACAAGTTATCAATTTTAAATTGTTTGCTTATATTTTATTTATTTGAACCAGGAGTAATGTAATGACTCCAATAAACATTTTATAATGAATTTTTTTTTCTCCTGTCAGCCTTGAATATTTGAGTAGCGTGGTGTTGCTTAGGCGACGACTTGAATTTTGTGATATATAAAGAATGAATTAAATTAATTTGAGATTAGTATTATATCAATAGATGTTCCTAGATTCGGATTTTATCAATACAAGCGTCTTCTTATTTATCATCTCAATTTTCTCGACAGACCAGATCCGTCAGATTCTTTGATCCATAATTAAAGTAAGTGGAATGAAATGTAAGGAAGATAATTCAAATCTATCGCACAATTCACCTATCATGTTTTTGACACCAAGCGTCGTGGACTTGGTGTCAAAAACCTCTGGTTTCAGGCAATGTATACCACGTGGAATTTTCTCCATCTCTTCTGTTTCTAGAAATAAAATCAGTATAGATTTGTTTCTACAAATGTTTGAATGACCGTGGCCAATGTTCATGATGAAATATTAAACTATATATTATGCATTATAGAGAGAGTAAATAACTTGACCCTCACTGTATATCCCCTATTTATCCTAATACCTATAGGCTTTTCAACCGTTTTACTTATTTTACAGATGAGAAGAAAATTGGAAACATGCAAAGATAAGAAACAATTAATATCAATGGCAATGGATTGCATGCAAACTGAAACTGATAGGCTAACCAATGATCACAATGATACTTTAAAGCGGTTATTTGAATCCCACAATGGGCAAATATCTGAAACAAAGAAGAAACAATGGGTACTAAATAAATAAAAGTTAACATCAATAGCATACTAAATATTTTATTTTTTCAGTGTTATAATTGTGAGCAGGACGCCATATATCATTGCTGTTGGAACACAGCATATTGTTCACCGACATGCCAGCAGCAGCATTGGCAAGCAGAACATAAAAAAGTGTGTCGGCGCAAAAGATAAATAAACATATGTATATTGTTACTTTTATTGTTCAATACAAATAATATTTTATCTATCAAATCTGAATTAAGAAAAACTGCAATTGCAATAGAAATAGTATTTGTTTGTATATGGCATACTTGCGTTGATTCAATAATGTTAAAAAAAGTAAAATTCTGTCAGAATTGTTATGTATTCTTTTAAATAAAGAACAGAGTTTTATCACTTTAAATTTGATATAAAATGATTATAAGTTATAAGTTTTTATTCGTTCACTTCAACAAATTCAATGTTTTTGAATATGTTTGAAATGTCGTTATGCTTCTCCAAGAATTGCAATTCAATAGACGTCAGTTGTTCCCCTAATTGTCTTAAAGCTGTGAGTATCTCCGCCTTTTGTCGGTCCATTGTGTCTAAATGTTTATTTAGTTTCTGATCCTGTTCTAATTGTATCAGTCTAGCACGCAGTTGTTTTGGCTCACGTCTTCCGAATAATCGAATCACTTCTGGTGTTTTAAACGCTTGCGATATTGCTGCTTGGGTAGCCTATAACATTAAAAGGTTTAATTAATAGCAGGTAGTAACTTTATTAATTGATACACAAAGTAAAATTAATAAACGTAAAATGTGTATAGCCGTGATCTAACATGAATAACATAATAATAGTGATATGTATATTTTAAGAACATTTCATCAATTTTATTTGTAATTATTAATACATATTCATATTATTAAGCAGTATGTATGGTTTGGACTTATTTTGGGAGTTTTGATAAATGTACTACTTTGAAATCCATGCTCCAAACATTCTTTATACTCTCTGTATTCCTTATCCCATAATATTTAATATAATATTTTTTCAAATAACAAACATTTAAATAGGTAGTGTGTGAAATCAAAATCAATCTGAAAATCAAACTCCGTACTCCATTGTTGGGTGGATGGCTAAGCTATGCAACTGCTACTACCGGTCCCAAGCCCGGATACAGAAGGATGGTTTGCAGGTTAGCAACCCGCTTCCAGTAAAAACCGGATGAGGCTCCAAGCACCATCAATACTTCGGACAAAGGACACCGCGAGAGGAAGTCAAACGCGTACATAAAAAGTTATACTAGAACTCACCAAATATAAAATTGACATACGCGCCTTTTCGGAAACGAAAAGAAAGTGTAAGGGAAACCGTATACCAGAACTGTACGATTATCTATAGTAGGAAAGACTAAAGTCCAAGAGATCACGCTCAGAGTTGGCTTAGTATTTCATGAAAACTTCGAACAAAACATTGAAGACAGCAACTACGTAAACGAAAAACTGCTACATAATATACTTGCAAGATATAAAATGCATATAATAAGCGTTTAACACACCCGATATGACAAGGCCAAAAGAAGAAGTGGAAACATCATCAACAACCTGCAAGAAGTAATAGCGACCTAACGAAATCATGATTATACTGGGTGACTTCAATACAAGAGTGGATAACGAACCAATACAAGGTTCAACGAGAATAAAAACGGCGAACGCTTTATACAACTATGTACCCTCGATCAACTCAGAATATCTATCACCTAGCTGTGATTCAAGAGCAATATTAACGTACCTGGGAAATACGAGACGGAAAGAGTCTGACTATATAATTACTAACAGAGAAACCCACCCTAAATAAATACCCGATGTAAGGTTCCTGAACTCGGCGAACAGAAACACAGACCACAGACCTGTCCTGTGCAAAATCCTAACAAATGTTAAGCTCCGAACAAAACCCTGAGCTTACTATAAAATATAACGTCGAATGCACGACAGCACCAAGTGCCTGTACGAAAAAGAGAAACAAAATCTATACTATCAGAATTACGGAGGACGACAACATAGAAGAAGCTTGGACGAGAATAAAGACGAATATACGCAGAATATAACAGTGAGAAGGAAGCTATATGGACGCACCAAACTAACATCAATAGAAGACGCAATACTAAGCCATAGTTACCAAAATAATTGAAAGAACTAGCCAGTGAGAAAAGAAAGCATACCTACAATAGAGAACCAAAAAGTTATTAGAAGAGTATAAAATATACTAGTACGTTAGAAACAGAACCAATAATCAAATAACAATGCTCAAAACAGAGTACTGGGTAAAATTCTCCGCAGATCTAGAGCTCGACTTCTACGGCGCTCAGAAGAAGATCTGGCAAGTCATACATAACAGAAAGCAAATAATCACAGAAGAGAGGCCAGTAAACGCTATAACAGAAAACGAATGGATAGATTTAAGAAACTATATGAAATAGTAGATACCCCGCCCCAAGTCGAGAAAACTGATACCACTTTGTAGACTTTACTCGAACATTTGATAGAATAAAGAATCTTACAGGAAAATAACGCCGGCGAAAAAATAATACGCGTTATCAATGAACTTAACACTAACAGTAGGACTAGAATAAAAGTGAATGGAACTTTTACTGAAGACGTCTTAATATCATCGGGAATTAGACAAGGCCTCAGCCCAATGTTGTTCAATGTACTTGTGGATAAACTTATTAATAGCGTAAAAAATTGGTCTAGGGCATCTGACAGCAGAATCAATCTAATATGCTCCACAGATGACGTAGTTCTAGCTGCAGAAGATAAATACGATTTACAACGATTCTTGTACAAACTCAAACGAAAGTAAAATCATTAAATATGGCAATATCAAAACAAGAAACTCAAACAATGGTAATATCGAAGTGCGGTCACAGGCGTCGAAAGTAGCCATGATATCCGTAAGCCTACGACACAAATATTGAGAACAGGGGAGATGAAAACTTTAAGAATTATAACGAACTATGAGACCAAGCAAGACGTGGTAGGCGGTCTGGGAATACTATCCTGCGTGTGGGATTTTCTCTTTCGTAATTACTTTTAAGCGAAACACCTGTTCTTCAGCTGCAGCGTTAGAAGGCTCAGTTTGGAGGAATCCATGGTATAGTGGGATGTTACGGGAAAAGAAATGAACCCCCGTTTTCCGAAACCAATTTTGGGTCAGTGAATGGATTTCGCTCAATCACGATTCCTCACTTCTCTATCGCTACTGTCGATGATTTTTTCAATTAAGTCACTTGCTTCTTTTGGTTCTGCTGTGAGTCAAACTTTCGCAAGTTGTATTTCTCTTCCAGGTACCTGTATTCAGATATTGGAGTTCATCAACCAGCCTTGTCGAGGTTTTGTAATCTCTACGAGCTCTTGGTGAGACACGAGGAAAATTGCGTAAATGTTGTACAATCGCCTTCGCGGTCTATATTTCTACGATTAGGACATTCAGTCCACCCACTGATGGCGGTAAATATGCTCGTCAGTAAGAGATGGGCCTAGGTTTAATTTATTTTTCGCACTTTTTGGTTTAAGTTCGGGTTCTTTTTTGAGGTCCTGTGGCGCAACGGATAACGCGTCTGACTACGGATCAGAAGATTCCAGGTTCGAATCCTGGCAGGATCGACTTTTTGTTTACAAATAGTAAATACAAACTTACACAATATAATATTACAGCAAATGACGAATGATGACTTTTTTTAAAGTAATTATCCTCCAACAACCCCACACTGTTTTGTTCGCATAGCTGTATTTAAAGAATAACATAGCGGAGCATTAAAAAACAATTCCAACCAGAAGTGGTATATATTATACATAACAATGACTCGGTGGCCTAGTGATTAGAAGCCGTCTCGTACTGAGCATTGGGGAGCGTGGTGAGTTCAAACCCCACGGAGCGAATTTTCGTGAATCACCTTTCACAGTTTTCAGAGATTGACTGTGAAGTTAAGGCAAATGAGCTACTGTTTAACCGGCGGAAAACCCTCACGGATGATAGCGCTATAAAGATAGAAGTTTGTTTATATAAAAATACTAACAAAGGGTATGAGGGTGTTCAAACCCAGCCAAACTATAGTAGTATCCTATACATTCAATTCCACTCTCTTATTTGAAGTATCACGGTAAATTTGATTGAAAACACACTGAATCGAATTGTAAAAAAGTAAAGGCCTCTCTATACACTCTCTATTTCGTTTCTGAGTAGTGTGGATAGGGTTTATACAGGACAACCTTTCTTATTCTCTGAATGTGGTTAAAACGAATTTTGTTAAACAATATAGAATAATATTTTCATAACATGATGAGTCGAAAGTAAAAAGAATACCTCCCCGGCGGGGAATCGAACCCCGGTCTCCCGCGTGACAGGCGGGGATACTGACCACTATACTACCGAGGACTTGTGATGAGGTTAATTTTTAAATCCATACCGAATCTATATTGGTTCAATTATTACATAGCAAATTATAACGTAACTATATATTATATACATTTTATGATAAACATTTATATGAACCAATTTATTGCTATTTAATAATTAGAGCTAAACAGACTTGGCATGGGCTTGAAAATTAACCCCAGCAAGTCCTCGGTAGTATACATAGAACGGAATACAGTCACATTATAACATTTATTAATTTCTAAAATATTATTACACAGCGTTAGTTTGTATATAGAAAGTTTTAGAAGCCACTACACTAGTCGTGGAGGCTGTTATACACAAAACATGCTGTTATATATAACCGATCTGCAGCTAGTGGCGACGTGGTAGGCGATATTTATTGATTTTATCTCTTTCTCGGAGTTAGCTTTAAGGGTAAAATGCTGCCCTTCTGCGGCAGCATTCAGAAGGCTCAGTTTGGACAAGTCCATGGCATGGCTGTCGGAAAACAAATGGATCCCAAAAACCAATTTTAGATCTTGCCCAATTACGCTTCCTCACTTCCTTTAAATTAAATCACTTTGGTTCTGCTGTGGGTCACGCTTTTGAAATTGGTATTTCTCTTCCACGTACTTGTATTCAGAGATTGGTGTTGTCTTGTCGAGTTTTTGGAATCTCTCATAAGTATCTACGAGTGAGATGCCAGGTACGTATATTTTTGTACAATCGCCTTCTCAGTCTCGATTTTCATTTTCATTTATGCCGAGTCTTTCCACTGATGGCGGTAAATATGCGCGTTAGTTAGATGTGTGCCTTGTTTTATTATTATCTTGTAAAAGGAGCTGTCATACTTTCTGGATCATGTTTCGGTACCTCAACAGTCTCCTAGGTTCGCCAATTGGGGTAGATGTTACCCAAAACGTATATGTTGCGGCAGGAATGACTGTGCTATTATATAGGGCTCTCTTCTGGTATGTGGCTGGCATGATGTGAAGATTTTGTTGCCATCTCCATTACATGTCCTCTAGTCTGTCATTGTTTTCGGGGGTGTAGATATTTATATCCCTGAGTCACCTCGGGGAGAAAATCCTGCTCTTCACCTTCGCCCTTCCATTTTGAATAGTGTGGATTCTGCCTCTTGAGCTGCAATCCTAGCTGTTGCGCAGACTGCTCAATAATGTGCAGAGATTTCTTGTTAGTAGCGTTGTCTCCCTCTAAACAGTTTACTGACGGTCGCATCTGTGTAATAGTTCGTATAATATACCTGCGGTTGCGAGCACAAAGATCCGTGGACTGAAGGTAAACCCTGCGTCTTACGGGGATACGTTGATTGGGTCCAGTTTGGGGAAAGTTTATATTCCGCTGTCCCAAAGCTTGTTAGATGAAGGTCTTTGTGCTTAGTCTGTTTTATCATCTTGTGGCAGAAGCTGATGAAAGCATTGAAGATATCATACCATGCGATATGGTGTTCGATGGGTGCAGATAGCGTGAATGGTGTCCCAGTTGTTGCGGGATAGCTGCTCCTTCGGGATGAGATCTGCGGGAAATTTCTGAAGGGTGTATTGGTGGATCTCCTTCATTAAAGCTTATAGTCTGTGTTCAGCATTAAGTAAAATAATATCATTGGAGTTGTAATTTCTTCTATGGTTAAATCTATCAAGTAGTGAAAATGGCCTGAAAATCCAGATGTTTCATACTATGATTGGGAGCATGTACTTGACCACATAAACCCCTCTACTATGGTAAATAGAAGAGGATTGTATCGAATTCCAGAAATGGAAAAGTTGGGTTGGCTGTAAATAATTAATTTGCAATGTGTCGCTTACGTTTTTTTGAAGAAAAAATCAATTCCATGAATACATTTTTTGTGCTTATTTGATTTATATATTTAACTTTGCATCTTTCCTATATACAACTGAGTTTCGATCAAAATGGTGTGATGGTGCAAAGTATCCTACTCAAAGAGGTAACTGCACCAAATTTATATAATATATAATGCATAATAGATTACTCACATTACATACATTTTACATTAAATAGCAACTAATAACACCAAATAACGATAATAACACTTGATCATACCAGTATTATACAAGTCGCAAAATTAAAATATATGTAAGTTGTTGATATAATAGCACAGTCATTCCAGCCGCAACATATACGTTTTGGGTAACATCTACCCCAATTGGCGAACCTAGGAGACTGTTGAGGTACCGAAACTTGATCCAGAAAGTATGATAGCTCCTTTTACAAGATAATAAAAAAACAAGGCACACTTCTAACCAACGCGCATATTTACCGCCATCAGTGGAAGGACTCGGCATAAAGGTAAATGAAAATCGAGACTGAGAAGGCGATTGTACAAAAATGTACGTACCTGGCATCTCGCTCATAGATAGTTATGAGAAATTCCAAATACTCGACAAGACAACACCAATCTGTGAATACAAGTACGTGGAAGAGAAATACAAATTGCAAAAGCGTGACCCACAGCAGAACCAAAGTGATTTAATTTAAAGGAAGTGAGAAAGCGTGATTGGGCAAGATCTAAAATTGGTTTTTGGGATCCATTTGTTTTCCGGCAACCATGCCATGGACTCGTCCAAACTGAGCCTTCTGAATGCTGCAGCAGAAGGGCAGCATTTTACCCTTAAAGTTAACTCCGAGAAAAAGATAAAATCAATAAAGATCGCCTACCACGTCGCCACTAGCTGCAGATCACTTATATATAACAGCCTCCACGACTAGTGTACTGGCTTCTAAAATTTTCTATATACAAACTAACGCTGTGTACTAATATTTTAAAAAATAATAAATGTTATAATGTGATATATACTACCGAGGACTTGTGCTGGGGTTAATTTTCAAGCCCATGCCGAGTCTGTTTAGCTCTAATTATTAAATAGCAATAAATTGGTTCATATAAATGTTTATCATAAAATTTATATAATATATAGTTACGTTATAATTTGCTATGTAATAATTCAACCAATATAGATTCGGTATGGATTTAAAAATTAATCTCATCACAAGTCCTCGGTAGTATAGTGGTCAGTATCCCCGCCTGTCACGCGGGAGACCGGGGTTCGATTCCCCGCCGGGGAGGTATTGTTTTTACTTTCGACTCATCATGTTATGAAAATTTTATTCTATATAGTTTAACAAAATTCGTTTTAACCACATTCAGAGAATAAGAAAGGTTGTGCTGTATAAACCCTACCCACACTACTCAAAAACGAAATGTGTATAGAGAGGCCTTTACTTTTTTACAATTATATTCAGTGTGTTTTCAATCAAATTTACCGTGATACTTCAAATAAGAGAGTGGAATTGAATGTATAGGATACTACTATAGTTTGGCTGGGTTTGAACACCCTCACACCCTTTGGTAGTATTTTTATATAAACAAACTTCTATCTTTATAGCGCTATCATCCGTGAGGGTTTTCCGCCGGTTAAACAGTAGCTCATTTGCCTTAACTTCACAGTCAATCTCTGAAAACTGTGAAAGGTGATTCACGAAAATTCGCTCCGTGGGGTTTGAACTCACGCTCCCCAATGCTCAGTACGAGACGGCTTCTAATCACTAGGCCACCGAGTCATTGTTATGTATAATATATACACTTCTGGTTGGAATTGTTTTTTAATGCTCCGCTATGTTATTCTTTAAATACAGCTATGCGAACAAAACAGTGCGGGGTTGTTGGAGGATAATTACTGTCGGTCGATCTGAGCACCGCTATGCACCGTCTATACAGCATGTGGGTGGCTCTGATACCAGCCAGATGCAACTCACGGCTATATAGGACCTACAGGCGATGTTCTTGAGTCGATATATGTCGATCTGAGCACAGCTGGGCCCCGTATATACAGCATGGGGGTAGCTCTGATACTAGCCAGGTGCAACCCATGTCCATATAGGGCTATAGGCGATGTTATTGGGTCGATATATGTCGATCTAATCATTGCTATGCACCGTCTATACAGCAAGGGGGTAGCTCTGGTACCAGCCAGGTGCAACCCATGTCCATATCCAGGATTCGAACCTGGAATCTTCTGATCCGTAGTCAGACGCGTTATCCGTTGCGCCACAGGACCTCAAAAAAGAACCCGAACAACAAAAAGTGCGAAAAATAAATTAAACCTAGGCCCACCTCTTACCGACGAGCATATTTACCGCCATCAGTGGGTGGACTGAATGGCCTAATGATCGTGGAAATATAGACCGAGAAGGCGATTGTACAAAATTTACGCAATTTTCCTCGTGTCTCACCAAGAGCTCGTAGAGATTCCAAAACCTCGACAAGGCTGGTTGATGAACTCCAATATCTGAATACAGGTACCTGGAAGAGAAATACAACTTGCGAAAGTTTGACTCACAGCAGTACCAAAAGAAGCAAGTGACTTAATTGAAAAAAATCATCGACAGTAGCGATACAGAAGTGAGAAATCGTGATTCAGCGAAATCCATGCACTGGCCCAAAATTGGTTTCGGAAAACGGGGGTTCATTTCTTTCCCGTTAGCATCCCACTATACCATGGACTCCTCTAAACTGAGCCTTCTCAACGCTGCAGCTGAAGAACAGGTGTTTTCCTTTAAAGCTAATTACGAAACAGAAAATCCCACACGCAGGATAGTATTCCCAGACCGCCTACCACGTCGCTACTAGCTGCAGATCGGTCATATATAGCAGCCACCACGACTACATAATGTATTGGTTTCTAAAACTATCCAACTACTAATAATTTTGAAATTCATGAATGTTATAACGTGAATGTATTCCATTCTATACTCAATAAAGATATATACTAGCGAGGACTTGAGAGGTTAATTTTCAAGCCTATGACGAATCTGTTTTCGTCTAATTATTAAATAGCAACAAATTTGTAATAACAAATTAAATCCGCCAGGCCTCTCCCATAGTGATAACAATCCGAAATTTCAAATTTTGTCTCGATGCCTCCAATTAATTACTTTTTTCAATTGGTGAATAACGTAACATGTATGTATTCTAGAAAGAGGTGACTTATACTAAGGAAGAACGGTATGCAATATTATATTACTCCGTCTTTCCCAAATTATGGTATATAGTACCTCAAAATCCTTGATTATTGAAATTTAAAGAAGTTAATGGGTTTCAATCATTTCATGTGGAAAAATATATATTCTTAATACTTTTATTTGACTGTGTTGACATTTCGTTCCTGTTCGCTGGGAAAAAACAACATAGTTGAGAGTTACTGCAACATAAAGTAGGGATCAAATTGAGTCGTAGTGCTGTTAACAAAGGTGCAACCTAATTCAGCGCTTACCTGTCTCGATTTTTAGTGAAAAGATAATTGATATAGCCAGTCATTTACTTTAAATGTATAAATTATTTATAACTTTTCAACCAAATTTATCGAAGCAACATGAATTCATTTGTAATGTATACCATAATTTGGGACAGAGGGAGTATATTTTATAGTGCATATAAATGTTTATCATAAAATATATATAATATAGAGTGAAAAATTAATTTACTATTTTAATTAAATTTTAATTGAACAAATACACATTCATTCTCGATTTGGAAATTAAAACGAACACAAGTCCTCGGTAGTATAGTGGTCAGTATCCCCGCCTGTCACGCGGGAGACCGGGGTTCGATTCCCCGCCGGGGAGGATTTCTTTTTACTTTCAGATCTCATCATGTTACGAATACATTATTAAGTAATATTGTTGAACAAAAAGAGAATGAGAAAGCTTGTACTGGATAAACCCTAACTCACACTACTCAAACACAAAATATGTACAAAAAGGCATTTACTTTTTACAATTGTATTCAGTTTATTTATATTCTCAATAAAATGTTCCGTGATATTGTTACAGCTTGAAGGTTAAAGTAGAAGGGTGGAATTGAGTTTGTAGAATAGTGCTATTGTTTTGTTGGTTTATAATGGATACACTTTTGTTTAGAATTGTTTTTTAGTGCTCAGTTATGTTATCTTTAAATAAAGCTATGGGAACAAAATAATACGGGGTTGTTTGCAGATAATTACCTTCAAATAAATCATCCATGCTTTGCTGTAGTATGATATTGTGCAAGTTTGTATTTACTATTTATAAACAAAAAATCGATCCTGCCAGGATTCGAACCTGGAATCTTCTGATCCGTAGTCAGACGCGTTATCCGTTGCGCCACAAGACCTCGGTATTGAACCAATTTTGTCAAAAATTCTTTAGTGTCGAATTGCTCAATGATTATAGTCAAGCCGAAGTCTACTAAAAGAAAGTATCATCAACAGAAGGAAGTCATTAGTTGTTTATTCATTACTATTATTATATTTTGTTTTAACAAAAAATCACTGGTAACGTGTCATATTGGTCAAAGATACAGTTTATTCTTCATTTCTAAGCAAATACCCGATATAATCAATAAATTGTTGTACAAAATTTCGTAAATATCCTGAGCTTTTTATCCAAATCGAAAAGTCGCAGTTGGTGAATATGGACTTCCCCCCGACAGATCTACACCAGAAACGAATTAAGATGGAGTTATGTAGAATTATCTATTAAGCCACATGAAGTATTTGGTTCGAAAATATACAGTAGTTTTTCGAAAACTTGAAGAAAATATTGATCGTTAAAATACTATACAAAATACTTATTAATTATTTCCTGTAACTTATTATTAGATATTTTTAAAAGTGTATCTGACAGAAATCACCCTTTGCCTGTGGAAATTTTTCAAAAATATACATTCGATTCAGGTAAAGTGTTTTTGTTGTATATATCGAAAAGTTATGAAAATAAATTTCGAATTTAAAAAATTGGGCACGTATACAAATTTGCATAATTATCACAAATGAAAAATTGAACCTAGGTAAGTGGCCGAGTGGAGTTGTTCATCACGTACATTCATTGGGGAGCGTAAGTTCAAACCTTCAAAGCTTATATAATAAATAGGTGACGTAATTAAGGATGCTAGTAAACAGTACATTTAATTATATATTTAGGAATAATGTATATTTGTATATATATATATATATATATATATATATATATATATATATATATATATATATATATATATATATATACATATTAAGTAACACTATTAACCTATCCATTTAAGGTACATTTTATTCAAATTCAATTTAAACAAATTCTTAGCTATATTTATATGTCTATCATAATAACAAGAAAATATGTACCTAGAAAATAAATCCCAAACAATGCTGCAGTATAGAAATAACAAAATAGAAACAAAACTGCGCCCCTAATGTATCCGAGATGGAAGTCCCGCCTCTAGAAATAATTTGTTTCATAAAGGCCATTTGCTGTGTGCCAATTTCAGCAGCATTCTATATGCGGGCGCAATGGATTTTGGGCTGGTTTACCCCACCGGCTAATCCTCACAACAAAAGAACATGTGTCCCTTTCATTTCAGGTACCGATCAATATTTGAAAACAGCTGATGTTGCCGGCGCAATGACAAAATGGCAAAAGTAAGTTATGAAGACAAATATGTGCCATCGAAAAGTTGAGTTGTTCGCTTCACAATGCAATATCCAATTATATATCAAATATGACATAATAATTTCAATATAGATGCGCATGTTTTCAAAATAGGATTACTGATGGATATGGCTAAATCAATCAATCAACTTATGCCTATAAAGATCTTATGTGATGAATATAAAGACTAGTAAGATAATTAAGTAGAACCATCTTTATTTCCTTACCCGCAAATTGTTCTTCTGTTCTTGATAATAATTAAAAGAGATCAATTTATATTTTAATTCTATTTAGAGACAGTCGGTTTCTTGAAAAACACAAAAATGTATTTTTTGCAATATTGCAAAAGTAAAATTTAAAATCTAAAAATCATTTTAATGCCACAGTTTTACTTTTTCATAAGAAATATGGATAAAATATTGTATTCGAGTGGTTAAAAACTTCTATATTTTTGCGCAAATTCTCTTTATTGGGCCCCAGATCATTTCAAAAAATTTTTGATTTGATAATATTTTGAAAAATAAAACTCTATCTTGATTAGTGTTTGCGGAAATCGGCCAGGGGAAAGCTTATGTTTACCGTTTGCGATTGGCCGAGTCAAAAAAGGATGACGACGTATAGGAAATTCTTATTTATTATTTTGAATATTTTATAATAAATGAAAACAATTGTATATCTAACTAAAATGCTACATGTGCTGTGACAATTAAAAAATATATACATTCGATTTAGGTGAAGTGCGTATTTTATTATAAATATCAAGAATAGTTAATATTAGTAGTAAACGATTTAGAAAAAAAAATAAGAATGTATGCAGAACAATAGCAGCAAAATTATATTATAATAATAGAAAATACTTCAAAATTAAAAATGTAAAACATTTAATTTATTTCCGTTTATTTAAAAATTTGAATTTTTTATAAAAAATCATTAAATCATTATAAAACGCATGATAAAGTAACGTGCATTGAATACAACTGATTTTGCTTCTATATTTCTAATAGAAAATGCATTTATGTTAAACGAGTATTTCCATTTTAAAAATATTGATAGGTACTATGCAGTATGATTAAGTAAAGGACGACATGTATCACAAGTATGAACTCTGATGTTATACAATGTGTATGTTTGCGTTCTTATTCGTTTATTTTAGCCGTCTGTGTGAACAATTATCAAATTCCTAAATGTAACTTCGTTTGTGTAGGTATTTTGAACATGAATTCATTAGGTTAGTTAGGTCATGGTTTGTCTACATTACGAGAAATTTTGGTAGACCACCGCCGTATGCGCAAACTGCCAGAGAGGTGCAGCAAAATGTGCGGGAAAACTGGTCCCGGAACCCAAAAATTTCGGTCAGTAGTATGGTGGCCCAAGACTAAGCAAGTCAAAGCGGCCAGACTCCTGAGCAGTTCCTAAAGACTTGTCTGCCTGAGAACAACAGGAGCCATGAAAACAATACCCACCGCCGCGTGGAAGTGCTCTTAGGCCTACCACCTCATTGACAAAGAGGCAAGATCTGTAAGCCAAAGATTACTCAAGGTCAAACCCCCATAAGCAAACAGAACGGGGCGAACTACTTAGAGCTGCATAACGAGCTGAAGGCAGATCCAATAATGGGCATGCCCCTAGACAGTATGACAACTAAATGCAACTTACGTAAGAAATACGATGTCGTATATACCAGAGAGGCCTGGTAAAATGGCACACCCATCAAAGCAGCTTTCTCCTGGTACACAGACGGCTCAAAAACAGCAGAAGGAAGAGGAACTGGTATCTTCATCGTCAAACCGTCAAGACAAATATTTCAATAAATCTGGGCAGCTTTCCACGGCATTTCAAGCAGAAATAGTGACTATACAACACTGTACGCTGAGACACAAAATAACTAATACACGAATTACCACATACACTTCTAGCCAAGCGATGGCTATCACAGAGGTTAAGTCCCTGCTGGTATGGGACACCCAGGACGCCCGGAATACTATTGCTATGTTTCAAAGACACAAAGACATCCATGGAAAATGGATGGCAATAAAGGCTCAGAACCAGCCAAGGAAGAGACATGCAAAAGAATTCATACTAGGCCAAAGCCCCAAATTCGCAAAGGACTTACTAACCCAAGACAGCAAAATATCAGAATGATATCTCCTAACAGGCCACTGCAGGCTTCACAAGCACATGGCACAGATAGGCCTGGCAGAAGAATCCCTCTGTAAGTTCGGCCAGGAAGAGGAAGAGACTGCAGAACATATGCGACTGTGAGCCGCTATGCACAGTGCGGTCCAACGAATTCGGGAACGACAAACCACGACCATCCCTATATATAAAGGAATCGGCATCGAGGCTTTGCAGTAACATGAGTTAGAAGATTTCATGCTGGACATGACATCGACGTCATGTTGGTCTGCGAAACTCACCTCCGCCCTAGCGAAAGTTGTAAAATTCCGGGTTACAATCTTTTTCGAAGGGATAGATTAGGTGCACCAAAAGGGGGTACAGCAATATATGCAAATAGAGTGCTGGATCACGCAGTACCCGAATTGCCGTTGCTGGACAACCTGGAGGCCAACGCCATAACAATAAAAATCGACAACAAAGAGCCTGTCGCGATTGTGGCTTGTTATAATAGCCCTGCAAAATTATTGCTGCCCACAGACCTGAACTTAATTCAGGCTTGTAGGCGCAGAATCATTCTCGCCGGTGATTTTAACGCGAATCACGCGGACTGGAATTGTCGCACGACTGTACAGGGAAGAATCCTGTTCCTGTTGGCTGAAAAAAAAACGGGTTCTCGATTGCGAGCCCGGACGAACCCACCTTCTACCATAAGGTAGGACATAATCCTGATATTCTAGACATATTCTAGCCCCTAGCAATTTGACTGTTTATAATGCCCTTAACTCGGACCATCTCCCCGTTGTGGCCGACCTGCAGCGACGTGCAAGAAGAGAACCCCTTAAAGTTAACCAAATAGTTAATTAGAAGGAGTTCTCGCATCATCTTTTTCCGCTACTGCCTTCGTTAGGCCAAATCTCACTCCGAGTGCGAAATTAATCAAGCAGTTACAGAGCTAACTCATAACTACGGTGATTGGTAGGAGCACCAGGACTGTCGGTGGGGGAGCCCCGGGAAGAAATCCCATGTGCCTTCCTGCGAACCACCGTGGACTCATCAAAGCCAAGAACCGTGCTAGGCGCACTTACCATAAATTCCGTTCACCTGCGGACAAGCACATCATGCTTGATCTACAAAAACAGGCTCGTTCCACGGTGCCAGAGCACAATAATCTTCGCTGGCTCGAGCTCATAGATGATACGCCCCAGAAACTGTGGAAACTTGCACGCAGACTGGGAAGAATTGCGACAACCCCCGCGTTTCTACATGGAGCCCGGGGTCTAGTTTTCACAGAAGGGAACAAAGCAGAAGCACTTGCTGACAGCTTTGAAAGACAATGTGAACCAAATTATACAGACATGCACGTAGACCATGTCGGTAGAGTCAAACGTAAAGTCACCCGCGTTTTAAAAGCCCAAAATCGCGATGGGCCTCAGCTAAAATTAGTTACGCCAGCGGAGATTCGCCAACTATTAAAGAAATGCGTCAAAAGGAAAGCTCCGGGCCCTGATAACATTCCAAATACTGCTCTTCGTCTACTACCCAGAAATGCAATTATCTGGTTGGTCCACATTTTCTATGCTATGCTCCGAACGTCGCATTTTTCCAATCAATGGAAAACTCCGGCGGTGGTGATGATTCCCAAACCGGACAAAGATACGAAGTTTCCTCAAAACTTGCGTCCGATTAGTCTTCTCTCCGGTATCGGCAAGCTAGCCGAGAGGGTCATACTAGGCCGCCTACGCGATTTCACCGAGGCAAACAATATTTTGCCCGAAGAGCAGCACAGGTTCAGAGCTCGACTTTCAACGCAACATCAACTCACTATAGTTGTGGAATACGTTGCGGAAGGTTTTAACAAGAACCGATCCACGGCCGCGATATTCCTAGGTGTTGAGAGCGCGTTCGATAAAGTATGGCACAATGGCCTGCTTTATAAACTCATCCAGCATGAATATCCTGGCTACGTGATTCGGCTAATTGCTTTCATACCTGAAGCAACGTAGTTTCAGAGTCCGGCTGGGGAGGTGTCTCTCCTTGGAGAGATCCCTACTCGCCGGAGTCCCCCAAGGATCTGTAATCGTGCCATATCTTTTTAATATATACTTTTCGAACATCCCGCGACCCCGTAATGTAATGATAGCACATTACACCGACGATACAGCTTTACTGTATCACTCAACTAACTCGTCTACTATCGCCGCGCGTCTGTAATCAGCCACAACCGAATTAGAGTTGTGGATGAAGGCATGGAGGGTACAGGTGAATCCGGACAAGAGCACCGCGGTTTTCTTCTCCCGAAGGAAACTGGTGAGACCAGATGACATCCTCTTATTTGATAAGAACATTGTTACCAGTTACAAATTGTATTAAATACTGTAACTACTATACTTTTTCTACATTTATTATTTGTTTTCACATCATTTAAGAGTATATAAATTAGTACTTGTCTGAATTAGCCAGTATAAAGGGAGTTTTTACTAACAGATGTTTACAAACAAATAATGTCATTTGCAGAGCCTCATAATTCTTGGTCTTTTCCTCGTAATTCATGGTCTTTTCCGTGATTTGACAAAAAATATTATTATGACAAGCTTTTTCTTAGGAATTTTGCGCGCTTCTCATCACACTTTAGTCGTACTCCGAGTTTAATTGAATGGTTTTTAATTGTCTACTTCTAGACTACTAGAGCGTTACTTGTCTGAGCTGGAATACCTAACCTAATCTAAAACGACGACACCTCCAATTTTCTTTCATCCCCGTAGCAACGGTCAAACTAATGCTATCGATGGCCTTTTTTTATTCTTACGTAATATGATAGAAAAATGTTGCTATATGTATTTTAAAAATATTATTTCCAAACGAAATAGTTACCTAAAAAAATAAACCATTTTTTAAGCGACCACTCAACAAAAATATTTAAAATAAAAATTGTACAGTATGACATATTTCCCACATTGGTAATGCCCGCATATATTGGGAATTATACAGGTGGTAACAAAAATAACGCATAATATCTTGAAATCTGATTCATTAATCTAAACAAATCGAAAAATATGTAAGAAAGATTTCGATTGACTTCTGTTTATGCGAGTTATTCATGTGAATCGAATAGCATCTAGTTGAATATGTTATGTGATGTGGCACCTGCATATTGTACCATAGTAAAATGCTTTAGTAGTAGTAGTAGTAGTTACTGTATTTGTTATAATTATGTAAGTGGCTATTGGCCATAGAGTCCTACCATGCTATAGTGAATGTATATGTGAGTGTTGGGACTTAAAAAAATCACCTCCGAGCTTTCTAAAGTGTCTTTATTGTATTCCAATGACCAATGGTACCCACTACCAGGGCCGGGATTCGAACTCGGGCCGCCCGTTCGTAAAGCGGGGGTACTAATAAGTTTTTCGACGATTTTTATGAAAACCTGTGTACGTGCCTAATTTTTAATTTCAAATTAATTATTTTTATAATTATTCTAGATATTTAACTAAAAAATACTTTGAATCGAATCTATATTCATGAAAAATAAAACGACATAGGTATAAAGTGTCATTTCAGTCTGAGATACAATATTTTTCATTTGTAATAAAACACTCGAAATAATAAATAAGAATATTGCGCACGACGTAAAAATTTCTTTTTCAAAATAGAAAAATCGCAGTTGCTAAACATGAGTTTTCCGCTGGCCAATTTCCACAAAAAACTGATCCAGGAGTTAATAAGCCACATGTAAGATTATTATTATCTCATGTTATTTCAATTTAAATAAAATTCTACAATCTTTTTTAGTCGATTACTATGTCAATGTGAATTTTTATCACTAATTTTTGATATTTTGGCTCAATGAACCAGAATTTGAGATATTATGCATTACATGTATTACATATATACTGGAGTATATTAATTATGTAATAATTATTAGGAAGTAATAGCCAAATATCAACTAATTTGAATTCATTAATTATGTTGTACTCAAATCTGAATTGCTAATTATTTCGACAAAAGTTTGAAGTTTGATGATGGACTATAGGGAACTTTTCTAAGAAAACCTTTATTTATATATACAGGCTGTCCCTAAAGTATGGAATAAATTAGATAAAACTTTTATTTATGATTTTTTCAAAAATTTCGCGGGCACGTCGATTTTTGTTTTGTATATAAATGCTGTCCCTAAAGTATGGAATAAACTCGATAAAACTTCTATTTATGATTTTTGCAAAAATGGCTCGGACCGTCGATTTTTAAATTTTGAGTTGCCAAATTTTAGTAAAAGCAAATGCTCAAACTGTGCACCATTTAATGGAGTTTTTGGTCATTGGTCATTCAACAATAGTCTAAAATAATGATGACACTTTCCTTAAAAATTGGCAATTAAAAATTAAAAATCGACGTGTCCGAGAATGTTTTACAAAAATCATACATAAAGGTATTTATCGAATTTATTCCATACTTTAGGGACACACTGTATATATACTGTTATACTGTTATCCTTTTAGACATTTTACTGCAATCTTGTATGGAATACCTAAACAGTAATTTTCATAATAGCAAACACAATTAAGATAAAATTAAATGAGATGATTACAATTGTATGGTCGAAACAAACAATTAACGTAACTCAAAATTATTTCCATTGCAATTAGAAACATATTGGTGGCATGGTTTAGCCAGGGTTTAACCGTACGGAATTATCTCCAGACGCGTATTGTACCGTCGTGATAATAAAACTGCACTGGACAAATGCTGGGATTAGGGCTAATTTGCATAATGTCTTCGGAGAAATTGATACGCTACAGGTAGTAATTTTGTTGGCTGTTGAAGCTAAATGCTATTTTATGTATGCCACTGCAATACATAAGATAATTTGAAATGGCGTAAAATAATGTGAGCCTTAACAACTATATGAATGAACATTCAATTATATATAGAATACGTGCCTATATAATAAAATAGTGTAACCTTTTTAATTCAAGGACACAATTAACGATATATTCAATGTCGTTTTTTATTCTGATTTGGCCTGTGCAAATTACTTATCACACATATAATAATCACAAATTTACATTTCACATTTTTAATTCCACATTATGTATATTCTCTATATTATTGCGCAAAAAAATACACTTTAGCAGAATCTATTTTTTATTTTTGAAATATTGAAACAGAAAAAGTCCTAGTTTCCTACAGGTAAAAGCGGCGATTTCTAACGTCATTTACAGATCACAAAAAATATTTTAAATATGTTATTGAATAACTCACCATTTTTTATCTTAAGTCAATGCCTTTTTGCATTACATTGAGGTATTACACTTGATGGGAAACCATATTCATTTATATACACGTAAAACTATTTTTGTAACGTAAAAATGACGTCAAACCGACCGCTTCCTAGGAAACCTGCGCATTTGAGATACTTTTTTGTTCTTATTAATAAAATACTCGAAATAATTAATAATAATTTTCTAAATTGTATCACAGCGATGTTTCTTCAAAATCGTTGTTAAATATGGAATATCCATTACTAAAAACTAATCATGACAAAGTTATGATAAGATTTTTAATATTCCCAATATTGGGTAACTATTGAAACTTTAAGCAACTTTCCGGGAATATTCCGAAAGTTGCAATATTGCTTTTGTTAGTGCCCTTCATAATATTTAGAAAAATAAATAACTTGGACTTCCAAAATCAAAATATCAGCTTCACTTTATCAATTATTTGTAATGCTCACAGACAGAAGACAATAAAATAATACAGCTTTCTGTAATGATAACTGTCCTAATAAATAATATATATATATATATATATATATATATATATATATATATATATATATATATAAATGCAGACTTTGAGGCAGATTTTTTGAAAAGGGCTACAGGTAAAATCTACTTTATTCTGTATCATATTTGTGAGATTAACAGAAGCAAAAAGGCTTTGAAAGAAACAATTTTAGGAATAATTTTGAAGAATTGGAAAACAAATCTGATTTGGTCTGCATTACTTCAACATACATATCATAAATTTAAATATTGTTTTTATTTTAAATAAAATATTTATATAGTCCATACTTTCTCGATATTTTCAACAAAAAACACACTGAATTGAATGTACATTTTTGAAAAATTGACATAGATAAAGTGTTACTTAGAGATAAAATTTTCCCAGTTCTACTCAAAATTGCGAAATATAAAATACAATTTTGAACTCATTTCCGTAAAGGTAGTGATAATTTTTGGTTTCAAATTGGATAATCCCTGTAGGTAAACATGGACTTTCCCCCGGCCGAAAACTAATCACGACGGATTTAAGTGATAATAGCCACGTGCAAAATTTGGTTTCAAAAAATCGTGGCGGAAAAATGTAGTATCACATCATCAAAGAGTTTGCATAACAAATGGATGCATGTGGTGACTTGCATGATGTTAATTTCTATACTTATATAATGTTTATATACATGTTATTTTAGATTATTAATATTTAGTACTAACATAATTTATAATATGAAACAGATTTTTCCTTTTGGCTAATTTTTCATAACAAATAATTGTTTCTTATTACATTTTGCTTTAAAATCAAAATTAAAGCTCTTTTTACATTTTCATAATTTCTCTAGAACTGGTATATCAAATGCAAATATAAACCCATGGTTTTTATAAGAAGCAAAACTTTTTATAATGAATAAGTATCAATGAAAAAATAAAACTGAAAAAGTTTTCTCCTTCTGGATTGTAATCTGAGGACACACTGTATATAAATGAGTTTAAATATAAACCAACAGCTCATTTTCACACTTGCACTCTAATTAACCAATATATGGCTTAGCAATTACAGTTCAGTGCTTTGCTGAAAACATGCACATTCATAAGTTTTAAATTATGTTTAAGTGCAATATATACTTTAATTTCATCATATTTATTTTAAGTTGCATTTTTATTTATTTAAGTTATATATCTGTACCTCAGATGTATAGAACACTATGTCACATTTCCCTAACATTAATAAAGAGCAGTTTGAACAGGTTTTATTTATAAAACATTTTATTGCTTGTTGAATAATATCCCTTTTACATTGTATTTAGTGTTATTTATCCACAATAAATGTAATAAATTTAAATTTATTGTGGTTAAATATGTTAAACAAAAGTGGACTTGGTTGTCTACACCTCCAAGGTATAAATATGTAATAATCACAGTATTTGTTACAATTTGTAACTGGCTATTGCCTTTCAGCAGTCTGCTAACAGATATGTTTTATTATTTTATTAATGGTGTGGTATAGAAACATAAGCCCTGTCTATTGAACATATATTAATCTTAAAAGTGGTGTAATTCATCATATAAATTTCAATAATAACTTACCAATTGCATTGCCCCTAAAGAACTGACAAGCGATATATCACCATTCACCAATCTGCTTAAACTGTTATTAAGTTCCTTCAATTGTTCCATTGTGTCTTCTTTAGTTTCTTCATACTCATCTTCTTCCAATTCAGCCCTTTTAAGTAAAGTTTCATTATATAATGATTATAATTGTTGTTAATTAAATATTTACCGACAATTTTCCAAATCTTGCAATTGTTCTACTAGTCTGTCTAACTGACTTTCCAAATTTTCTTTGAGTCTTTCCGTTTCTACTTTGCCATGGGAAGTCATTTCAGAATGAGTTAACTTTTACCCGGTTGTTGATGTTTGAGGTTAGGACACTTGAAACACTGTTTTGACGTTTTGATTGAGTAATTAACGCTGTTGTGGGAAGTTATGTTCATTATGGATTTTTTAGTTTATGTTGAAATTATTAGATATATAAATTATTTCAAACTAATATTATTTTTATTTATAAAATTTTAAATTATAAATATAAATTTTATAACACTAAAATTCGAGACAAATAATGCTAAACTAATAACAAAGAAAATATAATATAATATGTATTTTTAATTTATCATGTGAAGGATAATAGTATTGAAAAGTATGTAAATAAAAAAAAATATATTAAAAATTAACTTGAAACATTTCGCGAGAATGAAAATAAAGTAATTAGTTATATTAGAGACAAGAACCAATAATAACAGTTCTGCGTAATTTACCAAATTTGAAATGTGCCAAAATGGAAGTTTTTGTGATTTATCTAAAAGTCAAAAAAGGACAAAATAATTCAAAGCACATAAATTTATATATTAAACAAATCTGCTACACCTGCATTTTTAAAAATTCAGCTTACCTACCAGCTTTTTCAAACATTTGAGTACTACCGCCATAAGTCGAATTACAATAAAGCGAATTCCACGAAAAATAGCCATAATAATACAAATCACACAGGTATACGCAACAGTTACTCCAAAAATTATTTTTTGGTACATTTTTAAATTACTTTTTAGAATTTTTAAATATTATTTGTATAATACCGACTTAACTCGAATTATAATAAAGCTTATGCGACAAAAATATGCAATCAGTTCAAAGCACATAACAATTTTGAGACACATGTTGAATACGAAAATTAAAAAATACTTCTCTTTATAGGGCTATAACACAAAAAAAATTAAAATTAAAAATTTAATTTGAAATATTTCGCGAAAATCAAAATAAATAACCTCTACATAGGTTAAATAAACTGATTTATTCCGAAATACAATTATCTGGTATACACAACATTCCTAATTAATAAATTAATATTAGAGACAAGAACAAATAATAGGAGTTCTGCGTAATTTAAGTTTTAGTGATTTATTTAAATATTCTTTATTTTTTCATTATTTGTGTAATACCGCCTTATTTCTAGTTATAATAAAGATAATCATATGAAAATTAACAAAATAATTCATAACACATACATTTATGTATTAATCAATTTTAAATTGTTTCTTCTACACCTGCATTTTTTAAATTTCAGCATAACATTTGAGTACTATGGCCATAAGTCGAGTTACAATAATGCGAATGCCACGAAAAATGTCAATAATAGTAAAAAACACACAGGTATACGCAACAGTTACCCCCAAAATTTATTTTTTTTTACATTTTTTAAATTACATTTTAGAATTTTAAATTTTTATTTGTATAATATCGACTTAACTCGAGTTATAATAAAGCGTATACGACAAAAATATCCAAACACTTCTAAGCACATAACAAATTTCAGACACATGTTGAATACAAACATTTAAAAATACTTTATAGGGCTATTAGAAGTGGGGCTTTTCCGCCGGTCAAGGGTGAACTTCATCTGAAAAGCTGTGAATGGTGATTCGCAAAAATTCGTCCGATAAGGTTCGAACTTTTTGAAGAATTACTTTAATTACAGCCCTTAGCCTTTCAATACCGCAATAATTCAACATTTTTTTGTGGTACGCCACACATCCCTCACACAAAGAGTGATGACATGGGGTGCTATATGTTATCGTAGCAGATCACCCTTGGTTTTCATCGATGGCAACTTAAAAACAGCCAGTTACATTGTACTGGAGCCTGTTGCACTTCTATTTGTTACCCATGTCTGGGATATGATCGGTAGAACGCTAACTGAATTACCACACCCACCAAACTTGCAGCATCTTCGGCTATGTATGAAACGGACGACGCCTCGGCCACTGAGCTGGGTCAACCATTTTTGAAGAATTTCTTTAATTACAGCCCTTAGCTTTTCAATACCGCAATAATTCAACATTGGTACGCCACACATCCCTCACACAAAGAGTGATGACATGGGGTGCTATATGTTATCGTAGCAGATCACCCTTGGTTTTCATCGATGGCAACTTAAACACAGCCAGTTACATTGTACTGGAGCCTGTTGCACTTCCATTTGTTACCCATGTCTGGGATATGATCGGTAGAATGCTAACTGATTTACCACACCCACCAAACTTGCAGCATCTTCGGCTGCGTATTCAAAAAATTTAATCATTTAATTGTTTAATCACAATAAGCTTTTGATTAAAGTTGATCAACAACTTATGTATATTGCGTTGTATATAAAAGTCGATATAAATGTTAATCAACTGATAGATATTTGGGTAAAAGGCAATAAATTGAAACTAAACTCTAGCAAAAAATATGGTAATGATCCTGGGTAATGATAAAACGTTTTAATTGATTAGTTTTTGCACATAGAATATAACTGGCCCACATAAATTAGTGCTTAGATACAATATAAGGACACAATATATAATAGTCTGGGTGATTTCTGCATAAAATCAAAGAAATAAAACCAAAGCTTTGAAGAATATAATACATTATCATTAGACATTGCAATGAAGCAGAAGCTGCACACATTGTAACTTTATCAAATGAAGGAAATAAAGAAAAACAAATTGCAAGATGTTCTTTTAAATCTATCTACAGTTTCAAAATAGTAAAAAAGTACCGAGAGACTTGATGTTTACAATTGAAGATCCGGCCAAGGACGTAAAAGGCCATTGATGACCGCATTTTGCGACTTCAATGTTTACTAAATCGTACGTATCTCAGAAATGAGCTTCTAAACGTAAGGCAAGTGTTACTATTAGTTTGAATATTGTCAGAGGAAGACTGAAAGAAGCTAATTTGACCCCAAAACGTCCTGCCGTAGTTTCTCAACTCATGCAAAATCATAAAATTCGACGATTAGAATTCGCGAGACTGCATGTTGATTGGACTATCCAACAATGGAAGAATATTTTATTTACGGATGAGACCCGAATTCAATTATGGAAGCCAGATGCACGAAACTACGTCTACGGAAGTGTAGTATATATATATATATATATATATATATATATATATATATATATAATCGCTCTAAAGAATAGGTCTCAAGAAGTCACGAATGCTATTTAAAATCTTCGCTGCCTCCAGTTTGGATAACGAGCATGAAATTCAAGCTCTGCATTGTCACCATTTACACTGTAAAAACCAAATATCATGTACAGCATACGCATTGAATGTAAAATCCACTGTTAGTAAACAAAACAAGATAATGAAAATAAACAGATTCACTATAAATGGTAATTAACACTACTAACAACGAGCAAATCAACGATGATACAAAATTGTTGTTTGTTTGTGTATCTTCTCTCACACTTGTGAGATGTCCGTACCATTCTAGCTGCTTCCTCTCAATCGCATTAATAATGTTGTTTGTTTGGAGGCGTTTCCTTATCTCGTCATTTCATATTCTATCCAGCCTTGTTAGTCCCTCAACCTTTCTCAGGAACATCATTTCTGCAGCTTGGATCTTGGATTTCAGCCCCTGATTTAGTTATCCATGTCTTACCTCCGTATATCAGTTGGCCAATAGATTGTGTGATAGAATACCATTTTTGTCCGCTTCGATATCCATTTGTTTTCTAGGATGGGTTTCTTCATTGAGTGGTAACTTCTATTTACTGCTCGGATTATACTGTTTATTTGGTCTTCTAAACTTTATTGTTTATACTAGACCCAAGGTATCTGTATCTATAGTTTGAATTTTCCTTCCGTCTTAGTATATATTCGCTGCTGTGTCTGCACCATTTATCACTATTGTTTTTGTTTTATCTATGTTTATTGTCATTCCATTTTACGATAATTACTCTTTCTAAGATTTACGTTTCGTTGTAGATCTTTTTGTCCTTGGATTGAAAATTGCGAGGAATATTTCCCCTATATATATTGTTTTTAATTTGAAGTATCCCTCTAACTTTTTTGTTTTGTTCTTAATATTCTTATAATTCTAAAGAATTAATCAAGTTAACATTCAATTGCCCAGATAGAAAACAACTAAAGCGGGCCGACAAGTGAAAAATGTTGAGGAATTAAGTGACCGCAGCAAACGCCGCGACATGGGCCCGCTTTAGTTGTTTTTCATGTGGGAATTGAATCAAGTTATTGAACAAACTCTTTTCAAAAAGCGTCCTTCCATATATTTTGAGGCTGTCTACATTTTTTGAAAGTACGATTTGAAGTGTCGTAGAGCGCCACGGAATTCTACTTGTTTCTCTTTAGGGCATTGAGTTTTAAGTTCATTTTCCAGAACAATTAATTTGTCAGCTATTGAATGTTCAGTACTTTTCTTAATTATTTGATAACGATCTCTTCTGGTAAACTGTAAAAAAACGAACATAATTTGATACAAAAAACAGTAATATTTTAATGCATTTTAAAATAATAGACGTTCTTAAAAAGTTAATTTTAATTATTTCCAAAGATTGGTTCCCGACAACGCCTGACAAGTTACCTAAAATTGATTTATAAACTAAAAAATGAAGGAAGATGTATTACGAACTAAGAGTGCATGATAGTATATTTTTATGAGAATACATAACTTTAGAGTCTTCGTTCATCATCAAAATTATGCACACTTATAACTATTGCCAATTTGAATAAATATCTCAGTAACACAATCGACGAATAAGCGACCGGCCACCTACGATTTGTTTCGATTTTTAACTATCCAAAAGTTAAAAAAAATTATAGACCTATTTATTAAAATTATTATAACTATTTTTTCCGTCAAAAATAACTAAATGAAAAAGAGGAAAGAAAATCAGAAATAGATTTCGATTAATTAAATTCTTAATCTTTCTATTACGAATATGTATTTAAATTAGAATAAATACTAAATAAACCTTTTAATATCATCATTTACTGTTTAAAAGTTAATTTTATGCCTATAAAATTATTAAAATAATGTTGGCCAAGTTTTATCGGTATGTGCTTCAACACGTATTACTGCCATATGCGCAAGATATAGAAAATCCATTATTTTTTAGCAAGATAATGAGCGGCCGCATACCGCAAAAGTTGCTATAGAGTATCTAACTACAGGGGAAAAAATGGGAAAAATTAAACTAGACTTTCATGTCCCTAGACATTTTAGAACAATCTTAATTTTAAATGCATCCTTATAACCGTTGCGCAGGAGGTTTTCCTATATATTTGAGTTGGAATCGGTAGAATTGCAGCTGTTACACATCCTATCTCACCTCTGTGTTGGTTTCTTGGTACTTAGTGGGATTCGCGTTCTTTAGCCTTCTTCTAATTTCCATCATTTTTAATATATCTTCGTTCAATCATCCTTTGTGGTTATCCCTTTGTCTTTGTAGGTGCTTTTCGCATGTGCTGTTAATAGTTATTGTTAGTGTTTTTCATTCTTCTTCCAGTGAATCTTCTGTTTGTGATTGTCCTCTTTCTTTGAGATGTTCTTCAAGTGTCTTTTTGATATCTTCTTTAGTATTTGCGGTATTTAGTTGCTTTGGCATGGCTTTTAAGGTTAACTCGGAGGTATACAGTCTCTTGGATGGTAGTTTGTAAAAGGTGTTAGATATTACTAACCCATTTTCTTTGCAGAAGCTCACGAATTGATATCCTCGTTCGTTTCGGTCACCGAGACCATACTCGCCTACCACGTCTTCTTCTTTGCCCTTCCCTACGTTCGCATTGAAGTCTCCCATCACAACAATCGGCTTATCCTTTTTGATTTGCTTTATCAGAGTTTTAAGCTGGTCGTAGAACTCCTTGATGGTTTGGTCGTCTGCATTCGAAGTGGGGGCATATACTTGAATGATGTGTCGAAGGGCTTGGACCTGATTTTGATCATTGCGACTCTGTCTGAACATGGGGTGAAACTTGTTATAAATGGTATTAGGTGTTTTGTTACTATGAAGGTTGCTCCGTTCCAGTGATGGTTGTCGTCGTTGCCTGAGTAATAGACGACGTGGTCTTGTATCCTGCATTTACCAGTGCCTTGCCACCGTGTCTGGCTAAGGCCGATTATGTCTATTTTAAGTCGGTCCATTTCCTGGATTATGTTGTGGATTTTACCGGAGATTCTTCGCACCCTCTGCCCACTGCGTGGCTGCCGGGTACTGAAGGCCATTTGTTTTAATTTTTCAGCCATGTTAATTGTACTAGGAATAATTTTTTTGAGGTGGTTTGCCGTGGCCTTTTTCAACGCTGTGTAGACGCCAGTATCAGTAGTTAGGTATACAATTTTACGAAAATCAACCGCATCGCAAATATCTACTCCTTGTCTTGTTATTTCTAACGATATTAAACTAATTAATTGTTCTTTAATGTTATTCCGAATTTCTTTGGATAATCTTGACTTTGGTTGGTTTCTTACAAACATTCTCCATCTTCTTGTGGTGCCGTCTTCTATCGGAGGTTGGCAACATCACGGCGACTTTTGACGCTGCTGCTCTATAAAGTTGGATTGTCGTTGTCCATACGATTCTCGTAGATTCTTTACCCATGAGGTTCTTCGACGCCCTACGGCTCCTCTTCCTTGGATTTTGTTCCTGCATAATTAGTTAGAGAATCGAATATCTCTCTTCCCGGGTAATGTGTTCCAAATACTCGAGCTTTCGTTTTGTAATCGTGAGGATCAGGTCCTTTCCTTTATGCATCTTTCGTTGTTTACTAGGTCCGTCCAGGTTATCTTGAGCATGCGACGGTAAATCCGCGTCTCAAACGATCCTAGCTTTTTGATGTGATTTTTCTTTTATGTCCACGCATCCATCCCATATAATAACGTTGAGAAAATATAGCAACGCATTATTCGGACTCTCAAGGTTAGGTTGAGGTCTCTATGCACGAATACATTTTTCATTTGACGAAGGATTCTAGGGAGGCACAGATTCAACAAAACCAACTAACAACGAAACACAATCAATTCACTACCATCTAAGAGGGCAAGCTACACCTAGCGACATACAACATAAGGACCATGATATCCGAAGAACACTCGCACCAATTCGAGGAAGCAACGTCAAATATAAAATGGCACATAATAAGCCTGTGCGAAACACGTTTACCAGGAGAAAAGCAAGACACATACTGTACGAATCACAGAGCATTATAAGTACGAATACAACAGCGAGGCAAACACACGTAACGGACACGGCAAAGTGGGGATACTGATCAATGGAAATGTCCAAAACACGCAAAGCTGAGAAAACACAATACCAAATAATTATGGGATACTTTAACTCAAAGTTGTGCATAAGCGAAAAAAACGAAGATATACATAACATCGAAAAATTCAGATCAGGGGAAAGATTCAACAGGGGCGATATGCTTCTCAACTATCTAACGACAAACAGCTTTTCTGTATGAATACCTTCTTCGATAAACCAATGCATAGAAGATGGACATGGCTAAGCCCAAATGGGTCAGTCAAAAACGAAATCGACTACGTAATATCTAATAACAAAAACATTATAACAAAAGCCCTTCTCCACTGTAGACTACCTGAAACAAAATAAAGAAGAATACGAAAAGGAAATAGAATTGAAAATGGAAACTTAGCAAAAAAATCATAAAAACATACAATCTGTCAACAAGAAAATACTCATGCGAACAAGGCCACGGAAAAACAAAAAGTTCAATGAAAACACAATTAAGTTGATTAAAACGAGGGAAAACACAAAGCGAAATACAGAAGAATACCGACAACTATGCAAAACCATCTGAAAGAAAAAGAGGAAACAAAAACCAGAGCTCATAGAAGACACGAAAAATAGGAATAACAAAAATCTACCAGATTACAAACAAAAATGGTATCAGAACAAACAACAGAACAGAATTCCTCGAGACCATACGAACATTCTACACCGAACTTTACTGATCCCGCATAGAAAACCCATCAAAAGACGAGAAAATAATACAAAACGTAAACTCGGAAGACATACCAGAAATCGACACCGCCGAAATTACAGAGGCACTGAAACAATTAAAAAGCGGAAAAGCACCGGGAGAGGACAAAATTTCGATTCCGTCGAACTATGGGAGGTATTTGCCGCGATGAAAAACGCCAGAATTGACTTGAGATTCACCAACCTACTTAAACAAATCTATAGAAACGCCACCTTCCAAGTGACCGTGGACGAAAACCTAAGCACAGATAAAATTAAAATAGGTAGAGGAGTCAGACAGGGGGACACGATCTCCCCCAAGTTATTTGCGCTCGCCGTAGAGGATATCTTCAAAAAAAAAAATCAATGGCAAGGGAAAGGAATAAACATAGACGGCAAATACCTTACCCTCAACTAGCGAACATGCTCAAAGAAGTAAACGAAGGCTTCCAAGTCAGTGGGCCTCAAGATGAACATGAAAAAGTCCAAGATCATGACCCCCGAATATCAACAACCACACCAAGTAGATGGTCATAATATCGAAAAAGTCACGTACCTCGGACACCAATTAAGACCTGGAAAAGATAAACAAGGGGTACAAGTTACAAGAAGAATAACACAAAGTTGGGCAGCTTTTAGCATGCTAAGACATACAATAAAACACAGACACTCAAATCTGCCTTAAACGAAAAGTCTACGATTCCTGCATACTGCCTGTCACAACCTGCGGGATGGAGACTATAGCACGGACGGCGGAAAGCGTGAACAAACTGAGAACTTGCCAAAAAGCAATGGAATGGGCAATACTCGGCATAAGTCTAAGAGAGAAGATCACGAACGAAGAAATCAGACAAAGAAGAAAAGTAATAGACGTGATGGAGCAAATTGGAGTTGAAATGGAGCTGGGCAGCGCACATAGCCAGGGAAGATACCGCTAGATGCACCAACAAAATAATGCACTGGAGACCCAGAACCACTAAAAGAGGAACCGAAAGACCGCAAAAGAGATGGGCCGACGATATAAAAAAGATCGCAGGAAACAAATGACATCAGAGAGCGAAAGAAGGACAGTCATGGAATAATTTAAAGGAGGCCTACGTTCAGCAGTAGACAAATACAGGCTGAGGAGAGAATGAGAGAGATTCCATATAAAGCCTCCCGTGTGCCTAAATGACTGCGAAACCCGAACTGTGTCTCACTAATATCTGCTGCTTACTTCTTGTATATCCGACTATGAATGATTTTTAAGAAAACTTTTAAGGTGTGACTCATCAAACTTATTGTTCTAAAATCTGAACAACCCCTTGCATTGTGCTTCTTTGGTAATAGAATAAATATGGACTTTAGCCATTATTGTCGTACAATTCCGGTCATATAGATGGTATTATACAGATTTACCATGATATTAATTATTTTCCTCAATTAGTTTAAGAATATCTACTGGTATCTCATCTGGCCCTACTGCCTTTCTATGTTTTGAGTTTTTGATAGCATATATTACTGTTATTAATGGTCCCTGGGATTCTGTTACTTCCTTCCCGTGCGACATAATTCTTTAATTTTTTTGTTCAAGTCAAAGGAATCATACGTCCGTTGAAGCGACTCTATCTCCTCACATCGAATTGTCATGAATATTTCTTTGGCGTCTATAATTTTTCTTCTTATTTTTTGTTGTATCTGTTTGTATTTATTCATACCCTTGTTATGTATCTGGATAGCATTCGTATATCTTTTGTTGATAAGGATATAGTTTATCTGGTTACGTACTATATTCTCTGTTGTGTGACTTGGGGATGTCCAGGAGTACAATCTTCTTTTTGGTAGTTATGTTTGTAATCACTCAAGTTGTTCCCCTCGCTCGTTTCTTTCATCAACAGCATATGGGCCTACCTATTTCATACCCTATTTTGGCATTAAAGTCGCCTGGAACAATGGTGACATCTGAGTTTTTGACTATCTGCATGATTTCCAGTTCGTTGTAGAATTTTTCTATTTCCTCGACACCTGCTGTGGGTGCATATACTTGTATGATATTTATTTTTCCTGCACAGGATCTGAGTTGCACCATTATAATCCTATTTGATAGGTTAACAACATTCAAGACAATCTATTTGATTTTTTGTGAGACTATTATTGCTACTCCGTATCTGTAAGGCACTTCGCATCCTCCCGAGTAGTACATATGGTAGTTATGGGACATTATCCCTGATCTGGCCATTGAATGTCACCAATACCTAAGATCTGTATGTTCATCCGTTGCATTTCCGCTATTACATTATGTACTTTCCCCGGGCTGGTGTAAAATTCTGACATTCCATGTTCCTATTCAAGTCAATAGAATAGGAACATGGAATGTCAGAATTATACAAAACATTCCCTCCCTGAGAACCTACTGGGGAATTCAAGCTCCGGATATTGATTTAGGTCTGAATGAAACCATGATAATTTTTGTTCTGCGGATATCCATTTGGATCCTTAATGTAGTGATTTTCCGTTGCCTTCTATATCCTATGTCGTTGACCAAGCCACCTGGTTCATCCGTCTTTGGGTTTTTTTCTCGCCCCCAAGGCAAGAGGGTGTCCTTTCCCGAGGAAAGAATTTTGTTGCTTATCCCGGCAGCAATTAGGTCGCCCTGATTTACCCATCCTTAAATTATGTTTGAGAGGCCATATCGGAGGTCCTGCTAGTTTTGGTCTGACCTGGGTATTTTATTTCCCCAGTACCCGTCATATCTAACGAGCTTTATTATATCCGCCACATGGGGAGGCACCCGATGGTGACTAGCAACCCCTGACAGGTTCTCTATCACTTAGTGGAATTAGTGGGGGTATTTGAAAATTCATCAACAATACTAAGTGGATATTTTTGATTCAATTGCTTGAACGTTATGCTATTTTTTCAAAAACAAAAAATAGATCACGTGCCACGTGTGTGCCATAGGTTCGCCATCCCTGATATAGAAGATACAAAAAGGAAAGTAACAACATGCACAGACGACACTGAATATGAAGACATGAAACGTACAAAATAAAATAGATGTAGAAATGTACATGTACATAATATATAAAATTCAGAGGTTTTCTGTGATGTTATGGTCAATACCCGGTGATTAAACTCCTCTGAGCTTCTCCCTTTACCGACGGAAAAGCCTCACGGCTGATAGCTCCTAAGTTTTTTTTCCATAAAATTAGAAACTTACGCCAATAATATGGTAGATAGGTATTCGATTAAATAAATTAAAAAATAAACTCCAGAGATAATAATAATAATATTGTATAAATACATAGCAAGAATTGTAAACTGTAGAGAAAAACTGGGAAATACCAAATGCGTGTTTTTAGTTGATAAAAATTATGAAAAAACGCAGGGTTTATATTTAAATGAATCTATTTAGATATATTCGCTAAAATAAACCTGAAGATTTAAAAAATATATTGAAAGTAATATCAGTAATATCACAGCAACTTGTTGAATCATAGTTCGGTCTAACAATTATTTGATTGGGAGAGACGTGCGTTGTTGCGCAGAGGCTTTATGATACTGAAGCAGATTTGTTTACAGCGGATATAACCTACAATAATAAGATACACAAATAAAGCCGAGTCGGTTGTGGTCTAATGATGATTCTTAATTGGCGTGACTAATGTATTTTACTTCAGATAATGGACAGGATACTTGTATGAATCTGTCAACGTCGGCGCGTTGTTCAGTTTTCGGCCGCTAGTAGTGCTTATGTAGCAACGTGAAAGCCGCGTGTCATTTTTAATAAGATAATAATTTTAATTTAAATTAATTATAAACTGACATTGGTTTAATAATAGTGGAAAGTGAGTGCGAAAAGTAGCCGCACCGGAGTCCGCGTGGAAATCCGGAACGGGGTTCTTAGCGGTGGCGACTCCCGTGAAAAAAACATGTTTTTGGGTTAACAATCGCCATCTTGGTAACTTATCTTAACCTTTGAGTTCAAAGTGGCCGTATTGGAATTTAAAAATCGCTAATCATCCTCATATAGACTATAATAACTGTGCTAATCATGTTTGCAAAAGTATGAGGTGCGCTCGCGAGTGGCCTGTGTTGTGTATCTTTTGAACATATGTATATCAGACGATCAGAGTCGGGGTGCCTGCAATAAGGGATTTAGGAGCCCCAGGGCTGAAATGAGTGGCAACCAGAAGCAGGCGCCTCCGGTGGCGCCACAACCGCAGACACGCTTTAACACACCTACGTATCCTTTTATAAAAAATATATATATAAATAGTTACGCCCCTTTTGCTGGTCAGCGCTCAGCTGTCAAAATTCTATATTTGCAGGAAATCCCTGTCGTAAAATACACTGAAAAAAAACACGATATCAAACTGTTCAAACTTAATAACAAATGTTATAGTGGCTCCTTTTAAACCTACATAGTATTCCATTTAAACTCCCAAATTAAATGTTTTAATGTATGTTATATGTATTTTATGACAACAATTTACTCTAATTGCATAAGATATAATAGGCTTCAGAGCTGAAAATAATACAATTGTGTGTATTATTTATAAACCACACAAAAATAGGACAAACAATAATATAAATATTACAAGTTGAAACTATTTTCTCTTGAGTTATTTAGAAATTACAGCACTTGTTGCATTATTTACAAAATCATGTTATTTAGTCTATTCTAACTCAAGCAATAAGGTAAGTGGTAATAACTAAATAACATTTTTATTAATGTTAATGAAAGTAGGATATGAAAATTATTTACTATCACACATGTTATTTAACATTACTCATTGCTTCTTATATTACAAAGACAACATGTCTGTTAAAAACATTTAAATCCAGATAAGTTGATTATTTATAAAATAATAGTTTGAATATTCATTATTGTGTAAAAATGTTTGGTTATAAAATTTTCTGCCTGACTTCTTATCATATTGATAGTGAATTGAATTCATAGGAATGTACTGATAGACACAGTTCCCTCATACTGTGTCATGTAGTAGCTATACCTTTCATTAGTCAGTGCAGTGCACATTCACCTGCCTTGCTTGCTGGCTGTCTCCATATGGTGTAGGTCACTGTCAAAAACGGATAATTTTTGTTGTCACAGGTATGCATCATTGAATTAAAATTAAATATAAGCTCTTTACTTATCTTAGTCAATTAAATCATACACGTAAAACGTACCAATTAAATGCGGAAATAAGGACGTGTAAATGAAATTTAGCATACGGAATAATGTAGTGATTATATAATTAATTTTGAGGCAAATGCCACGCGTATGGTATCAGGTAAGAATAGATCAACGTTTTTGCAACGCTAGTACATTATCACATGTCGCAGGTATGCTTGTGAAATCGGCACTACTCCGGGGGACAAATAGTTCGGTTATTACCAGTGAATAGTACCTGTTAAATGATTTAATTGTGATTTAATTCATCGTTCGAGTATTTCATCTTAGCTGTAAGATTTATAATTATATTTTCTTCAAATACACTAATTTTGTCGTGTAGCGGTATAGCGCACATTTGACATTCATTCATAACTGACATTGTTGCCATGTGTAACATCTTTGAGAGAAGTATGATTTTCGGTTATATAAATTAAAATGTATAAATTACCTATGAGTGATGTATGATATTTGTAACGTTTTATTGTTGTGCTGTTTTTGAAAAATAATGTTTATCGCACAATATAATTTTAAGGGTGCATCTGAAATAATAATGTTGGCAACATTGCGGAGTACAGATGCTACCGAGGCGCATGCGTGTTTCCTAGCGGTGACGTTTGTAACCAAACTGGACAGTCAATATAATGGCGTTATTCAGTTTTCTTAAAAATACCATATAGATAAGAAGTATTCTTGAGTGTTTTTAATTTAAATATTGTGCCCCCAGACGACATAAATGTCCTCACTGGACCAGTACAGCGATGTTAGAACATTTCGTGGTGTGTATACCCCCATTGTTAGTGGGAACAGTGATTTCTAAAACGCCCTTATCGATTTTTATCGTGGTGCAGCAAGACGTGCTCTAGATTACAGTCCGGTATTTTCAAAATTATCCGCCCTTAAATAATTTGTACGTGTTAAGTGTAACCTGTACAGTGAATCAATTGATTACAGCAACAATTACTACTATTTTAATTGCATGTTTGTTCATTTATACACGTTTATATAATTTAATTGAAATTAATGTCTTGAGTTTTACATTGGACACATTTGTTAATAAGGACACACCGGAGTATAATCTGAACTATTAAATTCTTGCTGCACTGATGTAGTAATAATTTCTAATAACTAATACATTTCTAGTGAAATCCACCGAAATTGTGTTCACATCAGTGCTTTTTAAAGACTTTCGGATAAATGTGTTCACCAGTGAAGTGAACCATGTTACACAAAAACATTTTTTATACAGACTTTAATATATGTAATAACATTTTACAACAGATATCCCTAAATTATGATAGAACTACGTTAGTGTCTATTAGTAAATTTAATTTTTGATACCGCGTCGGCATTCGCGCATCTATAGTAATTAAAATTCGAAAATTCCAAACAATTTGCAAAATTCAAAATTGTATCGACCACCGAGAGGCAGCAACATGGTTTCCAGATACGTCACGAACGGCCCTGTAAAACAAGAAGGCATATGCCTCTTGCCTCCGCCGCCCACGCATTACCGGATGTTGCCACAAAGTAAGTTAGCACGGCATGTGTCTTGATCATTAAAAAAACATCGCAATTATAGTAGAAGTACAAGTTTGATTATTTTTTTTTTCTACATGGGTGGGATTTTTTTTGTCGTAGCCGCTAGCCTGTATTTACTTTGCGAGGAGGTTAGGGTGAAAACTATTTTTCTACCTACTAAGCACACAACGGTCGGTATTCCGGGAAGAAATTCCGACCATTTCGCATTCAAATTCCCGCAAAGCTGGGTGTAAGCAGAGGCAATAAATGGTCGGAGGATTTGTAACAATGCGTTTCTTGGAATTGTTGCCTTGCCGAATCGGGCGGCCCGATGTTTTTGGTTTCAATTGAATTTAATTTTTATGTTAGACTTTACAACCGTTTTTATTAAATAACGTTGGCTGTAAAATAAAACGTGCTACATAAAATAGTTACGTTTGGTATAAAATGTTATCTAAGTACATTTTTATTACGTTTACAGATGGGTTCTTTTTATAAGATAAAAATAACTGCCGTGATTATTTTTTAAATTTATGATTTTAAATAATATCACTTGTAACAAAGATTTAGTTTTTAAATTATTAGTTTTAATATGAAATTGATACTAAAATGCATTTTATTTTCTACACATTAAAACAAATGTCTATTTTTCATGGCAAAATAAACAAAACCTAAATTTCAAATGGCATTTCTTCACATGAAAATGCTGCAACAAATTAAATACATACATTAATAAAACACAAACACTTTGTTTGTATAACACAGAATATTTCTTTAACAGCTATAGTTTTGGCAACTCAACTCGCCATTGTCAAATTTAAGCAAATAGTATGTGTTGTACAAAGTGATTGTGTTTATAATTTATATTTGTGGCTATTTACTAAAATCTGATATGTCGTATTTCAATTATTCTACTGAACTTTAAATTACCATATTTTCTTTAAATTACCACATTTTCTGCTATATAAAAGTAATAATTTATGTATGGAAATAAAAGGCGGGGGAAATTTATGAAATATTACATATCTGCTTCTGCAAAATACCCATAATATATAACGAAGTGGAAGCCTCCAACATAAACAATATAAATTAAATACAGTTGAAAGTCCCGGGACGAAGATATAAGTTTTGAACGAATGAAGAAAAATAATTGAAAATTTGATATCACCCAAGACTCATAAAAACAATATTCTTAGATTTTCCTAGGGGAAAAGTTGTATCATTTTTGTATACAATGATCAGATCTAACAAGATCGAAATCTAGATATGTATATTGCTAATAGGTGGATTCACACTTATATATAATATACATTCTTAGATTGTTTAGAACTTCCTTGCAACATACAGTTTTTTAGGGGATGACCACCCCAAATTTTTTAAATAATACCCCTGTCGAGTTTCACCTTATTGAAAAGGTAATGAAAAAAGAAACACATGCCATAAACCAAAACCCGATAATTCTTTCAAGAATTATGATGGGTTGGCTACCAAATGGGAAAATTAAATGTTTTAATGTATTTTTGAACGTTTAATACGATTTTTATAACAAATGTTCAAATTATCGACCTTCTACGGTTTCGCAATGACCCAAACGCTCGTAAATGGAATCAGGAGTATATTCCTAGTGATATTGGTGGTTTCATCAAGTATACAATTTTCCAAATAATTGATTGATTCTGGTTTTGTTGCATACACTCTACTTTTCAGGAAACCCCAAAAAAATCGAGTGGTGTTAGATCAGGTGGTGGCCACTCAATTTCATCTCCTATAAATCTAACGGTTTGGAAACGTACTACTAAAATGTGGAGGAGTACCATGTTTTTTGAACCACTTATTGCCAATACCATTATACTCGTAATCTGGTACTACTTGATTTTCTAACAATTGCAGATATATGTCTGTCCAAATTTCCATTAATAAAAAATGGACTAATTACATTCTCTCCCATAATACCAGCCCCTACATTAATTTTCTGCGGTTTCTGAGCATGATCTTCTCTTATTAAACATGTATTTTCGTCAGCCCAATAACAATTGTGCCTATTAACCTTACCATTCAAGTAAAAAGTAGAAAAGTAGAAAACAAGTTGTTGCAGATTTCGGTTTGCAAGTTCTTTCACGTTCCATTTTCTTAAAATATTCCAAACGTTCTTTCTACTGTTGATATAGGACATTGCTGATCGTTCATGAAAAATATCAAGACTTCATCCGTAAGTTCTCCCCAAAGCCATGAATTATTAAAAAAAGTGTTTCTTTCTTTTTAGGCCAGTTTTTGCGCCAATAGTTCAGCTCAGTGGCCGAGTTGTTAGAGGCGTCGTCCGTCTCATACTGACCCTGAGTTCGATCCCCTTCGGGGCGAATTTTTGCGAATCACCTTTCACAGTTTTTCAGAGGTTTTCTGTGAAGTTAAGGTAAATACCAGGCGATTAAACTCTGAGCTTCTCCTTTGGCCGGCGGAAAAGCCTCATGGCCTCTACCCCTACAAAGATAGAAGTTTTTTTAGTTTTTATGACTTGATTTTTCTTCCCTCGTTCAAAACTCATAGCTCCGTTCCCGGACTTTTGGGGAGCCCTGCATACAATGTATAACCAAGTGGAAAACTCCAACATAAACAGTATACATTAAATACAGTTAGACTGGGTTATATAAAGTTAATTATGGGCAATCCTATTATCTATATTAGTTTTGTTTCATGTAATATCTATCTATCGCTATTACGTTAACGCACCTTTATAAGACCCAGCCTAAAGCTTGAATTAGAATGAATTTGATAACAAACTTGAAGAAGTTTCTAGTTTTAATTATTCATGTGCCATGTTCTTCCTCTTCTTTCATGTGCCGTTCTCGGTCTCCCTGACGTTAGCGTATGCGCATCTGTCTTCCGCAAGTTGTTCCATACTTTGGATCCCCAGTCCATTCTCTAATTTCCTCAGCCAGGACATTTGTTTTGTGCCGATACTATAAAGTCCCTCGATGGCTCCTTTCAATATTAGGTGGTGTGGGTTATATTTACTTCCTCTCAAGTCATGTCCGAGGTAGCCGGCCTTCCTGTATTGTATCTGGACTAATAACTCGCGCCGGTATTTTTCGCTGAACTTGCTAAATGAGTTCTTTTAGTTGTTTTCACTGGGTATTAGCATCCTCATCCGTCTTTGGTATCTGTTAACTTATCGTTAAGAGTATTAGTTACATTGTTTGGGCACATCTTCACTTTGTAGTTTGGCGACGTCAATGTGCCTTGTAACGTCTTTTCTTTGAACTGATTTCGGTTAGAGAGTTCTGCAATGAGTGGATTTTGATCTGAACCTATATCAGCTCTTGGGCATGTTGTTGCTCTCTTGACGGAGTTTATAAAACGCTTGTTTATTAGGAGGTAATCGATTTGGTTTCCAACAGGATATCCGCCAGTGTGACCATCCAGAGATGATGTTCTATCCCCTTGTTTATTACTTTGTCCTAAACCGTATTCACCTATTATATCGGCACGTCGTCCTTGCCAGATTTTTGTATTGAAGTCCTCGGTAATAATGATTATATTGTCATGATGATTTAAGGATTTCCTTGATAGAGGTATAGAGCTTTTCAACTTCATCCTCCTACTTTTTTGTCGGATGTTGGTGCGTATACTTGCAGTATATTGTCGTTAAATGGATGGCCTCCAAGTTGAAGCAGCATAACTCGGTCTGATATCAGTGTAAAATTCTTTACATATTTAGTAAATTTTGAGGTAACGAAGATTCCATGTCCATTTCGGTGATCGCGGTCGTTAGTGTTACTTACTGAATAGTACATGTTCATGGGGGCATGTGCCCACTCCTACCCATCTAAATTCTCTGATTCGCATGATGTTAGATCGAGTTTTGTAATTTCTTTTACAGCGTTATCGAAATTCCCAGCTGCGAACAAACTTCTGACATTCCATGTGTCTATGCGCATTTTTGATTTCACTATTTTAAGCCGAGAGATTCTTGGCACCCTTGTCCATTTAAGGGCTGCCCGGTAACAGTATCCATTTGCATTTGCTTCCACGCCATAGTGATTTTCCTGGATAATTTAAATACCAGAGTGGTTTCCCGTTGTTATTCAGCTCGTACTATGATCAATCATTTCTTGAATGAAAGAGTATGTGATTGGTTATAATACAAGCTGAACATAAATAATCGAAAATAGAAACTTCCAAGTTTCTTGACTAATTCAGTTTAATGAAACACGCTTAACTCTATTTAACTTATATTCTTTATGCTGAAAGCTTCTACTTCGCTATACATTTTATATGAAACTTAATAAACCAATAATTTCGCAGCTATTTTCATATGTACAAATGACATTTGTAACTTTTCGATTGATTTTTTTGTTCCCATGAAAATTACCAAGTAACAACATTTAATCCAGTAAATTGCTTTAACATAGTTATTATTTGTGGAAATACTGTATTTTAGTACAAGTTGATATTAAAACTAAAAATAATTTATAAACTAAACCTGTGTTAGTATCTACAATCGCGATCCACCGGTCGATCGCGAAGCTGATTTTGGTCGGTTTTAGTCGATCGCTCGCGATGTCTTGACTACTTAAGAAGATACTTGTGTTTGAATATGTATTTTACTTATCTATCCATAGATCTTATTATGTGTAATAAAAATAAATTCATAGCTCTCGAAACCAAATTAAATTTCTCCGAGGGATAGATTTAGCTATACCGCCTCAAACGTTTGCCTTCCTGGTGGCTGGCTGGGTGACGGCTTGGCCTCCATGGCGTTGGGAGCTAATCTATTGGTGTCCATTCTGTTGACATGTTGGTACCAGTATCTTCTTCTTTGCTTTCCCCATCGTCTTCTGTTTCGCACATTTCTCTTGTGTTTAGATCGTGCCTTGAATAAAAAACATGCGCAGTACGTGATTGGTCATAGTACGAGCTGAACATGGCACATACATACATGTTCAAGTTTCTTGACGAATATAGTAACATGTTAATTCACGCGTTAGTCAATAAAGTAATCAATTTCTTGAACAACTTTTGATTGTGTTGTCTAAAACGAGGTTAAAAAAACTCCAATAAATAGAACGTGATAAAATCTGAGGCACAACATGTAATCAAGGAAACACTTAAATTTAAAAAGATACTTCTATCTTTATAGGGCTGCCAGCCTTGGTGCTTTATTTAACTTAACAGAAAACCTAAAACTAAAAGGTGATTCGCTCCGATGAGGATTTCAGTCACGCTCCTCAATGCTCAGTACGAGATGTCTCTAAGCATTAGGCTCTAAAATATAATAATCGCAAATTAAGTCATTTTAGACTTTACACGTGGTTAAAATATGCACACGTTTATTTACGGGTGGGATCGGTTGATTTAATTCCCCACACAAACTAATTAAGGGAGGGTGCACGTCTATATTACTTTTATTGAACCAATAATATAATTGTATTGAGCTTTTACTGCTTTTACTATTTTGTCTATTTTTATCAACAATAATTAAGTTTGGCCAAGGTTTGCACTTATATCCTTTTTCAATGCGGAAATTGTAGAGTTGCATTGAGCTTTTAGTAAAAACTAGGCATTAAAAAGGTATACAATTAAAGCAAGTTTATAAAACTACTTCGTTGTTGACTCCGATATATGACATATGATCCCACCCCTAAACCAGCCGTACACAAAGTACGGTTTAATGACGTACTACTCTTAGAAATTTCGCGATATTAGAAAAATGAAATGTCTACTCTTGATTCGCGATCAACGAAACAGTACATTAAAATAATATGAACAGTACAAGATTCATATTTTATAATTATTCTTATATTACAATTATACATACAATTGCAACCTATATTCTAGTAATACATCTTCCCTCTATTAGCGTAGGTAGTTATGTCGGTACCCAGATGTGAAGTTTTAATATTTTTAAGAAATTCGTTATAAATCCAAGATATATATGTGATCAGTCTAGAGACATGCTGATTATCTGACAATGAAAAACTCTAAACAAATAAAGGTCATACGCGACGTACTTGGCACTTACTTACATGGCACTGACTTGCATTAATATTACTCTAATGCAAAATTGGCAAAAACTACGATGTGTCGTAGCGTGTTTTGTTTGGGGGCTTAAATAAAGTAAACAATAAATTGCATTTTCTAGTATTAATTTCAATATAATTCGATCGCGTATATCAGGATGTTTTTAAATTAAAAAAAAAGTTTGGTGTCTAAAATATCATTTGGTGTCTTCTTACTAGCGATGGGCGCAATGAATCGAGTACCAATGATAATTAGTGAGAAGTCAAAATATCGAATACGAACTATCTACAACATATCGATTAGAAACTGCCAATAGTCTAATAAAGATCAGCTAAGAAATATTGTTAGTTTGATAACTCTCGATAGTATGATGGATTAAAACTATACTAGCCTAATGCATATCTTATGTTCGCCTGTCTCACGTTTTTCTGTATGTCACACGTTTCTGAGGTTGTCTCGCGATTATTGGTTTCCCGCACGTTTCTCGTTTTGCCTCAAGTTTGTCGGTTTGCCTCACGTTGCTCAGTTTGTTTCATGATCTCTATCTAACGTTTCTTTGTGTGCCTCACATTGCCATGCCCGTCCCACATTTATCTGCCTGTCTTACATTCCTTTGTCTCACATTTCTGTTTTTCTCACATCCCCCTATTTGTCTTATCTTTCTCTGTTTATCTGTTCGTATCGTGTTTTTGTCGTTGTCTCACGTTTTCGTCGTTGACTCCCATTTTTCCGTTTGAATCCCGTTTCTCAGTTTGACTCGTGTTTCACAGTTTGACTTCCATTTATCTGTCTTGTGTTTACTTTTTTGTCTTACTTTTATTTCTTTATCTATGGTGTATCACAGGTTGTCGCTCTTTCCTCTTTTTGACGTTTCCACACTTGTATTCTGAGATAATTAACAATCCTCTAAAATTTAACGATTCTGTGATATTTAGCGGTTCCCTGTTAATCTCGTTTTTCTATAATATTCTCACGTTTTTGTGCTATCCTCGCGTTTCTCTAATATCCTCACGTTTTTGTGCTATCCTTGCGTTTCTCTAATATCCCCTCGTTTCTTTATTATGCTCGCATTTCTCTGATATTCTAGCATTTCTTTGCTATCTCGCGCGTCTGTTTGTTTCTAGTTTATCTGTGTTTCTCTGTTTCGAGTTTTTCTAATTTTGACTTCGGTGATCTCTTACGCTTTTCGCTTTTTATCACATTTTACTCGGTTTGTCTATGGTTATTTCATATTTCTCTGATTGTTTCATGCTTCTCCACTCTGTTGCGTGCCTGTTTGAATCATGTTTCTCGCGTTTCTTTGGTCTTCTCATGTTTCTACGATATTCTCTTATTTCTACGCTATTCTCGCGTTTCTGTCTGTCTAGGGTTGTCACATATTTCTCGAATTGTTTTGCGAGGATGTTGAATCATCGCAGAGATGAACACATTCCTTTAATGCGGGGGCATATTCACATTTGTATGTAAAAGGTCGGGCGAAGTGTGACGTCCTATATACACACACACGAGAAGAACCAGGAACAGTTTCTGAACGATAAACGAAAGCGGCTTTAGTCTGCTAAGCATGAATTGTATTGTACTAAATTCGTCAAGAAACTTTCTTAGACGGCTACAACGGAAACTTGGACCGTAAAAATCAAGGTTTTATGCATTGGTCCTGCTCTACTTTTAATTCAGTTTCAAGTTTTTATTCAAGACATGCACAGTACATAATTGGCCATAGTACGATCTGAACATAGTGCATACATAGTTGACATCACATCACTTTTGATTACTTGAACGAAACGTCTATGATAATTGAAACTATAAACTTGTTCAAGTTTCTTGACGAATATAGTACTGTGTAATTTACACTTTAGTGCAAAAATAATTATATTTTTCAATATTTCTACTATTAACGTTTATTTCTCAAAAATAACTATATTTAGAACAGGGATTAGCAACCCACGGGACGTATGCGGCCCTTCGAGGATTTTCATGTGACCCTTCAAGGATTTCAATTCGGCCCAAATATTTTAGATTATGATATAAAATATTCTACAGCGTCCCGCAGCCTCATTGTATCTTAGACGTGTTAACTTAATTCTTCCATGCGGCTCACAGCATTTTTGAATTTGTAGCCATCCCGCTGTAAAAAAAGGTTGCTCATCCCTGCTATAGAAAATACTGAACAAGTTCATAAAACAAAACATTTACAGCTTACATGCTATAATAATAATTACAAATCTTAAGCGATCATTAATTGAAACTTCTGCGTTAATAATTGTAGATTTTGCTGTTTTATTTATTCCCTTGGATTAAAATTTACTTTCACCATAAAATCACAATGTCAGTTAATAACATAATCTGCTACGCTATACAATTTCTCTTTCATAAATGCTGGTTTTGATGTTACAATTGAAATAATTTTTTAATACAAATTTAATTATTAATGTGTGCTAGCATTTTCTAATATTGAATAATGTCTTGGAATTTATAAATACAAAAATGACTCCCTTCTCAAGCTCTGTACAGACGATGTGGCGAATGTGAGCTTAGGTGAAACTTCGTATTTCCTTTGATATGTGCAATTTACCGCTTATCAAGCGAACGTCCACGAATGCGAACATTTGTATACATTTAGCATATGAGAAGTATACACGGTGTGGCAAATCAAGGAGAGTACCTAGGTTCGCTTATATTTGCCACATCGTCTGTAGGAAGCTTCCACACACATGGGTTAATTAATAGAGACATTTATTATTTGAAAAAATATATTGAAATGTATTAAATGCCAAGCTGTTCGCAATCGTCATTATATGATACTAGGTAAATTGTATTATCACCTGGACTTATCTAGTTAATATGTATATATTAATTTATATTATCTACTCTAAAATCGATAGCAAATACAATTATTTCTAAGTTTTATATAAATATAAAAACATCTACTAAAATGTGTAAAAACACCCAGTTTATTTGATTGACTTAATAACATAAAATAATTACTTCTGATGTTCAGAATTGGTTACAGAACATGTAATACGAGTTTTGTAACCACCGAATTATCGGCGTTGCAGTGTTAAGGTTAGCACCGTCCTATTTCCATGACCTAGTTTGCCATGCACTTAAAAGCTGCTCCTGCATGCGATCTATTGATTTTGTTCCGCCTACAACTGAATGCAAGAACTACGGAATGTTTCTATTTTAATTTTGATGTATACTCGAAATTCCACTAGTCCGCAACAATCGGACACATATATAAACCATTTTAATATCTGTTTGCGATATTGTTTGATTTAGCTGGCTGTGAAATCAACTATTTTTTCCGGTATCAAATAAAAAAGGTATTTTTAAGAAATGAATAATGCAAGATCATGTGCGAAAATATAAATTTATCAAGAATTATTTTGTTGGGAAAGACTTGATATCAATCGTTGTCAATAAGTTTTGAAAATACGGCTGAATATTATGTATTAAATATGATGTGCGAATCTATAAATTGCCTTGACCTCGAATATTGAAAGGCCGGTTTTACTATTTTTGTCCTTGTATTTTTATATCCGTTTTATTCATTCATTAGTGTAGATTGACTTTTCAATCTTGATAATATATTGAAAATCTGTTGCATGATTAAATAGAGGATAGTTCTAACGAAGTCTTTAGACGAGTAACTTTGTCAGATACAAAAGGGTTTAGTTTAGTTGCCTAATGTCCGTTTTCATCAACGCCGCGTTTCTAAGCAAATTAGTACAATGATAACATGGTCGAATATATATGTTGACGATCATATAGCTAAGCTAGAAACGACTAGATATACGGAGAGTTGTTGGAAACGGGCAGTTTACTATTACATAATTGTTGACGTTTTCCGTACGCTGATAGAGCAGCTAAACTAAAAGTGTCCACAGTGGCATCGTACAATCATCTGTGGTGTGATTCTTGAAACTACTTGATTCTATCGTATTCGTTTAACTGTTAGATAGCTAGGTAAAATACGGACAATTCACTATGTGTCCTCGTAAAATTATGGAATTTCGGTTTCCTAACTTTAAAAACACCAATAAACCAAAATTTCATCATTCAACGAACTCAAATCTCTCCATATTGTCCGTATTTTGCGGAGCGACTTTGACCGTTAAACGAATAGTTCGAAACAAATGGTTTCAAGAATCGCACCCCAGGGGTGATCACCCGCTATCATACATATTAATTTTAATCTATAATTGGTGGTATGGAGTCTTATAGACCCATGCAATAATCTTGTCTATTGAACATGTTAATAAACAACTTATCATTAGTACTATTACCTATATAAAGACAATTTTGTATTTTTAACAAAATATGCTACACTTTGTTTTTACATATACAAAGAAGACGAAAAACGTTTAGTGTTTAGTTTAGTTGTTTAGGTGCCCTCATGCCGAAAGAGCAACTAAACTGCAAACAGGAGGCAAAGTGCCAATCTGATCATGCCCTAATATACATGTCTATTAAACTGTTAAACATGTTAACAAGCAACTTATTATTAGTACTATTATATAAATACAACTTCATATCTGATACATAATATGGTGGATTGTGTTCCTAAATGTACAAGGAAGATCACCATAACTAGACTTCATATTTGAGAGAACTATTTTAGATTTTTAGTGACAAATTGTGTTAGACAAAACTCCATGACTCCAACTGTGTATCTAATAAAAATCAGATGTAGTCACTTCAGGGTTAGTTTTCTGTATGCAATAATACAATATCTATTCTAAGGGAGATTAATATAAAGACGTATAGCACACAAATACGTTTCACAATTTAGAAATGTTCATCTATCAACTGTTCGTGGTTGTATATCATTTTATAATATAATCTAACTTACTATTTAAATACACATTATTTAATTTATGGAGTTGAGCATTTCACAACCAGCATAAAAAACCCATTGAATCTGGAGAGTACTATGTAAAACTAAAATGAAGAATGATCATACCAATGGGGTGCAAAAATAGCGTTAATCATAATTAAACCCGTATATATTTATTTATTTACACAATCAACTTTCACTCTTATTTTATTTTAGTATTTAGTTATAGTGAATCAATTTATTTTTATTTCCTTAATACATTTTTGTAGTAATTATCGACCTCCAACACCTCAGAGTAAGTTGGTCCATGGATACGTTATGTTGGAAAGGGAGCGTGTTTGTGTCTAACAATTTATTATTTCTTTCTAGGGACTGATGGTAGTTTTCATGTAGGGCCGCAGCAGTTTGTGCAACAACAGCCACCAAACCAGGCTGGAAACCAAGGACCAGGGTTGAGAGGCATGGCACCTACAGGTCCTCCGACCCAGGCTTCAACACCTCCAAACGCGGATTTAAAAGTAACACATATGGCACAGCAGCAGTCTGTTAATATGGTAAGCGTGGGTTCTAAATTTCATTAGTATTCTACTAATATTGCTTTTTTGTGTAAAATATTTTTTAACTGCCGTACAATTTCACTTCAACATAATATCGGACGGAGAACGTTATTCATATGGTGTGGTCATTGACCTTCTTGATATTTTGGAACAATTGAAATAATTGTCTGCACTAGAATTCAAACGCGGAACTTTTACTCATGCATAAAGTGTTCCAAAATGCATTATGTACTGTAACAATTTATATTTAATGGTGCTCCCCTATTGCCATGACTTTTGTTCTACTGATTTTCACCAACATTCCATAAATTCCCCTTTACTAACTAATACCTAGCTTACTTAGTAAAGGTAGATCAGGTCAACTCTAACCACATAGCTAAATGGGCTATTGCCCTTTGGAGGCGCATTTTCAGAACTTATTCAATAACTTGCTTGCCATCCTGTGTATTTCATTATGAAGAGGGGCGCATAATACTTAGTAGTTTACAGACGCTGAATATTTTAAGACGACATTGGGTATAATTATACTGAAATAAAATAAGGAATAAAAAGGTTTATGCTGACATAAAATATGAAACAAGCCAAGAACAGTACAAATAAGGATTATATTGGACCAATTGTGGTAACATATAAGTATATGTTACCATAATCAGTCCAATATAATCCTTATTTCTACTTTCCTGATACTTATCTGTTCTGAATATTATATTAAATATCAGTTAAAACGTTAGCTGAGATGTATATTAATATACTACAGTAAATTGTTTAATGTTTGAATCGGCCATGTTATTCATTCGTCGTACTTGCGTGTAAATAAATTGCATCACTTTCTATTTTATAAACCCGCACAAATACCAGGTTGAATCACTACATTATACTATTAATTTTACTTTCAATTTTGGAGATTCGACGAGGCCGCTCAACTAAAATAAATGCACTAATGTCTAAAGGTTATGCTTGCATAAAAAAGTCAGGAGAAATCAGGATATATTATCGTTATGATCGTTTATGCTCACAAAATAAGAATATCCTCTATTTATGTCAGTATAATCACATCTTAACTGATTATTTTTGTGTTTGTAGGCATAACTAATCAAATAAAACCCTATTTCTACTGTTTCTCAGGTTTATTTTATGTAAGCATAACCTTTACCTTAGTGCATTTATTTTAGTTGAATGGTCTGGTTGTCAAATCTTCAAAGTTGAAAGTAAAATTAATATTCAATTGTCTATGCATCTACTTTGTGATAATTCATTTTGAAGGATAATTAACAAGGTGTTTACTTTGATTTTCATCATACTTTAGTTACACTTTGCATGTAGTTTAAGCCCTAATGACTTGGAGGAGCTTGAAAATGAGAAGAATAGAAAGTGATGCAATACAGTTTGAACCATTTATGCTCACAAAATGATAATAGATAGTTACCATTTAGTTTTTATTACTTATTACTATCACAATAGATAATATAAAGGAAAATAAACCCTTTATACCTTATTTTATTTAGGTTTCTAAGGTTTATGCAGAAATAAAATGAGGAATTAATATTGGAGGGTTCATTTTCCATTATATTATTTATAGTGACTAAATAAGTAATAAGTAAATATTAATAGTGTATTCTTATTTTGTGAGCATAATATGTGAGTGTACCATTGATAGTTTATATAGTGTGTCTATGTACATACAGTTAAATGTGTTGCAGTTTATTAAAGTTTTTAGTCATAGTCTTGCAAAATGTAATATTGCACACATATATTTATGATTTGTGTACAATTTTAAATAATATATTCACTGGTACAACTTTTCATCACGATGTCATTCACCTCCGTCTACATTTATCGATTAGTTTTTTTCGGAGGGGTGGGCGCCGTCTGATGTGTTCAATGGCTGTTCCCAATGCTGAAAAATAATTACATGTCTGTGTAGCATTTAATTTCGCGAATATTCTGAGAACAGAATCCGTGCTTATAAAAATTTCGTCTAATCTTTATGATTTGTTCATGTTATAATCATAGATACATTTTATTTCCAAAAACAAATGACTACATTGATGGGTTCATTCAATATAATAATGTGGTACAATGGCACAATATAAAAAAAAACTTTTAAGTAAGTTAACTACTACTATTCATATTCTAGCTCTTAAGTTTCCTTCACCTTCCCACAAATTTGATTTTTTATGTGTTAATGTTTTAATGTTGAATACTTTAGAAAGAAAATTTAGTTATTGATTTATTAAATTAAGAGTGAAATATAACACTATATGATTTTTAGAGGTAAAAAATAAATAATAATTCAATTGAATGACAATTATTATATTATTAAACTATACAAAAATAACCATGATTCTTTTAATGGTACCTAGATAGTTCTTGCATTATTACAATTGAACATATGCTTAGTCCTCTAATTTATTCTATGCAACAGAAAATTGAGTTTTATTTTTAATTTATTTTTTATTCATTAACCTGTTTTACGAAAACAAAATTGAATTGTGGCTAGTCTAAGAGCCAATGAACAATTTATCTAGTATTTTAAACTTTCTCATCAATCACAATGGTTTGACCTTCTTGGAAATTTAAAATAAAGTGATTGGAGCCAAATTTGTCAAAGGTGGCTAGATAATAACCTATTTTACTATATCTTGTATACTCTTCACACTTTAAACTGATTTTATATTATACCAGCTCTAAATGTTTTACCCTTCTAAGTCTTGTTAAACAATTGTCATTAAATATTTTGATAGCTTTGATGTTTACATGCTGTAGGAGCTGCTCCTTGTGTCTTTTTGTTAATCTTCTTTATCAGATCTTTTACCATTTCTACTCCTGGGTTTACTGCATGTCACTATTTAGATATATACCAGGGATCATTGACTATATCTGTTATTATGTTATTTTGAAACATATGCATAATTTGGATAGTTCTATGGGCACAGTCCCATATCTGTGTACTGTAGGTCCAGATGAGTTTTAATAATTGGTTATATATCAGTAATTTATTACGAGTTGTTAGTTCGAACTTTCTACCCAGTAGCCACTGCATTTTTTAGTCTTATATCAAGTTGTTTTCGTTTTTTTCTTTACGTGTACTTTCCATTTCAGTTTAGCGTCCAGTGTCCATTGTTAAGCCTAGATCTATTGCTGACTTACGACTGTGCTATCTGGGTTCTATTGATGGTTATTGGGATATAATTTATGTTTCGATTCGTAAAAGTCACATGTTCCTTCTTCGGAAGAAAAAACGACTCAACTCAGAATACCTGTTTTTGCAGGAGCGGCAGTTTCTGCTCGAGAACTGGGAAGGCAATTATCTCCAATGGAAATACTACAATGTCCTGAGCACACATTGTAGTATTTCCATTGGAGGTAGTTGTGATTCACATAAAATAGGCTGACACTTTTCAAACCAAAAGGGCACACAATTTTACAATATATGGTGCAATAACCCAAAAAAAAAAACAGGTTTTTTGAGTTGTGAGATTTATTTTAGTTTAGTCACTGTTCCCATATATTGACTTCACCTTTGAACTCTTTGCACTTTTTATGTGCACTCTTCTAGGATTTCTCCTGATGCCATAAGGTTGGTGTCATCTGAAAAGGTTGCTATTTCTGTATTTTTGGTTGATGGTACATCATATGTGTATAGTAAGTATCTGATCCTAGTACACTGTTCTGTGAGACCCCTGCTTTACTCTATTTTAATCATGTGTATTTGCTTCCTTGCTTGACTCTGAATGGTCTGTATGTTAAACAGCTGTCTAGGATTTGGCAGTATTTCATTGGTTGTATTTTGTGGAGTTTGATCATCAGTCCCTTGTGCTACACTTTATATTTGCTTTATATCCAGGAATACTATTGTACATACCTTCGTTTCTTCTTTCGCTTTTTCAATCATGTCGTGTAGTTAATCAATGGTAGAGTGTTCTTTCTAAAGTCGAATTCCTGTGTTGGTATTATTTATTTTTTTGTCTATAATTAGTGCTTTTTTCGAATATTTGAGATATTTTTCGTAGTAATGATAATTTCTATTATTAATAATAGAATAATTATAATTCTTAATAATTTCCGTATTAGATTTTTCGGGTTTCGGTATTATTTATTATTACCTCCGCAGCTTTCCATATCATTGGAACGTAGTTTAAGCTTAGGACAGCATTGATGAGGTTTGTTATTTTAACTATACGCGTATTGGATAGTTCTCCGATGCTTTTTTGGGAAATAATTCTTTTGGAATAGTTGGTTTATCTTCTCTTTCTTCAGACAATATCACTTGTTCTTCATCTACTTGTTGGTCCTTAGGTTAGAATTTTGTTTCTAGTTAATTTGCAAATACTTGAGCTTTCTAGCTGCATGTTCTTAGCAAATTGTCAATGGCTGCTTTTATTGGTGGCACTTATATCGTATTTTCCATCTTCTTTGTGGCTTTCCAAACCGAATTTTCGGATGTTTTCTCAATGTACAACATAGGTACAGTGTACAATTCAAATATAAGAATTTTGCATATTTTTGTTGCACATTTTCAGTACTAAGATAAAAATAATATGCCATCCACATTTCACACAAACTCGAAGAATAGTAATCTTTAGGCATTTAGGTTCAATAATCTAGAATTTAATCGCAGAAATTCTATCATTCTTAGAGTGAAGACATCATATTGCTGATCATAAAAAAATTATTTATGGCCCACATCTATGCCAAGATCCTTAGCACAATTTAATCTAGTAGATATCATTTTTGTGTGTGTAAATGTAACATTTTTAGACCTAACTTGTTGAATCTAAATTAACTATACATATATCAACAGTGTAGCACAATAAGGGTCAATCTGCTATTTTTAACAAAAGGGCAAAACTAATTTAAAGGACTTAATACTAATAGTTAACTTTTAATCATGGTATAGTTAACTTTCTTTTATACATCCAAGCCTAGGTGGGATATATTATTCAGCAACACATTATAATCCAGAAGATTTAGTAAAATCTCTATAAGAGCATCATCAGAATCTAAAACATTCATTGTATTTTTGGTTAAGAAATCTTAATTTGTTGTTATTATAGACCTGCCCAAAATGAAACCATGCTGATTGATGATCGTAATTTCATTTTATACAGACTCAATATACATGTGAATGTGTAATTATCTCAAATGCGTTTGAAAACTGATTCAATATAAATATTGATCTATAATTTCTAAAGTTACTGCAGTCATCTGCTTTATATATAGGATAAACTTTGCTATTCTCCATAATTTAGGAAATGTAGAGGTATTTATACAATATTAAATATATGGTGTGGGCACCACACGACTCCGATTTTCTTAATTAATATTAAATCAAAATTTAAGATATTTATCTTCAATACACATTTCCATTACCATTACCATTTAACATGCGAGTATTTTCGCTAATTTCCCGCGTGATTTACGTATGGTATAATCACCGTTGATAACATCACTTGTTGTCTGCACCACGCGTTCATCTTTTGGAGCGGCCACTATGGTGGCCCCGTGTCATATGCAAAATATTGCATATTATATTCAATTCTCAAATTTCTACGGGATCACAACAACCTCGCGTTTATAGCCGAAATCGCGATCCATCAGACGTTTTCCCGGAATTTTGTTCATACCAGACACATTTTCCAAAAATAGTCTACTTCGAATACATTGGTCATGCGCTAAGAAAATGAGCAATTCAAATTTTTTTGCAGGAGAGATTCCTATCTGTCTATGTGACAGTGACAGTAACATCAAATAAATTGTAAAGTAACGTCAAATAATTTTATATTAGTAAATGAATTTTGCATCGATTTTAGTATGAATTTGCTTCCAAATCTAACAGCAGTGGTTGGTTCAAATACCCCTAGTAATATAAAAAGGTTTAAAGTAAGAGTTTTACTTGATTTACTATTTTTGCTACTTGACATTTAGCTAGTGTAAATTATAGATCATTTTACAAGTAACAAATTATCACTAAATAGAAGGCTCATAGGGACAGACTTCAAAATTCTGACGATATAATTGGCTTACAAATGTCACCTGATAAAAGAGTGAACATATTTATTGGAAATGAATTCTGTTGACTGTAAATAACTTTCCAAATATGAAAATGGGTATTAATTAATATTATTGTAATATTATAATTCTGTTTATGGTGTATTGATTTAAATCTGATCAAAATGTTTCATGAGAATTAATTAGTTTCTATATTTTGCAATAAGAAATTAATATAAATATTTTAATATTATACTTGTGACATTGATTCTATTTACGGTGATGAAAAATGTTTTAAATAATGTATTGTTTTTTTAAGCAGGCGTATGTGCCAAGAGGGAATCAAAATTATTACGGCAGGCCACCACAAAGTCAAACTCAAAGGATGGTGAATCCACGACAGGTATTTTGTATAGCGCCTTGCGAATTTTCTAAATTTTGCTAATTTGATTATCTTTTGTAGGGCCAACAGCCAATATATCAACAACAGCAACAGGCAGGAACGTCGTTAGTGATGCCCCAATTTCCTATGGTTTTAAACGTGCCATATGCGTTCAACAGTGGACAAAGGCCGACGTATATGCCTCAAAATTATCAAATATATCCTGGGAACCAGTTGGCGGCAACATATTCCACATACCCGCCTCCTCATCCGTGTAAGTTTTCTTATCAAACAAAATATAATTATTTTGTTTATAGATGTAGCTAGCTAACATTGTCAAACGTTTTTCCTTTAATGAAAATCACGCCTTCTAACTTATCTTGTATACGTGAGCCGTAACCTTCGCTAACTTTATTTGGCAGTTGTGATTTTTCTTTAATGAAAATCATGCCTTCTAACTTACTTTGACGACGTGAGGCGTAACCTTCGCCAACTTTATTTGGCAGTTTTGCTTAATTAGAACGCGGTGTTATCTATTTGATAGATTTTATTATTTGCTAGCTGATTATTGCTATTTGGGTTTGTAACTAGTTGGCTGGGATGTAGCACAAATCTTTGGCTACAAAGTGGCCTGACTAAAGAATTTCAAACCAACTAAGCTTTAAAGAAGGGCATGTGCTACTTAAGACAGTATCACAAAATCTATACAAAAACATATATAGATAGATAAATGACATTAGTATCAAGTTTAAAACATAATAATATTTACATAAACCATAAGTGAATATGTTTTTGTTAATATAAAATTATAGGGACTCCTAGCCTGTTAAAGGCCAGGGTTCCATGAGACTATAAGACTACCTACACACGGAGGCACCATCGCTGTCGATGAAAAAAAACGATGAAATTTAATGAAATTAGGTTAAATGGAGTGGAACTGGCCGGCAATATTTTCGGACATATTTCATGGGCACAACTTTTTACTTATTTTTATCGTTTTTTTTTACTGCCATCCGTCAGCATGTCGAGCACAGAGATATTTGCTGGTTCCATCTAACCCATGTAAATTAAATTACAATTTCATCGGCCGGCGATATTGTTGTCTGGTGCAACTAGCCTGGATGTCATTTTTTTCTGCACAGTGCAAATCGGGAGATTGAGCCCGAGCACGGTAGGAATGGGTGGGGGAGGGGTTAATTTTACAGATAAATTAAAATTTACACTTAGTGCAACAAATACAACTGATTAGTTTTAAGAGTATGTATTTTTCAACTGTTTAAAAAGATCATTACAATTTATTTTTATTTATTCTATGCCTAGGTGAAATGCCCCCTGATTGATGGGGATGATTTTTAATTACAAAAATATACAAATCCTTACTTTTAATACAATGAATAAATACATTTTTAGTTGTAAACCAGAAAAACTTTACACTTAAAACATTGCTATTACTTGAAAATACTTTAGTTCAATAATCAATAAAGTATATTTAAAAATAAAATATCTCGGTAGAAATTCGAACCTGCGACCACCACTTTTGCAACAGTACAGACAACAAAACACATAAATGACAGGTCGGTCGGCCTCAAAACATTGTCTTCGTTTGTACATTATAAATATTAATTTAATTGTCTATTGCATTCGAAATTTCAGTTTGCCTTTAGCTGTTTTCGTTTATCACTGTGTGCTGCTCCGGGCTTATTGTCTCTTGTTCTATTTGTTATGCAAGCCGCTCCCGATGCGCATAAATCTACCTCGTTCCTCATAACCGGCACACGACCGCAAAACTTGAGGTGATACAGCACGCCACGGGGCGACTAGTAATGTTAAACGAAAGCACCTTTTATTGTATCAACATAAAATTTCGATGTATATCGTATCAAGATATGATAATACTATAGATACTAATTTAGTTTGATAATAAATGAATTGCAATTTCCGGTACGCGCATCTATGCGAGACGTAGACATAGAATCCAGGGCTGTCCCAGTAAATGAGGGGCACATGATCACCCTATGTATGTACTAAACTGTACTTTACTTAATATTGAGGTATTTTGTTAAGAAAGACTGCCTTAGCATACTTGTATTTCGTTTATTATAAAAGTAGGAAAAACTTGGGATGGGTCGTTAACCCAACAATATCAGAAAGATCTGTAAAATCTCATGGTTACTTTGTATTGTTTTGTACTATGCTATAATTCCGCTATGAACTACATGTATGTTTTTCTTACAGATTATTACAATATGCAACGAGCTACGCCACAGCCACAACCGCCAGTGCAAGCAGTACCTCAAAGTATGCCTCATGCCCCCACACAAAATGTTCCGATGGCGCAGGCGCCACAACAAAATCCCTTAAGCAAAACTAAAACCAAACGTGTCAATGCTATTCCAATTATTAATCCTGATACAGGTATGCATAACTTTTCTCATATGTTTTGTTAAAATAATGAATATTGAAAATGGTGCTTTGGCGAAATTATTGTATGGCAGCAAACTAGTAGGGGTGATTTGTATGCATAATATAGGTTTTTCATCTTTTACATGAATATATACCTAATATTTACTAGTTATATATTAAATATTTATTAATAATCACATGTTATTGAAAGAAGCTAATGAATCATGTAATTTGTATGTGTTCAGCTGATAAAACAATACAGAATCTCAGCTATTTACATTTTAAATTAACTTTTATGAAAACCGTTGTTTTTTTTAATCGCGTATTTTGGTGCAACGAATTTGTTATTATATTTTGTTGTGCGTATTGAGTATTATTTTCAATAGCACGTGGATATGGATATCATATTTTTTTCTCATTAATTTTAGGTAAGGAAATTAATAATGACGAGGACGATTTTTCCCATCCCGCATCTGGGGAGTCATCCGCCCGTCAAACTCCCCAGCCCGCCCCCCATAATGTTAGCAGAGAAGCTGTTCAAGCAAATTTTGCGAAACAAGTCGCGCAGGTGCTACGAAATGAAGCCCCAGAGGAGTTAGAGCACGGAGCTGCTGTTTTGAACGAGCACCACACCGAAATTCCACCACCCCATTCCACGTATCATCCTACTACCCAAGTTGTACATAATAGTAGAAATGATTTAGTGCAATCTAGCAAGTTACAGGTATGTTTGAAACAGACCCTAATAATAAACAGTAGATTTACATTTTAAACACCAACAGGTGCCAACAAAGGATTTTGTTCCGGCCAATCAATCAGTTACTGCCAAAGAGACACCTGTAGTGTCAGCAATATCAAATGCTGTTGAAGTAACCATAACGAATAAACAGTCCAAGGATAAGGATAGTCCGGCTAAAGGACGGAAACAGAGAGAGCAGCATAGGGAGGCTCCTAAGGAAATTGTTAAGGAGGTGATACCACCACCTGTAGAAAAACCTGTTAAAGACGAAAAACCAAAAGAACCTCTTCCAACCACGGAAACGACTGTGATCATAGCTAAGGAATTAAAAGATAAGGAATTATCTAGGGATGAAAAGAAACCTCCCAAAAAAGTAGAATCAAATAAAGGCAATACTAGTAGTTTCCCAGTTAGTCAGGAAGTTGCACCAGAGACCATTGCAGTGCCTCCAGTGACTCCAGCTGTCATTCCCCCACCTGTAGATAATGGTAAGTTTACAATTACATACTATCTTATAGGGGTGCTTTTATATCAATATCAATTGCAAGATATCAATTATTACTAAATTAATGCTTGTTCACAATGATTGTAACCACCAGAGAGACACATGTATTGAGGGTGTTCTATAACTGCTGTGCAAAAATTAAATGCCTCATAGAACAGGTAGTTTATAGCAACAAAGTTTATCATTATCGAAAAAATAGACGTTCTTAATAGCCGCTTTCCCATATCGTACGGGAGCTGTTCTGGGCTGTTTAAAACAGTCTGGAATAGCTCCCAAATAATAAACGGCTAATGTATTTCCATAGCAGAATCCGTATAATATATTACAATATGTACATTATCAATTTAACCGCTTAACGTGTTTACCCGAGATACGCGTCGTTTCTATTTCCTTTTACCCGTAATAACTCGGGCTATGAGAATTGTTAGTTTTTAGCATAGACGGCTTATTTCAGTCTTTATGTGAATACTTCAATATGTATATCGTCGCCTAAGCAGCAACACCACACATCCAATATTTTGTTTGTGGTTGACAGAGGCAGATTGATTATAAAATGGAAAAACTGCCGGTCGTGTGAAATAAGACTTAGCCAAAAAAGACGACATCTAAATAATAATCTCGTTTTTGCACAGTAGTTCTAGTGCACACTGCAGGTGAAGTGCATACTTTTAAAACAAAAACATTTATTAATTACTTTGTAAAACGTCTTGTAGTAAATGACAAGGCAAATGATAAAAAAAATATAGAAAGTTTGTGATAATGTTGGTAATTGAACATAAATTCAAAATAATCACAAATAAAATGATCTTTAATGCAGTTGGTTAGAATATGGCAACACTATTCCAATTTGTTAGCCATGGTTGTAAAATGCACTGATGCACATAGCTATGAAACTTCTAGGAAGTGTCATTAGTATCATTCTTATGAACATAATTATAATAGGAATCTTATGTTTATATGCATGTTTATAGAAGTCCTAAGGCACAGTTATATATATATATATATATATATATATATATATATATATATATATATATATATATATATATATATGAATGTGCTATGAAGCTGCTAATAAATGTAATTAGGACTGTGCATTAGAACCATTCTATTATTATTTTATTACTATCATAAAACTAATATGAAAGCAAATCTTAAGGATTTATGATACTGGACATTACAAGCATTCACTAGGATATAGAAAATCTGTGATTTAAAATATGATGTTGATTAGATTAGTTAGAATGAAACCTACAATATAATAAACTTTTTAATAATAAATAGGTTGTTTTCACAGAAATCGAATTTTGTACATGACAAAGGAAAAATATAGCCATTATTTACGTACTTTATCACGTTTAAAGCTATACATTCTTAATTAACTTATTAATCTGGTATATATTCAGTATTCTGGATCTGACGTGTCAATCAAAGGATGCTGTTGAAATATCAATACATTAGATGTAATGTCAAAATTGTATCAAGTATGCATCCCAACATATTACTTTAAGATAAATATAATAAAAAAAAGCGCCGCATTCGTTTATCGTTCGGGAGCTGTTCTAAGCCAGCTAAGACCAGACCAAAACAGTTCCCGAACAATAAACGAATCGTGAACACCAGATGTCGTGAACAAAATACGGTAAACGATGAATAATCTTCACTCTTGTGAATAAAACCTTGCATTACTTGCTTGTTCTATAATATACGATTAATTAATAATGCTAATAGTTATAGGTTTGTCCAGCTCCATTAATATTAGTTCATAGGTTTAATCCGCTATATTCTCTAAGCAACTTATTTTATAACAGCCTGTTATAAATTGACTTCTTAATACTGATTTCATAATCTGTTAAAATTGTCCTGTTATTTTTTGACAGGATTGTTATAATTTTAACATGTAAATAAAACATGCTTACAAAATTATTCACAGTTATTATGGTAGCAATTTTAGAATTTCTTCAATTAGAAGCGCCTGAAATAAAAGAAAATTATATAGACATACTAAATCCATTTAATGTGATTAAACAATTGCAATTGAAATGCCACATAATTCGGAATATTGGTAATCTGTTTACACTGCCAATATTTCTTCTTTTTTTTAACTCTTTTGATTGAATATAAATGCTCCTCACTTCTTGATTGTTCTTGATTAAGTCGATTTTTACCTGATGTGGTCACAGAAACTGCTATACCAAAATATTTAGAATTTTCGCTGGCCATGGTAGTTATCAGATTGATATTGTTTATAGTTTTAATTTTGGAATGAACCAACCTTCCATAGATTTGGCAGTATAGTCGTTCTATTTCGGGAAGGGCTAGTTGATTTTTAACCGCAGTAATATGATTATTGTCCAATACCTGAAACACAATGAGTGCCCGCTGAGAGGACGCAAATCTTTCGGAGATTGTTATGGTGGCCTAATAAAACGCACTCAGTTTCTTAAGGTATAATTCTATATGTATTGAAGTTGTAATGAAGTTCAATCATGCCGGATACGACTCTGTTTAGATGGGTCCGGTATTATACCTGCATTAAGAAGCTCTGTGTTTATTGCATGGGACCCCCGCGGCGCGGACATTTATCCGAAATATTACTTAGCTCGTCCCGAAATGCGACTATAAGAGCAATACTGAAGTGGAACAAGTCAACATAAAAAAGCGATTTTTCCAAGTATATCAATTTTCAAATACCAATAATCATCAATTCTTGCGAATCTTAACTTGACATGATGTGATCAATCAAATGAGATCGACCACAGACGCTATGTTGTTTGTAAAATGAGGAAAACAGAAATGTGCAAGTTAAATTATAAAATATAATTTTAACATGCTGTTATTAATAAAATATGAATTACAGAATATAGCTGAATTTCTGTTTGATATAAAACATATATAAGTGGTTCACACTTATATATGTGGGTTCACCACCTCTTAGCAATCTACATTTCAATCTTATTAGATCTCATCAGTGTAGCGAATGAATTCACACAATATCTCGAGTGGTTATATACAAATATAATACAACTAACCCTCTAGGAGGAAAGTTAAACGCCATCTGGCGGCACCACATTACCATATGGGTGTGCATTGCTTATTAATGTGGTGCCGTCAGATGGCGTTTAACTTTCCTCCTAGGGGGTTAGTTGTATTATATCTGTTTGATATGTTTAAAGCTCATTTGTTCTATATAGAATGAACTAGATTGAATAAGATTAGTATTATCTCAAATTTATTAATGTAGAGATGTTGTATTAGAAATGTAAAATCACTCTTTTAATTGTATTTAATGCCTGTTGTAAAACAATACTAATGTTTTCAATTGATATAACACACACAAATAGCTATCATATTGCAATATAATATACTATATAATATAATTATTTAACATTTTTCACATGAAGTTTTAAGAAGGAAAGTTAACAAATATTCCATGTGGTGTACGCGACGTTATTTAATAATCTACATTAGTGATGGGCACCATTCTCCAACATATTTGTATATTTCTAACTATGGGTATCTTCACTAAATTTGCAAGCGCATTCCAAAATTTCCGATGAAGCTACCTACGCACAACGTAACAACAACGTACGTCAAAGAACAAAGAGCTGAAAATGATATTTTTTTATAGTAATCAAGAACATTTATTAATTTGAAGCACAATAAGCCCTTAAGGAGTGTTGCAGTGCACACAACCTAGGGGCGTGGACTGTACTACTACAACATTTTAAAATATATTTCTGTTTTGATTTTATTCATTATGTACAATTAGTACCTAATCTTTAACTAATGAGGGAACATTCTTAATTTGAGATTACTTAAATTCTACATTAAAGCCCATATGTCTGGATTCCGCTACTGTGCCAGCGTTCACACGTCAGCTAATCGGAAGCCATCGTCATAATCAGCGTTAAATTCTTACTCCATTGCTGGAAATACCGCTCCCCTATTTGGTCTCAGTGAGCGCTTTCTAATGTTCCTCCTGTCTATTGTCCTCTCCATCTAGATGTCCCTTGTTCTTGTTCTAGGTCGGCCAGGGTTACCTTTTCCAGTTCTCGGTCGCCATTTTCTTTATTCATCGTCCATATTCTTTCCTCATTACATACCCAGCCTAATACCATGCTATATACTGAGCTATGTGGGTAACTCTGATTTTGTGTGTGCCCATAAATTGGTCTTTCAATCTCTTCTGGTAAATTTCAACATAAACCTCTCCATAGCATATTGAGTTATTCTTATTGAGGTGTTTATGAGTAATTATAATTTAGATGAGACGCCCGCCAGCTTCATGAGTATCTTATCTGCCTTGTCCAAACAGTCCGAAATTTGCACCACATCTTCTGTAAATCGGAGGTGGTTTAGGTTTATACCATTGATATTTTAGTGTAGTGAATAATTTAGATCGTTTCTCCTTGACGGGCGGTCTTGATATCTTCGATCCATCTTGTTTGCTTCCTGTACTCCTTTTTGTATCCCGTGGTCAGAAAGTAATTTTATAAGTTGATTGACCTGCACTTTTTCTAGCCATGTGTCTTACCCATTGTCCGCTATTCTCTCCATGAGGTCCGTTACTTTTGTTTTTGACCGGATATCGGTATTTCGCAGTTTGTCTCTTATGGTGATTTCCAGCATTGCGCTCCATCGCTTTTTGAGTTTTAGTGATCGCCATTATTTTTATTTGTTTGGACTGGCTGTTTAGTTCTTCTGCCATGATTTTGAGCTCTTCGATGTTGGTCCTTCGCGAATCCGCATGTCTAAGATATACTCCGTCGATCTTTATGCCTTTTTCGTCCCAGTTTGCCTTTTTTAACACACTTGGGGGAGTTCTTCTTGCCTCACTCCTTTGTGGAGTCTTGTTGTTTCCGTATGTGGGACCTAATTTATTTTTACGTGGAAGATATCGTCTTGCCATCAGTAAATCCCAGGTCTCCACACTCTCCCGGCTGTTCCATTGGTTGGTAGGATACCAGTATTGTTTTGAGTCGGTTTGTAATCATCTGCATCAGGAGGTTATACAGGTCTGGTAATAAGTTTATCGGGGCGATAGTTCTATATATTGGAGTCGGTGACTGTAAAAACCATATAACTCCAAAACGTAGTTTAGTAGTAGAGAAAAACAATAAAATCTGTTTTGTGGGAAAAGTATACATGTCACAACAATTAAATGTACAACAGAGTTGTAGAGTACGACATCCAAACATTATTTTTCTTTGGGTGTTATATTGTTTTTTTTTTCACTCAATTTCTGTTAAACGTAACAAAAAGACACCAGTATGCTGTTATTAAGAACAAAATTAACAGAAGAGAACACTATGTGTAATGTTGTATTGAGTATTATTTTAAATTCTTGTGCTCTTTGTTGGATATCTCCCAAGACGTAATATGGCAATAAAACTCGCCATTTTATGTACTTCATATATTTTTTTTGTATCGTTAATCTTCCTGACATTGTAGACTGGCTCATTAGTCAATGTTGGGTTCACGTTAGGCTTCAGCAATTTGAAAGTATTCGTCAGACGTCTGATTATTAACTGGTTGTACATAGAAATGGTAAAGATAGTATGTCCTTGGTCAACAGACTTACAGGACTTTTTATAATAATTTGGTCACCAGTTTTTTAAGTTAATGATATCTGTGTGGTTTGTATTATTGATACAGTAAACGGTTTTTAGCGATTTTCATATATATCGTACATCTCGAAAACCGTTGGACAGTTCGACAAATAAGTATATAAACAGTTTTATAGAACATTTACTTAGCTTCCATTTTTATTTAGAACATATTTTTGTAGAGTCCACCGTTTCCGAGATATAATCGTAAAACCTAAAAATGGGATCTTCTCCTCCCCTGCCACCTTATGCTCACCTCCCAGGGGCGGGGTCGTTTAGTGCTTACCAACTAACTACACCTAACGAAGCCTTGAAATCATAAACTCTCACATATTTCATGCACAATATATTTATTAACTGAACTACTAACAATGCCTGCTTCATGTTTCCATGTCTCATTTACACCTCTCATCACTTTCTGTACTAGCTCTCTGCATGATTCGTTCCAGATTGCTGTTAATATATCTTTTGACTTTTTGCCTTATTTCTTATTCTTTAGCATCTTTGTGTTAATTTTGTCCATTTGTTGCATTTGTAAGATTTGTTTGACTACAACTCTCAAGGTGGCTATGACAGATTTGTGATTGAATCCAAGATTTGCCCCAGGGTACAGCTTTATATTGAGAAAAGAGTTTCTATATCTTTTATTGATTAAAATATAATCTATCTGATCTGATTCTGAACTGTATGGTCTGATGTATCACTCGGTGATGACCAGGTGTATAATCTTTTTTAGTAATTTAAACCATGTTCATTTCTTTCACCTAGACCAATGGTGTGTTTTGAACAGCATAATTTTAGGTTTCTGATCTAGTGGGGAAAATGGTATCTTCTAATTGTGGATTTTTTGCCATGAAATAAGCTTGCATGTTTGTAAACTGTTCAACAATACAATATAATTATTTTATTACATTGACATATGTCTTTGAAATAAAATAATGGTTAAATACATTCTGCTTGCATTTCCTGTTAATCCGGAAATCGGCCATTTTGTTTTGACATAACAATACATGGTGATTTTAAATACTTAACAAAACAGTTATATTACTATGAATAAGATTTACTGAAAAAATAGTTTGGTTTACTTAATAATTAATCATAAATGGGTTATATTATATTAACTAATATCTATAAAATGCTTTTTTATAAGTTAATTTTACTTTTTCAATGGCAATGAAATTGCAATGAAATAAAATGGCTGTGTTCAATAAATTAGTGGTAATGCAAGCATTCATTACATTAAAAATATGATTTTAATTTATTATTATAAAATTTTAATTATCCTTTTATGAAATTCTGCAACTTAAAATTATATCGATAACGTTTTTTTTTAGTAAATTTATTTTTGGTGCATAGGGTATCAAATCACTACACATACACAAATAATGCCAGTCCAATTCTAAAATTATATCCTCAGTAGCGCGTACAATAATCAAACAGTTTCGACAAAAACCGACAGTACCAGTAAAATTTTAAGTCACATAGTAAATGGTCGACGAAATATCGTTGTTACCAAAGAAGGTACCTCAGGTATAAAATGCCAGCTTTTTGTGCAATCGGATTTTAAATTTGGCGCTCGTGCGCCTCGGTACGGTTCGCTGCCGATTGTCGACGAAGTCGATCCAAAATGGCTGGAGATTGTCTCATTCGCGTCGACCACATGGGTCGCACGCAACGTGGGTAAAATTATTTTATAGTACTAAATATTTCGTGTTCATCTACTACCGTAATTTAAATAATTTAAGTGTATCGTTTTTTTTAATTAATTTATTTTAATAATAAGTGTATTTGTGATAGTTTTCAAATCGAAAATAATCGGATTCCTGTGACCTTGCCGAGCCATACCGTACGTACACCCAAGTCATTTTACATTTCGAAATTTTACTAGTACGAAATAATCGCTTTAAATCACCGGTTAGTATTAATTTGCAAGGTTCCTTTTTAATTGAATTTGTAACCGAATTGTGAGCCGGCGGATTTTCTCGCGAACGTGTTCATTTTTTGACCTTATATGGGTCCATGCTGCAAGGCACATTCGTAACTCCTACCCTACCTTCGTCACGTCTAAGAATAGCAATTGAACCCGGCGCTTTATGTTGGACATGCCGCAAAATTCAAAAAAGGGTAAATAAGTGTTTCATATACTTTTATGTGTAAATATAGTTGTAAAATTATATGCATTTGCTTATGTAATGGCTAACAGGACCACTTTTAGAAAGTTACTTTGTATTTGTGGTTCACCTTGTTACATTTTTTTTTAAATTTAAATTTCATAGTTATCCAAAGTTCTTGCCAATATTTCGCATATTTTTGTTGATTAAAATTATTCTAAATGTATTTGCATAACCAAGGCAGCAATCTTACAATATTGTATGTTTGCGTTCGGTGTATGCTATATAAAATTGTAGAATTCGCTAGCACCACTTGGGCTTCTGCCCAATGAGTGGAGTTTGATAGTTGTTCTACAAACATATAAAATTCATTTTAAATGAAATATTTTTTTAATTGAAGGACCTAATTAGCAATTTAGCAAAGTGATTTCTTTAAAATATGTGTTTAATCCTAACATTAAAGTGTTTAGGTATTTATAATAATTAAAACCACCAGACTGTTAAATTATGCTGCAATGAAAAGATATTCATGTAATAAATTTTAATTGGCAGTTCTTATAACAGTAATCTTAATTTTTAATGGTAAATTAAGAATACTTATGAGCATTATACAATATGGTAATGATTTGTAAATTTTATGTTTCATCAAAATCTGAAGGGTAAAGATGAAATATACTAAAAATACTTGTATAAATAAATTATTATTATATTATTAACTAATAAATGTTTTGACTTTATATATTCTTATTCATGTCACTGATATGTCACTCATTTTTTTAAAATTGGTGTAAGCCAGTTTCTTATAGTATATCTATATTCTAATAGCTGTTTTACTGTAAAAATATTTAAGTAAAACACTGTACCACTTACAGAGGTTTGTGTTCTATTGGGCAAAAATATATTTTTTAACAAGCTTGTGGTTAGGGTAGTATATAATAAATCGAAATAGCCAAATGTAATATACTCCTACCCATACATGGTCATATAAACTCTCAAGTTGATCCTACTTAATATTTCATTAAAAACTGAACTTATTTATGGGGGAACATATCTACTGTAAACCTCTAATAGAGAATATAGATAATTTAAAACAGAATTTTATTTGTTTAAATTGTTGCAGAAGTTAGAATACCACTTCAAATGTTAAAGGTTAGATAATTTTTGACCTTAGACTTTCTTTTTAGATAATGCTTATAAATACTTCAAATTTATCTAAGAGATATTTAAATTTTACAATTCTGCCAATTTCTTGATTTATATTAAATGAATTAGTCAATCATAAAGTTTAAAAATTACATTTCAATTCCAGCCAAATTGAAACAAAGTTCCCAAAGAGGCAAAGAGTCCTCGAAGCCACAGCAGCAGCAGGCACCTCCAGTGGTTGCAATCCCCTCAAAGCAACCACCATCACCACCTGCCATAGTGCCCCAGAGCCAACCAGCAAAGGCTAACAATAAAAGTAATAAAATGAAAGAACTCAATATGAAAGGTGCAATCAAGGAAGGTACTGATATGGATGCTTTCAATGATAATTTGGAATTAGCTAATACAACCACAACAAATACAGCTATAGTGTCAAATGAGTCAAATGACAAGGTGACTGCAGCACCCACCATTCCAATTAACCCTAAAATCAATGATACCAATAAGAAAATTGATGCCATTGAGACACCAACTATAAAAACTGAAATTAAACGACTGAAAGGAAAAATTGATATTACTGATATTGTGAAAGATGTTCCAAAGCCATTTGTTGCTCCACCACAACCTAAAGATGAAACTGATCGTGCTGTTGTGGCAAATGACAAATTAGTTCAAGCTAAAAATGAGGTTAATGCTAAAATTGCAGCTGAAAGTGATGATGGATCTGACTCAAAGTCATCATTACCCTACAAAGAAAGTAATAAAATTGTTCCCTTTTAATTTACATGAGTATTACAAATTTTACTATTTCTAGATCAATGGTCACCATATAATAAGGATGGCAAGAAAGTATATGATAAAGATTTTCTGCTGGCCTTAAGAAATTATCCCAAGAGTAAACAGAAACCTGATAATATTCTCACAGAAGTCATAGCAAATGATGACAAATCGGTAAGTTTTTATTATTATAATTTATAATGTATTGAAATGAAACTATTGAAAATATTCTTTTAGAGAGTTGGTGATGTGTCTCGTTATGCCATGGGAGGCAGGACTGATTTTGCACCAGCATTTGGTGGATGCAATTTTGCAGGCAAGACTCAATCTCAAAGAGGGGTAAGTTATTTTAATTTTTTTATTTTAATAGCCATATCATATTAATTTAAACTTCAATGATGATAATTTATTTATAAAACGATGAAAGTAGTGAACTGAAATAATAGTGCTGATAATAATATCTGAAGAATTGTTTAAAAATAAATTAATTAATTTAAAATGTAGCAACTTGTTATTAATCTTTTGAAACATCAAAACTAGGTTGCTAAACGTGGCAGTCAGCAGGGCAAAATTGGAGGCAATCCGAAAGGTGGAAAATCAAACAGTGTTATTAAAGTCTCCATATCATTTAAAGAAGATGATGTTAAATTAAATGTAACTGAAAATGCATGGAAACCAGCTAGGTTGGGAGCTGATTGTATAACTGATGAAGATAAGAAAACTGCGGTAAATATATATTTATATATATTAATATTATATTGAAATTTGCATAACCAAGGCAGCTGACTTAAAATATTTTATGTCTGCGTTCGGTGTATGCTAGATAAAATTGAAGAAATCGCTAACACCAAGAGATTAATATTCTATGATTGGAGTTTGATAGTACTCTTCAAACATAATCTAAAATTGTAGTATTAATTTGCTAATTTATATTATGTTAGATATGATAATTAGCAAATTTTTCTATTTTAGGAGTTGTATAGAAAAGTTCGTGGTATTTTGAACAAGCTAACACCACAAAAGTTTAAGACTTTAGTTAATCAAATCAAGTCACTGACAATTGATACAGTAAATAGATTGCAGGGTGTGATTGATTTAGTATTTGAGAAGGCTGTGGATGAGCCTAATTTCAGTGTTGCATATGCTGATATGTGCAAAGAATTAATTTCGATACAAGTACCTGTATCAGCTGGCTCTAAGGAAGTTAACTTTAGAAAGTTGCTTCTCACAAGATGTCAAATGGAGTTTGAAAAGAATGAAGAAGCTAGCCATAATGAAAAATTAAAATTGATTGAAGAGTGTGCTGATCCAGTAAGTTTTAAATATATAACTTGTTTGGGTTTATATTACAATTTTATATGTGTCTAGGAAAAGAAAAAGGTATTACTTGCTGCACTAGCAGAAGATGAAAGGAGGTTACGCATGAAATCCGTTGGAAATATTAGATTTATAGGTTTGTATTAATTTTTTCCCTTTATATATCCCATTAGTGTATGCTTTTACACATGATGTTTTTTGAAAGTAGTGGACTGATTTATATTGAGGACAACTTTTCATCTGATATATACATATTACATTAATATTCTATTAAGGTGAATATATTTTCTTGTTACATTTGTTGTTTTTTTTTAGGTGAACTGTTTAAGCAGGGAATGCTTACTGTTAATATCATGTTGAGATGTTTGCAAGTTTTAATTGGTAGTAGAGATGAAGAGTCATTGGAATGTCTTTGTAAATTACTATCAACTATTGGCAAGAATTTAGAAGAAAACAATATAGATCTTCAAGGAATAATAAACCAAATGAGAGAAATTGCACAAGACTCAAAGAGTTCAAAAGTGACTAGCAGGGTCAGGTTTATGTTACAAGATGTAATTGATCTTCGAAGCAATAAGTGGGTACCAAGAAGGCAAGATTTGAATCCAAAAACTATTGATCAAATTCAGAAAGAAGCTGAAAATGAACAGCTCACTATCCAGGTACTTTATATTTACTTAATATTTGATTAAAACCATCCTTTACCTATTTCATACTTGTAGGCGTTAAATTCTGGTCCCATGACTCCACGAAAAGATGATAACCGAGGTCCTCCACAAAACTCTGATCGTAAACGCGGTGGTCGTAATGTAACCGATGATGGCTGGTCAACTGCTCCAATACGTAGTAAAAATACTACATTCTCTGTTCAAAGTGATAAGCTCAAAATTAAGCAGCCTCTTGGTGATGAACCATTAGGTAGTTCGGAAATGTTTGGCAATTGGACACGTGGTTCTAATGTCAAAACTAGTGCTACAAATAATACAAATAAGTATGCTGCATTAGACATGGATATAGATAATAAAACAATGAATCGATCTAATAAAAGAGATACATATAATTCGAAAGGCTCTAGTATGGAGCGAGGATATAATAAACAATATGATGGTCGTGGTTCTAGATCTGGTTCACAACATAGACAATCTGACAACTTGCCCCGTCGAACAATTACTGCTCAGCCCCCTGCAAATATCAGGCCACAGAGAATGCCTGTGGTTGAACCAGTTGTTAATAGACTTACTCCTGAACAATTAGAAAGAAAAATTAAAAACATTGTTGATGAATATGTTAATGATTGTAGCAGCTTAACTGATACAGTAGATGACATCAAAAATTCCATTGATAGTTCATCCTTTGAGCAACTAATTACTGATGCGTAAGTATAAAATTACTATTAATTTAGAAACTTTATTAATAATGGATTTAAATAGGTATAACTCAGTAGTGGAAAGGTCAAAAACAGCTAGAGTTAAAACGAGTGGTTTAATTGCCCATTTAATATCAGCAAATATTATTCCAATGAACACATACTGCACAGCCCTGGAAAATGTTTTTGCAATTGCAGAGGATTTGCTTGTTGACATTCCTAATATATGGGATTGTTATGCAGAATTATTATGTAAGTTATATTTTCCATCAATGTCTTTCTTTTCTTCAATGTAAGTTTATATTTTAGCTGAACCAATTAATAAAAGTGTATTACCACTTGCCATGCTGCATAAAGCCTGTCATCAAATTATTGCATCTGGACATGGTTCCAAAATTGTAACTGCTGTATTTAAAATTGTTCTTGAAGACAAAGGACCCAATTTGCTGTTAAGTATATGGAAGGCTTCCAATTTAACTTTAGAAGACTTTATGCCAGCTGACACTGTAGATAAATTTATTACCCAAAATGTAAGTACATCTGAATAAACCATGCATACAAAATTCATTATGAGTTTAATAAGTTCAATTTTTTTTGTAACAATTTAAATAATTTTGGCCCTGTCTGAATGCATGTACTGCATGTTTTATTTCTGAGTAAAGATATACCAGAAGCTGGAGAGATCATTCTTATCATCTGGTCCATCTTTATGTTTTCTAATTGATTGTGGAAGACAGGGCCTTGATATAAATTTTATTATATAATGGGTATTTCTTAGATCTTATTTTAATACTATATATATTTTTAGCATTTCGAATTTTTAAAAGGAAGCAGTGGTAGTGGTGCCTACCCACAAAGTAATTTAACTTATAGCCAAGTGTATGATAAACTAATCCAATTTATACAAGGAAAGACTGTAAATGATGATATTAATAAATGGATTCAGGTAAATATATATTAAATATAATTATTTTATTGTATTGCAATTCCAGCTCCATGTTAATAAATTAAATTTTTAATGTGGCGTTTTATATTGCATATATTAATATTCTATATTTCCTACGTTTCAATAAGGTTATTGTTGTAACATCAAATTAAGATACATTCTCACTTTAACCATAATTTGTGTGATTTTGTCTAGATTACTTTTGCTAAATCATTTGTTGATTTCAACAGGCTAATCTTGGGGACCGAGTTACTGATAAGAAATTCATCAGGGTGCTTGCCACAGCTTTTATTGAAACTTCCATAAACCAGAATAAATTGGATGTTGATAATTTGAGGAATATTTGTCATCCAATGTTGCTGTTGTACATCAATAATAAGCCAGAGTTTGAATTGCAGTGCTTGTATGCAATTCAATCAATAGTGAATAAATTGGATCATCCAAGGGGTAAGTTTAATCTATTTGTTTTTATTCATTTACATTTACTTCCTCATCATTATTTCTTTTGTGATATCTTATGTCCGTCACATGTAGCAATAGCAACACGCAATCGCAACTTTCAATAGATTGCAGCAATTAAAATTGCACGTACAACTATTTCCGTGTTACATTCGGCAACTTGCAAGAGCAATAACAATAGCAGCTGATATTAAGCCTACAGAGGTAAACAAATCGAATTGCCAAAATAAGAAAATTATAGTTCCAACTTTACCTAAAGGGCATATAGTATAGGAAGGTAACACAGAGAACAGCGCCTTCCTCGGAGAATGTTTCCTACTCTTGCGGGAGTCGTTTAAATTCTCCATAAGACTCTATAGTAATTTCAATATCGTTTATTTAAAAATTATTCCTTTTGCAATTGCAACAGTATCTATTATAACAGGGTAAGTATTTATTATTATGCTTAAGGCTGGGATTTAGCCTATATTTCCTTATGTCGAAAATTGTGTATTTTTTCCAGCTTTTAAGCAAAACTACGCCATGGAATGGCATACAATTTACGCAAGTCAATAAAAACACTTCACCCTTGGTATTGAAACTTCGTTTGCAAGAATTGATGACCAAAATTTGTAGTTATAGCATGTTAAAGATTCGACTGTATAGACGGTAGCAATCTAGTAGTTTAATCACTCCCATATATATTAAATAATCATATATCGAAAATTCAAGATAACCAGGACCTATACATCCATAAGTATTATAATATTTGAAAAATTGCTGCGCAAATAAATATCTCCTTCATTTTTAATGCTGGAAAGATTGGAATATAATTAAATGTCAATAAGGGTCATATTCGCAAACGTTGTGTAGAATTCTTTACACCATATAGTTGTTTTTATCAGATTAAAAATGATTTTTGGGCATTCCCACCTAGACTACTAAATACGTGCAACATTATTCTTTTGTATACGTATTTTTGCAACTCAATTTATGTTCTAGTTAAAGAGAACAGTGCGTATTTCTTATACGCGTTTCGCCTATGTATTACATGTGCATCACAAGTTGCCTAATCAAAAAACGCCAACCTTAAACAGTGTTATTCGCTTCGCGTGTATAATATAATAAGTACGATAATTTGATGGCGGCAAAAAGTAATGGCTTCCTTTGAAGACCATAAATAATAAATTATTTTCATTTATGACCGGTTTTGTTTTAAAATATGATACTAGGTGCTTAATTTGGCGTTGGGGCTATATAATATCAACATAAAATACCTGGAAATTGTGAAATAGGTACTAGGTTATTTTATAATGCCTATGTTTTTTATGTATGTTAACTTATAATGATATGGAGCACATAACAAGTAAGAAGAGAAACATCTGTTACTATAAAATCATAGTGAATAAAAGTGCAGGTACAATTCACATACAATCATCAGAAATTGAAATTGTATTTTGAATTTCCTAGCTTAGTGAGTAGTGAAACATTGGTTTTCTTTGTTTACCAATGGTATAATACCATTAATTGTTGCTTTGGGTAATAAGAATACTTACTTTACCAAAACCAACAGTGCATGTAAATGCAATGAAGAATCTGTATGTATACAAAAACTGGTTGATATTGTATGAAATATCAAAAACACATGGCATTCATTTAAGTAGAACCATCTGCACTTTGCACTACATCATCATTGCTGCATCTGTGCTAGTTAATTCCATGCTACATGTTAGCCTGGCTTTGTAAGTAATAATGGGATGTTAACAGAGGAATATCAGCTGGCCCATGTATGAATATTCCATCCTTTCACCTAAACTCAAAAGAAAACATACAGACGAAGTAATAAGCTTAACTTATCAACACAATACTACACAAATTTATTCAGATAATGAAAATTGTAGATTATATTATGCCAGTATGAAAGGTAGTATAACTTTCCTGCCCAAGGATATACACATTTATTTACTGCGCGGATGGGACTACCATACATTTTCTGTTTGAGCAGAATACTTTCAATTTGGTAGAATCTATAGTTTTAAAAAATATATACTTTAAATTTCTATTGAGTCTTATGGAGAATTTAAATCCTCCCATAGGAATAGGAAACTTATCCCTGGAGATGGCGCCACATGAAAATCTGTTACCTCTATAAACAACGAGTTTGTCGGGCTCGTTATTTAAGATGGGAATTTTATTAATCTAATAACTAAACCTAAACCTAAAATCGAAGTAACAATAGTTTAATATAACATACTAAATGTATATGATTGGCAGCATTGGGAGTTATACGCAATGGTTACCCCGAATTAAAACGAACGAATGTTCTACACGACGCAACTACTTGTTTGCAATGTGTTGCTCGGCCAAATAGTGTATTACACTGAGCAACTACATGTCAAAATCTGTTGCTTGCACGCGCATTAGTATTAGTTTTGAATTTATTATATTACAGAAATTTAATATTTGGAACCTAATTAAAGCTCATAAATTAATTAAATTGAAACTATGGATGTTACATGGTATACAAGACAATTGAACAACTTCAGCATCAGTTTTTATTGAATTATAATATTTATTACTAGTAAAATAGGCTGTAGGGCTTTTGATCTTTATTAAATTTTTTGATATGTTTGGTAATCAGTCTTCAATCTACATTTTTGTCAAACATAGAAATTGTTAATGAATATTTGAAGCAGAAAAGAGAACATTGCATATTGTTTTATTCTATAATTGAATAGATTGGTCATGTTCATTCACAATAACATAAACATTTTGTCAAGAAAAACTTCTAAGCTCATTACCCCATATTTACTTTAACCTTTAAAGCTTAAACTGAAATGTGATTTGTGACATTTCACCCACAATGGGTTTGAATGCTCACTCTAGAGCAGGAGTGGCCCAACACGCAATCGCAAGTAGCCAAACTTGACATCTTTGGCGCACAGTTTTTTTTTTTGAAAATTATAGTCTGGTCTAACAACTTCAAGTGATCATAAGATAAGTAGTAATTTAAAACTAAAAATATGTTAATATTTCAAATAAACATAGATAATACTAATACATATTCAATATAAAGTTATTATATAAAAGATAATAATGTTTTCTTCTCACAAACTAATTGTATCTACTAGTTCACTAAAATTGTTATAACTACTGGTAGGAATAATAAGTTAAAGATTATTTAAGAACTTTTTGGTATTTGTTTTCTCTTTTCTATCTGGAATGTAAAGTATAAACAGTGACTTTGGGATGATGTTGTGCCCTTGCTAGTACAGTCACTATTATTTGAAATATGAATGTCTCCCAAAACTATGTTTGCTCACTACAATTTTTAATTCTGCCTGCTAAAAAAATTGTGCAGTCTGGAACAAAAGTTCCAATCGTTTTTGTTTAATACATTTAAATAATAAAATGTACTGATTGATGACTTCATAAATTACTAAAACTGATATTTAAGGAGTTTAAATGTTATTGTGTATTAATTGCAATATTAAAGTCGGTTAAAGCCTGGAAGCATTGTTTAAAAATGTGTAAATTGATTATCCCCATTATATTATCTTTAAAATATCCAACTGTTTGTAATGTAGCTTACAATTAAGAATTTTTGTTATTAAATGCAACTATATTATTTTTTGGTTGTTTTCAGGTCTGCTATTAGAACTATTTAATAACCTATATGAGGATGGAATTATTCCTCATGATATTTTTATTGCATGGCAAGACAGTGAAGATCCTGCAGAACAAGAAAAGAAAGGTATGTACATATACACTTCCTATACCCCCTTAGTCCATTCAGTGTAAGTAGGTACCATTTGTTAGCATTCTTCATTGACCAGTAAACATCAATTGGCGTTTTCTTGTGAACTTGAAATGCACATAATATAAAGTCAATTATTATATAATGTTTTTGTAGAAATCACGTAAATATCCTGTCAGAGTATATGTAGGTCTTGATATAATTTATCTATTGACATTTATGCTATAAAAATCTAAAACCAGAACTTTAGACTGTATAGAAGTTCTACCTACCTACCTTCAAGAGGCCTACCGGAAGTTCTTGTTTTTGTTTAGCATAAATAGTAATAGAATAATTATATCAAGATTGTTTCATTGATATATAAATAGTTAACAATTATAAACAAACATATTATGCTCGTGTTCTTTTTGTTATTAGTAATAAAATGTACAATGTTGGTGCTAGTAGTCACTTATACTTCCTTGCACTCGGCAAGCTGAGCAATATGGTTATGCTACTGCATTATCATACAAAGTTTGGTTTGAATGATATGATTTCACCAAAAGTGAACTTTCCTGTTAGAGAGTGTTATTAGTGATGGACAGATTTACAACAGCTGTTCTCGATTCTTATTGAGGGTTGATGTTCTTGATTCTTAAATGTTCTTGAGAACTTGAGTAAGAAGTGAGAACAGAAAATCGAGAATTATGAAAACTGAACAAATGAAATCGTATTTATCACGACTAACTTACCGTATGTATTGGTAGAAGTAGATGGGTTATAAATACACACTAATAAGTGTCCGGTGCGCGGGTCATGGTTGTCCACACTCGATACCTCAGAATACTGTTCACGCTTCTCCTTTTTTCAGTACTTGATTCCTGTCTATTCTTGAGAACGGGATTCTTGATTCTCAATAGTTCTCAATTCTCCCAATCACTAGTTAAGAATTCATTTATGCTGTTGTAAAATAAGAAATTAGGAAACAATTTTAGAGGGTTGCTTAATATTGTTTATTGTAAACAAATACTTATATATAAAAGCTAAATCAATGCTTTGAAGCTCATCAAACTGTCATTTTGTATCTTTGTGCTGTTACAATAGTCAGGGTTGTTGACTGTTCGAATTCCTAATGAAGCTGGTGCCTTTTTATTTATTTAAACTTGTCATTAGTTGATATATTCATTATTTTGAATGCATTATGCATTTCTCAATTAAGAGACTAGACGACTGCACCACTTTGTTTTCCACAATTTTCAATTCAATTAATTTAAAACATTAATTAAGTCTTTATATTATTATTGAAGTCACTTCAAATCATGAATGGGCATAATTTGGTTTGTCTTATCCTACCCAACCTTCCTCTTTTTATTTTTATAGTTTTGTTAATGGATAGCATGCATCTTTTGGATGTTGAAACAATGCAATACTTCTCTATCCATATAAGAAACCCTTGGGAATAAAGGTTTGGGTGCATCAAGTTCCAAGACCAACCCACACTATACCCATTCACGATTTCTAGTTACTTAGATTCTGCACTACACTTCTTTTCGCAATTTTCTATATATCATTACTTATGGGTGGGATCACGTCTATACTGTTCTTATGGCGCAAATTGTGAAATAGTATTGAGCTTTTAGCAATAGTAATTATATTAGATTTGATGTCCTTCTAAATTCTATTAGTATGAATTATAGTCATCAAAATATGTTTCAGATCCTACAATATATTGTTTAAAGATACTAGTAAACATTGTATGCTTTTCCACTGTTGCCATGTGTAACAGACCAGTCTGAACTTACAGAAAATACCGTCAGTATTCAATGCATGCCATCATGTGATCCCATACTTAATTAATCTATTAAATTGATTGCAAATTTTCACTGATTTCTTTGGTCTTATTTATTATTTCTTATTTGATATCAATATGAACCCATCTTAAAATTCAGATATTACAATTGCCCAGTATAACAAACTAATGTAATCCATAATATTGCAGGTGTCGCCGCGAAACAGCTCACGAGTTTTTTCACGCAGTTAGGTGAGGAATCGGCATCATCATGTTCCGAGGAAGCTTAGCATAAACATCGTCAATCGTTGGCGTGGGCTGCAGATTAGTTATATGTATAAAAAATAAACACTGAAGACATTTAAAGTGAATTTAATTACAGTGACTATTCAAAATGAACTGATAGTTAAAATTTATACAATTGTTTATATAATTAAAATAAAAAAAAATATATTTAATACAACGTACATGTGAACTGACACATTTAGTGCGGTACCGGACTTTTAAAGTATCAAGTGCCCGTGACAAAACTTGGATTATGGACCCAAAAAATTGTAAAATATTTATGAAGGACTTAAGAACATGCATGTGTATACATACTACATATATGCATATGTATTTAATGATTGGCCTAACGAATGATGGATCAATTTTATACATAAATGTCTTTATTAATTATTTATATATATATTTTATATTATTTAATCTTTTTTATTGTTTATAGTGACGTTATTTTAATTTTCTTCAAATATATATAGTTACTACGAATCCGTTGTTTGTTGGGCCGTATTTTGTAGGAACAATCAATGCTGGCATTGTCGTTTTGAACGACTTGGTCACTTTTGGTTCTTTTTTGTTATTAATGAATTTGTTATCTGATGATTTCTTACTGTTAAGTTATTTATAGGTATGATTAAATACTGTATAATAAATATATACAGCTGCGCATTTCAGTTTTAGATTTGTTAATCTACATTTCTTTTTATTTAAAAATCTGAAACTGTTCAGCGACTGTTACTAGTCAGAATTAGCGATTTTGGAAATTCATATATACAAGAATAATATAAGAGCAGTTGGAAGTGCTAGTACCAAACTGGTAAGTTTCTATACATATACTTTGGGAAATACATTATGCCTGCCTTCTTAATTGTATTTATTTATATATTTTCTTAATTCATATTAGATTAATTTTTCTTTATCAAATATATTTTATATTGTACAGAATATTTTCTTTATTTGTACTGGGTGAGTGTGATTTAGAAAAGATAGAATTTCCGAAATAGTTAATTGCGATCCTATAAAATATTGTATATATTTTAGTTTTAAAACATATACAGTATTTTTCTGACTGATGTAAACATGTACATATTATTCCTTGATATGGGGTTGAATTTAATTTTTAAACTGAAGTCTAAGTTTTGCTCGTGCGGTACAATTTTAGCGACTGCCTTCAATACTGCAAAGAATCTTCAGATCTGTTGTAATATAATTGTATCGATTAAGTTATTAAATATTTTTCTATCGCTTAATTTTGTATCCTTACGAGCATTAGTTGGTAGGTAAAACCATATTATTTTATTATGAGGGCAGGTGCTGATTTCTTCAGTGGTGCTCTTCAATTAAGTAAATTAGTAATGGAAGTCAAGGAAACATTATATTGGGTTGGTTTATTAACGTGAAAAACGAAATTACAAGCATGTTACAAATACATTAAATGCCCTGCCAAACTGTACACATTATAACCAACACTGATCCCAGGCAATTGATAAATAAAAAAAAGTACCAACATCGACGAGTTTTATTATACCTCATTTCAAATGTAAACTGATGGCCTTACGATTACCCAGCATAATAGGCTAGAGGTATTGGGCTACCATAATCTGCGTGAAAGATGTGTGGGTCGTCTCTTCGTCGATTCACCAATAATTCGGCACGAGTATTTACCAATACTTGAAGATGTATCAATATTTTTCATACAACATGATGATAGTGTTCCTGTCTGCTTGGCTACTACTAGCTGGTAGTGACACATGCTGACGTCACGCTGTACTATTAGTATGAGAATGACATCAGCATGTGTGACTACTAGCGTTGATTGAAGTATTTATATACCAATACTTCAATCAACGCTACTAGTCACTGGTAGTAGGCAAACGGACAGGGCCAGTGTATCTATACTAATCACCCTACATATTTTCTTATAAGATCCTGTCCACAACTTCAATTATTCCCTATACAAGATGTTATGTAATTCGGTGGTAGAGGTGAGTTAGTTAATCTAGCAAGGATTCGATTTTTTTTCGTCTTCGTTTGGTAACTGAAGCACATTTAAATAGACCAATCAGAATGTGCTTCACATTTTGTATATAAAAAAGAATCACATTGCCATGATAAAAGTCTGACACTGATGTGTATAAATCTCAATCAAACTCAGTAGTGTCAGACGCTTGTTTTAAAATTGATTGTGAAGTGCAACAAAATAATTTAGCTGCGATTATATGGAGAAAGGAGAATAGAAGAATAGCTATTTTCTAATCTTACTCAGCAGTTAATAGATTCTGGACAATTTTAGAGGACCCCCTGCAAACATCTTCTAAACAACTAGTTGGAGACATATTTCGATGGTTAGCCATCACAAGGAAGAATTCATACGTGGTACATGCTAGGCGGTTCATCTCGTGTGGAACGGAATGTTGTTCGCCATCTGAATGCAAAATTTGGTGGTCGATTGGACGCAATTAAATAAAAGATATAGCGGACCGCTACTGAATTTGATTAAGATTTATATACATACATACGTCAGTGTCAGATTTCTATCATGGCAAAGTGATTTTACCAATAACAGAATCGAATTCTTGCTAGATTAACTTACCTCTACCACCACTTGAATTACATAACAACCTGTATATAAAACTTATTACATATACCACGATATTATATTCCGAACAACACTTTGCACTGCTGTAAGTTTTTGTTTATCACTATCTGATGCTCCGGGCGTATTCTCGTCTCTTGTTCTGTTTGTCGCTCCAAATGCGCACAATTCTACGTCGTCCCTTACAACTGGTGCACGACCGCAAAACTTGGGGCGTTTAAACGAAAGCACCTATTCTCGATAGAAACTTTTTTCGGAATATTTAACTACATTTTGCATGTGCCAAATATCTGATTAGTTTTGATTAATTTTTGGCAGACATACGTGTGGAAAATATCAGAATATTCGATCGGTAAACATTGAAGTTACTCAGACAGATTTCCATTAATAACTAATAAAGACAGATAATAGTCATTCAAAATTGTGTTAGAAAATATGACGTGGGTTTTTTCAGATGGTCTTAAAAATTAAAAATTTGCAAAAATTAAAATTTTTATTTAATTTTATTCATAATTTGTATGAAAAGTAAAAATATTTTAAAAGAATTGTGAAATTAGATTTCGATTTATTATATTTTTATGCGATCCTGATGTGGCCAGTTATATAATAATTAAAATAGAATATGTTTTGAGAAATTTAATTTTATATGTTTTTTTCCGCAATTGTTATATATTCCTAATTTTAAATTAATAAAGTTATTTATTTTTATAGCTATTCTCGTTACTTTTACATAAATCGAATGTTTATTTTTGAAAAATTTAAGTAAAATGACATTTATGTCATAGATGAAATTTTAAATAATAAATGAGAACTTTGTTCAAAATTTCGTAAACGTGATATTTTTTTCTTTTCTTTCCCCCGGCCGATTTCCGGCAAAACTTATCAAGACTTATATCTAATAGTCACATGTAAAATCTGGTTTGAAAATATTCAGTTGTTTTTTCGGAAAACGTGAAGGAATAATGTATCATAGTCCGACGACGGTCGGACAGACATTTTCTAGAGATCATAAAATGATTTAATAAAGACCAAAAAAAAAACCAAGATTACAATCCTATTACCATACTTTCTATATATGTAGTAGGAGTATAATGTAATTAATTTAATATTTTATTTCAGCATATATCCACCTTAAATTATTAAAATTTTAACTTTAAAGTATTTCTGTACTTTTGTATATATTTTGTGTCGGCAATACGTAACTTTACTATACAAAAATCTTTTTCTTTGAATCTTTCAGCGTTCATTCTTGCGAAAAATCATAATAACGACAATGGTGCAAGAAAATAAAAAAAACAACCATTTGATTTTATTCTTATTCGAGAAATAGAAGAATTATAAAGTGAATATTTTTGTGAATTAAAGCGCATTGCATTACGCACATATGCAGTTTGTTGCAAACATGTGCGTCATGGCCAGTAGATGTAACAGGCGCGCGGGCAGTTTGCCACTGTTAACACTGATAATGTAGAAGACTTACAGATATATATATATATATATATATATATATATATATATAACAAATTCCTTTTCAACCTAATAAAATGTTTACCTTGTCATTTTTATCACAAACCACCTGACCATTGTTATGGGGCAAACTGCCCGCGCGCCTGTTACATCTGTATGCATTTCATTTTAAATACGTGATCACTATTAGAGTGGATTGCATTAATATTTAGTTCTGGATAGTTGGCTGGAGGGTAGCATAGCTACAGACACTTAGGCCTCAAAATGGGCCCATTGTGAAACCTCCCTTTAAGACTGCTCACCAGTCCTACCAGTCAATTTTGCGTGCGAGCTGCAAAACTCTGGCGGGCACTCCCCTAGTATTAGATGCCTAGTGTTTACTAGAACTGGGCAGAGGCATATTACATGCTCTTCTGTTTCTAGTTGTTCATTGTACCCTCTACATAACGGACTGTCTCCTCCAGGCTGTGCAGGCATGAATATAGCTCTTTTGACACAAATGTGTTGGCATTTAGTGCATTGAGAGCTGCTTTGCTGTCAGTGAGTATTTGGATATGTTGATTCTTAATATTCCGTTCAGCTAAAATTTGAACACACTTTAGTATTCCTGTTAATTCAGCTTGGAAGACTTGCAATTGGTGCACTTATCTTGAGATCGAGTTCTGGTGAGAATATTCCATAACCAGCTCTCGTCTTAGTTTTGGATTAATCAGTTTACATGGTTATGTTGGCGCCTTGTGGGATACCATCCTTTGTGATGATGTCTGAAAATGTTTGACAAAACTTTATTTGGGTAAAATTCTGTCGCACTTACCTTCTATGAGGGGGTCTAGTTTGATAGCTTCACTCAGTATGCTCCTGTGTCCAATGATTCTACCTTTATCATGCCACATGTTGAGTGAAGATAGCCTTGATGCTGTTTTTACTGCAGTCTCCCTTATAAGAAGGCGAGTGGTTGTAGACATACCAGTGCTTCAAGAGCTGCTGTGGGCGTTGTTATCATAGCGCCGGTGATGGCAAGACACGCCATCCGCTGGATGTGTGATAGCTTTGAGATTGTTGTGACGTGTTTGGTTTTCCACTACCAGACTAGTCACCATATGCGATAGTTGGACTTATGATCAGTATAGTGATCTTGGGAGACAGGCCCCATGTTTTACCAACCGCCCTGCGGCATTGCCAAAATGAGATGCAAGCTTTATCCAGCTTCGATGTTATATGCTCATTCCAGTTCAGTTTTGTATCCATGATTAATCCTAGATATTTTACTTTATCTGTGAGTGTCAGAGGGACCTTAAAAAGAGTTGGCATGTTCATGTACTTATCTATGTTCATGAGCTCGAGTTTCCTCTTCCTCGTAAACAATATCAGCTCTATCTTTTTTGGGTTAACTGTTAGCGAATGGCTATCGCACCAGTACTCAACAATCTTTAGGGCACTCTCAATATTTAGTTAATTAATTAATTAATTAATTCGCATAAACTTATTGCTTTAAATAAATCATGTTGTACAACCTGTCACATTCGACAAAGAAATCATGAATGTGGTGATACTTGATATCAACAAGTTGGCTTTTGTTGATGATTCACGATCAGGCCAACTTTTTATTTAATTCAAGGAGAGCACCAGCGGCTCAAATAATTCTACTATTATGATTGCAGAGTGTCGTTCGAACCACCTCGCTGGGCACTTTTTTTAAATCTATTATGCTTTGTTTCATGCAAGCACTCTTGGATTTTATTCTGGAATATAGCATCTCGCTTGGGAGTCTTGAATGCGCAACATTTTTCAATCACTCCTATACATCTATTTGTGCTATATCAGAAGTTTCGTCAGCTAACACAGAGAAACATTAATTGTATTAACACATTTTTGCAAAAGAATTATGTTACATGCAGAAATGATTTGTTATGAATTTTCTAACTGATATAAGTGATATAAGGCATTTCCTGCAGAACAGTCGTGCTTTTTTAATTCAATATCACCACCTTGTACGCAAAATCTAAATTTCTTAAACATTTGACTACTATAACTTGCGAAAAAGTAACAATATTTCCAATAAACGCCACTAGTCGTTTTTGAATAGTCCAGGAATGTGTTTGCATCCAAGCGTAATTAATTTTGTCCACTTATGACTCTAAAAATGAAAAAACTTACTGATAATTCTTAAAAATTCGTGTCTTCCGAAATACAACTGGAATTGTAAGCATCGGAGTACTCAGCTATTTCTTACCCGCTGTAAAATATATAATTTTAAAACTTTCAAACGTACAGTACTTATATAGTTATACAAATTTAAAAATCTGATGTGCCCAGTACAAATTACTTTATCAAGCGTATCATATAAATGAAGAGAAATAAAATTAAAAAATATATAGTTTAGACATTGAATAGTTTAGATTTTCATTTTCCTATATTTTTATATTTGTTAAATCTGTCGAAAATCTGTATTACCTGAATCGAATGTATATTTTTGTATTATTAGTTGTTCCCTAGTATATAATTTCTGTTAGAGACACAATTGTTTATCTTGTATAATACAATTCTTGATAATTAATATGAATTGTTTATAAATTTTCGTATATATTAAATACTAATCAAGACTATGTAAGATAATAGCCACACGCAAAATTTAGTTTTAAAATATACAATCCTTTTGATGGACGACGTACAGAGATTTTCCAGGGATGGTCTTAAAATTATCAGGATTTCCGTTAAAAATCATATTTTTGAACGATACGACACTTTATTTATGCATCAGAGGTGTAGGGTAAATGGCACCTAGGGTAAACACCGACCTTGCGCCCCTCTCCGATCGGCCAACGAAGGTACTTTACGCTTTATTTTCTAAAAAAACATTTTTTCGTGCCCCCTTTCAGTGGCGTCTAGGGCACGTGCCCTGCCTGCCATACCCTAGTTACGCCTTCGTATTAAAGTAAAGAGAAGTGAATATTTAAAACATAGATTGCGAGTCTTTCTAGACTTCTCAATCAACGGTTATAGTTCGAATTAATCGCACATTATTTTACGTCACATAATATAGACAAAAGCAAGTTGTAACTTGCTTTTGTCCACATTATGTATATGTATACCCACATCTGAATTAACTGCAATCTTAGTTCATAAGTGGAAATAAAGTGGAAGGATAGCAGAGTTAAATTCATTATAATCGACTCAGTTCTGTTATTTAATTATATGTACAGCATTGAATATTGTGACAACGTTAAAAATAATAAAATAATTGTATAAATTTTAGCATTGGGTGGAGCATTTGCCCCCAGGCTCCCCCCTTAGTTACGCCACTAATGCGACTCAAATATCTCCATAGAACACCAACCCCAAAATCGGCATTATCGCATGCCGTTTTTGAGGACGTAGGAAAGGTGATTTGATTTGATCAGCGAAATGTTGAAAGAGACATTTGGTGCTGTATTTTCACGCTCATTGCCTAATATATTATAACCCACTTTTGTTAAGTATCAACGCCGTGATGTTAAAACACCAATACATATTTATATTTAGACAGATTCCGTAAAATATGCTATGCATTGCTTTGAAATTTCCGACCTTAATATATGACAAATCTAATTCCTAATATTGCAGGTGCAGCTGTTCATTCAGTGATAGAAGGAATCGGAAATGCATCTGATTGAATTTGAATGAATCTGATTTGATCTGTTATGTTCTGATTTCATCTGATTTGAGAATTTGATTAAAAAATTTCAGATTCATCTGACCTGAGCGGGTGTGCTCTGATCTGAATTAATTTGACTTAAAAAAGTACAGCAGATGGTGTGGGCACGACTTTCCAAACTGAGTTAATTAAAATTAAATAAAAATTTAGAATATTTCTCAAAAATCACGAATTACCGCCCATGACTCACTTGTTGACAACTAACTGCGTACATGTATGCCTCCGACGTGTTTTTTCTAATTTTTTTCACAAATGATTTTAATAAAAAAAATTCAGAAGAAACACAGGATGATTGAGTTTTAATGTTGAATATCATAGAAGGTGTCAAACTTCCAATCTTGGATAGCCAGAAAAACAATAATAGTTTTATTTCCGACAGTTAGCGATTGTTCTCATATTAGTTATGTCCAGAAGCTAGTTATTAGTGAAATTAAAAGAAGCTACACGTTTATTCAAACAGCGAATATGCAGATATTCATTTAATTTACGGTTATTGCAACTGACATGTGGATACAGCAGTCCAAGAATATCGCCGACGTTTTTCCTGCCAGAAGGATTCCCAGTTTTTCAAGGAACACATCGCCAATTTTCAGAACTTTTACCTAATGTGGGCCCGATACCCCGCAGGAGACCGCGGCTCCTGATCTCAATCCTCTAGACTATTTCCTTTGGGGGTATATCAAAGAAAATGTTTACAGCACACCTGTTGAAAACCGTGCAGAACTAGTTTTAAGAATTGAAAACACATCCAGCGAGCTTAAGTAAAATTGGGGGACGTTTTGAGGAATTTTTTTCTGTAATTTACAAAAGTTTCAAGCTATTATCAGTATTTTTATTTCATTTTAAGTTTCAAGATATCAGTATTTTTATTTTCTATTAATAATTTGTATATGAAAGTTTGACCACCTGTAGCTTGTAGGTATATATGTATTGTAGTTTTGAATCAGAATGACGAGGAGAATATTGTGTTAAAATATTCAACGTTAAAACTGAATCACCCTGTATACACCTACATTTATTCTACAATTTTCGTACAAATGGTCGGATACAAAGTTATATGCAAAACAAAATTTTAGAATCAAATAACTGTCACGTTGGTTGTCAGATTTTACTCAAATTCTCGCAGGATCGTCCGAGCGTGTTTCCACAATTTTTTTTCCAAATTTGGTTTCAGCTATTTTCCAGGAATTATGTTCACAGCATATATACATCCACATACACAGACATTTATACAGTAGTGCTGTGTTCGGAAAGTAAAAATAAACACGCCAGGCATAAAATTTACTGACATTGACTATTAAATATCTGGTGTGGGCACCACACGACTTTCCGAATTACATGACCTATTTAATTTTGTATAACATTTTCGACATATTCAAATTTTGAGCTTTTTAGTTGTTTTTGACATTTTGACTTTGATGACATTTTTGACATTTTTGACATTTTTGACATTTTTGACATTTTTAATTTTTTTTGGATTTTTTGATATTTTTGACTTTTATTTACTTTTTTGACATTTTGACTTTGATGACATTTTTTGACATTTTTGACATTTTTGACATTTTTGACATTTTTGACATTTTTGACATTTTTGACATTTTTGACATTTTTGACATTTTTGACATTTTTGACATTTTTTATTTTTTTTGACTTTTTTTATCATTTGACTTTTTTGGCATTTTCACGTTTTGTCATTTTGACTTTTTATGTTTTTGACATTCTGACATTTTAACATATTGATATTCTGACATTTTAACATATTGATATTCTGACATTTTAACATATTGACATTCTGATATTTTAACATTTTGGCATTCTGACATTTTTACATTTTGAAATTTTGACATATTTACATTTAGGCATTTTCACATTTTCAAATGTTCACAGCTTCACATGAAAATGTAATGTATTATTAATGTATATTTTCGATACCATACTACATTTAAGATGCGACAATTTTCGCTAATTCCGCGCTAGAGTTACGCCACGCCCGCTGACGTCACGCTGACGTCACGTATATTATTAATTATTTGTGATATGAGCAATAGGAAATCGCTATTATTGATAAATCTTCTGTTTTAGTGAACCGATCTTGCTCAAATTTTCACAGGGTCGCCGAAGCGCGGACTCTCACCCGATTTCCAAATTTGGTCGCGATCTGTCGTGCCGTTTTCCCACCGTGAGCGTTAAATGGTGCGGCACAGCGCCTAATTATGCTCCGAGTGTCGTGTTGATTGTGATTCCTTCGCTGTTAGTGAACCGATTGTGCTCAAATTTTCGCTGGATACATCACTGATGTATTCGGAAAGTAAATATCTGGTGTGGGCACCACACGACTTTCCGAATGAAATGACCTATTTAATTTTATATAACATTTTCGACATTTTCAACTTTTGGACTTTTTAATTTGTTTTGTCATTTTGACTTTTATGAGATTTTTTACTTTTTTTGACATTTTTTACTTTTTTTGACATTTTTAATATTTTTGATATTTTTTTGGCATTTTTTACTTTTTTTTACATTTTCGACATTTTTGACATTTTCGACTTTTTTTTGACATTTTTGATATTTTTTAACTTACTTTGAAATTTTTGACACATGAGATTTTGACGTTTTTACATTTTGACATTTTGACTTTTTATATTTTTGGAATTCTGACATTTTAACATATTGATATTCTGACATTTTGGCATTCTGACATATTTACATTTAGGCATTTTCATATTTCACATTTTCAAATGTTCACAGTTTCACATGAAAGTTTAATGTAATTATTAATGTATATTTTCAATACCTAACTACATTTTAAATGCGACAATTTTCGCTAATTCCGCGCTTGATTTACGCCACGCCCGCTGACGTCACGCTGACATCACGTATATTATTTGTGATATGCGCAATAGGAAATCGCTATTATTGAGAAATCTTCAGTTTTAGTGAACCGATATTGCTCAAATTTCACAGGGTCGCCGAAGCGCGGGCTTTTACCCGATTTCCAAATTTGGTCGCGATCTGTTGTGACGTTTACCCACCGTGAGCGTTAAATGGTCCGGCACAGCGCCTAATTATGCTCCGCGCGTGGTGTTGATTTTGATTCCTTCGCTGTTAGTAAACCGAGTGAGCTCAAATTTTCACTGGATCGTCCTGAATAGTGTCCGCAGGTATTTGCCAAATTTGGTCGCAATCTGTTGTGTCGTTTTCCCGGAATTTTGTTCACAGACAGACAGACAGACTGACCGACAGACATACATACCACACACAGACATCGCAAAAATCGGGTTTATTTCGACTATTTTGGGCATAAAACATAACGAAAATTGATTTTTTTTTTGCTAAATGGTACACGTCAACAATACCTTCCTTCTGGTGTAATTTTTTTCCCGGAAAGTTATGGCATATTTCCACAATCTTAGTTTGAAAATGTGAACACGTTTTCGGTAAAACAATACCTTCCTTTACATCAGTGATGTATTCGGAAAGTAAAAAGAGGGTGTTGGATGTATGAAATCGATAGCAAGAGGAACAATTAGGGGAATACCACCGCTTATGTATTGAACTGAAGTCACATGAAGAGAGGTATATACTAAATTATATCTAGTAAGGGAAAGGACGCAACCTATTACGAAAGGAGGCACTAAAATATTCAAAATTTCCAATTTACGACGTTCAAAAGCGGTCAAAAGTTTGACTACCCCTGCTATAGAGAGACAGGTTTATATTCAAGACGCATTGGACAAGGCCCTAGAAGAAAACCACCCGAAGTCAGGACTGATATTTAGTCCTTTTTACCCTATGTAGTCGCAGCACTGCTGCAAAAGATCATACAAATACAATACAAGTCCAAGAAGACCAGTTCGAAAACCAATTTTAAGACGGTGCCACAAACTATTCCGTTTATCGTTTGCTTGTGAACACGCAGCCTGGCAACTACGGCAAATTAGGATCAGTACAGTACTTTAAGATAAAAAGTAGATCTATGTACACAAAAGTTGGCCACCCCTAGTCTAGACCAGTGTTTTTCAAACTTTTTGTTGCACGACCTCCTTTTCCCTTTTGCACATAAACATGTCAGAGCACCCCCTGAAGAATGGGTATGTGTAGAAAAACATCCCGAATGATCTATTATCAAATATTATCTGCGCTCTCCCAAATATTTATCGCAATCCCACTTTCGGAATCACTGTAGATGATGTTTTTTATTTTGCTTTTGTCAATGTATTAAAATAAACTGTGTGTGTGTATTAATCTAAGAAATTAATATTAGGTAAATAGTTAATATCGATCTTGATGAGCAACTATGATCCTCCCTCCTGTTGTCTCGCATAGGAAAGCTTCCTCCTCTGAGGTATTAGCAGTATTAGTAGGTCACAGTCATAAATTAGGTGGTATGATGTTTGATCTCCTCTATTGTATATTTTCGGAACCATTCACTATTTAAGTTCGTTCAATTAATACTAATAGTGATAATACCTATTTACACCGATTTTACCCAGAAATAATTAAACCACATCGATTTTAAACGACGATATTTTGTAATTATATGTACCTATTACTATATATTTAAATTTTTTAAATATAATTTTATTAATATAATCAGCATTACTTCTTAAATGTATTGCGTTACTAAATTACATTAATCAAATACATCAATATCACGGTGATTTTTGCGGGAAATTTTCACAAATAATCTCAACCCCAAATAATCTCAAGCCCAAATTAAATTGTCATTGTCATTGAAGAGTTTCCTCGCATATATGTTTCACATGTTAGCATACATCGGATTAATTTAATTTAAAATAATGCTAAAATTTATCACATAATGAAGTCATTAAAAATGTTTGTATAATGTACAACTTATTTTAATATGTATACTGTGGTATACTATAGGCACTAATATTCATATTACAACGTAATTTATTTTCCATACCATTACCATGAATACTAGAAGTGAATATATATTCACTTCTAGCAGTATGTTTTGTGTGGGGGAACATACCGGTAGCTTGCTGGCATTGACCACGTATCTCTAGACGCAAGGTGAAGTCGGCTGAGAAAAGTATGCCCAATATTATATTGCACCAATATTGCACTTGTGAGAGATATATGAATTTTATTTACTTTTTAATAAATACGCACGAATTGAGGATTTTCTTGTCAAGCATCAGGTTGGGGGATTTAAACTAGACTAGAGCGTATTTTGGTAATTAGTTTATTTTTGAGATTTATGTTACGTCTAATTTAATGTAGAAATTTTGGATAGTTAAACCATAAAATCGCTTCTATACACTAGAATTTGAAATATAAACAAAAATGCGTACTACACCGTACAAAAAGACAGCAACACGATTATTCGACCGTAGCGCCAAATTTTCCCTAGGGATGTAGTTTGGAAACTCAGCGACGCGCGAAATGGTGGGATATAAAAATTACTCGTGTCCGTCTAGAATTATTTTTTCTTAGTGAAATTATTTTTCAGTAAAAAAATAATAATTGTTTGTCTTGTTGGTTCTAGATTATTTAGTTATAGGATTTAGATAGAAAAAACACTTTATGGCTAACAAATTTTAGTATTATAAATAAAAATAAATTCAGATTTAAAAGTTAATTCATATTCTGATTTTGCAGAAATTTTACTTGGAGTTGGAAACATGAAAACAAAATTTACATTAATATATTAATCATTAGCACGATTATAGTTGACACACTTACCGTATTATCATTCTTAGCTCTGGCAAATTCTGGATTAATATGAAATAATATAAAATGGAATTAATTTATATTATTATAGAAATTGTATGAAAGTCTTACCTTTCTCGATAAGATAGGCTTGCTTACAGGGCATTCAACAAATTAAAACCCATTAAAGAAATTATTTGACCTAACCTGAACAACAACAACAATAACAATAATAATCAATAAAAATAAAAATAATAAAAATACAGCAATATAAAGATATAAATATAATATATAAACAAAACTATAACATTATTAACAAAAAAAATATAAACAATATAGAAAACATGACTTGATTTAAACAATATTTACAAATATAATATACTATTATTACAGAAAATAATGAAAAAGTAAATTAATGGCAATTTAAAGTGCTTTGAATTTCGTCATCTTATTTTTATGTCCTAAGAATTTTGCACACTCGATTATGAAGAAAAATAGAAGCTAATATTGGGGAAACAATTTGGATTTCGTAGCGGCTTAGGGACAAGGGATGCTTCGTTTTCGGTACAAGTTCTAGTTCAGAAATGCCTTGGCCAATAGAAAAATGTCTTTGCATACTTTATAGACTACGAAAAAGCATTTGATAACGTAAGACACGACATCCTAATCAGCCAACTCGGCCTCGACAGCAAAGACAGCAACATCATCAAGAAACTGTACTGGAACCAAACAGCTCAGATCAAGATTGGAGAGCTCGCCCCGGAGGAAATTAAAATTTAAAAAGGTGTGAGGCAAGGATGCATTTTGTCACCAACTCTCTTCAACCTGTACTCCGAAGAAATATTCCAAAATGCCCTGGATGAAGTCGACATAGGAATCAAGATCAATGGCAAACGACTCAACAATATTCAGTACGCAGATGATACCATGGCTCTCGCTGACAGTTTAGAAGACCTCCAGTTTCTCATGGTCAGAATAAACCAAGAAAGCAAAGAGTATGAATATTCTGAAAACAAAGACAATGGAATAGGGTTAATAATGCTGTAATCACCTTAGGTGGACGCCAGGTTAATGAGATCAAAAACAGAATTGAAATTGCGAGAGGAAAATTTCAGAAGATCAACAAACTATTGTGCAATCGTGGATGGACTCAATGAACCAACTAGAGGCGTTCGAGATGTGGATGTACCGCAGACTGTTGAAGATACCATGGGTGGACCGTGTCACCAACGAAGAAGTACTCCGGCGGGCCGGTAAATAATAATTGCTGACCATAGCGAAACAACGAAAAGCAGCATATTTCGGTCATATCTTCCGAAACGTATAAGTATATATAAGTACAATCTCATGCAACTTATCTCTGAAGGCAAGATGGAGGGAAAGCGAGGAATTGGACGATAAAAGTTTTCATGGACGCGTAACCTCAGGCAATGGTTTACACTCGCGAGGTGGCTACACTGATTCGGTGCGCGCAAAATAAAGAACAGTACCACATGATGGTCGCCAACCTTCTGTAAAGAGAGGGCACCAAAAGAAGAAGATTTTTATGTCCTGAACTTACATCTTGAAAATCTTGGAATTTTTGACATATCTGTAATTTATAATTCAAAACAGATTTATCTAAAATTGATTCTTCATATACATGCCGTTCAGTCACATCTACATAATATAAATATGATTTACATGTTTGGAAATCAGGTACATTGATGTTTCTTAAAATATATCCAGCAATATATGCCGTTTTTTGCACCTCAATAATATAGTCACCATCATTAAAGGCGCTTTCGTATAGTATGGTTTATCATTGCTAGTCGCCCCCGTGGCGCGCAGTAAGCTCAGGTCATGCGGCCGTGCGCCGCCGGTTGTAAGGGCCGTAGCATTATGCGCATCGGAAGCGGCAAATAGAACAAGAAACAATAAGCCCGTACCAGCCCAGAATGATAAACGAAAGGCACTTATGTGTCACAGATTTATATTCCATAAAGTCACATACATTCTCCTCTTGTACATCAGATTGGCTTTGCACAAAAGTTGTGAAATCTTAAAGCTGATTACAAGCATCATCTTCCAAATTTCCCAATCTAAATGGCACAGCCAATTTGTTAACAACAACAACAGTTTTCAAAGCAGCTACAAATTGATGGCATGTTGGATTGGTATTTGTAATACCATGTTGTCTTACTATTCCAAACAAATTTTCTAAAGGATCCTGATTGAATGATCTCAAATTTAATCTCTTAAAACCTGCTTCATTTAATTTCTTCCACAAATTATTAACTGATTGAAGGGCTGTTCGCCATCCCTTTATAAAGGAAAACTGTTTAGTGACGTTTCCCCTGTGGCCAAACTTTTAGAAAAATAGGTTTCTTCTTAAAGATGATTCTTCGTTCCGTCTGTCAACATCTTGATCCGCGCACAATTTCAATTGTGAACTGATCAAGCAATTGGCTTGGATATTTTTTTAATTCCACGAGACAAGACAAACCCGCAGATGAATCGTTGAAACGAACGGATTTGATCGCGACGAGCCTTCCGTACCTTTTGCGCGTGCGTTTATGGATTCGGTCGTAAAAGTCGTTGCCGCAAATAAATCCGACGGACTGCTGATTTCCCACTGATTTAGAGGGTTTGCATCTACGAAGTAGAATGATTCTAATTCGTTGGTTTGCATAAAGAGTGTTTGTGGGAGCCGCGAATTGCAACAATGGTGACCGCATAGCGACATCAAGGTTGCCTACAAATAATATTAATTTTCTATTTCCTTTCGACAGCGTTGCAATCTTAGTTGTACAGACTATAAGAGTGCAACGTTATCCCGTATCTCTCTTTCCATGGCTAAGTTGCAAATTCTGCAAATTTAAGTCGTACTGCGTAATACCATACTAACTACATTATTTACTTAAGCCATATAATATACATGCCAACATGTCAACAAGTGAGTGCGTTCAACAAGAATTGTGTAGTTATTGCAAACAAACTGCGTACACTAGAAAACTATTATGCATTGGGTGCGACCAAGCGTGCTCTGATATTTGCCAGGAACGCATTGATAAAACAAAAATAAATGTAAACATACATTACCAAAGAAAATTGCAGTTAATGCAAGATCTTCTGACCGCAAAGGAGAAGATTATCAAAGATAAAGAACACATCATCCATCTAAGTGATTTATTTATTGCCGATTTACAGCAGAAATTAAAGAATTGTCCAGGTATGTATTTATGCAATGCTTTTAGTCATAATAAATAATTCAATGTTTTGAAATGTTGCGAAATCAAATGTTTTGATGATCGACCTGTCATTTATGTGTCGTCGTTAGTTCGAATTCCATGTTGGGTGTAAATTCAGGAATCATTATATCTTCTATCTTCTATCGCAAATTCCCGTCAAAGGCCGTCCGCTTTTATATCTATCTATCTATCTATCCCCGTCATCCTTGTAGACGTCGGGAAAAATATAACGGAAACTAAGGCTCCGTTGGGAAAAACTGTGGGAACGTGAAAAGCCGGGAAAGCGATCGTATAGAAAAAATGAACTGTCATTTTGTGCGCGCTAAAAAGCCAAAGAAAAATCGGCGTATTTTTTAAAAATGGCAACCAGTAGGCGTGTACTGCCGGAAAAGTGCAAAAATAAAATATGAAATTGTTCCGAAAAAAAAAAGAGTTTGAGATCATTGGATAGATCATCGCAAACTGCCCGATAGAACTTAAATTATAATTGCTCTAAATTTACCAGCGAAGCTGCAACAAACAAATGCAAAATTTCCGTAAATGTCACAAACTATCCTCCGATACGTCAAAGCAGGGGTCGTATTAGAAGTGACAAGACCCTGAAACAAAGTCATTTGATTCGAAATATAGTCTATATGACGTGAAAAATAAAACCGGTAAAGCTTGACAAATTTTTCGAAATTTTATTTCATGATAGAGAGTTGTTCTTGATCTCATGTTGTAGGTTCTTATTCCTAATACCTCTGTTGTGACTTTGATAGTTTTGAAATTGAAGAAAAGTTTGTTGATGATTGGATCATAGAAGGATTGCCTATGAATCGAAAACGATTTTTTGGAGGGAAAAAGGAGAATCTTTAAAGAAGATAGTTATCAAGAAATCATGTTTATTAAACAGTGTTAGAGGGAGACATTGCTTTTAAATGTCAACTTGACACATTCTATATGGATTCTGTGAAAACATTGATATAAATCGTAATTATTTCATAAATGCCTTAGAGTACCCAGGAATAGATATTTGATCTTAGTCTATATTACAAATCTTCTGACGCTCACAAATTTATTCGTAATCATTTGAAAGTAGTAAGTGCCCGCAATTTCGACTTCATGGATGAATATATAATCTAAAAAATCAAAGAGAAGGTTGCAACAATGAATAATTAGGAACGACAATGTGTATAATTGGTTGATAAAATTTAATAATAAAAATGTATAAATTATAATCAATACAGAGAACCACTTGGCATCATTCGATAAAAAATAAGAGTTTTGTGAACAATATTTGAGATTACATTATAGCCTAGAATGCTTGTTTTGATCAAGGAGCAAGCAATCGAAAAACATTACAATTATTACCAGTTACCACAACCACATCTTCTTTTAAGATTAACACTGATCGATCTATGCTTATTATCCACCACATTTATTTAAGTCACTAAGAAAATACTTTTTAAATTATAAATTGACATTCTTTATATATGGTTAACTAATTTCTTGAAATTAGTTAGTATCAACATAAACAAAGTGACACATTTAGGGCAATGATAAAAATAACACTTATGCACACGGACCCTAATTATATACAAAATGTGTGTGTTAAATATGCTACAGTATTTAGCAACTCGGTTTCGACCGCTATTAAAACTGCTTCTGCCACCAGTTAGATGAAATCTGCTACAGCAATAGAAACAGCAGATTTCTTAAGAAGAATTAATGAAATATTTGATTCTCTACATTTCAAAGTTATAAAATTACAAAAAGCTATTTATTTGTTTAATAATATAGAAATATTTAAAGAAAACCAAAAGCGTGGCAACATTTATCTTATTGGTCGATTTAAGGTAACCAGTTTTAATATTTCGGAGCTGTAGAAGTACTTCAAACTGAAAATATCAAATACTTGTTAACCAATCGAATCAATATCTACTTACTAATGATTTTCGGTTATTATAAACAGAGGTAGATATAATCCTAGTCCAACACACCTTTTTGTGTATCACATTAACATAATACTTTTGTAAAACTTCAATGCCCGATTCAAACAAATTGTGAACCATATTATTCTACTCTGTTATATACTCTGAAGGAATCATCAATCAATACAATTTCAATCAATATTGAGAAAACGTCTCCTATATTTCATTCTATGAATGAAATGAAGATAGAACAAGTGGTAGATACACCACATGAGGATTCCATATATCATGTAATTTTGGAGATATGCTCTATTTGATTCGGGTTGTTTAATCTTTAAGCAAAACGATTTCTTGTGAATTGTGTAAATCTAAAAAACAAAATTCTGATTTAATGCGAAATCAATTACTAATTTTCAATAGAAATTATGATATATTTCTTATGAAGATATATTTTCTTATGAAGTATAATCTTTAAAATTAGCAACTTATTTATAAAATTTTGGCGAATTTGAGAAACACAAATTGTGGATAAATGAAACATCTACAGAATATTTTACTGTCCGAGGCAATGAACTTAATTACGATAAGTAAAAATATTTTGAATTGTGGTTGAATTGTCGCGTGTTAACTATATTATTTTGTTGTTTCTGGAAATACGTGTGTGTATGTTAATTAATTCGTTAATATCCTTGTTATGTATTCAGTCTAATACTCAAAAAAGATTTTATTTTCTATATATTTCTATTATCGTTGGAATATTTAAATTTTTGTAGGATGATCTCGGCTCAAACAAAGCAAATGATTGATAAATAAATTTAAAAAAATTGAATTTTTAACGTAAAATGAACAGAAGATTATTTCTTCATTGAGATGAACAATTCTCCGTTTTGTATAATCTGTAAATGTTTTTAAATATAATGTTAAATGACATTATTGTATGTGGCAGCAGGCAAATATTATCGTGATATGTGTCGTAAAGTTATTGATTTGAAGAAAAGTCTCTCGATTTACTAAGTGATATCAAGACGTTTATGAAATCGAATGATAGACGTGTGCAAGAACTTGATGATAGAACTGGCTGGTATATATATTCGCATTTCAATACGTTGGCCGTACATAATTATTTGAATGGGCAGAAATACTCAAGTCTTAATCCTCGATTTGATACGGGAATTTCAACAACGATTTAAGGATTTTGGAATTAATAAAGCATTATTATAGTATTTTTACTCCATTTTTGGTAGATATAGATTGCCACCGAATTTTCAAATGCGGTGCGGTGCAATCTGATATAAAACAAAAGGATATATCTGACCATGTAATGTTGATTGTATTTTATGAATCTTGTCTACAACAGACAAATTGTCCACGTTACATAATTACACCCTCTTCATGGCATCCCTTTTCGGCAGCGCCTACATATGTAAACACATCTGTTCAAGAACCATACGAACAGTAAGACTCAAAATAGGATATCTGATGAACATCTGGAGAACTTATTAGGAATTTCTACTACATCCATTGCACCAGTTATCGACACATTATCGTTGCATCGATAGGCCAAGTATCGCGATAGTTTTTTATACATATGTTCTTATTGGTATGTATAAATAATTATTTATGTCTTAGTAAAATGTATTCAAATATAGTATGCTTAATTATCTACGATTTTGGTTGATTTTAATTACAATATTTGAACTGCGGCTACAAACACTGTCTACTATGACAATGTGGCCCCGAACATCGAACAAATTTGACAACCATGCTTTATATAGTATCTTTATGTATTGTCATTGAATTATGATCATTGATGATTCAAAGTCTCTTTGAAAGAATTTTTGTATTCTTTTAGAGACATGCTGCTTCATTTAAACCAAATTGATTTGCAATAACACTCGTAATGTTAATACAAATTCATCATTTTTTGAATGGCATCGTTATTTATTCTGAATATACCGATAGCCGTTAGGGAACGTTGTTGGTTACAACATGACAGCTCTGCAGTTACATAAGTAGTAGTGCTAGGAGGGTATGGGATCACTGTTCGAACTTTTTTTAAGAAGGAGAGTGAGTTAGACCTGTTCAAAAACCTTATAAATAAACAGGATTTGGAACAGGTTAAACAGGTTTTTGAACAGATTGAAGAGGTTTTTGAACAGGTTGACAGGTCGAACTCACTCTCCACCTACCGAGTTCAAAAAGAGGTACCATACCCTCCTAGCAGTACTATTATCTATAGGATAGGATTTACACTCAACGCGTAGAACACTTTATTAATTATTTCATGCAAGTTGTTCGCGTAATTTCACATTATTAATCATTGCTTAATTTATTTTACCTTGTCTCTTTTATACATTATATGCATATACAAATGATACTTATATATTTCTCATAAATCCAAAATCTATTGAATGCTTAAATCGTTACACTTATTACGTATAAGTAGGAAGTCAACATATAATTACCATTTTCAGGAAACAAATAGAAAGACTGATTTAAAATGAAAGTGAAACAGAAATGTGTCCCTTTGACGGTTGACATTGAAAACGCACATGACGTAACCTCTCTCACGCTTCCGCTGTGTCAAGATATATTCGTACCGGCCACAAAATATGCTACATATGGCAACTAAGCATGTTGATATTACTTCGGATTTCGACCGACAGATGCTAACAGGCATCTGGTGTTCGAAGACTTTTTTGCCGTCAAAATGCTCCATAAGATTAAACGTCTAGGTGACTTTTTAGTCAATGGTATAATCATGGCTGTATCCCACTCCTGTGGCATTTGTCTTCTCTTCATACTTGTGAAATTAGGTGGAATATTTCTGCTATTAGTTAGCCTTCTTTGTATAATTAATTGCAAGGTTATCTGCGTCGATTGCCTTGTTGATGTTTAACTTTCGGATTGCCCTTTCTACTTCCGCTATGGTAATTTCTGGTTCCATGGGGTCTGCTGTTTCTATAGGTCCCTATTCTTGCCTCTCCATCCTGATTGGTTAGTTTAGGATGGTCTCGAAATATTGTGCCCATATTTGTAGAATTTTTGTTAGATCCATGCATAGCCCCGTGTCGTATCGCGTTGCGGCTGACCTTGGTTGAAACGGTCTACGCATCTGATTTACCTTTCGGAAAAAGATTCTACCTTCGTTCTATTGGTTATCCTCGACTAGTTTATCTATTCTTTCCCTGAGGTACTGGGAATTTTATTTCTGCAACTTTCCTCGCTTCCTTAAATTCTTCCTCCTTCACTCTTGTCTTTCGTTGTAAGTAAATTTCTCTTCTCCGTTTCCTCGCATTGCATGCTTTCTTACATTTTTCGTCATACCAGGTTTTATTTCTTTCTGTTTCTGACGATACGTTCTTTCCAATATAATAATATGTTTTCAATATGGTTAGCTACCCTTCCTCCCGGTTCCACATGCATGTTAAAAATATCCTTAAAGACATAAAAATATTTGAAAATATAAATTATTCATATAAATAAAATTTAAGATCTCAAGGTGATTCATAGCATTGCGTAAAAAATATTGTGTAGATTTTATTTCGTCAAGTAGTGAGATACCATCTTCATCACTACAGTCATCAGTGAGTAGCTATACTCACTGATGACTGTAGTGATATATATGTAGATGAGAGTATTACGGATGCTAATCCGTAATACTCTCATCTACACATTCGTAATATTCTCATCTACATATTCATAACGAAAGTGTCTTCTTTATCGTAAATTATCGGGGAAAACTGGTTTAACATCGAGAAGTTTTGTAATTTGAGATGCAGAACAATACGCCCGGAGCAGCAAATAGTGATTCATGAAAACAGCTGACTGGGTTTTCTCATGCTGGCTTAAAATATAAGACAAATGTTGCCAATCTTTGCATTCTATTTCATTATTTATGTGCGACTTGAAATAGAATAGAATTGGAATTTGGAAATTGAGTATACCAACCAGATTTGCTTTGCTTGCTGACATCTGGAAAAGTGTACACAATGTTTTATTTGAAAATATATGTAATAACCGCCAATATTTCAGTCTCACAGCGGCAATATCAGCTGATATGTAACTGGCGCCCCGATGTAATTTTCAGTTTAGCCCCCTATATGTAATATCTTATAGAAAACTCTGAATGTACAAAAAGACCCGTTGACATCAGTTACAAATATGTTGGATCTTCTCCTATAGTTCAATAACAATAAACAAACAAGTTATAATGTTATAATGATATTGAAAAAAAATAGTCAAGACGGGTCGGAGTTCCTTGCTAACTATGTTAAGCCGGCACAACGCACAATTTTCACCTAGTTGCGGCGAGCCTGGAAATGTTTAAGAATATTTCCATTACCACACATAATAAAACCGAAATGCTCAAAATTAGAAGAATCACTAAATCTACAGGGAATATTGTAAAAAATATATTTTAATCAACAAGAAATGAAGTATCGAGAGTGACCAACTGAAAACCCATTTAATCGATAAAGTTGACCTTAAATCAACTCCACAAATATCTCCGAATTTAAAATGAAATTAAAGGACTTAATTTTCAACGACATCCCAATGGAACCAATCTTCAACATTCCGGAAGAAGAAACACAGATTTTTCAAGTACTCACCGATCTTTTACATCCTAATATTTTAATTTGGAACCTATATAATCATCAAGAAATTCGACAAGTGGGAAAATCCATCCATCTTCATTTTAATGAGGGAGGAGTTATATTTGTTAATTCCAATACTAATGATGCTAATGACTCATAACAATCGTCAAAACCTCGGTGCCATGAGATAATATTCGACAATCGGTATGCAATGAAATATCAGTTACATAGGCCGCGAGCACCCGGCAACCCACATCAAATCGGTTGTTGTTATTTGTTATTATATTACTCATTGCACATGCATATATTTGTTTATACTTTTGTAATTCTACCTCCAATAGACAATCTGTAACGTACTTGCGAAATACTTAGATTTTACATCAATCAGTTATAATTTGTACTTGGTAGAGAATAAACGTCTTTTTAAGAACCTTAACCCGGATAACCGAAATATAATTCGTATGGATACTTATGAGAGGAAATATATCTATCCATCTTAAAAATGTAGCGTTAATTTGAATTGCATTACAATTATCCCTAAAACTTAATGCTTAAATAGTACATTTATTATATATATATATATATATATATATATATATATATATATAAATTTACATTCAAAGTATATGTGAGAATTATAGTGTAAATGCGTAATTAATATTTAGATAATAATACATATTCTGATACTTTTTAAATACGCAACAAAATGCGAATAAGAAATATAAACATCGCACTTATATGTGTTTTTTGTTAAGGAATTCTGGTCATCGCCTGGCGATCACATCAGTGACATCAGTGTAAAACCATTTCCTGTATATTTTATTATTATATATAATATAGTGTTGTACACTTAAGTGTCCAAATATGTATAGATGTTTATACATAGAATAACTATTATTAATAACACGTTCGTAATATCCATTGCTATACAATAACCACTATTGAGACATATATTTGCACTAATATTACTTGATATAGTATTTATTTGATAAAGACCATATACGATTTCCATTCAACGAAAACCCCACACACAACGACGGAGTTCTGGTGTTTGGAAATACCGGAAATGCCGCAATTTGATTAAAGCGATTTTTGGAATGAATGATCACAACCATTAGTTTTTTATGTTACTAACTAAATTCTTAATATTCATCGGACATGCTCAAAATTAAAAAAATATTAGTAAGACCATTAACAGTAACTAGTTTTGAAGCTATCAGTTAGTTAGTTTTTATTCGATAGTTTAGATTTTAGTTGGTGGCATTTATTCGATAGTTATAGAACTATCGATAGACCGATAGTTTCACAACTATCGATAGTACGATGGTTTTTAGCCTATAGTGTCCACTAATACATATTTACTGTACGAAAACGTACATAAAAAATGGTAAGGAAGATTTTCCAGAGCTATTTGTAATTTTTCAACAACCAATTGAGGAATCTAAAGGTAATGCTAAAATTGCCTTCGAAGGGATGATGGGTTACATTCAAAGTTATCATAGCCTTGAAAAAAAAACTTCGCTGCAGATTTTAGTACAGATACAAATATTTGAGTACTTGTAGATGAACGGTTACCATATAATCAAGATGGCGAAAACGTATGTGATAAAGATGTTTGTCTGATCGTAAGAGAAAGATGTAATCCAGAGAGTAAACAAGAACCTGATAAAATTCTTACACACCCCATAGAAACTGATAACCAATCGGTAAGTATTTACTAGAATGTTTTTCGAAGCGCAATTTATAAATATTCTTTTAGTATGTTGAGATACCAATGATAAAGGTTGAAACTGAGCAATTGTTAATAGAAGATAATGACGAAAGTAAAGTGGAAGATGATCCAAAGCCATTTGTAATTCCACAGCAACCAAATGATGAAAGTAATGCAAAAAATGCATTTGAAAGCGACGATGGGTTAGATTCAAAGTTACCATACCCCTACAATGAAAGTAATAAAAACCTACGCCGGATATTTTTTTATAGAACAACTATTTGATTATTTCTAGATCAACGGTCACCATATAAAAATAACCATGGCACGAAAGTATATGATAGAGATATTCTTCTAGCTCTAAGAAATGATCCAAAGAGTATACAGAAACCTGATAATATTCCTACACAACTCATAGCAAATGATAACAAATCAGTAAGTTTTTACTAGAAAATTTATTAAATGAAACTTATAAATATTCTTTAGAGTGTTGAGATACCAATGATAAAGGAAGATTTTCCAATGCCGTTTGTAGTTCCACAGCGACCAAATGATGAAACTAAAAGTAGTGCTAAATTTGCCTTTGAAAGTGATGATGGGTTAGATTCAAAGTTACCATACCCCTACAAAGAAAGTAATAAATACGATCACTGGAAATTTCTTTACAGAACAAATACAAATATTTGATTATTTCTAGATCAATGGTCACCATATAATAAACATGGCAAGAAAGTATATGATAGAGAATTTCTTCTAGCTTTAAGAAATGACCCAAAGAGTATGCAGAAACCTGATAATATTCCTGCTCAGCTGATAGCAAATCATGATAAATCAGTAAGTTTTTACTAGAAAATTTATTGAAATTAAACTAAATAAATATTCTTTTAGGGCATTGGTGGTAAAACTCTTTTCACATCGGTATTTTCAGGGTTTAATTTCCCAGACAACACTCAATCACAAAAAGAGGAACGTTTTTGATTATTTTATATACACTAATATTCGATAAAAGTTAACCGATGTCACCCCCTCTAAATTACCATCCGCTAATTCCGAGCCGCGCCGTAATATTTGCCGGTGTACAGTACAATTGTCAAAAGTGATATATAAAATCCAAACTTTGCGGAATTGTTTTTTACGCCCTACAAACCATATGTTGCGACGCAAATTAATTATTTTGAAAGTGATTCAGACCTAGATACATCTAATTGTTACTCGTATATAATACTTACAATATCAAAAACTTGTATTTAACATTTTAAAATGGTGTTTTCTCAACTAGTAGAGTAATATGTTATATAAAAATTGCAGTGGCAACTTATATAATAGTGTAAATTATATAAAGTTATAGCCAATTATTGATTTTATATTTGTGAGTTTGATCACAAAGGTGCACTGAGAAATTAGTATACAGTATACTAGTATAGTAATGATCATTATTCGGGCCAAGCAATATGCCTTTAAGTGATTAGCATGCAGTAGAGTACCCTATACAGGGTGTTTCGGGAGGAATGTAGAATATTTTGGGAGGACCATTTTAATTTAAAAAAGTTCATATCAACATGTGTCCAATTCGTAATGCTTAGAAAGATACAACAAATAGTAGTCTAGTTGAATATGACAATTCAAACCTGATGAAGTTCAAAAGTTTTTATTGGTACTTTCACGAAACTGCGTGATAATGGAGCAGTACCCAGCAGTCATATTACTTCTGAACGTGCAAATGGATAAAATGTAAACGAAGGTAATCGGCTGAAATGCTCACGTTTATTGGCCACTAAATTCCACGGAACTTAACGCTTTAGATTTTAGCTTTTGGGGTTGGCTTTAACATTCCATCAGCTATATCTCTGTACCCTTAATAATTGGACACCTGTTTATATGAATTTTTTTTAATTTAAAATGGTCCATATTACCAACTCCTAAATATTGGATATTTCTCCTGAAACACCATGTGTAGTACAGCTTATGTCTGCGGATTCATAATAATCTAAAACTATATCACTAGGTTGCTCCTAGGGACATTCATAAGTATATAATTGGTCATACTACCAAAGACGAAATATCTAGAATTACAATTAGATCTAGACTAAAGTATATTAATTTAAATGAAACAGAAAATGCGTGGAAGCCAGCTTCAATAATAACCGGCATAACAATAGATGATATCAAGACTCAGGTAAATATATTTCTTCTAATATTTGTAATTACAATCCAACAGACTTAATGTATGTTAAGTCTGTGTTGGTGTATACTATATAAAAAGTAAGTAACACCATGGCTTTCATTGTACTCGCATAATGTAATATCTATTTTAATTTATTAATACTAATTAGTAACGTTTTGTTTATTTTAGAAGTTGTATAAAAAAGTACGTGGTATTTTAAACAAGCTAACTCAAAAAAAGTTTGAGACGTTAGTTAATCAATTCAAGTTGCTGACAATTGATACCGCAAATAGATTGCAAGGTGTAATCGATATAATATGTGAGAAGGCTGCAGTTGAACCGAAGTTTGGTGTTACATATGCTAAAATGTGCAAGGAAATAATTGAGATACAGGTACCTTATGCACTCGGCAGCAAGAGGATTGTTAATTTTAGAAAGTTGCTTATCACAAGTTGTCAAATGAAATTTGAAAAGACCTATAATGAAGAAGGCAATCACAGTGAAAGAGTTAACTTGATTGAAGAGTGTGCTGATCCAGTAAGTTTTAAATAAATAAATATAATTTTATGTTACAATTCTTTGGTTTCTAGGGGAAGAAAAAAGTATTAATTGAAACATTAAGTGAAGAAAAGAGGCAGTTACGTATGAAATCAGTTGGATATATTAGATTTTTAGGTTTATATAATGTATAATGTATTTTCTTGTTACATATTTGGCCTTTTAGGTGAACTGTTTAATCAAGGATTGCTCACTAATGGTGGTATGTTGAAATGTGTCGAACTTTTAATCGTTAATAGAGATGATGAATCATCTGAATGCCTTTGTAAATTACTAGTGAATATTGGCAAGAATTTGGAAGATAATAATATAGATCTTCAAGGCATAATAAACCAGATGAGGGAAACTATACAAGACTCAAAGAGTTCAAAAGTGAGTAGCAGGGTCAGGTTTATGTTACAAGATGTAATTGATCTTCGAATCAATAAGTGGATACCAAGAAGGCAAGATGCAAAAACTATTGATCAAATTCAGAAAGAAGCTGAAAATGAACAGCTCACTATCCAGGTACTTGAACTTAATATTTGATTAAAACCATCCTTTACCTATTTCATACTTGTAGGCGTTAAATTCTGGTCCCATGACTCCACGAAGAGATGATAACCGAGGTTCTCCACAAAACTCTGATCGTAAACGCGGTGGTCGTAATGTATCCGATGATGGCTGGTCAACTGCTCCAATACGTAGTAAAAATATTACATTCTCTGTACAAAGTGATAAGCTCAAAATTAAGCAGCCTCTTGGTGATGAACCATTAGATAGTTCAGAAATGTTTCGCAATTGGACACGTGGTTCTAATGTCAAAACTAGTGCTACAAATTATACGAATAAGTATGATGAATTAGACATGGATATAGATAATAAAACAATGAATCGATTTAATAAAAGAGATACATATATTTCGAAAGGCTCTAGTATGGAGCGAGAGTATAATAAACAATATGATAGTGGTGGTTCTAGATCTACTTCTCAACATATACAATACATGGCCAATACAAAAAACATGGCCATTCGAACAATTATTGCTCAGCGCCTTGCAAATAGCAGGTCACAGAGAATGCCTGTGGTTGAACCAGTTGTTAATAGACTTACTCCTGAACAATTAGAAAGGAAAATTAAGAACATTGTTGACGAATATGTTAATGATTGTAGCAGCTTGACTAGATCTGCTTCTCAACATAGACAATTTGACAACATGCCCCGTCGAACAATTACTGCTCAGCAACAATTAGAAAGGAAAATTAAGAACATTGTTGACGAATATGTTAATGATTGTAGCAGCTTGACTAGATCTGCTTCTCAACATAGACAATCTGACAACATGCCCCGTCGAACAATTACTGCTCTACACCTTGCAAATATCAGGTCACAGAGAATGCCTGTGGCTGAACCAGTTGTTAATAGACTTACTCCTGAACAATTAGAAAGGAAAATTAAGAACATTGTTGACGAATATGTTAATGATTGTAGCAGCTTGACTGATACAGTAGATGACATCAAAAATTCTATTGATAGTTCATCCTTCGAGCAACTAATTACTGTTGCGTAAGTATAAAATTACTATTAATTTAGAAACTTTATTAATAATGGATTTAAATAGGTATAACTCAGAAGTGGAAAGATCGAAAAGAGCTAGAGTTAAAACGGGTGGTTTAATTGCCCATTTAATATCAGCAAATATTATTCCAATGAACACATACTGTACAGCCCTGGAAAATGTTTTTGCAATTGCAGATGATTTGCTTGTTAACATTCCTAATATATGGGATTATTATGCAGAATTATTATGTAAGTTATATTTTCCATCAATGACTTTCTTTTCTTCAATGTAAGTTTATATTTTAGCTGATCCAATTAATAAAAGTGTATTACCACTTGCCATGCTGCATAAAGCCTGTCATCAAATTATTGCATCTGGACATGGTTCCAAAATTGTAACTGCTGTATTTAAAATTGTTCTTGAAGACAAAGGACCCAATTTGCTGTTAAGTATATGGAAGGCTTCCAATTTAACTTTAGAAGACTTTATGCCAGCTGACACTGTAGATAAATTTATTACCCAAAATGTAAGTACATCTGAATAAACCATGCATGCAAAATCCATTATGAGTTTACAACAATTTAAATAATTTTGGCCCTGTCTGAATGCGTGTACTGCATGTTTTATTTCTGGGTAAAGATATACCAGAAGCTGGAGAGATCATTCTTATCATCTGGTCCATCTTTATGTTTTCTAATTGATTGTGGAAGGCCTTGATATAAATTTCATTATATAATTGGTATTTCTTAGATCTTATTTTAATACTCTATATGTTTTTAGCATTTCGAATTTTTAAAAGGAAGCAGTGGTAGTGGTGCCTACCCACAAAGTAATTTAACTTATAGCCAAGTGTATGATAAACTAATCCAATTTATACAAGGAAAGACTGTAAATGATGATATTAATAAATGGATTCAGGTAAATATATATTAAATATAATTATTTTATTGTATTGCAATTCCAGCTCCATGTTAATAAATTAAATTTTTAATGTGGCGTTTTATATTGCATATATTAATATTCTATATTTCCTACGTTTCAATAAGTGTTATTGTTGTAACATCAAATTAAGATACATTTTCACTTTAGCCATACTTTGTGTGATATTGTCTAGATTACTTTTGCTAAATCATGTGTTTATTTCAACAGGCTAATCTTGGGGACCGAGTTACTGATAAGAAATTCATCAGGGTGCTTGCCACAGCTTTTATTGAAACTTCCATAAACCAGAATAAATTGGATGTTGATAATTTGAGGAATATTTGCCATCCAATGTTGCTGTTGTACATCAATAATAATCCAGAGTTTGAATTGCAGTGCTTGTATGCAATTCAATCAATAGTGAATAAATTGGATCATCCAAGGGGTAAGTTTAATCTATTTGTTTTTATTCATTTACATTTACATCCTCATCATTATTACTTTCGTGACATCTTATGTCCGTCACATGTAGGTTTTGGTATTACACTGAGCAACTACATGTCAAAATCTGTTGCTTGCAATGATTGCACGCGCATTAGTATTAGTTTTGAATTTATTATATTACAGAATTTTAATTTTTGGAACCTAATTAAAGCTCAAAAATTAATTAAGTTGAAACTATGGATGTTGCATGGTATAAAAGTCGATTGAACAACTTCGGCATCAGTTTTTTTTGAATTATACTATTTATTACTAGTGAAATAGACTTGTAGGGCGTTTGGTAATCAGTCTTCAATCTACATGTTTTGTCAAACATAGAAATTGTTTATGAATATTTTAAGCTGAAAAGAGAACATTGCATATATTGTTTTATTCTATAATTGAATAGAATTGTCATGTTCATTCACAATAACATAAACATTTTGTCAAGAAAAACTTCTAAGCTCATTACCCCATATTTACTGTAACCTTTAAATCTTAAACTGAAATGTGATTTGTGATATTTCACCCACAATGGGTTTTAATGCTCACTCTAGAGCAGGAGTGGCCAAACTTGACATCTTTGGCGCACAGTTTTTTTTTTAAATTATAGTCTGTGGTCTAACAACATCAAGTGATCATAAGAAAAGCAGTAATTTAAAGCTAAAAATATGTTAATATTTCAAATAAACATAGGTAATACTAATACATATTCAATATAAAGTTATTATATAAAAGATAATAATGTTTTCTTCTCACAAACTAATTGAATCGAAGGACACTGCCCTCTACAACTCTCTTGTACATCTAAATGTTTTGACATCTATTTTTTTGTATATATATATATATATATATATATATATATATATATATATATATATATATATTTATATATATATATATATTTATATATATATATAGATATATTTATATATATATATAGATATATTTATATATATATATATATATATATATATATATATATATATATATATTTGAAATTTGTTTTCTCTTTTCTATCTGGATCTAAAGTATACACAGTGACTTTGGGATGATCTTGTGCCCTTGCTAGTACAGTCACTATTATTTGAAATATGAATGTCTGCCAAAACTATGTTTGCTCACTACAATTTTTAATTCTGCCTGCTAAAAAATAATTGTGCAGTCTGGAACAAATGTTCCAAGCGTTTTTGTTTAATAAATTTATATAATAAAATGTATTGATTGATGACTTCATAAATTACCAAAACTGATATTTAAGGAATTTAAATGTTATTGTATATTAATTGCAATATTAAAGTCTGTTAAAGCATGGAAGCATTGTTTAAAAATGTGTAAATTGATTGTCCCCATTATTATATTTAAAATATCCAACTGTTTGTAATGAAGCTTACACTTAAGAATTTTTGTTATGAAATGCAACTATATTATTGTTTGTTTGTTTTCAGGTCTGATATTAGAACTATTTAATAACCTATATAAGGATAGAATTATTCCTCATGATATTTTTATTGCATGGCAAGAAAGTAAAGATCTTGCAGAACAAGAAAAGAAAGGTATGTACATATACACTTCCTATGTCCCCTTAGTCCATTTAGTGTAAGTAGGTACCACTTATTAGCATTCTTCATTGACCAGTAAACATCAATTGGGGTTTTCTTGTGATCTTGAAATGCACAGTCAATTATTATATGTATTATTATATATAATATGTTTTTGTAGAAATCACGTAAATATCCTGTCAGAGTATATGTAGGTATAGGAGTATAATTTATCTATGGCCATTTATGCTATACAAATCTAAAACCAGAACTTTAGCTAGGCTGTATAGAAGTTCTACCTACCTACCTTCTACCTTCAAGAGGCCTACCTGAAGTTCTTGTTTTTATTTGGCATAAATAGTAATAGAAAAATTATTACAAGATTGTTTCATTATATATATATATATATATATATATATATATATATATATATATATATATATATATATGATTTCTCAAAAATTTCACTCTCCGGTGGGACTTGAACCCACGTTTCCGGCTATCGCGGCCGTCGCGCTACTAACTGCGCCACGGAGGGTGGTGGTGGATAGCGCGTGAGATGTTCTTATGTCCAATTATTTACCAATTGGATTTTTGTATTTCGCTCGTACAGCCGTGTCGATGTGTGAATAATTAGAAGGTGACATTTTTGAATGGCTATTTCCTCTCGGATAATGTTCAATCTAATTTATATTGAAGTAATTCTTGCCATTGGCGGCTATCTGAATGAAGAATCACCAGATGTATCAATGTTAATTAATAATTTCTCCAAAATTTCACTCTCCGGTGGAACTTGAGAATTATAAACAAACATATTCTGCTCGTGTTCTTTTTGTTATTAGTAATAAAATGTACAATGTTGATGCTAGTAGTCACTTATACTTTCTTGCATTTGGCAAGCTGAACAATATGGTTATGCTACTGCATTATCATACAAAGTTTGGTTTGAATGATATGATTTCACCAAAAGTGAACTTTCTCCGCACTCGATACCTCAGAATACTGTTCACGCTTCTCTTATTTTCGGTACTTGATTCCTTACTCTTGAGAACGAGATTCTTGATTCTCAATAGTTCTCAATTCTCCCAATCACTAGTTATTATGTAAACAATTAATTGAATAACAACGATGTATAAACAATGTCTTTCAGTTTTTATGAACTGAAAAAAGTGATGTGTTTAATTGAATAATATTGCCAAATTCAAGTTCTGAACTGATTAACCATGAAGCACGAAATTGGAGGGCCTATAATAGACTGTTGTTTTTGATTCACATTCATTTTGTTTTATTCAATTCATGCAAAAGAAATGAGAAATTAGGAAACAATTTTAGAGGGTTGTTTTCCTTAATATTTTGTATTGTAACCAAATACTTATATATAAAAGCCAATGCTTTGAAGCTCACTATCATTTTGTATCTTTGTGCTGTTATTACAATAGTCAGGGTTATTGACTGTTTGAATTCCTAATGAGGGTGGTGCCTTTTCATTTATTTGATGTAGTGATTATTTTGAATGCATTTCTCAATCAAGAGACTGAGTTCTGCACCACTTTTTTTTTCACAATATATAAGATTAATTAAGTCTTTATTTATAATATTATTGAAGTCATTTCAAATCATGATTGGGCATAATTTGGTTTGTGTTAACCTACCCAACCTTTCTCTTTTTGTTATTATAGTTTTGTTAATGGATAACATGCATCTTTTAGATGTTGAAACAATGCAATACTTCTCTATCTATTTAAGAAACTATGGGAATAAAGGTTTGGGTGCATCAAGTTTCAAGACCAACACACACTATACCCATTCACGATTTCTAGTAACACTCTGCACTACGCTGCTTTTCGCAATTTTCTATATACCATTACTTAAGGGTGGGGTCACGTCTTATGGCGCAAATTGTGAAATAGTATTGAGCTTTTAGCAAAAGCAATTATATAAGATTTGATGACCTTCTAAATTCTATTAGTATGAATTATGGTCATCAAAATAGTTTCATATGATACAATATATTGTTTAAAGATACTAGTAATCATTGTATGCTTTTCCACTCCATATTTTTGCCATAAGCTTGAGAGGGTCTATTATGTAAGTTGTTTATTTGGTTGCCATGTGTAACAGACCAGTCTGAACTTACAGAACATACCGCCAGTATTCAATGCATGCCATAAGAACAGTATACATGTGATCCCACACTTAATTAATCTATTAAATTGATTGCAAATTTTCCCTGATTTATTTGGTCTTATTTGATATCAATATTAACCCATCTTAAAATTCAGATATTACAATTGCCCAGTACTATAACAAACTAATGTAATCCATAATATTGCAGATGTCGCCGCGAAACAGCTCACGAGTTTTTTCATGCAGTTAGGTGAGGAATCGGCATCATCATGTTCCGAGGAAGCTTAGCATAAACATCGTCAATCGTTGGCGTGGGCTGCGGATTAGTTACCTATATGTATAAAAAATAAAAGCTTTTTTTAATTATTACCCTAATATGGACCTATAGAATTACCGATGGGGGCGCCACTGCGCCGGCCCGAAATGGTGCAAAGGTAACATATACTTTTGGCGCCAAGTTTTCGTTATTGAATCATTTAAATTTCCGTTGATTGTTTGTTGTAAGAGTATTGTTTTGTTATAGTATGGACTTAATATGTAAGCATCCACTACCATAAATTCTGATACTTCATTGGTAATTGCTGCCGACACATTGTACATGTAATTTTATTCAATGGTCGTTTTACACTTTCTCGCAATAATGAATTTGTACATATGGTGCCCAACGTGTTCGTCTCACATTTGGCTATACTGAGAATCTACAATTCTTGTCCAATATTGTCTTTACTAATAGGAAAACATCAATTTTCATACAGCACGTTTTGCTAAATTATTGTCAATCTGCCTTATTTTAGGATATTTTATGTATGGTTCCATACACATTTAGCATAACCAACATTCGGGATATATGCACTATTGCCGTATTTAATTATTTTCTTTGTATTACAAGTGTTTGCTAGAATCGTTGGCATTGAAATTATATTTTTGGATTCAGTGAATATAACGTTCCTGAGTTTCATGATGAGTTTGAACGGATTATATTTTCTTTGGTTTGAACTATTTGAAAGCTGAGGTCGATAGCCGGTAGCAATATTGGCACAACGTGTTGAAAAAGAATGCAGGACTATTGGATCGTAGTAGTAACAGTGGTAAATTTGCATGAGATCGTTGATTGGTAGTACCGTAGTTTAAAATTATGCAACTCCAGCTACAACGCCACCGAATAAACGTCAAAATGTATCCATGACAGTTTGGTATTTACGGTTTTTAACGAGTAGTGAGATTCAGAAAAGTGAGACAAACACGACGAGACCATACAGGTGAAGAATCATTAATCGAGTGAAATGTAATCTTATCCGAAACAGCATATAAAATCAATGTAAATTCACGTAAATGTGAATTTTACACCATAGCGGGACTTCATTTTTTAGACACCAGGTGTCGCTTTGCCATCGGATAGAGGTCAATAGCTACAATCTGTCAGAATAAACAATAATTATCTGATAAGACATATATATATATATAACAGTACAGAAGCTGTCCCGTTGGAAATCCTCCCTTTCTATTACGAATGTGTTTAATATGGCTTAATTGTTGTAGTAATTTATTGAAATCTGTTTACTAAGTCTGAGGGTTTATAGCGTTTTAAGCGTCTTAGTTCACTTGGGAGGCACATTAGATTTGTTGCAAGTTTGTTGGGATGTATTTCCACTCTCGCACTATATATAGCACTGTGATTTTGAATTTCTTCTTTCACTAGGAAAGCACAGGTCTTGAAGTAAGTCTTTGTTTGTCACATATTAGGTGCATTAGTTATTATTCGATGTACTCTGAAATCGTTGGAGGATCTCGATGTTTGCTTCGGATGGTTTTTGGATGCCATAGTTCCATTGGTGTGTGATGCGAGTATAGCCTGCGAAGGTTGCTGTGGACGTTAATTTGGTTGTCGATAAGTCAGCTGTAAACAATAAGTATAATACTGGTCGTATCATACTTCCTTGGGGTACCCCTAATAGAATTGGATACAAGTCAGTGATTTCGTTGCCATGCTTTACAAAGAAATATGTCTGCTATATAAAAATTTAGGATTTTATTAACGTTGTTTGCGCCGTTTTTGGCTTGGCGTTATCATAAATCAAGTCCGCCAGATTTTGGATTTCCCCGGTTTTTAGGAACTCGAGTGGGCGCCATATGCGAATATATCATTTCGTTGAAGCAGTTCAACGTATTTTTATAATTTTTATTGTTTGTTATATTTGTCTACCATCCACGTTTAAGTGAAGTGGATTTCCAAGCTATATGTCGACTTGCCACGTTTCCAGCCCCTTTTGCGACCACATCTGGTACCCGGATTGAGCTAAACGCGTTTTTGTTTTTGCTTGGCGACAGGCCTAGGAGTGTAAAAATCTTCTAAAAGACGAATCCCCTCTCTGTGAGGGGAGACAGTGTTAGATTCTTACTGACTAAAAAGCACTCCTCCTGATGAAACATAGCGAAATATATTTTATATATCTATAAGTGTGTAAAATTCGCGGGATGATTGGATGTGGAATGGCCGTTTGGCCAGCCCCGGGTGAAGCTTATTCGCAATTTGTCCAGTTCTCACTGGGCAGCTTGCGAATATTTCAGGCCGAAGGATAGCTCAGAGTCTATGGTCCGGGGTGAATTGACAGTAAGTTCCAAACTATGTTTGCAACTGACTGAATCTCCACGGTCGTAGCGCCCTGAGCAATTCGGAGGGCAATATGAGCATCCAGGCGACGAAAACGTTCATCGTGTGGAATTTCAGGATCTATAAGGTCATTTAATGTATAATGTGGGACGCTTGCCGATGGGGCTGGGATTGTCTGAGGGACTATAGATGTTGCCGGATGGGCAGAAGTTGTCGGTGGGACCGAGGTGGGCTGGGGCATTGGCGGTGTTGCTTTATGGGTAGTAGCGCGGGCGTAAGAGATACCTAACCGGGTTGTTGAGTCCGGTTGGGTTTTACGCTTGGGGAAGCTAGAGCATCCCCGATAATTGGCAGGGTGACTGCCGCCGCAATTTGCACAGGTAGCGGGACCTGTTTCACGGGTGTGTGTACACACCGTGTGAGAGTGAGAGCCTGCGCATCTAACACATGCAAAATCACGTCGACAATTAGATGCGGAGTGACCAAACGTTTGGCATCGATGGCATTGCCCAACGTCTAATGATTTACGTTTATGTTCCACCGTGACGCGGTGAAACGTAAAGATGTTTGTAAGCTGGTTCCTTCAGCTGGGGTCAATGGTAATGTTAACATTACCATTGGGAACACTCGAGGGATGGACTTTTGGCCCATCTGGTGGGCCGATATCGCGGGGAAACCCTGCCTTTTGACGTCTTCCAGTACGTCTTCTGCAGTTAAGGTTTCGGGAATGCCACGGAGAACTACGCGGAGGACTTTTTCGGAGGGTAGGGTGTAGGTGTGATATTTTGAACCCCTTTCTTCGAGGTATGACGTTAGACGTCGGAAATCGTCGGGACAAGCCGGGTGAAGACGCACCCCTTTAACAGTGTTGACCGCTTTACTGATATTAATTTCGCGAACTTTAATTTCGCGAAGGATGAGTCCGTAGCCTTCCTTAGATTCAAGGACTACGGGGGGAGTGGTTTTCCCTTTGGGCTGAGGGGTTGCAGAGACTGCGGGAACAGGTGCCGATGTGGCCTCTGTTCTCAGGTGCTTTGCCGCTTTTTGTTGCGACTTCGGGAGTTGAAATGCCGCTTCGCTAGCTCCGTCTAATTCATCATCAGACGCAGCGCTAGTGGCAGATGAGCTGGGGCGTGAAAGGTCATCGGTTGCCTTCCTTTTCGGGACTGAGTGTTCAGTGAGCATGGGCTTGATGTTTTCTGGGGCTGGGTCGGTGAGCATGGGCTCAATCGGGTTAGCTGGGGGAACGAACATGTCCGCGCCTGGAAGTGCGGGGAATTGTTCGCGTATTTTGGGCTCTGACTAGGGAGTGTAGCGGATTTAACCTGCTTCTTGCTAGAAGACTTTTTGGTCTTCTTGCCGGAAGCCGGTTTTTCCAGGACGGGCTTAACGAGTGGGCTCCCAGAAACGGGCTCGTTAGAAGAGGTTTTGGGTTTTACCCCAGACAGGGCAGAGCCGGGAGCGGCACGTACCCATGCAGGTATTGGGATGTTGCCTTACTTGCCATCTCTTGGAGAGACTGAAGTTTGGCATACAATAACTGAATTATGGTGGCCAACTCTTCCTTGGAGCTATCGGGTGTAAGCCCGTAGTCCAAGTCCATGATGGCGATCGGTAAGCGAGCACTTAAAAAAATTAAAATGTTCCACTTACTATTTTCAGAGATGGTGTGAGCATCCTTCTACGGCTTGGCTTGGCAGCTGGGCTCGGTAGAAAACACGTCTGTCTGTCACGACAGTTTAACTCAGTATGCTGAACGCGTCGAGGGCTGTACTCTTATCACATCGTGGCAACATGGCTTATCTAGCCAGCCCCTCAGAGACAGTGCTATATTTTTGTACCGCCCCTGATGCCGTGATTCGCTAAGCCCTCTCTTTTGCTAATTTTAAGATAGTATTTACGTAAAATATAGAAGTTATTTTTAAACATTTAATAAAGTTGCTAGCAAGTGCAACATTCGTGTCATATCATGTAAAATTAACAACTGAAACATACTGTTGTATCTGGTGGTAATTAAGATTAATTTGGAATAATATCGCCAACGATCTGACGGTGAAGGAAAGGCAGATGCAGCGTGAAATTAGAAGGATTGCACAGGAGGAAAGAGATAAAGGAAACACAGTTAAGACAGGATACCAAAAGATGATAATAAATAACGAGGAATTAGATGGGAAAACCGGGAAGCAGGAATGGTTAAGACACAGAATAGGCCAAAAACCTAATAAACGAAAGAACAAAAACAAAATGGACAAACAGAGACATAACAGACGAAACGGACACGAGAAGGAAAGTAATAAATACGGATATAGAAGAAGAAAAGGGCATAACACATAGAAAGACAATGTAAAACATTAAAGAACATAATGATAACGGAAAAGCAATGACAAGGAAAACGAACACGCATTGAGAAAACCACAGAAAAACAATAAGAATAGAACATGGAATATACGTAGCATAAACAGAAAGGAAGAAGAACTCGTGGAAGAAATGATAAAGCAGCAAATAGAGATATTAGGAGTTACATAAACAAAAAAACAAAAAAACAAAAAAGAAAGGAAAAGGAATAAAAATAATTTATGTATTCGTTTTATATACTGGATGTTTTGGGCTGGTAACGACGAAAAGGAGCGAAAGGAGTAGGACTAATAATTGCACCAAATGGAATAAAGAACAGTATAAAGGAAAGATACATAAGTGAAAGAATCATATTAGTAGACATGAAGCTTTTTGAAAACAAAGCATGGACCATAATAACAGCCTACGGGGTAAACGATGTTACGAATAAGGCGAATAAAGATATATTCTACGAAAATGTGCAAAATGAAATAGATGATGGAGTGGTCAATATAATTATCATGGGAGATCTAAATGGACGAGTAGGAAACCAGAGTACAGGAATAGAAGATTATATGGACAAAGAAAGGGAGAATACCAGAAATAACAACGGAGTAAGAATAATTGAACTGAGCATTGAGAATAACCTAATAATATCGAATACAAAGTTCAGATATAAGATGATACACAAATTACAAAAGAACCGGCCAGAAAAGAAAAATCAGTAATCTACTACTTCTTAATAAGCAAAAATCAATGGAAGAACACGCAATGATCGGAAGTGATCACTACCTAGTCAAAATGGACTTGAGCAACAAAAGAGAAAAGCAAACGGGGAAAAGGAGGAAGATAGAAAAAGTGAAAATAAGAAGCTATAAACTGAAAGAAACAAAGAACCAAGAGAAATACCAGCAAATAATAGAAAAAAGAAAAGAAACGGGAATCGAAGAAAAGTGGGATACGTTTAAAAATATAATAACGGAAGCAGCAAGAGTGAGCTGGGGAACAACAAAAATAGCGAAGTGTGGTGGACGGAAGAAATAAAATTAAAAATAAAAGATAAAAAAGACTAATGGAAAAAATATCTGAGTACAAAAAATAAAGAAGACTATGATAAGTACAAAGAAAAAAGAAAGGAACTTAAGATAGAAATAAAGAAAGCAAAACAAGAATCATAGACACAATGTGGTAAAAAGATGACAGATGAAACTCTTTTATGGAACATTAAAACAACTGAGAAGAAAGAAAGCTATAACATGATGAATATAAAAAGCAAAGAATAGGAGACATAATAACGGAAAAGGGCAAAATAAAGGAAAAATGGAGACAATACTTTGAAAAACTGACGAAGATGAGGCGATTACAGAGGTATTGGAAAAATCGATAGAGGTAACAGAAATAGAGGAGATGCAAGAAGTAATAGATCCCATACAAAAGATAAAATTAGGGAAAGCTCCCGGGACAGATAACATAACACCTGAGATAATAAAGTACATGGGCAAAGAAGGAACAAAACAATTGACAGAGCTTATGAATGACATAGTACAGAAAATAAAAATACCAAAATAATGGAATACAGGAATAGTATTGCCATTATTCAAGAAAGGACATAAGAGAACGTGCAATAATTATGGAATCGGGGAGAAGATAGAAGATACAATCGAAGACACCCAGGGCAGATATAGAAGAGGAAGAAGCACGCAGGACCTAATTTTCATAATACGACAAATGAGCGAAAAAGCAATAAGGAAGAATAATACACATCTGCTTTATAGACCTAGAAAGGCGTTTGACCACGTGAAAAGAACAGACATGGACTACTGGAAAAAGAGGAATAGAGAAAAAAATAATAGGGTTAATAAAAGAAATGTACAAATATAGTAAGGACAAACAACGAAGAGTCAAGAGAATTCTAAACAAAAATAGGAGTGAAACAAGCATAATGAGCCTATTACTATTCTCTCTAGTAATAGATGAAGCCATGAAAGAAGTGAAGAAAAATATGAAACCGATAAAAATGGGATATTGGAAAATGAAAATGACACAACTAACCGAAATAATGTTCGCTGATGATATGGCAATAACAGAGACGGAAGAAGACCTGAAACATAACATCTTCCAGGAGCTGGAGAAAGAACTGGAAAAAATAAATATGAAAATAAGTATTGAAAAATCAAAAACAATTCAACATGATGAAGGCGACATTCTTCGGAAGAAAAGAAATAAAAGCAGAAATAGTAAAAAAAATAAGACCCACAATTACATACACAAGCGAAACATGAACAATGACGGAAAAACACAAAGCAACAATTATCGCGATTGATATGAGATTCCTAAGAAAAAGAGTAAGACGAGATGAGACAGAATAAGAAACGAAGCGGATTTCCCAACCTTTTTTGTGCCATGCCCCACCTTAGCCTGTCTAAAATTCTTATGCCTCCCCTATGTAACATACATAATTCTTAATATTAAAAAAATTGTTCACTTAAGAAACTTAAATGATAGATTTTAGGAAGAAATAACTAGAAAATTGTTAAAGAAACACAGTAAGTAAATTTTCAAAACATATAATGAAAATTCAAATTCCAAATAATTTTAATAAAGATTTTTCTATATTAATTTATCATTTTAATTTAGTGAGATCCTTGCGCTTGATGCTTCCTGCACAGACATTTTTTAGGTTCCAATTTGGTTAGCCTCAGTCTCAAGTCTCCACGTTGTGTTATATCCAGCCGATTTATTTTTTTACCAGTAAATCATTTACAGCACTAAATCCACATTCAGCTAAAAATGAAGATGGAAGCAATAGTTTTCTTGCACATTTGGTTGAATCTGGGTATTTGATTTCTGTTTCCTCACAAATCCATGCCATCGCTCCTTTTATATTAAATAAAGTTTTAACTGACTCATCATTTTTCAATTCTGCGAGTTCTTCTTGATACTGCATATTTGGTATATCAGACAAATCCACTAACATTGGCTGCATCATTCATGTTGGAAAATCAATTTGTTATAAATCAGAAAATCTTTCTTTTAAATCAGCCGATAGAATATTCAGATGATTAAGTAAAACGGTATCAGTTACTTCACATTTTTGGAGCCAATGAAACTGTTCAAAGTTTTTGTTGGTAATATGTTTCTGATATAACTCAATAAGGGTAATGAAACCAAATATCTTCGCTTTTTCATCGACAAGAGTTTTATTTGTTCCTTGAAGTTGCTTATTTAATATATTTAGTTTTTCAAAGATAATCAAAGATATCGGCTAAATAACTCACAAATGCTTTACCATCGCTTAAAAAATCACTAAGAGTATCAAACAATTCCATAAATCTTTTCAAGCAGTTCCCTTTAGATAGCCATCTTACTTCAGTTTGAAGTAAAAGTCTCACATGGTCTTCATTTTGTTCTTTACAAAATAGCTTGAAGAGACGCTCACATTTGGCATTAGCTTTAATAGTATTAACACACTTTAGTACTTCATTTAGAACAGGCGAGATGTTTTTAGCTACCAAGTTTTCCCTATGAATAAAAATGCACAAGAATCATTTCTGGATTCGCATCTTTCATCAATTTTAAGCAGCCATTTTTCTTGCCCATCATATTAGGAGCACCATCTGCAGCACAATATATATATATATATATATATACATATATATATATATATATATATATATATATTTTTCATTGGTATATCACTGACATCTAAGTAGTTTTTAGCTTATTATATATATATGTCGGCGCTTAATTACAATAATCGTTTTCAAGCCATAATGATAGCACAAGGGTGCATTGCGCAGCGTCTGATTGGTAGTGAAACCAATCAGGAAGGCCGATTTTAAGGAATGTGTGTACTTGAGATCTTACCCTCGATGGGGGTCTGAGCAGAATCAGTTGACATAGCGCGTCGTTATGGAAATACCGAGCGTTGGCGTTGGCCGGGACTGCTTTCTCAAGATAATTATTGGTTATTGTATAATCAGTGCTTTAAGTTAGTTACTCAGTTGTTAAGGCTGGGATTTAGCCTATACTTTCCTTATGGCGAAACTTGTGTAATTGTTTCCAGCTTTTGGGCAAAACTACGCCATGGAATGGCATACAATTTATGCAAGTCAATAAAAACACTTCATCCTTGGTATTGAAACTTAGTTTGCAAGTATTGATGACTAAAATTTGTCGTTATAGCATGTTAAAGATTCGACTGTATAGCAGGTAGCAACCTAGTAGTTTAATCACTCCCATACATATTAAATAATCATATATCGAAAATTCAAGATAATCATGCCCTGTACATCCATAAGTATTATAATATTTGAAAAATTGCTGCGCAAATAAATATCTCCTTCATTTTTAATGCTGGAAAGATTGGAATATAATTAAATGTCGATAAGGGTCATATTCGCAAACGTTGCGTAGAATTCTTTACACTATATGTTTTTTTTTATCATATTAAAAATAATTTTTGGACATTCCCACCTAGACTACGAAATACGTGCAACATTATTCTTTTGTATACGTATTTTTGCAACTCAATTTATGTTGTAGTTAAAGAGAACGGTGCGTATTTCTTATACGCATTTCGCATATGTATTACATGTGCATCACAAGTTGCCTAATCAAAAAATCCCACCCTTAATAAAATGTGTTAGTTGATTGTGGCGAAGGACTTATTATTTATTGTGCATCTAATAATATCCTCCAAAGAGCACGCCCTGGATTTACCGGACCAAGTACCATACTAATTGTAATTAGTAATAAAACATCAAGATATGTGATACATCTAATTAATACAATCGCCCCTGCTTATACTATACACTCGCTCTCCGACATATATGTATATATATATATATATATATATATATATATATATATATATATATATATATATATATTTCTTTTGAGGTAGTGGCGCTTTTTAATCTTGTACAGAACAACATTTCTTCACAAAATGCCCTTTATCAATATATCTTACGTAAGTTATCAATACTGCCTCACTGTCTCTCAAAGTTGATTCATCCATTTGCACTGAGAAATTTCTTGTTTTCAGCTTTTCAACAAGTTGTTTTTCAATATCTTCACTCATTTCGTTTATTCTTCTGCTAGCAGTATTGTTACTGAGTGGCATAGCTTTTACATATTTGTCATCTTTTTCAAGAACCGTTTTAAGAAATGCTGATATTGACGGTTTTATTAAATTCTCTCCTATAGTATGATTTTTTCCATTTTTAGCGATGAATAAAGAAATTTGATAACTAGCCTCAAGAACACGATTATTATTATATATTACATATTATTTCTTCTCTCAGCCCTCTGAGAGACCTCTTCCTCTCTGTGTCCATGTTCTCCACCTTTTCTGAACCACGCGCTCCCCACCCGGTACAACTATCTGCCTCGGCTTGTCCGTCTTTTCCCCCCAAACTTTATTTACTGGACCAATTTGTGTATCAGCTACTTTCTCTACCTGTTCCATTCACTCTGCATAGGAGAGAGATCTATCATCTGAAGCCATTGTCTCTCTGATACTGATATATTTTCGATAAATACACAGCTGCCTCCAATAATACAGGAATATTAAGATATTAGTGCCCGTTATCACCAACGTTCCGTAAACATAAGCGTTCCTTAGGATGTAATATGGTTGTACACACACACACATATACATGCCCGTTTATTTTAAGAATTGTATAATATAATTGTATCTATATAAGTTATTCAACTTTTTTAGTATTGTTCTTCAATGAAGTTAATTGGTAATCGAAGTCAAGGAAACATTTAATGGGTTGGTTTATTAACGTGAAAAACTAAATTACAAGCATGTTACAAACACATTAAATGCCCGGCAAAACTCTATATATTATAACCAACACTGAGCCCAGGCAATTGAAAACTATAAAAATACGAAATCAACGAGATTTATTATCTCATTGAAATCGGATAAACTATTGGTCGTGCGATTTTAAGAAATGATTTGACAGTGGCCCTTCATCTGCATACCCTGCAATTTCCTGTGGAATAACGGCGCTTTCCTCTACGCCTGTACATGGTCTGCACATGCATTCTAGTGGAGCTTTTGTTGTTACCTAAAATCAAAATATACTAGTTTATATGTATAGTAAGAGAAATCAGGCTTATTATAATACGCCTATATTTACTAATGGAATATTCTATTTACAATTAGTTTCCGATCTGTTCAACGTATTTTCTAATTGTATCCATTTTCCATATGACCATCGTCTAGCCATTTCATAAACGAGTAGGCGTATTATAAGTCTGATTTTACTTGTTGTCGACTACATTCTATATGCTACAAATTATGCGTTTTTTTAGGTTTTCAAATTTTAATAGGCCGACATGAATATCAGTAAATAATATTACTTAATATAATTAATTGATAGGAAAGATATGATAAGACAATTAATACTAAACTCACAATTATATTTTGAATAAACCATTTTTTAAGTTATGATGTAAGTTTTGCAATTTTTCAAATAGAGAACTTTATATCAGTTATCGCTTAGAGAAAATTATTGATCCATTTCTATAAAAAATAAATTTCTTGTGTTAAATGTTTTACTAAATATATTAACATGAAAAAAAAAATCACTATAAAAAAAGTTTTTATTTTAATTTAATTATTTACGCATAAATTACATAAACATGTATTTTGTTTAAACTTTAGTTATGAAAAACATTTTTTATTGCACCGAAAACAATGTATGTAATGTAGAAACATAAAAGACAACATAAGGATAAACAAATCATAGGTAGCGATAGTACGGCAAGATAAACGCAAGAAATAATTAATTTTAATACGAAAAATAAATTAGATACATTCTGAACACGCCAGTCTAACAATAAACAATATATATAATCTTTTAAAATCTCTTTATACCCTTTCGGGTGTCGAGATTACTTAAGCGCATTTTTAGTTTTATTGTATTTTGTGCAGGACTTTCTTCCAGTCCTTCCTATTGCTCGCCATTCTCCTTGCATCCTGCCATTCAATGCCATTCCTCTTTAGTATTTCATGTATGTGTCTTCCCATGTTTTGTGAGGTCTGCCTCTTCTTTTCTTTCCTTGTATTATTGTGTTCCATATTCTTTTTGTCTGTCCCCCTTTCTGGCATGCGAATTATGTGTCCATACCATCCGAGTTGTTTTCTTTTTATAGTTGTCTGTATACTTTCTGCTCATTTCGTATTCTGTCCATTCTTGTGATACCTTCTATCCATCTTAAGTACTTAATTTCTGCTGCTTGTATGTTTCATTTCCGTATATAAGTGTTGGTCCACATATTGATTTAAATATTATGATTTTTGTTTTTTCGATACCTTCTTATTATTAAGTATTATTTTTTTAGCATATGGTAACTTTTGTTTGCTGTCCGTATTCTATTGTTTATTTCTGGTTCCAGACTTCCCTTGATATTTATATTTATACCTAAGTATTTAAAGTTTTCCACCTGCTCGATACCTTTTCCCGCTATTTTGATATTTGTTTCCACTTCCTGTTTGGCGATCACCATAATTTTTGTTTTATCTGTGTTTATTGTCATGTTGTGTTTATTTAGTTCTTCGTTCCATATATTAATGTTCTCTTGAAGGTTTTCACCAGCAAAAGCACACTCAGCTATCGTTTTGCGTCGTAGTTTATAATATCCTATGTCCATTTTCCTTGGTTTCTCCTTTATATTTTTTAATATATCATCTAGGAATATTATAAACAGTAGAGGGCTTAATGCCTTGTCTTAGTCCTTGTTTGGTTGTAAATTACTATATATATCTATATCTGGTTTCCTGTCCTTTGTGTCATTGGATGCCTTTCTGTATACACCTTGTATTGCTCTTTGTAGTTATTTACTTATTTGGCTCTTTTGTAATATATTCCACATCGTTTTTGTACTCTATCGAACGCATTTTCGAGGTCTATAAATGCTATGAACAATTTACTGTCCTGGCCCATTATTTTCTCCATCAGATTTCTTAGTGTAAATATATGGTCTTGCGTTGAGTGACCCTTCCTGAAGCCACTTTGAGCATTTTCCATCGTTGGCTCTGTTTGTTGTCTTAGTTTACTTTCTAGTATAACCGTTGTGCATATTAGTGATATTCCCCTGTAATTATTGCAGTTATTGTTGTCTCCTTTTTTGTATATTGGGAATATCAGTGCTTTCTCCCAGTCATTTGGAAATTTTCCTCTTTTCCATATAGTGCTTAGAAGATGTTTTAACAAATTTACACCTTCCTCGCCCATATATTTAAATTGTTCAACTTTTATGTTATCATAGCCTGCTGTTTTACCATTTCTTAATTTTGTAAGTGCTTCTTTTAATTCTGCTTCTGTTATATTGTCTGGTTCTTCGTTCAGAATATTTTCCACATGTGCGTTTTCATTTGTGCTTATCATAGTTTTCTCCTGCAAAAGCTCTTCGAAGTGCTCTTTCCATCTTTTCATTATATCATGATCTTGTTTTATTATTGTTCCCTGTTTATCCTTTAGTTGTCTTAGTGTTATTTGGGCTTTCTCGTTCTTGCCTTTCTTTAGTGTTCTATAAAACAACTTTTTATTTTCGTTAAAACTGTATTCTAGTGTTTTCCCAAATTCTTCCCATGTCGTTTCCCTTGATTCTTTTGTTATTTATTTCGTTGCTTTTCTCTGTATTTTATACGCTTCTTAGTCTTCTTCTTTCTTGGAGTTGATGTACTTTATCCACTCTTGCTTTTTCTTCTTTATTTGCTCTTTTATTTCTAGAGTCCACCATCGTGTTTGCTTTCTGTTGTTTGCCTGACGGTTCTTCCGCATGCGTGTTTTGTAGCCTCTGTTATTATGTGTTTGAAACTGCTCCATATTTCCTGCACATCATTAGATTGTGACAAACATATGAGTACTTTAATATAATTCTGGTACTTAGCTTTTGTTTCTTATTTTAGTTTGTCTATTCTGAATTTCTCAGTTTCTTTCTTGTACTTATCCTTTTTAGGTTCAACCTCTTTTCCGCTTGTCATTGTTTTTGTTTTTATTTCTTCCTTAATTGTGATGTTTGCTCTAACTAGATAGTGATCACTTCCTATCTCGCTTCCTCTTTTCACCCGGACATCATTAACTACCTTCCTTTGTTGTGTGTTTGTTAAAAAATAGTCTGTTCATTTCTACTCTTTATTTCTCTGGTATATTTGTGTATTTTTTTATGTGTGAATATTAAGTTTAGTATTACGATGTCGTTTAAGATGCAGAAGTCAATTCATCTGTTTCCGTTATTGTTTCTCCATGATTCCCCATTATATGTTCTATCCCTGTATTTATATTTCCTATTCTTGCATTTATATCTCCTGTAATGTAAGTATTTTCTCCTACCTTCACGTATAATATTTGTAGCTCTTACCAAAATTTTTCTTTTTCTGTTTTACTTTCGTTTTCTGTTGGTACATATACTATGATTAGGTCTCCCAGTGAATTTTTATATTTATGCAACTTCAGCTACATCGCCACCGAACAATTGTCAAAATGTGTCCATGCAAAGTTGGTATTTACAGCTTTTAACGAGTAGATTCAGAAACAGACTAGAATCTGATAGCGGAAAGTGAGACAAACATGATGAGACCATGCATTTGAAGAATCATTCATCGAGTGAAGTGTAATCTATTCCGCAACACCATATAAAATCAATGTAAATTTGAATGTTACACGAACTCGGGACTTTTAACCACCATGTCGCATGCTAGCGGATAGAAGTCAATCAAGACTTGATGTAAGTTACGTGAGATGCAACATTGGGTTTCAATATAAAGAGAATTTATCCGAAAACGTAGAGGAAGGACGACGGACGGACGAACAGAATTTTTCCAGAGGTTTTAAAATGATCAAAGGAGAACGCAAAAAATGTTCAATGCATGATTAGGCAAATCGTGCAGCGACCTCTGTTGGATTTTCTGTTGAACTGATTCTCTGTTGACCATTCACAGAATTCTATACGCCAAACATAAGAAGTTTAACATTAAAGATTTTAATGGCGTCTGGTAAATTCAATAACATAAATTGAATTAATTAACATGTGATAATCGCAATAATAGATAGTGTGACCTTTAGGAAATACTGCAAGCATAGCTATAGTACATTGTTTGGGTGAGTGCACAAATAAATTGATTCTTAATTAAACCAAAATAGCCTATCTTATTATTATTGCTTTGTTTTTCATGTAATATGGGCTATTTTATTCAAAAGTTATGTTTTTCAATTGTGTAAATTGAAATATTGTTAATAAAGCTTGCGTTCATTATTATAGTGATGCAAGATAACTAGGGTTTTAGGTTATGTGTGCATTATGACAAAAATATGTTTGCTTATCTAATATTTGTTTATAAAACTAATAACATGTAGTGATAATCATCCATAAGTATAATATGAAACAATTTAAGGATCATACAGTTATTTAGTTATTTTTCTTAAATATTAGTATCCACATATCAGGATCATGGACCAAGGTTGTGAATACTATCATTATTGATCAAGGACTATAATGGTTGGAAGCTCCAAACTACTATATTTAAACTGTAATTATGTTCTTAGTCATGATGTTTGTATTATTCTTATAATTGTGAGCCTAAAACAATTAAAAGAAAATTGTATACAACATATCATGGGATACATAAGATTTTTTATTCGACTTATTTTTTTTATTCGACTAGAAACATTAATATAATAAATTCACAAGAACTTTAGTTCAAGTGAATTTCTCATATTGTTGATTTAAAGCCAAACTGAAAAAATAGCTATAGCCCAAGAAAAGTCAGACACTGAAGGTGTATTTTAGGGAGATAAATATATAACTGGGCAATGCAATAATTACACTACAATTTTAGATTAGTTTTTAGCACTGAGTAGGTGCTCATTAGTTGAGAAACATCAGAATTTCATGCACAAAATCTGCCTAACTGTGAGTTACCATGTAGTCACAATGGTAAAGCTATGGTAACTGCATAAGTAAAAGGTGCATCATGATTGGTTGATTGTCAGAGGTTAATTATTATAATAATAAAGTTGTCAATTCTACAGGAATAACTCTTTTTTTGGTATATAATTCCCTGAATTTTAAGTATGGTGAAAAAATAGTAGTAATAATAAATGAAATGGTGTTTCCTTTCTCATACATCTTTTATTCATTACGCATTTTTTGAAATATATCACTTGCAGATATGTTTATCTGCAAAATTTTACCCACCCCAGGACCTTAGTAGATGTGGGCTTGGATGAAGGTGTTATTGTCTATTATATATTTGCCATGTTGAGAACTTTGCGGGCATGTATCACCATTTTTTTATTTGCAGGAAGGTTTTTGTGTGTAGTTCAAGTGTTTTGATTGGATATTCATTGGGGCTAGAATCGAAATATCAATAAGATATGTTGTGTTACTTTTCTTATCTAGGTAGACAATATCAGGCCTATTATGGGTGACAGTATGGTCTGTTACAATTATTCGGTTCCAATACAGTGTCTCTTCCTCCATTGTTATTACCATCTCTGATGTATAGTTATAATACGGTAGGGGCCTCTCCATTACTTAAATTCTTCGTGTATAACTTTACCTACATTGTCATGCCTCTGAGAGTAGTTTCTGCTGGGGCTAGTATTTTCCAGCTACTTAGTATATGGTCTATATTCTCTGTTGCTGCCTGACACATTCTCCATTTATCACTTTTTATGGACTTGTCTTTAATTATGTAGGTAGTAGTAGGTAGATACTACTTGGTCCTTAATTGAAACAAATTTTCAGTTTCAGAGGAAATCATACCATTTGACAACCAGGAATTGGTTGCCTTGGCATCTATAGTATTTGCTATCTAAGTTTTTGTCGGTAAAAAATGTTCTAAGATTTTAAATTTGTTTATAGTGGGCATTTTTAGAATCTATAATGCCTATGCCGCTTTTTGCTGTGGCTAAGTGGAATCTTTCCACTGAAGATCTCTGGTCTCTAGTTTTTGTGGCTGAGACTCTGATATGTGAGGGCCGGTGCAGCGTAATAATTTATTCCTTCCTCTTTATTTCTTGCCAATAGTATTGATTTAAGCTTTCTTTAACTCTTTCTTCAAATTTTCCTCTAAGCCTACCTATTATTGAGCGAGTCTGGTGGTTTATTCGAAGCCTAGATATTTATAGATTCCTGGGAATCTATTCCTCTTGTATGTTCATCTTCTGGACTTAAAAGTGTTTTGTAGTCGTCTATCAGTTCCCATTTTCCTTTGTTCATTCCATTATGGTGACATTTCTCAATTCCGAATTCCATTTTGATATCATGGCTAAATAGCTCAGTTATTCGGATTCGTTTCTGAATATTTTGTTTGGTGTCAGAGATAAATTTTATGTCGTCCATATATATGAGGTGAGAGATCTTCCTATGCGTATGTGATTAGTCTATATTTTACTGGATCTGCACTGGGGGTGTCTAGTTTCGGAATTGAAAAGGCAGTCCCTTGGGCGAGAGGGGAGTATCTGTGGGTTCTTTTAATATATGAGTAAATAACGATGTGTATAGGCTGAGTTTTTAATGCAACTCAGCCTATATATCTTATAAACCAGAAATTATGTAGTTTGTCTGGTCCGGTAGTTTTACAGTTACTAAGTTTTTTGGTAGCCTAAGCAACATCCGTTTTGTCCATTGTGCAATCTTGTAATTTTATTGCACCGCAGTCTCTCACGTTTTATCCATTCTGCCTTTTTTCATGGTTTACAGGTATTGGCCATATGTTGCTCCAGAATTGTTGGACTTCGGTAGCAGATGGAATACTGTATATGGGTGGATTCTTGTGATTCGTTCTTCGCGGATTTTCGTGATCTATATAATCTGGTTTGTGTTAAACAAGCTGTTTTGGTATTTTCTCAGGTTGCTCACTTTGTACCTTTTGAATCTATGACACGTGACAGCTAGGCGTTGGTTCAAGAGATAGAGTATTTCTTGTCGTATATTGTTATTTCTATTCCTATTTTTCTACTATTTTTCTCGCATTGTTTTGCCTCTTCGACTTGGCGCGATTCTGATGTCTTTTAACAGTACTTATATATCTGATCTACGGCTTTGTCGGAGTCTCATATCTCATTGTGAAATTTTCTACTTATTCATATTGGACTTGCAAACCCTATGTTTTAAACATTTATTGAGTATCAAGCATTATAGTAGCTCCAGCATATAGTATATTAATAAGCTTCTGAAAGGACGTGCCAACGTGTTGCCGCTTTTGTATTAGTCATTAATATTTCTAATGATGTCATTTACAGTTTCATTGTATCTTAATATTAGCATGGCAGGTTTTTTGTAGAATCCATTTCATTATATAGCAGGAAATTCTTATCTTAATCGCTTGTATTTCAGTTTCGGCTATTGTTGCGTCAGATTCTCTTCTGGGGGAAGGTTCCTCAGGGTTTAAGTTGTTCCTCAATCATGCCCAGTTCTATGGAGATTTCTCTTCGGGATATTTCCGTGTCGTCAACTGTGATCCTTTTATTCTTCAAAATAGTTCTATTTTGTCGATTATGGTTTGTATTGTTTTTGTTTTTAACTCGGGGCGTCGTTTTCTGATCATTTCATACAATAGCTTGATCGATTCTACTTTTACAGTTCCGTAGTACGTGCGTCGCAACCGTTTTCTACCTCGATCGTTCTGAATGTATTTTTGCGGTGCGATGGTTCCGATCCGTTCGGACTTCAACCCATCTCGTTATTTCTCACTTCTTGTTTGGACCATTCTGAGAAACAAATGTTTTGCATTTTATACCTTCCTAACAGGTAACTCAAGGTCCGTGGGTTCGTCCATCTCAAGTGGCTGCTGTGACTGGCATGTATTATTATTATTATTATTATTATTATGAATCCTATGGCTTCAAGGGCATAGTGCATCCTTTCGGATGATTCTATGGCTGGTAATTGTGAGCAAGGTCGCTAGTCTTGCCCCGTGACGTGATACAACGTCGTTCGCTGCATAATATTATTAATTTTTTCCACTCTGGTTTGTCATTTGCATTTGTCTTCATGTGTTCTATGTATAGAGGGTTTGTCCGTAAAGTAATGTCGGTGAATCGATTAATAAACATTTATTGATCCGATCGGTACAATACATTGGAATGTTTCAAAATAAACTCCTGCGTCGATACATCACTGCTAGCGGAATTTTCAGGCATAGAAGGCGCCACGATAGGCTTGTTCCCGAATGTCCTTTAAAGCCTTAGTGCAAGCCTTTTTGATATTTTCAACTGTCCCGAAATGATGTCCTTTAATGGGAGTTTTCAAGCGCGGAAATAAGTCTGGGGGAGCCACGTCAGGACTGGAGGCGGCTGGGGAACCGTTGGCACCTTTGAATCGGCCAGGAAGCGGGTCACGAGGGAGGAATTGTGGGCCGGCGCGTTGTCGTGGTGAAGTTTCCAATCGTCCGCCATGTCGGGCCGAACGCGATGAACCCTTCGTTTGAGTCTCTTGAGTACTACCATGTAGAATTTGGCGTTGACGGTTATACCATGTGGTACATAGTGGCCGAGCTCCATGATGCCAGAAAACACAATGAGCATGGTCTTGATCTTCGACTTGCTCATTCTGGCCTTCTTGGGGCAAGGGGACGCCGCGGTGTGCTACTCGGCACTTTCTTTTTGTTTCCGCGTTGTACTCAAAGACCCAAGACTCATCACCGGTGATGACATTGTCTAAAAAATAGGGGTCAGTTTCACACAAGTCTCTTGGCACGTTTCAATTCTGCGGGATTTTTGGTCGTCCGTTAACACTTTGGGTACCAGCTTCGCGCACACTTTTCTCATCTGCAGATTATTCGTCACAATCTCGTGAACGGTACTTTTTGAAATGTTTAATGTCTGTGCCATTAAACGAACACTCAAACGACGGTCTGAGTTCAAGAGTTCAGTCACACGCGTCACATTTTCGTCGGTAGTGATCGTTGATGGCCTTCCAGCGCGGGCTTCATCGTTGACCTCTTTAATGCTTTGTGCCACCGGTAGACTTGGCGTTCCGATAAACATTCATCAACAAAGACCATCTTATCATATAAAAAGTTTCCACTGCGGACTTGCCGAGTTTGACACAAAACTTGATGGGAATAATTTGCTCCATCGAGTGTTGCATCGCAGCTTGAACGAGAGACGTAAACGATTTTCATGAAAATGGCCGTCCTTACTCTCCGGATGGTTGGAGACGATTGAGCGACCGCGTGTACCTAAACTGACTACGCCCTCCACCGATCCCCACCTGTCCGACTGCGATACGTGTATTCGCTTCACAGTAAAGCCACATTTCGGACAAACCCAGTATGTCTCATCCTTGCTTTTCCGGTCGTCCTTTCTGCCTTGCCCCTCTAATGTTGTACACAAATTCTTACTTCGCTATTTCTCCATTTTCCATTATTGTTTCCATATAATACTCTTATGATTTTGTTTTCTTTTGGTAAACCATACCATACTTTGTCGAACGCTTTTTCAAAGTCGATGATGTTAATTAATTAATTATATTTTTTTATTTATTGCATGTTCCATTATTATTTTCAAGGTACTGATATGTATGTCAATACTTGATCTTCTTGGCCGGAACCTGCTTGATTATATCTGGGTTTATGTTGTACATTTTTTATTCTCTCCAAAATGATTCTAGCCATCTTGCTTGCTGTACATTGAATTGTGATGGCCGTCCAATTCTCACATTTCGCCTTTGGCTGCATAACTGTTCTTCTCCCAGTCTCTTGGTATTTCTTCTTCTATCCATATTTTATTTAATAAGCCGTGCATCATTTTTACTGTATATACACTCTCTGTTTTTAGCATTTTATTTGCTATTCAGTCTATCCCAGATGCTTTACTCTGTTTTAGTGGTTTTATAGCTTCTCGTATTTCATTTTCTGATATTTTACGGGTAAATATGTCTATGTAAATAGTAAGTGATGCCCACTTACTATTTCCAATTGTTCTATCGTTGGATTCATATATTATCTGTATGTATCTTCGACAAATTCTATGCGTCTTTCCATTGTTTCATTTTTCGAGTCTTATTCCTTCCTTCTACCCGCTACATTTTTTATTACATTGTACAATGTTCTAATATCATTTTTGTTGTGCGCTTCTTTTACTAGGTTTAGCTTTTCTTCGAGGTATTTCCGTTTGTCTCTTCTTGTTATTTTATTTATGTTCTTGTCTAAAGTCTGATTCAAATTTAATTTGGTTTTCACGGTTATTACACGCTACAAATTTCAATTGAATTTATCTTCTTTTTTCAATTTCTTGTCAGGTTACCCGAATTAGCCTTTTTATATATATATATATATATATATATATATATATATATATATATATATATATATTATGACTTTTCTTCCCTATTATATTATTTGTAGCACCTTTGAAAATACGTGCTTGTATTTCTGCCATAATTGATTGATATTCAGCATGTGTTAAAGTCTAGGTCCTCTTTCAGTTATTGTTTCAATGAGATTGTCAATTCCGAAATTTCAGTAAGCCTTTGTACTGGATAGTCTCTCTAATCTGCTGAGAAACATTTTCGGTGGTTGTGATGTTGGTGTAATCCCTGCAACTGTTGGATTGTTGATTTTCTTCGCTAGTGTCGTTATCTTCGGCCCATCACCTCTTTTCTTACTTCTTGTTTGTACCTTTCTTAGAAACAAAAGGTTTGCATCCTTTGTTCCGACTTCCGTAAGCCATTGTACCCAACCGTTTTCTCTCCAGGATCTGTTGTTCGATATCAGCTTAATTTAGATTTTCTTAGTTATATAATCTATTTGATTATTGTATTTCTTATCGGGCATTGTCCAAGTTGTCTTGTGTATATTCTTATGTTTAAATAGACAACTGCCTATTAGTAGATAAAATCTGTAAACATTTTCCATTTTTGTTTATTTTGCCTATGCCATTTAAGCTCATTATTTCTTCCTTGCCTTATTTTGGCACCGAGAACCTCCATTATAATGAATGTATCCCCTATCTTTTATCGATTCTTGAGATCATCAAATTTACTTTGTAACTGTTCGCAAATTTCTTCTTTTTTCGCTCATTGGTAGGAGCGTAGACATTGATTACGGATGAATTGTAAAATCGTGCTCTTAACCTTGCGGTAATTATACATTCCGTTATAGCCTGCCATTCTATAAGTGATTTTTTGCTAACCTTATTTAGAATAATTGCAGTTTTATGCTTATGTTTTGCCTTTTCTTCCGTCTTTCCTGAATATATTAATTTGTAACCATCTTCAATATCTAATTCACTTGGGGTGCGATTCTTGAAACCACTCGAATGTATTCGTTTCACTCGCTAGGCAGATTACAGACAATTCAGGATTTGAGCTCGTACATTTATGGAATTTCAGTTTATTATCCTTTAAAAAAAAATACTATTTCATAGAACGAACTCAAACCCTTCCATCTCGTTTCGTTTATACCCATATTAACTATTTGTAAATTATATCTTTCCATTTCGTTAACTATTTGCCTTACATTTTTCAGCTTCTAACATGGTACGAACATTCCCACGTCCTGATATCCATTTCATCTTTATTCGTCACATTTTGTTCGTGCCCATTTCCAATAACCATATTTTTTTCTTTTTAGAAAGCAATGTTCACTTATTTGCCATCATCCTTTTTTTCTAGCGATGTTCCTAATTCCAGCTTGCATTTTCGTCCCATCCTGTATTAGGTATATTATGTAAATCTTAGTTCCTTTCAGTTTGCTTTTGTTCCTTAGTACTTTAATTTTTTCTTGAATGATTCAAGTTCTACTACTTGTTTTGAATTTTTATATATTCCGGGATGTATTTTGAATAGATTTTTTACCTAATATTTTCTTCTGAAACTCTCGTTATATTATATTTGTCTTGTTGTCTTTCCATTTTTCTACCCTATCTTCCAATGCTTTTCCAGTATTAGTTACTTTTTGCTTTTCTTTCTCTCACTTCTCTTCTTTTATTCTTAATTCTTCTCTGAGCTCGGCGGTGTTGTTTCTTTACTTTGACATCATTTCTTTAAATATTGCCTTCATTTCATTTATTTCTTTATCAGATATGTTCACTTGTTTCTGTTTTAATTTAGGTGACCGCATTATTCGTTTGTTTTTTGAGAATATTGTTATTGTATCTTCCTCGCTGTTACAGCTTCCCTTTTCTGGTTCTTTTTGTTGGAGATTTGCTTTGCCCATTTCCCTAGAGATGTATTATCACAGGATACACCCAGATTATTTTTTTGAATCCAACTATCAAACTCTAGTTACTAAAAAATAGCCAATCAAATCAGGTTATTCCCCTCTACTTACTACACATGTTTAGGTTGTCTTTTTGGGAGTTTAGAGAATGTATCTTATTTTATTTATTCGTTTCTATTTGTTCAGCACCGTGCGTTTTGTGGAGGCAGGAATATGTCCTCTAAACGTTCATGCCATTGCTTTAGCTGCCCTTCGTTAGTTAACATGGCTCCTAGTTTGTCCTGTTGTTATCGAAGTTCCGGGTCCACGAGGTGGTAAAGGAAGCTGGAGTCCGTTGCCGGGGTGAGCTCTCTGTAAGACAGGCACAAGGAGGGTTATAAACCGTCAAGCCACCTTACGGGAAAAATAGGATGTGCTCGAAACGGTTCTCTGAATCGTAATGAGGGAGAACTGTCATAAGAGGAATAAGGGGCATAATTATCAGTGTAAGCTGGAAGCTGCAGGGAAATAAATCGATGCTTTGAGTCTTGGCGAGGGAGGATCGATTTACCAATGGTAAACAGTAAACACAAGTATCGGTTTTAAAGCGATAGTCGAGTGAATCGGTCTTGGTGAGGAAGAACCGACTGCCGTTTAGGGGTGCCTGTACGTTATTTATAGGGGACAAAAAGGCCTCCTGCGCATTCCTAATAAAGGACTTTTTGTCCTTTCATACGGCTGCGTATTTTTGCCTGGGTAGGCCGAATCGTGCTACTTCTTTATATTCTTTACCTTCCCCTTTACTTCTTTTAGTACGTCGTCCATAATAATAAAAAAATAATTTTGGGCTGAACATTCCTCCTTCTCTTAGACCATCTTTGGTTATAAACTTCTGATTGGATGTTACATGTTCTTGCTTAATTTTATATCCTGTATATCCCCATAATTTATTTTATTAGTTCTCTGTTACACCACTTTTTCTTAGACTGTCCATCATCACTATCACTCTTTCTTCTTTATTTGTTATATGTCCGTTTTTGTGTTATATTTCTTTTCATCGGAATTTGAAGACTTAATTAAGAAGCTTCTGGTTGCCGAATCTGTCTCTCTTCTCCCAAAATTGCAATTACGATTTTTGTTTTCCTTGTTTCACTAACCTTTTGATTTTATACCATTGTACTTCATATTCATCCCCTGCTTTGCTGCCTAATTATTCTTTCCATCTATGTTTCTTTAATATTATTTCTACGTTCGTTCTACCAAGATGAAAAACCTAATCACCAACTATTATACAATTAGGTAATTAATTAATTAGATATGTATTGTTTAAGTAAACATATAACGTAGACAGTGTTCTTCAATTATTCTACTCTTTAAAAACAGTCAATCACACCTTCATATAAAAATTCTGATGTGGCCAGTGTACATTACTTTATCATTCAAATCATAGTAATTAAAATAGAATATTGTCTTTAATATATCAAATACTTCTTAAATTACCATTATATTTGTAATTGTTTCTGCAATTGATATGTAAATTTGTATACATTCCTATTTTTAATTCTAAACTATTTATTGTTATATATATATATATATATATATATATATATATATATATATTGAATTTTGCAATCTACGCCACCTCAGTCCCTCGCCAGTTCAAAAGTTCTACTATGATGACAAAATTCTGACTTCATCGCTCATATCCACAGTAAAACACATGGGTTTATAAAAGTTATTTATAAAATTAATATATTGGACTTGGCCTTGTATGGCATATATTTAAAGTACTTTTCATAAAAAAATAAATTATTTTAGCGTCACTTTATGAGATACAAAATGATCAATCTATGCTTTCATTATTGGATATATATTTCAAAAAATCACTAGTTGAAATTAGATGATATAAATGTGACATAATATAATTTATATAATTTTCAATACTTTACCTTTCGAAATTTCTTTTCACCAGGTTTTGCTTTTGGGCAAAATAATGATACAGATGCTTCACGTTCTCCGGATTCTTGGCAGCACATACACGATCTTTCCATTTGCCATATTTTACTACCTGAAACCTTAAAATGAAATTGATCATTATGTTCATCTTTAAAGTTAGTTGTTATATTCGTGGTATGTGCAAGTTATCGCAGTTAAAATACCAGAATTATATTTTAAATAAAGTTCTAAACCCAAATTTATGACCACTGTTTTTACATTACATTGAATATTCTGCTTTAGAGACAATCATATTCATTTATTTATAACTAAAACATGATTGTAATATTGGAAAAAAACGACGGCAAAATCGGTCGCTTTTATGGCAACGTTTTAGGATCCAGAGATTGCCGGAGACTCTATAGATATGCTATCTACATCAGGAATAGAAGAACCCGCGGCCCGTCACCGGTGTGAAGATATCCCTTATGACCCCAGCCTCTATATCACGCGCACGGCGGATTGTTTGCGGGTCTGTACTGACCAATTGGGATAAAATCCAAATTTTGAGGAATCTTTTATATATGTCTTGCTGACAATAATATATAGTTATATATTTTTATTAATAATTTTTATAGGCGTTGTTGTATAATAAATGTTGTTACGTAAATTATTATTTTTACCAGCCGCGAATTTACAATTGATTTGAAAAAATTATACAATGTTGAAATGACAATGGAAAATGGAAAGTCCTAATTTGGCCAACTTGTTCCTTCTAGTTATTTTTAACTTATCCGCTCCTAGCTCGAATTTAGTGGCTGGGTCGATAAAAAAATTATGTAACATATCAGTGCACCAGATGCCTGAAGGAAATTGGAAACATTTTTTTTCGGCGACCAAGTCGAACATGTTTCATTATTATTATTTTTACCAGCCCGCGATCATACAATTGATTTGAAAAAATTACCCAATGTTTATAACAAAATGACAATGGAAAATGGAAAGTCTCAACCTGGCCAACTTGTTCCTTCTATTTATTTTCAATTTTTAACTTTAAATTTTCCAATTTCCTTCGGGCATCTGGTGCACTGATATGTTCTGAACCAAGATTAAACAAAATATGTTGCATAATTTTTTAATCGACCCAGCCTCTAAAATCGGCATGTCCAGATAGGAGCGGAAAAGTTAAAAATTGAAAATAAATAGAAGGAACAAGTTAGCCAGGTTGAGACTCTTCATTTTTCATTATCATTTTGTTATAAACATTGTGTAATTTTTTCAAATTAATTGTATGATCGCGGGCTGGTAAAAAATAATAATAATGAAATGTGTTAGACTTGGTGACCCAACAAAAAATAATAAAAAATTTCCAATTTCCTTCGGGGATCTGGTGCACTGATATGTTCTGCACTAAGATCAGTAAAAAAATTAAACAAAATATGTTGCATAATTTTTTTATCGACCCAACCACTAAAATCAAGAAGGTGCGTAAAAGTTAAAAATATAAAATTAATAGAAGGAACAAGTTGACCAGGTTGAGTCTTTCCATTTTCCATTGCCATTTTGTTATAAACATTGTGTAATTTTTTCAAATCAATTGTATGCTCGCGGGGTGGTAAAAATTAACAACATATATTATACAACAACGCCTATAAAAATTATTAATACAAATATATAACTATATATTGTGGTCAGCAAGACATATATAAAAGATTCCTCAAAATTTGGATTTTATTGGTCAACCCCAATTGGTCAGTATAGACCCGCAAACAATCAGCCTAGCGGTATAGAGGTTGGGATCATAGGGGATATCTTTACACCGGTCGGCCCGTCATGAATTTAATGCGGCCCTTCAAAGATTTTACATTTTGAATTTTATTCCTACATTGTCCCGCAGCCTCATTGTACCATAGGCGTGTTAACTTAATTTTTGGAAATGAAGATTTTTTATACTTGTTAATAAAGAGAGTTAAGTTCATCAATCAGTGTTTGTAAAAGTTTCTTACATGCCCGCACAACATTTGAAAATTTTTAGAGCTTGCCCGTTGTAAAAAAGGTTGCTCTTCCTTGCTGTACACTGTTCATCATTCTCGCAGTTTCTTAACGAATAGGATCATCCATATGGGGTTTCGTATGACGAGAATTGTTCAATTATATTCAGCCTTAGTAAAAATGAATCGTTAAAATTTCGCGCTATTTTGCGGGTTAATGAAGACACTTTATTGTTGGCTCTTAAACTAGGATATTCAACTTCATTTTAAAATCGAAAAAAGCCATCAGTTTTTTAAATTATAATTTCGTTTTAAATAGTAACATTTTAATAAACATGTAGTTTGCGATAGCAGTCTATATTTTGAATAACGTTGTAAAATCATAGTATTTGTAAACAATTTCAGAAAGTATAGTAACAATTGTCATATTTTCTAATTCTGGTGTACGAGTTGATATATGATCATTTTTACCTTCAGTCATCGGGTAAAACTTGACAATGCCTAGAGCTTAGGCGAAACTAGTTGTTTTAAACAATTAAATAAGTGGTAAAAAACATAGTAGTTTTATTCATCTCCTTTATTGGAGTTGATATATCTTTAATCAGTGCATGCAGTAGTATTTTCAATTGAGTTTTTGAGTAAAATTTGTATATTTACCTGTATGTAGGATGCGCATCTTCCAATACAAGCGAAACTTGGTATTGGTTTTGGTACACATCCAGGATATTGTAGAACATGTATGACAGGTGTGACCTGGCATTCGTCACCAGCATTTGCTGCTTGCACCCCATTATTCACACTTAATAAAATTAAGAGACCTACAGCATAATTCCCAACTATCTGCAGCTCTATTAAATAAAATAGCTATTATTATATTCAAATGAACATATTTAGCAGTTACCATGAATCAAAATATTGGCGCAGAACATTCTTCTTGAGTGTGTAATTCTCTACTCCAATGAAAATACGAGATAGATGGCCTTTTATAAAATATTGAGAGTGAAAAGTTTTGATATAAAACGTATTCATTGTGCGTATAAATCCATAAAACAATATAGAATAAGGTTTACTTTTACTTTCAACAATCTGGAGGGATGCCTGGTGGGGCGCTGGCATGTATACCACTTAGTTTGCCCCTCAGTTCAGTGTTGACTCTACATGTGGTACATGCAATTTAATGGATTTAGTATTTTCTGCGTGTTTCTTTTCAAGGTACAATATTTATTATCCACATTTTTTTTTATATAAATTTAATAAATGTAAAGTATATGGTAATTTGCAAAAACATACATTTTCATTACAGTTTCTTCTTCTTATGAATTATTTCGACTATTTTATTATAATGAAATTAATCTGATTTGGCCAGTGTACATTACTTAAGCTAGTGCAATCGTCCGTCGTTATATTATATTAAAAATTAGGTTATATACGTTTTTTAATTGTAAAGGGTGTTCTATAACTCTGTTTACTAGCATTGAGTTGTAGTCTTTCTTGATCATGCTTTTGTCTAATGATATTAATGATAGAATTACTAGAGAATGATCAATTGTGGTGAATTAGTGTGATTGGAATACATTAATATAGTTTCTTTCTTAGTAGAATCCAATGACATAGGGTGATTTTAAATATCTACATTAATTTTCTGGTTTTAAGTTTTGTACATTTAAATGTAAATCATAGTGACTGTGACGTTGATTATCAATTCCATATTAACAATATTAAGGGGAATCCAACATCTCTATAATGTAAATACGAAGACAATGTTTAGAAGCCGGCCGACCTGTCAGTTATGTCTTTGTGCTGACCACTTTGTACCACTTACAGGTTCGAATCTCATATATGGTGGTGTTTTTTTATGTTTGTTTAATTCAATATTTAATTAGAGTATTAAGTATTTCGAGTTAATAGCAATCTTTTAAGTATGGGGTTTGTTTTTTACATATTAATAATGATTTTATTCATTATCCGTAATGCAATTCGTTCGTCGAACGCCGGGAATTTCCTAGTTTTGTTTGAAGTATTATATTTCTTAAAGCTTCCAATTCCTATGAAAAACTGAATAATGACTCTGGAAAATTACAAAGAGGTTCTTATTTATTCAAACTAATATCATAGTAATAATATTCTTATATTATAGCAGGTTTAATCGCTTTCGAAAAAATAATCTAAATCTATTTTTGATACATACTACATCAATAATGGATCATTTAATAAGCAAGACCCATATTGACTAGTCGAAAATAGTCAAAAAGAATAAACTGTAGTTTCCCAAAATGAAATGTTTTTCACTAAATTTTTTAAATAAAAGTTGTGCGGAATCAAATTTTACGATTATTATAAACCTACTACATACAGTAAGATTGGACCATTAGATTACATTAAGGAGGGGGTAGTCTTCTAGGTCCTACACCAAAGCCCCCTTCGTAGAGCTATTGTGGTCCCAAACGTCTTCCGTGAGCTCGTCCTGATGGGGAACATTTTGTTTGTAAATATTTTTGTGTAAACTATATATTTGTACGAAAATGTTATAAATTCATTATAATTCGAAAATTAACTTACGGAAATTTATTATTATTATTATTTTTTCTCGAAAAATTGACAACTTTTAAAATGATTTTTGTAATTTAAAACGGCCTTTGCCTCTTGTCTTCGCATGACGTACGCGTGATGTGTGCTGTAAACTAGGGATGTCATGACCCGGTAGACGTACAAGCCACGAATCGCGCGGGCACTCAAAAATGGTCGCGTGGTTTGTGATAAACGTAGTAAGATGTAAATATACTGACATTTTATTATTATTATTATCACTAACCCTTTCTTACTGTTAGGAGTTAAGATATATTTTTCTTTGGTTATAGTAGTAGATTCTTGTTGCCCATTCCTTTGTATTTTGCAAGTCTCATTCTTTCGGTACATGATAGCCCTCTTTCTTTAAAGATCCTCTATATTGTTATATACCATGTGCTGCTTTTTTCCGACTGGGACTTGGTTTTGCTGTATCATCCCACTGCACTGTGGCCGCGGCTGACCTATTATGCTCCCCCATTACTTACTCCTCATTCATGAGCTCTGTATCTTCAATGAAGTCCAGAAGTCTCATGAATGGGCGGTCTTGGGGCTCTTTTAGGTTCATTCGCATTGAACCAAAGAACTTTTTCCTGCATGCATTGAATGCTTCGCAGCTAGTGTTACATGTACTGGGGTCCCTGGTGCTTTGTCTATCCCCATAGTGTACAGGTGTTTGTTTAATATGCAGTGCCCTATTAGAAGTCCTAAGACATTTCATAATTAGTTCCTATTTAATTTATTCCGTCGCCTCTGTACTGGGAGCCTTAATGAACGTATTGGAGTGTTTAATTCCTGTTTGGACTTTCCAGTAGGTGGCAGTTTGTTCGATGCTTTCTCAAGCTATTGCGGCCATATATGATATCCCGCAGGTTGGTTCGGGGCCAATGAATTTTAATTCACTTGCCTCTTTTGCCAATTTATCCGCTTTTTCGTACACAACAGTAACACTTGTATGTGCACCGGTACATCACCGGTGCACATACATGTGTTTCTTTGTTTCAGGCTCCCAGTATTATCAGGTCTTCAATGCAATCTATAACAAATCTAGAGTTATTTATGCTGGAACGTGGAGGTTCCATTGTTGGCCCCTCACTAGACTGTGCCCCCTTAGAGGTTCCTCTCCAGGTCCCTACCCTCGACGTGTATTCTGTGAAGTTCCCTCCTCTCTTCCTTTTACAGGATTTAGTTGGGGTGCAGGTTGAGGTTTCAAATTTGGCTCCTCTCCCATGGCTTCTCCTTCCTCGCCAACCTTCTTTGTCCCGAGTAACTTGCAGGTTACCCGGGAGAAGTTCAGAAGCGGCAGGCAGCTTATCCCCTTCATTTTAGCCCAAGAGGATTCGCATGATGATGACCACTTGCTGACCTTTCGGGTCAGGCTTGTTGTGGACCACCTTCCATGTAGCCGTGCATAAAAATGATGCTTAGTCTGCCCGGTTTCCCTTTATTGTGTGCTTTTGCCGTCCAATATCTCTTGGCTGTTCTCTCATATCTCATCCTTACAACATGTACGAACCATTGAAGTTGTGGTCTCTTAATTGTTTCCAAAATCAATACCATTTACCCCATTCTTAATTTTTTGTTTTCTCGACTCTATTGCTTCTTTATTACCTAGATCTTACTCAACGTTTTTTTCGTTAATTCCCGCTTTCATATGTTAGGCTGGGCTTAAATATGGTATTTCTAATGAATGTAGTGTTTAAGCGCAGCTTAGTTGCACTTTATTTGATTTTCGTCTGCATTTCCCTATTTCTTTTGATTTGATTATCTTGCTCTACCTTTGTTTCATTTATATCAATTGTGATTGAGTTTTTTTTTTCATATTATTAAATTTGTTTGTAATTCTTGCTGTCTGCTATTTCAGCCGGTGTCATGTTTCTAGATCCTACCTTTATATTCTTTACCTTCCCTTTTATTTCTTTTAGTATAAAAAATATTGAACTCTGTTTCTTAGGTTGTTCCATATTATTAACCTAGGCACTCGCACTCATTTTATTAGGTCTCTGTTTATTCCTCTTTTTCTTAGGCTGGTCCATATTATTCACCTACGCACGCCATCGGGCGCCTTTATCAGATTACACGAATTACACGTCTTTTCTGTCCTTTTCCGTCATCGACTTTATTGTAAATATGTTGACCTACGCACGTTCCTCTGCCACACAGTGCTTGTTGTATTTATTATTATCTTTTCGGTTATTACCGTTTGGTGTTCGTCTGTCTCATGCATTATGTTGTTTGTTTGTTTTTTTTTGTCCTGTGAGGTAGAATCTTCGAAGGGCACCCATGCGTGTTACCACTATTATATCCAGTTCCGGTTCTGCCGGGCGTGCAGGGTGTGAGCCGCACGCGGACGGCCAACTTTAGGGGCGGCCAAATTCCCAGTCAATCCTGTCTCCTAGTATTGGCTGGTTCCGTGTCTTGTAACATGATCGCCGGTCTCGTATTTCGTCTTCGGCCTCGTTAAGGCCCCTCAAGTCGTCGTTGTATTTTCGTCTCATCACTATTCTGTCAAACCGTACCACAGCACCCCAGTTTGCGTTATTTTGCAGCATCTTGTTCCCCAGTTCCTTTGGGGCTGTTTCACCCAACCCTAGTCATAGGGTGGCGCGTTCCTGGTCCATTGTTCGTCGTTGGCACTGGTAGGTGACGATGGTGTGTGCTGGACCATCTGTCTCTCTGCAGTATCGGCATATAGCTGTTTCAGTCTTGCCTATCCGGTGTAGGTACTTCTGGAATACTCCATGGCCGGGCAGGATCTTCGTGGTTCAACGAGCTGGACCATGCAGATCCTGCGTTCCCTCGGCTCATCCATGGTTCGAGTTGGGGTATGATATTCCTAGTCCAGGCCATGTTAGGTGTGTCCTTTCATCGTTATCTGTCTGGCTCGGTCTTTATCGATTTGTGGGCCTGTCCCTCTCTTGATTGCCTTGTATGCCGCTCTTCCACGAGTGGGTCGCAGGGTATTGTTTTTGCGAGCACTCCATCGATACTGTTGGGCATGCGCAGCGCCCTCCTCTTGCTGTCGGTGGTGCTTACATGAGTTGGACGCGCGACACCGTTGACAGCACCTCCCTCTTTTTATTACCTGGGCCGCCGATGTGGGGCAGAAGTCTCGGTAGGGCCGCTTCTGACGCCTGTCTTCATCCTAAGGGCATCCAAGGAAAGGGGCCCAGAACTGATCCTTATGGGACTCATCTAGGCACTTGTTGGCGATCCGGGTTACGTTTGGAAGTTCATCCGGTTCTGGGGCTTTCTTGTTGGGTAATCTGCTTATGATCTGCATTTCTTCGTCCTCGTTCCAGTCCGCGGTTAGTGTTGTTGTTGTTGCTGTTCTGGGGCTTAGTTCTTGTGTGTCTCCTGAGCTTGTGTTTGTGTACGGCGGAAAAAGGACGGCCACTACCGTCCTTATTTGTTCAGGTACAGTGACTGCAGGTCCATGAGAAATCCCACGGGTCGTCGTCGTCGACCTCCCTACATAATTTATCTCAACAGACCTTCTGGCTGGGTTCTATGGCCCTCCTGTATTCCTTTCTGCTGTTCCGATATTGGTCCTGGAATAGTCCGGTCGGTTTCTCGGCCGCTCTCGCTGGCTGCACCTTTCTCATGGCTCAGTTTGCTTCCTTTCTGCCTTCCGACACTTCCTGGTTCTACCAGTATGTCGTTATTTTACCCCCTGTAATGGGTTTCCTGGTTGGGATTGCCTCCCTACATGTCTCCTGTAGTCTGGAGTTTACTTCCTCAGCCATTTGGTCAATACCAGCTTCTTGGATGTCTTAGGAGTTCAATATTTATAGCTTCCAGTTCCCACCTTCTCTTTGAGTCGTCGGTGATTTGTCCTAGGATTGGAGATGAGCGACCATCCTTCTGCGTTTGATGCAGAAGGTGATATAGTGGTTGTCGCTCAGCGTTTCTTCCTCAAGTACTCGCCACCCGTATACTTTTGCAATCAGTTGCGTTGTCACGAGCGTGACGTCAACATGGGATGCGGACTCGCTTCTTGCGAAGGTCGGCACCCCGCCCGCGTTGCACACTGACAGGTCGAGCGCAACGGCCAGGTCCAATACCGCCTCTCCCCTTATGTCTGTTGTCGGCGATCCCCATGCCGCGTGTTTGGCGTTCTGGTCGCCCGCCACGAAGGCATGTCCGCCAGTAGACCGCACCAACTTAGCTAGCCATGTCGCCGCATGCTTCCGGCTGAATTTTAGTACACACTCGCTCTTCCATTGTTATGCTAGCAGCCCACTCTCACCGAGACAGGCGAGACTGATAGTGTACTTCAGTTCTCGCCTCGTGTTCGCCTGTCTCATGTGGTCTCGCCTGCCTCGGCTCGCCTGGCCGATCTGAGAGTGTACTGGGCAGGCCTCGGTCCTCTCGTCTCGCCTCGCCTCTCGGGCGCTCGGTAGATTGTCGGTTTTGACATCGTGTCAAGGAATACGAGAGGCGAGACCGAGAGCCAGAAACAACCCAACTATTAGAGGCGAGAGTGTACTTCGCAACATTCAGTGTCCTGTTCCCTCGGCGAACGTATCGCCCTAGGGACATTGGGCGAGGCGAGCGCGAGAGTGAACTTTGTCCAAACGTGTCTCGGCAACTCCCCGAATGTTTCGAACAAGTACCGTCGGCAAGAGTGGACTGCTAGCATTATAATAGTTGGGTTGTTTCTGGCACTAAGTCTCGCCTCTCGTTTCCTCTGACTCGGCGTCAAAAACCAACAATCTATCGAGCGCCCGAGAGGCGAGGCGAGACGAGGCGAGACATAGCAAGGCGAGGCGAGAGTATCGAGACCTGTTCAGTACACTCTCGAATCCGCCAGGCGAGCCGAGACAGCGAGAGCACACGAGGCGAGAACTGAAGTACACTCTCGGTCTTGCCTGTCTCGGCGGTAGTGGACGGCTAGCATTGCCCACACAAGTAGTATTATTGCTTTCGCCGGCACCTATTGGCCTATTTGTTGCCTCCTCCATCGCTTGCCGTTTTTTGGGCATCTGAAACTTCTAGCTCCATGTCCCTCTTGCACAGAAGGGTATCCGTCTCTCGCCTTAGACATGTTTGGGGCCCGGGTCTGTAGACGATTCTTGCTGGTGTCCGTCCTCCCAGCACCGGTTGCAGCTCCAGGGCACTTTTTTCTCCCGCTTGCTGGCCTTAACCTGAACTAGTCCTATTTTGCGTTTTGCTGCGATCAGCTTCCCCGCTAGCTCCGATATTGTGATCGAGATCACCTGGGTGGGTGCTATTTCGGACCAGCCTAGGTTCTCCGACCCTGTATTCCTCTTTGTCACCCTCAATAGTCTCATTTATAGCTTCTTTTAATTGCTCTCCGGTAGTGAGGATGTCCAGGCCCCTAATATGGGGATTACCCTTGTCCTTATTTGTGTCTCTGATCCCGGAGCTTTGGCTGCTATGGCCCCGCGTAAATAGTCCACTATGGTGGTATGTCTTTGATGTATTGCCATTTTCCGTTGTTTGGGCCTAGGCGATGATATTTTGTTGACAGTGTGACTCCCGTGCTCTGCGGACTAGTTTTGTGTACTTTCGGTCTTACACCGGTCTATTCAGGATGACCTCTTCCTGCTTCCTTGCTAGTCACGGTTTTATCGTGGCTATGGTGCGATACCTAAAGACGAACCTTTAAATTGGTATTCTAGTATCTTCCTGGCGTCTGTTGTAGGGATCTTAGGGACTTCTACCAGTATCACCTTGGTGTTTGTCACTTCCGCTAGCTCCCTAAGGCGCCGGGCGCCATCGTAAAGGGTTCTCCTCGCCTTGTTTCTAGTTCCATACTTTGAAGTGGGTGACCCATTCCGTTCGTGTAATAGGTCCATTGCAGTTTCTGATCTCTGTGATTCTGCTTGAGATCTAGGTCTAAAAGTTCGTTTACCACTCGCCCCACCTGTTTCTTCTTGCCTGTCGTTGCCATTCTGCATCCCTCGTCAATCAATCGCACCAGAACAACAATATTATTATTATTATTATTATATATATATATTCATATTCATAATAAAAAGTTTAAATGAATTACGTTTTTTTAATTAATATAATTTCGATTCCATGTTAAAGTAATATAGCATCAATACATTTTAATAAATTTCATTCATCTAAACGTCCACCTAAATGACAAGGTTTTTAATTATTGTGTATTTTATATTATGATTTTTAATTTACAATTTTTATATTTTCAGTGCTGGTTCACGAAGTAAATGGAAACAACACCGTTAAAAAGACCTACGAACGTCTTTACAAAAAAGCCGAAATACAATCAGTTGACAAGAGAAGCTTTGATTAGTAAAGAATTAGAGTTGAAATTAAAAGAAAGAGAATTAGATGAGAAGATTAAATCATTGGAGAATGAGGGAGTAAATACAAATTTGAATTGTGAAATGCAAGCACTACATGACTTTAATGACATCAAGGATTTGACAGGTGTTGTACTGGGATATTTGGCTGATATTGAACATACATCTATTGCCGAATTGTATGAGAGATACAATTTGTCCAATAATCTACAATAGTCAAATATTGGTATGTACTTTATGTTGAATCGATTTTATATTTTTTTTCTTTATAGAAATAATGATTTAACTTTTCAAAATTCTAAAGTAGTTTTGTAAAAAGGCACATAAATCCATAATATATTATTATTATTTTTCTATAATAACAAAAATCTTTAAGAAACGAATATACATTTGAAGACTTCCATGCAATATCAGGGCGCGGGCAGGACTCGTGCGTTTCTTACAATGAAAAGTTATTAAAAAAAATATGGCGCGATAGAACGCAAGCAAGCAAGGCACAATTGTAGAAAAATATTATTAGTTTTTATATTATATTTTAAAAAAAAACTTTCTTTTGGAGCAATTAAAAATTTAATCCATTTTCAAACTAAAATTCCATTTCTTTAATCAATTTTAACAAAATGACTTGATATTTGTGAATTTAACGCAGATAGCTTTATCACGATTGTTCAACAATAAATAAATTCAGTCGTTCGACCGATATCTTTCGGCCCTCTTTTTTCTATATTTATAACAAGTATGTTTTTTGCTATAAAAGGGATTTTGAATAATGAATTAGAATTGTATGCAAAACTTGAAAAGGTGACCATCGATCTGCGTAGAATTGTTGCCGGTTTCATTGCTGGCCCCGGTATCCACGTCATGGCCCATAATTGCTTGGGTATATCCTCCACGGATTTGAGTGTGGCTCCTTCTCAGGGTTGTTCCTCGCTCATCACCTCCGTGAGCCAAAGTTTAGTACTTTGATTGACTCTAATGAAGTCGGCTTTCAGTACGTCGTTTTTTTCGAGGAGAAAATATTTTACCTTCCCTGTATGACTTACTCTGCGAAGAGGAAGGCTATGTGGAGCCCCTACTTTTCTTCGTCGTTCACCTGTCGGCGGTGTGAGAGTCCGTGGATCAGCGATATAAACACTCCTGATTGGAAGGGTGCGCTTAGGAACCCCCCGACCTCCAGCTTATGGAAAGGAACTGGTACTTTGTGCCTCAGCTGCCTGCTTCTTTAGCTTTCTTCTTGCGCAGCCCGAGGGCTGTGTGTCCCACGGTTTTTGGATTTGTTTGTTGTTACCGGATAATGTTGGTAATTTTCTCTGATATTTTATTTATGTTCAACTTATGTAGGAGTTATTTTTGTTCTAGTTTCTGCTCGAGTTCTTTGGTGTACTTTTCTTAGTTCTACTATTGTTGGTGGCTGCTTTTTCACAACTAATTTCTTCTGAATTGGTTGTGTAATGGAGATCCTAGTTCTTGTAAGCCTATGGCCGCTGACGGTGTACGGTACTTTCCATATGAACCCGGTTTATTATGTGTTGTAGGTCAGCTTCTTTTTCGGCGAAGATGCAGGAATCATCTGCGAACCGAAAGCTGTTTATCCATCGGCCATTTATCTTTATGCCCATTTCTGCGTCTTTTAAGGCATTTTGAAGATATTCTCCGGGTATACATTAAATAGCATGGAGGACAAGATACAAACTTGGCGGACTCCACGTTTATTTTTAGTTCTTTTCTTTCCTCTCCTTCAAACTTCAGAATTGCTTTCTGATTTCAGTAAAGGTTCTGTATGATGCGAATGTCCTTCTCATCCAGGCCCAATTGTTTATGATCTTTGATCATCTCTTCTGTCTCACCTTGTCGAAGGCTTTATGATAGTTTATGACGCATATATAAACTTCCTTTTGGTGATCTAAGCATATTTAAACGAGGATCTGGAGTGCGAAAAGTACTTCACGCGTCCCGAGGCCGTTATGGAATCCGAATTGTACGTCGATGTTTTCTATATATTCTATTTTTAATGATATTCACTTTCATGATATGACTCATTATGCTGATCAGTCGGAAATCATCGCATGATTGGCTTGAATTGGAATTGGAATGAAGGCAGACTTCGGCCATTCAGTTGGAATTTTACCTGATTTGTAGATTATATTAAACAGGTTTACAGAGATGTCGATATTTCCTTCGTCGATTAGTTTTTGTATTTTCGCATGAATTTCGACAGTTCCATTGGCTTTGCCTGATTTTGGGGTTCTAATTCAACTTCTGCTCTTAGTATTGCAGAGTCCCTCATTTTTAGGTGTTGTTTCCGGTTTGTTTCGGCTGTCTTCAAAAAGTTTGGTTATGATGTCTTCCGATGTTTTCAGATGGATGTTGAAATAGTCATATTTCTTTTCTAGTTTTTCGTTGCATCTTTCTAATAACCACCTTTCGTTTGCTGCTCTTATGCTCTTTCGGATTTCTTTGTGCGCTATCCAGGGTTCCTCCTTGTCCACGTTTTTGTATGCTCGTCTCTTATTCATCAACGCAAGGATCTGATCTGTCATGCATTTGCTTTTTGTTTATCTTCTTTGTGACTTTAAGTCTTTTGTTTTGATACTTGTAAGTAGGCCCCCTTGGTTGTCAATAGCATCATCTCCTGATAGATCTATTTCTTTTAGTGTTCTGTTAATGTTTGTCTGTACCTTTTTGCGATTTCCGTGTCTGAAAGTTGCAAATGTCAACGACAGGTTTTGTTTAAGCCTTCTGTATATTTTGTAGTTTCTACCTGAATTTGACAATCACGGGGTTATGATCTGAAGCTATGTCCGTGGGTAGGTGTGCGCACCTTGAATACTTGATCTGAATCTCTTGTTTATTAATACGTACTCTATTTGGTTCCTGATAGTTCCTAAGCGTGTTGTTGTGTCCTTGGGCGATTTCCAGGTGTAGAGTCCGTATGTTTAAACCATGTATTACAAATTATGTATCCTTCTTCATGACAGAATTGCAATAGGCGGTCTCCCATTTCATTTCGTAATCCTAGGCCGTACTCACTCACTGCACCGTTTTCTTTACCCATCCCGACTTTAGCGTTTAGATCGCCCATGATGATATTTATGTGATGTTTTTTCGTCAGCGACGTTAGTTCACTTAGTTGTACATAATATGCTTCTATTTCATCTTCACTTTTGACGCATAATAATAATAACACTATTATGTACTGTATTCCCTTTTAGTTGTATCATTACCGTTCGTTCTGATAGTGGCACGAAGTCAAAGACGCTCTTTGCCAGATTTTTGCAAATAGCTATAGCCACCCCATATCGTTAAAACCTTTGGTCTTAGCCTTCTGAGTAGTATAGAAAATATTTCAGTTCCGGTCTATTTTACTTCGGTTATTTCAAGAATATCTATGTGTATTCGGTCTATTTCCTGTGATAGGTTCGTAGTTTTTCCGGGATCTAATAAGCTTGTTACATTTCATGTTCCAATTGTTAGAGGTTTCTTTGTGACAAGACCGGTGATTTTTCGCACCCCTGACCCATTTAAGGGACGCAGTGACTCTGGGCCATTGTTCATTTTTCCTGTCATAGTGAATGAAGTGGTTTTCTTGGGAAGTTTTTAATCCATATAGCTTTCCCTTACTTTTCTCGACCTGTAGAGGTACTGCCTAGCTGAAGATTATATACGCCGTCGTTGACTACAAGGTAGGTCTTCCGCCGCCGTCTGAGATACTATCCTACAGTGATAGCATCTGACCTGATCTACCCAGCCTCGGCATATCACACTTAGTTTTGCCGCGTGCAGCCAAACGTGTGAGTTTAGCTTCATGTTTAGGACCGGTGGTATATCATTTCCCTATATAGAAATGTGGCCGTAATCAACCAAAGGTGCTACATTTACCAAGAGACCTAGCCACCTCCCCCTCCATGTATTTTATAGGTCGCAATAACAATAGTAAAGAAGGTCTTTCCAGTCTCTTTGGGGGTTTGTTTCCTTTCCGGTACTGTGTTTGGTAAAGTTAAGTTCTTGCATCTCCGGTTCCGAGAGCTCTACTTGCCTTGGATATTCACTTAGTGCTTGATTCATGGTAGTTTGGGAAGATTTTCGGCCTCGCATACTGAGCGTGTTGTCGAGTGTTTGATAAACCGCTCATTCTGTGTCAGGTGCTGTTTGTAACCACCCTATTTGGGACAGACGCTACGATGGTGCCACATTTAATTAGCGGGTATTTTATTGGCCTAGCCTTATTCGCACCGGTGGTGCATATCTACAGGATATTTCCCTCTCAGCCACTGGGACCCGCCGTGTCCAGGTCGAGAGCCCCCCTATCATCCCATACGATGGATGATTTTGACCACTTTTATAGTTTTGCAGTTTTTGTTATGTTACGTTTAATATACGTATTAAATAGAAGTATTTAAACACAAACAACAGTGGGACAACATTCTTGGCTGTTAATACAATGTTATAGGGAGTCCAAAAGTATAATGGAACTACCTACAGTGAGGCTAACGTTTTCTTATATGTTGAGACAATTCCTTACGGATTCCAATCCTGATGCAACAGAACAGTCAGTTCACAAGAAATATCTTTCTTTTTTGGTCTCTATTCTCTCGTGCCCGTATTGGGTGTCGAGGTTGGTATCTAGTTCATCAGAAATATCTTTCTTTTTTGGTCTTTATCCTCTCGTGCCTGTATTGGGTGTCGAGGTTGGTATCTATTAGCTGCTATTGCTTGTAGAATTTTATCCATTTTTTCTCGTCTTCCGCACCTTTTCTTATCTCCAGGTACTGCCTTTGAGTTGAAGCGTCCAGGTCTTTCGTGGCCTTCCTTTTGATCTCTTTCCTATTGCTCTTGCTTCCCATGCTTGCATTACTTGTCTTCTTTTTGGCCTGAGGTGGGGGATCTTCAGTCAGTAAGACATTCTCCCCCTGGAAGTGCTGGAATCCGAACCATCTACGGTCGACCTACCAGCTAAACCCCACTTCGATTCTCCAAACAATATATTCCTAAATATGGTATCCACCTTTCTGTATTTTACCATATTTAGGTGGCTATAAATAGTTTAATTTTCAATTCTCAATGCATATTTTTTTATCCATACCATTTTTTAAATTTATTTATTTTTAAATTTATATTTTATTTATTATTTTAAATTTATTTTTATTTTCATTAGAAATTTAATTTTCTCATTAGACTTGTCTCAGTTCTACATTAAAATTTTGTTTAACTCTCATATGCTTTTTGTCTCATAATTTTTTCTATGATTTTTTCCCAGTGACCAACCACTTACAATGAATGAAATGAAGAAAAATAGTGTTCTGCACTATCATTACAAGAATTACAGTAAAAACAATTTTGAGACTTTTTTTAAATTTAAATAAATAAGAAACAATTTGCTTTACTTGTCTACCATTGCTCATTCTGTTCATATGTCCAAACCACCTTAATTGCTCTTCTTCTATCTTTTGCATTGCTGTTACTCCTAGCCTTTACCTTATGTCTGTATTTCTGACTTTGCCTCTCTTTGTATTTCCTTCCACTCTTCTGAGATTTCCTCTGCTTATAATTCGATTTTTGTCACTCGTTCATCACCCATGTTCCCTTCCCTCAGTATTGACACACTCGGTTATTGCTACAATTCTCGTGTTCTTTATATCTAATTGTAATTCCTTTCGTTTCTTTAATGACATCCTTCAATTGTTATAAACAGTAATGGGCTCAGTATTCCTCTTTAACGTACTTAAAATTCTTTTGATTTATTTTTCTTTTACTGATTTTAGCAGGTCTCCTACTCATTTTTTCTGCAGGCTTTTCCAAAGGTATACTTTCAAATGCCTTTTCTAGGTCTATATAGCGCTTATATCCATCTCTGATGTATTCTTTCGTTTTTTTTTCCACTATTTGTCTGATAGTGAAGCTTTGGTTCTGCGCACTATGCCCTGGTCTAAAACAACTTTGCGAATCCTCAAGCTTAGATTCAATTATTTCTCTCACCTTCAGTTCTATGAGTTTCTCGTATACTTTTCCATTCGCACTGAGCAATGATATTCCTCTGTAGTTTACGCATTTCCTGCTATCTCCCTTTTTGTATATTAGAATAATCAGAGCTACTTCCCAGTCTGTTAGTATTCTTTTGTACTTCCATATCATATGACAGATATCGAGCTGTTCTCTATATTCCCCATGTCTTTGATTTCAGTCGGCTACCTAACCAATTTTAATTTTGCTTATTGTTTTTTTTTAGTTCGTTTTTGTTATTGGTTCATGGTTTCTCTCTTCATCCCCTTCCATCTTCTTTCTTGGGTTCTTCTTCTACCTTTTGAATTTCCTCTTGTGCCTTTTGCCTCTGCTTCCTGTATTCCTCATATGTTTGTTCCGTTCCGCTCTGTAGATATTTTTTCCACATTTTTTTCTTCTTTTTTTCTGACTTCTTCTTTTGCCGGTTGACTCCACTACCACCGCGTTTGATTTCGGTTCCTCGTTTGATGCGATGCCCCGCACGTTTTTTTTTGCTGCTGTTCTTCTTATTATTTTCAACTAGTCCCACATTTGTTCTATGTCTGTTTCCTGCCTGTTAATATATTTCTTGCATTCTATTTCGATTATCTGTTGGTACTCTTTCCTTGTTGACTCCTCTTTTAGTATATAGGTTTGTATTACTTTCCTTCCTTTATCGTTTGTTGCTTGCTTTTGATTGTCTTGTCCTTGGGTGTTTCCTATTTGCTTCATTGTTAGCATATAGTGATCGCTACCGATCTTTGCCCCTCTTATAACTCTAGTATCTATTACATTTCTGAATTTATATTTCTCAACTAACATATAGTTATATTTTATATAATAAATTTAAATAAATATAAATTCTAGTCGAGTGCCTTTTGTGTTGTTTAATTCTTTATTTAATTTCATAAAATTAAGCTTATGAATTTATTGTAATCTTTTAAGTAAGATTTCTCCTTACATGTAATCAAGTTTGACGACTTCTTGTTATTTTAATATTATTTATGATCAGAATTAATATCCTTGATTGATTTATTAATTCGTCTGCGGGCCATTATACATTATGCGTTATGCAATATTAATATGGATCTTCTGTAGTCATTAAGAAGATTTTTGTAATCCAAAAGAGCGCGATATGAATTCTATATAAACTGAAGTACAGGGACAGCTGTCGAGGCAAGTTTAAAACTTCATATATGTTGACCATATTGCACTGTAAGATGACAAATGGCGTAACTTACAATAACAGTTTTTGAAATAAATGCATTTTAAAGATTGCAATGGTTCCAGTAGTTTTACCATTGAGTCTAATGTTAGATCATTTTTTAAAATAATTATTTGGTTTATTCTAAACGCAAAAAGGACTAAAGGAGCGTTAAAATATAAAATTGTCATTTTGGAAGTTACGACACTTATCATCTCACAGTGCGATATACGGAACATACATTATGTAAATGTGTTTATGTAGGTACATAAACTTAAATTTGAATCTTGCCGTCTACCTGCAACATACACCACGTGACTTGGACAAGTATGTTATTCCAGTTCACAGACTTAGCACTTATGAAAGAGGCGCATATTACTTATTTTCAATCACCTTTTACAATGTAGATTAAGGATATAAAAAAACTTTCAAACATGAAATCCATTCTGTTCAGATATCTATATGATCTAGAACCATATAGCATTGAAGATTTATAAGTAAATAAAGTTGTTTCTATGACTCTTTTCATTTAAAATCAGTTTACATTTTATTTTGTTTATGAAATAAAGCTTTATTATTATTATTAATTCTTATTTTTGTTACATTGCATCATGGAAATAGGCCGCTTCATTTATAAAATAAAAACGCAGAAGTACAATACCTATATAAAATTACTTTATATTAATTTTTAATTAAAATTATACATTCACATTTACGTAATTTACATGTAGTAAGTAATATTCAACGACTAAAATCTCCACATTTGTAACATTTGCACTCAGCAGGCTCCTTTAGTTTAATATCCATAGATTGGCGCCCTTCTATTGTTAATCGCATGCCATCCGGATCGTAACAATGTGTTAATGTGATAATTCGTTCCCTAAGATAGCTCTCACGGCAGCAGTAACACTCCTGAAAAATATTATAATAAATATAAATGTATAATTCAATAACAAAAGTTTCAAATAATTGAATCACTACCAACAATTGTATAAAGTAATGTATTGATTTAGTACCTTTAAAAACCCGGTAGGAGTAATTACAGATGGTTGCACTTGACTATTACATGTCCCTTCACATTTATTTACTGCTACTTCACCATTGCAGGTTCGTTGCAATCTGCCAAGTTCATCATATTCCTCTACAAAATAAAGTAGTAAATTGTAGTAATTGATTTTATACAGTTGTATAATTGAGGCATTGCGCGCAAAAGTGGACTAATCTCAAATAAAAAAATAATTAAAATACTAATAATAATGATAATATGCTTTGCTTACCACAAGCCGGCATATGTACGTAAATTATTACCGTGTTACGTGAAGTAAAAAAAAAACATTTTGAGGGTTTTGAGAAATTTGAGGGTTAGTCGTATTTTATTCTCAATGCATCAATTAATACTACCTTTAATTAAATGTATATCAGAAGGTAGAGTTTCACAATTTTCTTCTCCTGGAATTTCATTGATACCTTTACAATTGTATACAAGATAAATAATAACTAGACTAAATACGAACTTAACTTCAACCATGTTGACTGCAAACTGAGTTGTTTTTCATCCTACTATTTATATAAACCGAAACAGGAATACAGTTTTGATATCAACAGGGATATTTAGATAAAAAAGTATGTTATTGATTTTTTTCTTACTAAAATCTTGATACATATTTTATCACAGTATATAAAAAACGTGTTAAATAAAACAAATACTCTTAATTTATTAACAAAAGTGTGTTAATAATAAGGGGTCATTATATGTAACCCTGTACTAATGCAGGAGCCCTCCCATGCCGGCAACAACATGGGGTGTTAACAAGATATGTGTTTTATGCTAAAATTCGCTGACCTTTTTATTTCTCCATTACAGCAATTTCGCATTTTAGCCACATGTTTTCTGCTCTTTAAAACTGTTAAATATGTCTGATACATCCGAGGAATTGGCAAAGGACAGGTCGAGCGACGGCGCCCACGATAATTTCTGCCGGGACTTCGTAAGAGGGATGTGTGAGAGGAAGTTTTGTAAATACAAACATGAACAGGAGACGAAGACCTTAAATTTTTGTCATGACTTTCAAAATACCGCTTGTCCACGACCAGCTTGCAAGTAAGTGAACATATAATTATTTGTTGTGCGTCGCACAAATACGTGGCAGCTATAAACTAAAAATTAATTTGGAAAAAAAAACTAAATATAAGATTAAACTAAATGAAATTAAGGTGCTAATGGGAATAATTAAATGTTACTGGTTAGTTGTCTGATTTATAGTAAATAAGGTTAGCTGTTATAATAGTAGAAATGTTTCTACATATATTAATATTCCTGTAATATAAATGTTCCGGCAATCCCGGAAAATTAAAAAACCTGAAACAATAAGAAACTGTAGTCGTATGGCCTAGACGTGCCATTCGTCTCGTACTGAGTATTGGGGAGCGATAGTTCACACTCCGCTGTGGGCGAAAATTGACGAATAATATTTTCCACAGTTTTTCTGTGAAGTTAATGTAAATGCCGGGCGCTTACAATTTTCTGGGCTCCCTTTACCAGCGGAAGACCTTTCAATTGTAATTCTTCAATATCATTTATATATATTAAATAGAGGATTGGCCCTAGTACTCCACTTTGCGGAATTCCATATTCTGGATTGGCAGTGTCACTTAGAATGTTTCCTATTCGTGTTTGTTGCTTTCTGTTATTCAGATACGTTTCAAATATTTTTATTTCTATGTTAGCTATTCCTGTGTTACGTAGTTTCTGAATTAATATTGTTTTAGAGACTGTATCAAACGCTTTCTTCATATTCACGAATAGGGCTGTGGCATACTTTCCCTCATCCAAAATTGTTTGTATATTCGAAATCATATCAGTTGCGGCTGATGTAGTATTTGACTGGTTTTAGTATGCGTACTGATGTTTACAGACCAAATTGTGCTTATTTAGATGATCCATCAGTCTTCTGTGTAATATTTTTTCGGAGATTTTGGAAAATATTGGTAGTAGGGCGATAGGTCTATAATTCTCTGGTAAGCATTTATCTCCATGTTTATAAATTGGGATTATAATGATTTTCTTTTAAAGAGCGAGGATATAATCCAGTATGTAATATATCGTTTATTAGATCAAGTATAATCGGAGTTAGTTCATCCTTCATTTGTATAACTACTTTGTTTGTTATATTATCAATGCCAGGAGTTGAAAATTCCTTAAGATTTTCTATTTTCTTTTTAATTTCCTCTTCTGTTGTTAATGGAAATTTCGCAGTGCTTATATTTGTTTTATTTTGCATTGTTTGTAAGTATCAAGGACTGTTTGATGTACTATTTACTTGCTTTTCTGCTAATTTGCTTCCAATGTTAGCGAAATAATTATTAATTATGTTACTGATCTGATTACTGTTAGAGGTTGTTTGGCCATTATCAGTTCTTATTTTTATCTTGTGTTTTCTTCCTTCTGTTTAGCAATGAATTTACTTCGTGCCACGTTTTTAGTGTGTTTCCTTTTGCATTTTCAAATCGTTTGCTGTAATATGTTTTTTTCTTAACTTGTGCTTCTCTCTTCAGTTGTTTATATTTATTTTTTAGGAATTCGTTATTTGGGTTTAATTTCTGCCTGTGAAAGTAATAATTCCTCTCTTTTATTATGTTCGCAATCTCCAAGTTGACCCATTAATTGCATTCCTTTCTTTTGAAGGTTGTTTGTTTTGTATTTTGTTTCGTCCAACCGGTTAAGGTTTTTATTAATTTATCAAATGAGTCGATTTTATCCAAGTTTTGTTTAAATCCATTTTTAATCGCATCATAATTAATTTTCATCTTTGTAGTTGGTATATATTTATTTTTTGTTTTATTATTTAGAAACCATGTTGTTAAAATAGCATTGTGGTCTGATAAATCACTTGATATAATTTAATTTTTTTAAGCTTTTGTTTACAATTTGTAATGATGTGATCTATTATTGAATTAGCTGTTGTAAGATTATCATGGTCAATTTTATTCATTACTTCGTATCCTTGTTCTTCTATCATTTCCTTATATTCCATTACTGAATTATTCGTTTGTGCGATATTAATATTGAAATCGCCTAATATTATGTTTGATTCATTGCCATTCAATATAGTTGATTTCAGTACTTGCAAAAGTATTTTATTCTTTATGGTAGGCGGTTTGTATATTAGCGTAATATATGTTAGGTCTTCTTCTATCCATACCTTAAGTATTACGATGTTTTTTATGGTTTTATTTAATGAGATTTATAGTTCTTGTCATTTTTTATGTAGAGCGCTATTCCGCCTCCTCTGTTTTGCCTGCAGTTGCGAACTGCTTTGTAGTTTTTTATGCTATAGTTAGATGTTTCATTATGGTTTCATAACCATGTTTCTGTCAGTGCTATGTAGTCTAGGTTTGTGTATATGTAAGGTAAAATTTGTAATTCATCAAATTTATTTCTTAGGCTTCTTATATTTCTACTATTTCAGAGGGGTTGATTGGTATGCCCATCCCGTTTGTTGGGACATAAATTCCATCGCTTTGTCTACTATCTAGCACTTAATTTAATTATTAGCATTTAAAGTAATCAATTTGTACTTTGCTTATTCTCACAACAAATAACCTGCCAAAGGCAAATTTATTTTGATTTTGCCTTATAAGAAATAAGAATATTTGCAAAAAAGATTTTTGCCCTGCACCATTATAATACTTTATACATACGCATGATAAAGTAACACTATTTGATAGGATAACAGAATACTTTAATCTAAATGTACCTTAATTTGGTTTAGCTAATACAAATAAATATATTTTTTGTTTTTAGGTTTATACATTGTACTGCCCAAGAAGTTGAACATTACAAAAGAACGGGAGAAATGTCGAATCAGATATTAGCGGAGGCAACCAGAAAAAATCAGTTACCCGGTACTATGCCAATTTGCAATTCATTTCGCAAAGGGATGTGTAGGCGGCCATTTTGCAAGTATAGGCATATAAGTAAAGTAGATGAAGACGCTGAAATATTGGAGATGTTAAAAAATAATTCCAGCATGAAACATCCTTTGCAAAATAATAATTTAATAATTATTGACGATGCTGAACATAAATCGTTCTGTAAGTAATGCATTTTTTTATACTATGATATACTAGTGATTTAATAACAAATATATGTAATATTAAACATTGAACACTAAAATTCATGACTGAATAAAACCACTATTTTTAATATAAAATATCGAATGTGGAATTGACTGCCACCAAATGAAACAGTATGTATATAATAATCATACACCTTTATTGGAATACTAAAATATTCAAATATTATACAGGCTGTACTTTTTGTGGTGGGCTCCGGTGTATCTTAATCAATTCATCGTGCTTTGCCCGATCGAACGATTTACTAAAGTCGATAAAGCACAGGTATACATCACAGTCAACATCTATGCATCTCTGGATTAATACATTTAACGCAAATAGTGCTTCCCTGGTACCTAAATCATTCCTGTATCCAAATTGTGTTTCTTCGATATGGTCCTCGCATTATTTATATATTCGGCTAAGAAATATCTTAAGGGTGCGACTCATTATCTTTATAGTACGAAATTCGTTACATTGCTTTGATGTTGGCTTTTAGGAATAGTATCAAACGTGCATTTGAGCCATTCTTCACGTATCTTCCCCGTATTATATATTCATTTATATAGGCATGTAAGTGTATTTATGCCATGTTTGTTGAATTTCTTGATTATTTCTTATTTTGCTTTTCTAACCTCCTCCTTTATTATATGAGATCCAATATAGGCGTTATTCTTGCCATTGTCTTCTGGAGCATCTTTAAAAAGGTTCACATCAATGGTTTATTTTTGGTATCTGTGATCTCATTTCCACTTTCGTCAGCCTGTACTGTTTTTCCTTTCTGAGATTGGGTGTCTTCTCTCATCTTTCTTATGTCATATATTGGGTATGGAAATTGTTGTTTTTTTTAAGTCTAACCTTAAATAATACTACAAGAAGGTTGTGATCTGATTTTGCATTTGCTCTTGGGTATGTTGTTTTCAGATGTTATGCTGTTTCTCTGGTTGATATGTAACCATCAACCAGAGAAATAGCATACTATTTGTAAATTGACATCAGTCAATTTGGTTTCTGATTACATTTGTAGTTGTAGTAGCTGGCGATGTCCAAGTATATAGGCCTGGGGATGTCCAAGTATATAGGCCTGGGGATGTTTATAACACGTATTTGTGACAAGTTCTTTTTCTCTGCAGGGTTGGACCAATCTATTCCTTTTATCATTCCGTGATCCAAGTCCATCCAAGTCCATACTGGTCTTCTTTCTCTGGTCCAATTTTAGCATTGAAATTGTAGATGTAACCTATTTTTTTTGGATTAGAACTTCTGTTCTGTTCTTCTACCTCTGTTTCCTTATCTGCCGTTGGAAAGTAGACCTGTACAATGTAATATCAAACGGTGTTGCTTCCAGTTGGACCATTAGAACTATCCGAATAAGGTTACACATTAATTTTTGACTGACCTCTTGATTTCTCTGTTTACTATGATGCCTACCCCATTTCGATGTTTGCCGTCGTTACCAACATAGTATATGTAGTGATCAAGTTCCATATTACATCCTGATCCCTTCCATTATTTTCACCTTCCAACTGCCTATACTTATTGGTTTAGTCTTGTTCCTTAGTTCTCCTAGTTACTGTGGTGTACTGTGCATCTTTACGTCGGATTCGGAGATTCTTTGCACCCCTGTCCCATCTAACGGACGCCAATACTCGCGGCCGTTTTTAATTTTGTTCGTCATAATGATGATTGTACTAGGGATGCCCATGTGGGCCCTTAATGAAGTGGTATCCCGTTGCCTTCTTCAATCCACTACCGTTGACAATTTCTAGTACTATATGCTTATCCCGGCAATTGATTTATGATATCCCGTCGAACCATGGGAATCTAACCTAATATATGTGTACAATTTGTTTTCCTATGAGGCATTTTGTATTCAAGTTATAGAACAACCTGTATAAAATCTATTTGATATTAATTAGGAATATATCTGCTATATAATCTATAATTTAAATGACATCAGAATATTGCACACTAACAAATGTCGCAACTTCCAAACATTATTTTTGAGATAGATGCAGTTTAAAGATTGCAATAGTTGTAGTAGTATTACCATTGAGTATAATGTTATCTATTGTTTTTAAACATTAATTTGGTTTCTTCTAAACGCACAGAAGCATCAAAGGAGCGGTAAAATATACATAAGAGTCAACAAACCAAAAATAAATACCTGAAAATTATTTTGGAAGTTACGACGCTTGTCATCTCACAGTGCGATCTTATTGACTGGTGTATGTGATGGTTACTTATTAAATTCAAATAAATATTATTCTATTCTATTAATGTGTATTATTTTAGTACTGAATTTAAGGAGACCCTATCATTTTGAAGAATCAGATGAATTCTGCCCGACAAATACCAAACGAAGATTTATTGCAAATGGTTTAGATTCATCTGATTTGCTACAGACAGAAATCAATAGAAGAAACTTCAAAGGTTACTTTACTGCAAATCCACCCACCCCAGTATTAAGTCGTATGGATGCACGGTAACCATATTACCTTATACATAATATAAATTGTCAATGTTTACATTATCTAATTCGCATTTTAATTGAGCAAGATTGCGTCTCCATCGTTGCAACCTATTTGTTATCTCTTATGATTATTTTTATATTAATGTTAAATATTGTTCTATTTAAATAACTTTATTTTTTAGGACTCTCATTTTGGAAGAAGAAAATAATTTGATGCAAAAAGAAATTGCACAGCTAAAGAAACAGGTAAACAATGCCTATGAACATTAACGCATTATTTCTACATACAATAATATAATTCTAGGTATCTGATCTAACAGCTACAAATGAATTCTTACTCGACCAAAATGCGACACTTAGGTGCACCGGTAATCGAAATGGAACTGTTACTGTCCCTGCCGTTACAATTACTAATACGTTACCACAATCTAATCAGGGCCAGGTACTTTTATAATTGCAATGGTTGTGTAGTAGTTTACTGATTTATTTGTTTTCAGGTAATTCGTACTGTTGCCGCTAGTGTTGCAACCGTTCCAGTATCTTTGGCAACGGTTACAACATGTAATCCAGTTTCGGGGTCTGTATCTATAGCAGGATGTCCTGCTGTGAGCATAGCACCAGCCACTCAAATTTTAGCACCCAGTCAACAAATTTTAGGTATGCATTTGATACAAATATAGTAAAATAAATTATCCTTTATATTCATTTTCAGTAACTACTAACCAACCAACACAACTTGCTTTGGCCAATAGTTCTCAGGCACAGCTGGCAATCGCGCAACAGAATCTAGCAAACAATTTGGCGCAGCCGCAGCTGACTTCACAAGCTCAACAACTCGCTTTAGCAACAACTACACAACAATTGACCTCTCAAGCACAGCATATAGCTAACCAACAAATAGCTTTAGCTACAGCCCCACAACAGATTACATCTCAATCTCCACAGTTAACATTAAACAATAGCCAGCAGCTGGCGTTAGCGACTAGTCAACAATCCCATTTAAATTCCCAAGTCCAACAACTAGGCCAACAATTAACATCACAGGCACAGCAACTAAATCAACAGTTGACCTCACAAGCTCAGCAACTGGCGTTGGCTAATACAACACAACAGTTAACCTCGCAAGCTCAGCAACTTGCACTTGCCAATACGGCATTGGCAAATACAACGCAACAGTTAACAAGTCAAGCACAGCAATTAGCTCTGGCAAATACACCTCAGCAATTGGCTGTTGCCAATGTTTCTCAGCAGCTCGCTCTGGCAAGTACAAATCAACAATTGTTGGCTCAACAAAACCAGCAAATTGAACTTCATAGAAGTACACAAATAAATGCAATCAACACATCTCAGACAATTGCAATGTCTAATGCTAGTACGCCAATGGTTTCTTATCCTATAATGACTCATGCATTGCCACATTAATATGTTTCTTCAGTTAGTCTGTTTTATAGTATGATTAATACTAATGGATAGTTAATTTATTTTAAAATGATAGTCATTTAATTCATTAATTGTTAACTTCAAGGAGTATATTTATAAGACAGTTAATATATGGAGTGCCCCTAAATAAACTGGATGATATGTATTACATAGCAGATCAAGTTTAAGAAGAAACGTTTTACAATTTTACTAATGTGTAGATTAACTTCTAAAACACTAGCAAATATTTATGTTCGGAGATTTGCGTTTGTAGCATATAAATTGTGTAATAGTTCACACTGTCCAAAAGTTTGCTGGACAACCTTAAATTTGCGACGAATGCCACAAAATTATTATTTGTCAGTGCGAGGACGCAAAGTAATAAAACTATAACCTCAAATTAGCTATTAAATATGGGATCTATAGCTATGTAATGGTCGTAGTTGATTAAATATGACTGATACACTTCATCATAAGTGCCAAATAAAACGTTTTGGCAATTATGTTTTGCCTGAATCGCCATCGATCTTTTCATACATACAAACTATCCAGTTTAATTTGGGGTACAGCTATTAACTTATATCGGGGAGAAATACTTGCAGAGTTGACTGCGCTAAAAGAAGCCAATTCGGTTAAGTATTTGCATCAAAGAATTTAACATTAACTAAATTTGAAGGTCCTTATATGCTTGTCAGTTATACACATATTTCTGTAAAAAAATGTCTGATATATTGTCATTTAGGTTTACATTTTTGGTTAGAATTTGCATACAAAATAGCAAAAAGTAAAGCTGAAAGAGAATGTATCTAATAATTATTTTCAGAAATTTGCCCATTTATTTCTTTACAAAATATGGATTGAAGCTATGGTTTGTCGATAACATATTCCGGAACGTTCTATCTGATCTCACGATGCTACGCATTCATAATTTAAAATTACATAAGCCTCTTCCAAGCAATAAAATGTACACACATTTTCTCTATGCTACAAAAAGTTGAATTATAATTAGCCTTACAACAGAGAGAGTGTATTTAAAAATAGTTATTTTGAATTTGAACTTGTGATATAGTATGTGAGCAACATTAAAAATGTGATGAAATTAAGTTCTTTAGTTTAGAATTGGAATGTCTAGTAGTAGACAAGACACTGCATGGATATTTTTGATAAAGTCATAGTTATAAATAGTTCATATTTACAAATCAACTATTTTCTGCTTATATTGTTAAAAAATATTTGGAAGTTAAAAATAATTGTTCAAGTAATAGGTGTGCATTCTTATCACGTAAATACTTAAATGAAAATTGATATAAGAATTTTAGTTTTTAAGGTTAAGTTTAATTTAAGGCATTGCATAACTTGTAAATAATATTGTATAAGAAGTATATTTAAATTATTTATGTCAGAAAACTCTTTAATTTATGGACATCTTTTTTATAAAATTGAAAATATTAGTTTGTTCTCGTTTTTGATGAAGTAGTGTTTTTTGTTTGTTAATAAAATCAATTCATATCTGGAAACAATATGACACTTACTTGCAATGGTTAACAGTTGCAAATGATTATTCATTATAATTCACGCATCTGCTCGAAAATTGGAATCATAGAATGAATCATGTTAATCACACAGGAAATTGAAAACGAAAGGAGGGGAGCCATGCTGTCCCAGTTATTTATCATCTTCAATTACTCTGTTATTGGATAAAAGTTTAAGAAACATCTTTGCCAGACTCATGAAGTGTGAAGTCTAATCATGTCTCCATACATTGAAAATGAAGCAGAACCACCAATTGAATGAAATATTTCAATTGTGACCACAATATCAAAATTAAAGCTATCTGTAGTATATTCTGTGGATGAGCTGTGCCAAGCCTTGAAGCCGCCATTTTATAACACTGCCAGGAATAGAATCTAAACGAATACACGCGATTATCATCTTCTTCTGTTGTCAAACAGTCAGCTCTAGTAAACACTAGGCATCTAATACTAGGGGAGTGCTGGCCTAGTATGGTCAGCATTGGCAACTCCTCACCCTCCAGAGTTTTGCAGCTCGCACGCAAAATTGACTGGTGGGACGAATGAGCAGCCTTAAAGGGAGGTTTCACAATGGGCCCATTTTCAGGCCTAAGTGTCTGTAGCTATGCTACACTCCAGCCAACTATCCAGAACTATCCAGTTGTCTTACAACAATGTGCGTTGGCGAATTATCGCTTATTGGATAACAGGTGACGATCTGTTTATTGCTGATTGGCATAGTTCTCCTAAGTTTCTCATTCCAATCCAGTTCCGTATTTCCTGAGCCCTAATAGCTGTTTACGTCCGACGCCTTTCATATTTTCCCTTCAAGGATTAGCAGAAGGATCCAATATTTTGGCCCTCTTAATATGTGGCCTGGGTAGCCAATCTTACGCTGTTTTATGGTGGGATCTATCCGCCCTTATTAGCACCTCTTCATTGGTAATGTGATCCACCCATAGAATTCGGAGCATTCTCACCGTCCACATTTCGCGATTGTGTTGATGGATGCTGTTTTTATCGTCGAGGTTTCGGCACCATACATTAGACCTTATAAGAAGTAGCATTCGACCTGTGGCAGTTTACTAACTTAAGGTTTTTATCAAATAGCTAGAGGGTAGTATGTAGAACGTCTGGCGTTTTCTTTAGCTCTGACTCTTTTCTTGGCGGTCCTACATGTCGTTCACTAGTGTGCCTAGCTATTTCGTGCTCACAGTTGTTTCAATCGTTTCCCCTTCTACCGTGATGGGCAGTTCTACATGGTTATTTCGGCTTATTGCCAAAAATATTGTTTTAGATCTGTTCATTTGTAACCCAGTTTCTCTTCCGTGTTTTGTGTATGCTGTTCATCATTAGTAGGTTTGCTGGTTGCTTGCTATGTTTAACGTGCCATCCGCGTATCTGATATTGATTGTGGTTCCATTCACCTTTGTGCCCATTTCCATGTCATCGGGGGCTTCTGAAAATATACGTTCCACGAGGTTAAATAGCCCTGGTAAAATATGCATCAACGGCGTATACCACCCTTCGTTTTATTTCGGTATCTGATTTCGAATCGCTGGTGTGTATAATGTGCAGAAATATTTCTACCAAGAGATGTAATCTTTGTATTTGGATTTGGCTTTCTGCTTTTTGGGAAGTATTGTGAATGTAGATTTTAGCCAGTACTTTGGGAGTTGTCATGTGACGTATATGTGGTAGAACAGTTCTAAAATGACTCATATGTTTTCCTCTTGTATCTGCTTGAAATATTCTGCGTAGGTGTTGTCCGGTCCTGGTGTTTTGATGTTTGTTTTTTATATCTGTGGCCTGTAAATGTGATCACATGTTGTGTTGAGTTGATTGGTGTTTCCGGTCTATCATCGTCGAAAATGAATAATTTAGTTTTGGTCGTATGTGGTGTGGGTTTGATTCTTCTTTCTGTGTATACCCGTTACATCTTTGGTTCTAGGTAGGTTAAACATACCACCTTTCCTTGTTAGCTTTTCTGATCATATGGCGTATTTGCTTTTCGCGTTGTTCCATCTTCTGCAGGATATTTTGTGTCATCCATTCTTGTTTTTATTCTTCTAAACATTTCCTATGATGTTATGTGCTTCCGATGTTAGGTATGCCTTTGCGGTGTTACCATGTGTCTTTATGTTTGGGTTTTCTAATAAAAACATCAGTACAAACATACAAAATTCCTTCAAAAATCAGACATGCCAGGCATAGGTATGCATTTGTCGATGCCTTCTTTTTTGTTCTGTGAGGTGTAATCTACCGGCTAAACAAAAACTCACGTTCTGTCCACTACGGACTTGACCGTCATTAGTCATCATACTAGGCGACCTACCGCAGTCTTACTTGCTAACCAGCTGCAACGTTGCGGATCTACATTGTCTGCTTCTTTTTGCGTGACGTCACTGTTGTAGGTCATCCAGGTATTTCTGTCTCATCACTGTTTGGGAGAACCTAAACATTGCCTCCCACTTGGATCTGTTTTCTAACATCTGGGCCCGTGGATGGGGATGGCCTCCTTCAGTTAAAACTACATGGTGCCGCGTTCTCGTGTCCACTGGTGACACCAGTATAGAGAATAGGTTCCCAAACTTGTTTGTCGCGTAGACCCCGTGCCGTTTTTTTCTGTTTTGGGTAGATCCCCTGCTTTCTGAATATCGACTTTGTACAAATTCGTATTAGAATGACACTGAGCTCAATTTGATAGGGTTTCTGTAGAGTGGACATTTTTATATATTAAGTTTTAATTAATAAGTGTCCAATGACACAAAATGCAAGTCTACCAAGAGGGAAGTTCTGGATAGTTGGCTGGAGGGTAGCATAGCTACAGACACTTAGGCCTCTAAATGGGCCCATTGTCCCACCAGTCAATTTTGCGTGCAAGCTCCAAAACCAAGAGGGAAAGTATTGTTTTTCTTAAATAGTTTTAATTGGAAAATGTATTCATCACACATAGTCGAACGACGAGAATTTCCCCTTGTTTTTACATAAAATAAATACATACAAAAATCAGTGCTTGTAATGGGGTAATTTCCAATCTATTTTATATTGTTGTTGTAAGGAGATTGGCAACTGCGCTGAAATTCCTTTCCACGAGGTATGAAAATAAAAAGTCAATGAAAACTTTCTCGCGATAGTCCATAATGCAGGATATATAACAGGTTTCTCTTTCTGAAGCCAAAATTGCTGATGTCCCTTTCTAAACTGCACATTAAGTTCTTTCTTGGTGATTATTCCAATCAGTCCTTCTTGTAACATGACATCCGTGTTTCAATACCACCGTGTGGACTGTTGTATTTCCATAGACAACACATCTTCAACTTAGTTTCAAAGTCAGTGTGAAAGATATTTAAACGTAAGCTGAAACGTCATCATCCATCATGTGCCAAATTGGGAAACGTTTTGGAAATGTTTTGTTTCATTAGTTTCATTATGGAAAGAAAAGCTACTACTACTAATGATGGACTTTGTTTTCATCACATTTAGACTGTCACCTTGTAACTGAACATTAACCTTATTAAATTTAGTAAAAATATCTATTAAATAAGTAATGTCTGGTTTCCTTTTGATTCATTTTTCTATTAAATTGGAATCTTTAGCATCTAAATACTCTAAAACATTTTCAAAAAGTGAACAAAATCTCTGCAAACATAAGCCTTTTGACAGTCAGATTACTTCAGTGTGAAGGAGTAATCGATGGAAGTTCTCGTCATTTCGTAACACAATTGCTCAAATAACCTAGTAACACCCTGCTCAAATATACCTATGCAATGGATGAAGCAGTGAATTGCAAATACCCCGGGTACATTTTTTTAATGGCTTATAAAACCACGATAGCACCCAAATATGGCAGGGGTTCTATCTACTGCCTATTACATACCTATATTTGAAAAAGGGTTCGTTTCCATCGGGGTTAGGTGGATTATTATATTTACAGGAAGCCAACATTTTGGTGACGTCTCGTGAACCCCCATATATATCTCATGGACTTCCAATTTTCTATTTCACTAAAGTGGACCCCTTGATGGTCGGATTCGACCCCGGGGGTCGACATAGACTAGTTTGAGAATGGCTGGTATAGAGTATAGGCTGGATCATCTGTTCCACAGCAGTATCGGCATCTTGCAGACGCGGCCTTTCCTATCCGTAGCAAGTACGTTTGGAAAACGCCGTGCCCGGACAGGACATGCGTGGTCCAGTGATCCAGCTCACCATGTTCTTGCTCCGCCCACGGCTCTATCAGCAGGATAATGCGTCTCGTCCACTGTGCGACCCAAACGCAGACACTTCTCGATCGTGTGTTGTCTAGCCTCCTTCGAGTCTGCTCCCTCTTGATCCTCTGTTAGGCCTCCGCTCTGTCGTCAACCAGTAGGTCCGCGGGTGTTGTCCCTGCCAGCACTCTACCGCGTCTGTTGACATGGCGGTATGCCAGGGTGATTCGTAGAGCGCTGGTGCGCAACGCCCTCGGTAACCGGTCTGTGTTGCGCTGAATCGTGGGTGCCCGGCCCAGGCAGATGACACCCGCTTCTTATCATCCGGGTCACCTATATTTGGTATCAGCTTTGACAGGGCTACTTCGTTGCGGTCTCTAGTACAGCTGGGTGTGATTGATGTTGACGTCTAATGTAGTTCACAGCTACTGCAGTCTTGCAGTCTCCTCTGCTATCATTTGTATGACGGTATCGTCGAGGGTCATTATTTTGGTCGAGAGTAGGACCACCTCCGTCTTTTTGCTCGCGATGCTAATCCCGGCTTCTGTCATCCATCTTTGCATCGTCTCGGCGACATCCTTCATCTTGCAATTTTGTTTCAAACTCGCGCCCGGTGGCAACCATCGCCATATCGTTGGCAAACGGTATTGCCGCCACGTCGTCCAGCAGCTTCAGACGCAGGGCGCCGTCGTAGGCGACATTCCACAACGGAATAACCTGGATTAGGTATCACCAGTCGTGCTGTCATCCATCGTCCCGGGAGGACGCCTTCTTTCGTGCATCTGTTGGCTATGCCTTTGATGCTCCCACGACTACCGGTCCAGCTGCCTTAATGAGTTAATTGGATAGCCTGTCTGGGCCTGGGGCTTTGTTTCTGGGTAGTGTGGTGATTGCGTCCAGCACCGCCTCCTTCCATGTTGTTGGTTTCAGCTTCGTCGTCTGAGTTTGTGCTCGTTCCAGGCGAGAAGAGGGCTCAGACTACCGCTCTCACCATTCCAGACACCGTGAATTCCGGTCCAGGAGGGCGAGCTCCTATCTTATTCATCGCGATCATATAGGAAAGGCCCCACAGGTCGCTGCCAACCTCCGCACATAATTCCTTCCAGCCGAGAACTCGTTTCAATTACCCTATTGAACTTTTTGCACCGTACTGTGCCTGGAGTGGCTCAACCTTTGTACTCGAATTCTGGCCCTGTTGTTCTCCTTGCGTCTCTCGCAACCCCCTGACCGGTAATTTTTTGGTTGTGTGGCTGCCTCCGCCAACTCCCCGTCTCCTCTACTCTTCCATCGCCCTACGCTTTCACGGGCATCTTAGAATAGTCGCGGCGTGTCCCTCCTCTCTGCATAGGGCGTAGTAGGGCATCTCCTTCCTGCAATTACTCGCCGGGCGCCCTTCTTCCCCGCACATTCTCCTTCTGTCCTCGCGCTCGCAGATATCCGGGCGGAGCCTGTCTTCCTAACAGCGGATGCAACCGTAGGGCGCTTCCTCCCTCTAACGAACATAAACAACGCAATATTAGTACGGTTAGTTCACAAAAATACACACATATAAGCAATATTTTTTCCTAATAGAAAAGTTGTTATACCTTTGTCATTTTTGAATTCCATCGTCCTACGCATGGTCCCAACTTTTTCTTCCAATAGTTTCTAATTTGTGAGTTCTTGGATCATCCTCCTGGCTTTTTTATTTTTTCTGCGGGTGACCGCCCGGTACGTGGTATCCATGTGGACGACCGGAGTGTCTGGAGAGAGTTTAATTTTAGAGCCCATTACTAGTGCTACTTTCGTGAATGTGGCTGTAGGCCACTTCTCATCAAGCGCTGCAGCGGTTTCTCATAGCTGTTTTGCTGGTTAAAGGATTCTTCTTTGATTCTGTTCACCGTATCTTCTATCGATTCCTTATTTTGATGCTTTATTTGGGCTCTCATGTCGGCCCTTTCCTTATCCCACTGCTGTTTGTATAGCTCGAATGCCTCGACTTTTGCTGTGTATCTCTTGTCATTTGTGGTCTGGGGAAGTCTGAGGGGGGTGCTATTTATATTTTCTCCAGCAGCCTTTCGTAGAGTTCCCGCAAGATTGCTGCATCCATATTGGCCTCTCTTGATGTTGCGTGTCGGTCTCCACGGCGCACAGTGGGATAGAATCCCAATCTAGCCGGAAAAACGAAAAAAAAAAACAAATTAGTCGACATTTTTCTGAACAAACGAGTATCCGTTAAAAAATATCCATTCCTTGGGGAAAACCCAAATTTTCAAAAAAATATTAAGCAGTTTTTGATAGGCTCATAAAAATGCGCCCGGAATGATACTTATGATATTTAAAATTCATCGCGTGGTGTTAAGTGTTTTCAGTAATATTTGTTCGTAAATATATATTTTTTATAATGGAGGTTATTGTTGACGGTATGTATTTTCTTATATTAAACAACTGTTTTATCTATATTAATTTTTACCAGAGATGTAAAGATATACAATTTTAAGATAATTATATCCAAGCTACTTTATGGATTGAGATAAGTTACAGAAGACCATAAAAGGCCACGACCTTTTTGGTTCCAAATTATAGATTATACAATTCTTAACATAATACATGTTTATTTGGCTGCTACTCTATAAGATATGATTTTTTAGTACTGCGTACGAACACTGGCAGGGTCGCCACTAATTTTGTTTCGTCAGAATCCCGGGAGAGTATGCAAGTACATAGTAAAAAAGCTAAATTTGGAAAAGTTAAAAGAAATTAAGGAGTTTAAAAAATATTGTTACCAAGCTAGTTGCAGAGTACCTTCTGGGTTTGAAAAAAATTATGTTTGGCTAAACATACAGATACATATTGAGTAGGAAAGGCCAAACTTTTGATCTCTTCAGGCGAACTGTTTCTTAAATTATAGGCGGCGGTCTACCAATAGCATATGTATTGAGTGATTATAAGAAAAGTAATAATTTAAAGCCTAAATAAGTTTAAATTTAAAATAAACATAGTTAATACTATTAGAGATTCAGTATCAAGTTATTTTAAAGAGAGAAAATAATGATATTGTCACAAAGTATCGGCTATTTAGATTTAAATACAATTTAGTAAATCTAGAATATTATAATATCGGTGTTAGTAGGAGGGCGTTTTGCGGATGCCGCCTCACACAACGACAAGATGTGTTCCTTCGTGTGAGGGGTTTATAAACCCCTCAAATTATAATTTGAGGCGACGTCAGCTCCCGAGTATGCGGCGACTCGTTTGCGTAATTACAAAATCTTTTATTGATTGGGATATAGTCAATCTGATGTCTGATTATGTCCAGGACACATTGTGTTGATGTTAATGTGTATAGACCACGTTTCGCCATTTGGATCCCATGCATTTGTTGATGCAACAATAAAAACGACTCCGGATGTGATTTAGAAATTTTGCACATTAAATAAAACCACAACTTAATGGTGAACAACGACGAAATTAAAAAAACGTTTACGGTCCAGGGGGTGGATCTCCCAGTACCGGTCGGGGTGAAAAAGAGGAGATATTTAGGACAAGGATGGATTTCGGCGGAACAGATCCACCATTGAGGCGGTTTCCATTTCCAGATGGAGTGGAACTGGTAGGATACAGTGATGACCTGGCACTAGTGGCAGCTGCCAGGACATGTGACCAGCTGGTCTGGAAGTTGGATGACACCCTAGACCAAATCAGCAGCTGAACCCAGAATAACCAACCATCCTTGGCGCCTGAGACCATTTGTTTCATTGAACTACGACGAGTAGCACCGATCGAATTTTCTATACTAGCACAGCGGATTTCCACCGGAGTTAGGCAAATATACCTGGGTCTGGGCCTGGACAAGTATTTAAATTTTTCCGTACACACACAGGCTATAGCTGCAAGAGAAGCCCTAGCACCGACAGCCCTGGGCAAGATCATGCTAAAATTCCGCAGGCAAAGAGTAATAAAATGGTACTTGTCTCTACAGTAGTCTCTTTACAGTACATTCTGTACGGTGCCCCGGTGTGGGCCGAAGATAAAAATAGCACAGACGAGGGCACACCTGGTCAAAACGCAGCGCAAGATCGCTTTGGAGTGGTTGTTGTAGCTGGTATGCCACCAATCATGCTTTTCGACTGCGAACGGCAAGGTCTGTTTGGGGCAGCACAGGAAGGCACTAAGGGATGCAGAAAGGCGTTCTGGGATAGTACCATAACAAAGTGGCAGGAAGCCTAGGATGCAACCGATGGAAAAACGAGTGGACTAAGAAGGTAATTCCTGATATAAGAAGCTGGGTAGGTAAGAAGCATGGAGTGGTAGACATCCACCTGAGACAGGCCTCCACGAACCATGGATACGTCCAAAAGTACCTGTACCAGTTGGCAAGTCCAGTGAGCTGGGCTGTTGCCAATGCAGTTACGAATCTGGCTATGCAGAGCACACGTTCTTCCAATGCTCACGGCGGTACTCGTATAGAAGTCAACTAACTCGGGGAAGAACTAGTTACTAGAAACCTTAGGCAGATAATGAGACAGGATAAGGGGAAATGACGGTCCATTGCAACCTGTATTAATAATATTCTAAGATTCAAAGAGCAAGAGGAACGTGATAGGCAAAGGAATGCACCACCCAAAAACTGAGTGTTGAGACATAGAGCCAGAAGGAAAAAAAGATAAAACTTGTTCTGTTAATAGCATAAGATCCATTCATCTCGAATCTGGCACTTATCGATAGAAGGCCGGGCTCCTATTAAGGTTAGCCGCCCCCGTTGTAAACATTGAATTGTTCGTCGTTTTTAACATCGAAATAGCTATATAAAGATGAGTGTGCCACGCGGGCGTTTATCCAATCGTTATTAATTCATTATTACAATAATTTCGAAATCAGACATTTCGAACATCAGTTTTCTATGTTCTGTTGAACATGACATATTGACATTATCTCGGCTGTAACTTGAGTATTCATATTATTACATACTTACGCGAAATAGTAGGCTAGTAATTTAGTAGGCTATTGTTGCGAATAACAAGTGAAATGTCATAATTACATTTGTCATTATAAACAGTTCATTTGTAAAACCTGCATAATATTTGTTGAATTGCAAATTAAAAGGAAACATGAATTTAACATCCGCAGGTAATTGAGTTCATCATATTTATAATATGTGTTATCCGACTGCAATACATTATTTCAGCCGGCATCATTTCTCTGCTAGAAGAACCGACCCCAGATATAAAAAGTTTTGCTTTGCATAGATTGGATGGCATTGTTGATGAATTTTGGCCTGAGATTTCGGAGTCTATAGATAAAATGTGAGTGGTTATAATTAATTAGGGTTATTTCTGAATTATTATTTTATTTCGATCAAATTTAAAATCATGTGGTATTATAATAATCCGCGTCGTACTTTTGATAATTGGTGCTACTGGAGAGAAACCTACGAAATTGTTTGATATGCTGGAAATTCTAGGCGTCGACAAAAAAGCTCAATGTAACGATACAGAAAGCAGTCCTCCTGGCTACCAGTAACATAATGCGTAAAGCATTAAATACAATAGTATAAATGTCATTGATGCTTTGCTTACCACAAGCATATGTAATTAAGTGAAGAAAATATATAAATAAAATTAATAAAAAGGTTTAAAGTGGGGTTATTCTGACAAGTCAAAAATAAATTAAATATAAATAAAACATAACAAATCAGCGGAAATAATTATTGTTTTAGACTATTTATGCCCACAAATTAAAAATATGCATTTATTATTTCATTCTTATTTATTATTTTGTCGCAGTAAACAATATAATGAAAAATATCATTCTGGTTTGATGCTTTATTTATTATTTAGTTTCAGTACAAACCCATCTTTATTGTTTTTCAATTCGTTTAGTAGAAAGCTATATTTATTTCTCGAAAGTTTGTACCTTAATAAAATGCACCAAATATCAATACGAAGGAAATATTATTAATATGTAACATTTAATGTGCTATTTATATAAGATAAACAATAATGTGAACATTATTTTATAGAGAAGTATTACATGAAGACAAAGTGTTTAAGCAACGAGAGCTAGCTGGACTCGTAGCTAGTAAAGTGTATTATCATTTGGGTTCATATGAAGATTCACTAAGTTATGCTTTGGGCGCCGGCTCATTATTTGATGTTAATTCGCGTAATCAGTACGTTGAGACTATTATAAGTACGTAATAGTCGAGTACTAATAAACCATCATCTAAATACTTATTTCCTTATGTAGCTAAATGTATTGATCATTATGCCACGCTTCGTGTAGCCATAAGTGATAAAAAGGAAAAGATTAATATTGACCCAAGATTAGAAACAATCGTCAACCGTATGTTTCAACGGTGTCTGCGAGATAGGCAATATCAACAAGCTTTGGGTATTGCTGTGGAAACTAGAAGACTTGATATCCTACAGGCTGCTATTATTAAATCCGGAAATGTACACCGCATGCTTAAGTATGCGTATGAGGTATATAATAACGGTTCTTACGTTTTGTACTAGTATTTTTGCTTATTTCGTATTGCAGGTTTCTATGACTCTTGTGCAGAATCGATCGTTTCGTAATACATTATTACGCACCCTCGTTGAGCTCTACACTGGTCTAGAAAACCCAGACTACATTAATATCTGTCAATGTTTAATATTCCTGGACGACTCAAACAGTGTATCTCGTATACTTAACATGCTTTCTGCTGGCACATTAGAAGACCAGCTAACTGCTTACCAAATTGCTTTCGATTTATACGAATCAGCAACCCAAGAATTCTTGACACTTATTGATAATGGATTGCATGACTCCCAATTTGTAGGATCTGTTAGAAGCATGCCGACATCTCAAGCCTCATCCAATTCTTCTATAGTAAGTTGATTTAATTTCAATTATTCACGATTCAAATATCACCGGTTTTAATCAAACTAGTGGATCTTTGTTAGCTGATTGAATACAATTTACATGATTCCTATAATGATGCGTGATTGCTAATACACATTTAACGTATAAATAGTTGAGTAATATAGCCATGTACATGATGGAAAAACACATTGTATGAACATAATAACCAACTAGCTTGTAGTTGTTCCCTTGGCTAGAACTACTTATAGCGAAGGCTGCTCAGAGTTTTTTTTACTTATTTGTCAAAAAGTATCACTTCTACAGGTATTATTTTCATAATTCAATTTACCATTAGTTAGTGGTGGAGAATACTAACAATTTTAATTTCACATTTCAACACATAGTACAGTGGCTACAATATACAATAAATCATATTACAGATCGTTTAAAATGAGAATTAGTGTTCGTTTAGCATTAGCGTTGCAATTTTTCCGTACTTAACTATTTTATAACTTTAGGATATACGAGAGTATGATACAAACATATTCAAGCTGAAACGAATACTATCAGGAGAATTAACAATAAAATTGCACCTGCAATTTTTGATAAGGCTTAATAAAAGTGACTTCCTGATTTTGAAACAGACTAAAGAATCCGTGCGTGCAAGCATTTGTCATACTGCTATAGTTATTTCGAATGCATTAATGAACTCCGGCACAACAAGCGATTACTTTTTGAGGTAAGATGTAAAAATAGATATAGGATGGTGTTCACAAAATTTTCATTCCAGAGAGAATTTGGATTGGCTTTCGAGAGCTTCTAATTGGTCTAAAATGACTGCCGTATCTTCATTGGGTGTCATTCATAGAGGCCATGAGAAGGATTCGTTAAATTTCATGCAAACCTATTTGCCGAAAGAATCCGGCCCCACTGCTGGGTATACTGAAAGTGGTGCTTTGTATGCGCTAGGCCTTATACATGCTAACCACGGTGCCAGCATTGTGTCGTATTTACTGCAACAGTTGAAGGAAGCGCCAAATGAGGTAATTAATGCTATAAAAATATATATTTGTTATAAATTGGTGCTCACATATATCATATTATTAAACGATATATTAATTAATATGTGTTGAATTCTATTGATATATTTTAAAATACTGATGTAAAGAAATCTTAATTGCCAATTGCATTAGGGCTGTATTATTATGCACTGGATTAGAGGAATATCTCCGGAACGATAATCGAAAGTACCTTATGAATTAACCTAATTAATTATTTATGGTATTTATGTATGAAATGAAATTCGAAATTAAACAGCGAAATATTAGTAAGAGTACACACTGACCATTTAGTTCCAATTAGTTATTTTGGAACAGAACAGTATAAGAGAACATATTACTTATATTATTTCATATACACGCATCTTTAAACTTTTATGAAACAGGTGGTTTTATAATAATATATTTGTAAAATGTGATTGTAACATAAAGTAATGATTGGACACACCAAAGGGCACTACTATATACGGAAACGTTGTTATTATAATGTTAATTATGACATTGCATTACGATTAATGCCTAATATAGTCGATATAGACCAGTGTGTCCAAAGCGTAGACCGGAGTAGACTATTCCTAGTCGCACATGTACACATATTACATTTTATTTTATTTATAACTAATTAGTTTCTGAGAAGAAATCTTTATTTTCTCTTATTAAAATAACTTGATATGTATTAGTATTATCTATGTTTATTTCAAACTTATTTTTGACTTTACTACTTTTCTTATGCTCACTTAGTATATACGACGTTGGTAGACCGCCGCGTTAAAAAACAGGTAGCCCTAAGACATCAACAGTTTGGCCACCCCTGATATAGACTATCCAAAAGTTGTGTTTTCTTCCTCTTTCTAGTCTAAAATTAAAAATCAGTCAGTAGTTTTAATTTGATAATAATTATTTCTGAAAGTAATTGCTAGTTTTATAAATAAAGCTGGAAATATTATTCCACAATATGAAATTGCATATTTTGAATACTATAAGTGAACTATATTTTCATATCAAATTACTGAAGTGTACCAAATTGGACATGTAAACCATATACACCATACCATACCATGAAGTGTTACTGCACAATAACCGGTTGTCTACACAAAAAATAACAAGCAATACCATTTTCAAATTACGGTTGAAACCTTTTATTTGTTCTCAACTTCCAGGCTGTTCTTTTTTCAGATAATAAAACATGGTGGTTGCTTAGGACTGGGCTTAGCGGCCATGGGTACTTGTTGCGATGATATTTACGAACAACTTAAATTTAATTTGTATCAAGACGATGCCGTGGTTGGAGAGGCTGCCGGCATTGCTATGGGCCTTGTTATGCTTGGCTCGAATAATGCTAAAGTAATTGAAGATATGGTATCGGTAAGTAATGATATAATATCTATTTCATGAAGGATCTGGCATTTTATTACATGGCGCTTTTTCCATCAACTTGTATTTTACTATATTTTTTATAATAATATATCAAAAACAACTCTCTAATCATTCAAACACTAAATATATTTATTCAGCAGCATTCTATTGTCGTATGCAGAGCTTAGCTTACATGTCTATAGACATAGTTTGGGCAGTTGAAGGTGTTCATGATAGTTAAATTGTTTTATGTACAGCATTGTGACCGCAATTAGGTCTACAATAATAGTTATAATATTGTTTCATTTGATCTGATCTAGGAGTTGGTCTAAGTCACTGTAGAATTCTTCTATTACTTCATCTTCGCAAGTGGGTGAGGAGTTGACAATGCTGGCCATACTAGGCCAGCACTTCCCTAGTATTAGATGCCTAGTGTTTACTAGAGCTGGGCAGAGGCATATTACATGCTCTGCTGTTTCTAGTTCTTCATTGCACCCTCTACATATCGGGCGGTCTACCAGACCTATCGTGTGTAGGTGTTTGTTTAGCCGGCAGTGGCCAGTTAGGATGTTGGTCAATGATTTCAGATTAGTTCTAGATAAGTTAAGGAGGGCCGTGGCTGCAATTTTACAAGGTTTCCTAATTGCTACCTTTGATTGCTTGCAGCCCTCGCCATCTTACCTTGTGAAGAGCATGTGTCCTATGCTCTATTATTTTTTTTCAGAGTACCTGCAGAAAGTGTTTCATCCTCTTGGGTTGTTAGATGATGTAAAGATCCTTTCCTGGCAAGCTCATCTGATATTTCGTTCCCCTTGATGCCACTATGTTCTTTGATCCAGCAGAGTTCTAGTTTGTTATGTTTTGCTTCCTCCGGGCTGTGTAGACGTGAATATAGCTCTTTCGACACAAATGTATTGGCATTTAGTGCATTTAGAGCTGTTTTGCTGTCCGGGAGTATTTCGATATGTTTATCCTTAATATTCCGTTCAGCTAAAATTTAAACACACTTTAGTATACCTGTTAATTCAGCGTGGAGGACTGACGTGAGTCTTCCAAGTGGTGCACTTATCTTGAAATCGAGTTCTGATGAATATTCCATAGCCAGCTCTCGTCGTAGTTTTAGATCCATCAGTATACATGATTATGTTCACGCCTTGTGGGATACCGTCCAGTATAATGATGATCTCAACATTTTTGACAATACTGTATTTGGGTAGAATTCTGTCGCACTTACCTTCTATGAGGGTGTCTAGTTTGATAGCTTCACTCAGTATGCTCCTGTGTCTAATTATTTTACCTTTATCATGCCACAGGTTGAGTGAAGATAGCCTAAATTCTGTTTTTACGGCAGACTTCTTTATAAGAAGGTCGAGTGGTTGTAGACATAACAGTGCTTCAAGAGCTGCTGTGGGTGTTGTTCTCATAACGCCGATGATGGCAAGACATGACATTCGCTGGATGCGTGATAGCTTTGAGATTGTTGTGACTTGTTTGGTTTTCGACCACTAGACTATTGCACCATATGCGATAGTTGGTTTTATGATCGCGATATATATCCATTGGGTGATCTTGGGAGACATGCCCCATGTTTTACCAACCGCCCTGAGGCATTGCCAAAATGAGATGCAGGCTTTTTCTAGCTTGGATGTTATATGCTCATTCCAGTTCAGTTTTGTATCCATGATTAATCCTATATATTTTACTTTATCTGTGAGTGTCAGATTAAAGAAAATTGTCATGTTCACGACCTCGAGTTTCTTCTTCCTCATAAACAATATCATCTCTGTCTTTTTTGGATTTACTGTTAATGGCTATCACACCAGTTCTCAATAATATTTAGGGCACTCTGCATGAGATTGCAAAGTACACACAAAACTGATGTCACGATCACAGAGCATTTCCAACGTCTTCAATAGAAATGAGGTGAAGCCTAAGCTGGACCTGAATGACTTTACAAGTGTGTAATCTACTTTGCCTGGTTTGGGTATAAAGGTCACTTTGACCTGTATTGGGTATGTACCTAAAAGCAATGCAACCTTTAAATATATACACCAATGTGTTTATTATGTAGGTTAAACCTCATTATAGCAGTGCTGGGAATAATTCAGCTAGTTCTGGGGACTTTAAACATAAAAAGCGAGATATTGCCCATTCCATTTTAGTTATACTTATCATTTGGTGAGCTAGCAACCAATCAGGGAGGTGGGGATCAGTTGCTATGTTGGGACCTCCAGAAGGTGCCATTCTCCCGTTTTAGCGAGTTGAGTTGTTGTACAGGGTCTTTCGAGATTACTCTCTTCAGAAGAGCAGCTGCTGCTGTGGATTCAATGCCATTGCAGTAGGCTCTCCATATATTTTTTTGTCACTTCCTGACTTCACTTTTGAATTGTCTACGAGCTTCCCTAAAAGGTATCTGCAAAATAGTTGTATAGTGTATTTTTGAAGTTTTCTGTAGGACGGTAGTTCACGTGGTACGAAATCTAGGTCGTAGCATATCAGTCGGTGATCAGACATGGATACCTGAATTGATACGTGCCAGTTTTTAATTTTGCTTGAGATATTGCCCATATTGACTGATGTCTATCACATCGGCTCGTTTTTGTGTTGCGAACGTTGGTTCGCACCCTCTGTTTAGTATCTATTTTTGTACTCAATTAGAGCCTTTCTTCCTCTGCTGTTGATGAGGTCAGTCTTTAGATTTTCGCAGTGTTGCACCATGTTTGCCAGTTCTGGACTGAGAGGTGATTGGACTGCGTCGTACGGTAGATACGTAGAGAGTAGATCTCTGCTTCGTCGTCCGTTTTCAGTCTGACAACAGTGAGGTATGCAGAGCTGAATTGGTGTAGGATGTAGGATGAGTCCGCATACCCTGTTTTTAGTACCCACACAAATTTTAGTTAGTTTAGGCAGTTAGTCTGCCCTAACAACTACAAGTTTTGCATTTTCCCATAGAGCAGATGCACTCTTTATATGGTTTGTCAGCCAGTCCAAGAATCAGGGATTCCCACATGTAATTCGCAGGATCTCTCCTGGATGCTGCCACTTTTCAAAATTGGTGAGGTGGTAATTGTTTTGTCCAGCTCGTCAGATAGCCAACCCTACAGTTTGGTTGCTGTTCACTCGACATTTTTCCCAGAAGGTGAAGCGAGTCAATTATAGCTACTCCGAGGTGGCTATTCAGCACAGTTACATAGATTATTTTCGGATTTGTCGGCTGGTCGTACCTTCTCTTGGGATTGCTCCCTGGCGAAGGTGCAGATCCATTCGACCTCATTAATTTTTTTAGGGTTTTATTTGGCAGGTGGCTTCACCTGGGAAGCGCTGGTCCTGACTGTACCCTCCCTTGGTTTTTGTTCCTCTCGACGGACTCTTCATCGGCGACGGGCTTCTGCGTCACATACTCTGTGGCGTTTGGGTCGCAGTCATCTGCCGCTCGAGGGTTGACGTTGCCGTAATTGGGCACGTATGTGTCATCTGCGAGAGGGGGTCCTGAGAGGACGGTCCCTCTGTTACCGCAGTAACGGTGGCCTAACTTGTGGGGTGCATAAAGTGTGGTTATGAGTTTATAGTCTATTGCTAGGGTGCTCAAGTACTTACCCAAGGATAGCACGAGCAGCCACTAAAACACTATAGCACACTCGGTTATTAAATTAACGAAAGCGCGTGAAATTTTGATGAAAATGAGGGGGGGGGGGGGGGGCAAAAGTCAGTGGTGACCGCAGTACTGTCGGATTGAAACACCAAACCCCAGTGGAAAAAATAGATCTAGATCTAGATCTAGAACCAATCCAATTTCTACAAGTTTATTGAACGAGCTATTATGATTCCAATATGTGGCGATTCGGATTAGACATTCAAAGCATGCAATTCATCCTGTAACTCGGCCTCCCGCGACCAGTATATCTTGAATGGGAAAAGCTGTCGGTCATCAAGTAAAACTGTCTGCATCGGTAACAATAATATGCTCTTTGCACTATAGGCAACGGTCCGACGATAGCAATACAGTTATATTCGAATCTCGTTGAACGCACGAGCATTATAACAACAGTAGCAGATACGTCCCGTCCATCTTGATCGAGCATGAGGGACATGCCTGTCTTCTGCAATCTCAATTGTGTCTTCTGATTAAATTCCGCATACATTATTTGTTCCTATGCGAGGGTTTGAAATCAATTCCTTCGCGGTTGGTATGTTTCTTTTGTACAATTTCTTCACATCAAAAATTTACGCAGTTGTTTAACGGTATTGTGCAGAGACAATTAATTTTCCAGAAAGGTGACGTCTGAAGTGTTATAACACAGTGTCTAGTGTTTGTTATAACACAGTGAGTTGCAAGTTGCAGGAGAGAGTTTCTAAAAGTCGTAGATGCTCTGCGTTTATTTATAATACCACCAACATGTTGTCCATACGTACGTGAAGTCCAATCGCCTACAAATATGAAAATAAATTCCAAGTAGATTCTGAGCGAATACTGGATGTTGGATGTCGTACCTGTTGGTTAGGTTCTGGTGTCCTTATTTGCGGCTAGATCAATTGGAAATACTCTGGCCGTGTTAAACCCATTTGAAGCATTGCTTGAATTCCTTCTTTGCTTTTTTTCTGTTTTCTTGGTGCTAGTCGGTGGTTGTGATGTGGTTTACTTTTTTGTGCTTCATTTTCGCAGTAGTTTGAGTTATAAAATGCTTCTAATTGTGGCAGCCAGTTCTCGAAGAAGACTTTTTTGTTCTTGCAAACATTTAGCCGTTTTGTTAATACTTGGTGAAGTATGATATAACTTTCTGTCACTGGCGAAGATATTATGATATCACTTCCATCGCGTATTTACTCTTCATTTAAATGATATTGTTATATGTGGCCCTTTCTGCTTTACTTTTTGATATGGCAAATTGAGCCTCTAGCTATCGGAGTTGAGGGTTTCGGCCCAAAAAGGCGGAAACAAGAATTATTTTGGATTATGTAGGCTCATAAAAGAACATTCAAATGTAGCAACTTACAGCATCTGTAATGTTTTTTGTAACGGGCAACGCGCATTATGTTCGTTACTCGATATTAGGGATTCTATAATATGTACTGTGTGTGTATAAATACCGGCATTGATTGAAAATCATACTGCTATTTGAGCCCCTAAATAGCTTACGCCTGACAGGTTCAATTATAAGCGTACAGAGTGGTTTTTATTTTGTTTTAAATATTGAGGTAAATTTCGTGAACAATAGGTTTCATGGATTAAAAAAATACTAATATTATTGAGACGTATTTGTGATATATCTTTCACAAGAACTGGTAACTTTCAACAGCTAATGTATGTGTTGAAAGTAAGCAAGTACGTCCCTAGCTACTAGTATCGTTTATATAGTATTTTATTTTTTAATCATTTAATTAAAGTAATTTCATTAAATCTCCATTTTCAGATTAATTTGTTTTATTTACATATAATTTACTCAGTCGGTTGCTCGTAAATTCCTGAATGTTCTACCTAGGGATAGGCAATGATTCATACCAACGTAATAAGTACGTCAATTTTAAACCACACCCCTTCATATAAGAGCCTATGTTTTGATCAACTAGTCCTTCATATTTTCTGTGCTGTCATTCCAAGAGTACGTTCGAATCACGGTCCGTCGTTCGAATTCCCGTCGAAAGTCGAAATTAATTTGTGCATATGTCATTTCAATCTATAATAAATATATAGTCATTTAAGAAAAGATTTTTTAGTTATAATAATAAGTGTTGAAATATCAATTAGATCATAATTGAACTGAATTTGAATTTTTGGTGCTTCCAATTAATTTTAAAGTGGGTAGATATGCTTGCAATTGCTGTATTTTGATAGCTAAGGATGGACCTGTACTTATCGATTCTCATAGAAATAAATTTGTTTGCGATGCTGCAGCCCCTAGAATCGTATTTAAGAGCCGAATAATATATTCATTTATGTTCAAGATATTTCGAGAAAATGAGATTCATTAAATAATAATTAGATCTTTCAATTAATATTAAAAATAGCCACTCCCCAACAAAATGATATATCGTCGCTTACAGAGCAACAGCACGTATAATTGTTTATCGAAAATGTGTATTGCATACCGTTGGACGCGTTATCTCGCTGCTGATCTAACTAGTTTTGAATTGTGTACATAGTGTTCAGGAGAACTTAAACAAACAAATACTTCGGCTAAGACGGCTTCAATAAGTGAAATAATCATTGAATTATTCAACACCCCTGAAAACTTGTCAAAAATAAGATACATTGTGTTGCTCTGTAAACGACGATATGTATACAGAAAATTAAATTAATAAAATAATATATTATTATATAGGTTTTCTTTTTCAATTAATTATTAAAATGCACCACTCATTCAAATAAATCCACAGATATAAATAATATATATTAAATTATATATAAGGCTTTCAAATTAATTATTAAAAATACAGCTTACTCTCTCATTAACAAAATACCCCTATAATAAGTTAGTCAATAACAATAATAAATAATGTAATCTACATGACAAATGTTTCGAACGATATTTTATGCCTAAACGATTAAAGATAATTAATATTGTGATGTTTTATCCACTAATGTAAGTTATATTTATTTCTAAATTACTCAAAACAAAATTATTTCTATTAATTAATGTTAATTTTCCGACTCGGGATGTCGGTACCATTTGTCCTTGGGATACAATTAACGATACTTTAGAAACCTCGGGCACGATTTTCAAATAGCAAGTCGTCACATGTACACGGCAAATCGATCCATCGGTCGATAGCCAGCTACACATTGTAACAAATACAGTAATTACTACGACTAAATGTTAATATTAAAAGAAATCAGAAACATGCGTAATGACTTTTTAACATTTGTTTCAATAAACATTTTTTATATTTCAGTACTGCCATGAAAGCCAGCATGAAAAAATACTACGAGGCCTAGCAGTGGGCATAGCATTAACAATGTTTGGTCGGTTAGAAGAAGCTGACGGGTTGATCCAACGGCTTATTGCCGATAAGGATCCCATTTTACGTCGATCAGGAATATATACGGTAGCCATGGCTTATTGCGGAAGTGGAAATAATGCTGCTATTCGCCGCCTTCTACATGTTGCCGTAAGTTTTTATAGATACCATTCTAAAATACACTCGAACATATATATTTTCCTTCCCATAAAGTTTACTATTCTCATATATTTTCTCCTTCAAATGTTATTTGGTTTAAGATATTATTTTTTTAATTAATTAAATATAATCGAAATTGTTTTCCAACAAATTTGTTCAGAATATTAATATTAAATAATGATTTCAATAGAATTTGTGGTTTACGTAATGGACGCCACCCTAATTACTAACCGTCCGAAAACTCTTACAGCCAACTTTTTCCATCATTATTGAGTTTATTAATATTTATTTGGTTTATTAATAAATAATTTAAATTCCTATTCCGAACTTTATTTTTACATACTACCAGCAGAGTAAGTTGCTTAAAAATCAATGAACTTGTGTTGCTATGAAATTTAACTGCCGGCCCATATATTTACACATCAGTATTAAAGTTAAGGCTGGGATTTAGCCTATACTTTCCTTATGGCGAAACTTGTGTAATTGTTTCCAGCTTTTAGCCAAAACTACGCCATGGAATGGCATACAATTTATGCAATATAAGTCAATAAAAACACTTCATCCTTGGTATTGAAACTTAGTTTGCAAGAATTGATGACCAAAATTTGTTGTTATAGCATGTTAAAGATTCGACTGTATAGAAGGTAGCAATCTAGTAGTTTAATCACTCCCATATATATTAAATAATCATATATCGAAAATTCAAGATACTCATGACCTATACATCCATAAGAATTATAATATTTAAAAATTGCTGTGCAAATAAATATCTCCTTCATTTTTAATGCTGGAAAGATTGGAATATAATTAAATGTCGATAAGGGCTATATTCTCAAACGTTGCGTAGAATTCTTTACACTATATGTTTTTTTTATCAGATTAAAACTGATTTTTGGACATTCCCACCTAGACTACGAAATACATACAACATTATTCGTTTGTATACGTATTTTTGCAACTGTATGTTCTAGTTAAAGAGAACGGTGCGTATTTCTTATACGCATTTCGCTTATGTATACATGTGCATCACAAGTTGCCTATTCAGAAAATGCCACCCTTAAGAAATTGTTGCTTATCTTAGTTACTTATTTCAAGTTAATTGAATTTGCTATAAACAATCATTAAATTAATTTACATAAAAGTAAGTTCTAATTAAAATGGAAATATAATGTTTTATAATTAAAAAGGGAATTTTAATCAGAAAAGTTCATATGAACAAGTGACCTAAAGCTTTGTTATCGAGATATCTAGATTGACGTCATAAATTAAGAAGCCATGAATAATTGATAAATTGAAATCACATCTCAAGAAAACTCAAAAAAGTTTTCGGTCTTCTGGGCTAGTCTTTTCTGAAAGAGGTCTCTATGGATCTATCTTGAAGCAGTTTTACTTTTGATTTACAGTTGTTTCTTTTTGCATCTGAAGATAGTATTGCGTATGTGAATTTATATTGTGGCTTATGGTCGAATTTCGTGCTATTTATCAGCAGCTCATTTACTGCACACAGGTTGATTAGTAATTCACTGTTCCCATTCAGAGTGTCCTCATTCAATCTTTGTTTAATACCTGTTGTTATTGCGTTTACACGGCCGTTTCCAACACGGGTCATCTAAAATTATAGTTATCTAGCCTTTTAGAATATAAACTAGTGTTTCTTAGAGGTGGTTGTAGAAGTCTTCCCTAATTGTCTGTGTTCTGCTGCTCAGGACGATATATACATATGATGTTGTTTACATTGTAGTTAATGTTCAGTCTGGCTATTATAATTCTTTCTGAAATATATTTAAAGTCTATGCTTTGATCAAAGAGATTCCTATGTATTCTTAATCCACCTAACATATAGCAGCTTTTTTAGCACTAATTTATCTGCTCTCTATTGTAAACAAGTAAATATTCTCATCACTAATCACTGCCTAGCCTCGTCCTTTCTTAAACGTTTCTTATCGACCACAGATATCGATTTTTCCTACATTGGTTGTAAAGATATACTTTACAAAAATATTAACACCTAACTTTATATGGATACAGAAATATCTTTTTAATAACTTAGAAGAGTGTTGTCGAACAAATTATTCCAACCAAAGCGAGGCAGGCGGTTTCAAGACTAAGCCATTCACGGTTTAAGAGACTTTGCATTACACTTTTTACAATTTCCTATACATCTAGAACTAACTAATCAATGAAACTAATGATATCATAGACAATTTTAGAAAACAATATTGTGCAAAGTAACCATTTAGTAAATCACAGCTAACTAACTGCAACTGAAATTTCTTTATATTTTCCGATTCGCAAATGTGTTCATTCATACCGAAATATTCAAAATATTTGAACCAGGTTTTTTAATATTCAGCAATTGGTTGCTATGTAGAGATTTATACAAATTTTATTAAATATCCAATTTAAATTGTAATCAACTACTAATTAATCAACATTGATTTCGATATGTTCTAATTGTCAAATGTTTTTTCCTCCATGTGTCCCCTTTTTTTAGTTGACTTTAGGTGGGAAATCAAAGACACCCAGGAGGCCGTGCTGGCATTCTCTCCTGGGTTGTGTTGGATTCCGACCCTCTTGAGCCGACCTACCGGCTAAACACCACCTCCACCCGCACCCAGACCCGGGACCGCTTTCGCATTACTTCAGATCTGGGTGGGTCCCTTCTCCACTTCCTCCTGCTGGCTTATAATTCTCCTGGTGAATTCCGCTATTACCTCTCATGTGACCCCGTCTTCGAGCATCAGAGGCACCATCGCATCAGGTGTGATCTGGGTTTCTATATCCCGGTTTAGGCCCATGCGTTGACTCTCCCATCGTTTGCATCACCTGTCAACGCCCGACACATGAGGTCAGGTATACGCGAAAACACCCATACCCCATGAGGACCTCGGAGATATAATAGTTCATTTCTACGGGCTTCTTGCATGTTCAGGCCTCAACACCTGGTATCCAGGATCTCCCGGTCCATCCAGCTCCACCGCTCTTGCCATAGTCTTCGAGTTGGAGCTTTCTCCTCTGTTCTGCTTCTGTATGTCGGTCCTAATCTCCCCCTGCATAGTATTTCAATCTCCATTGATTAGAGTTCGATGGGGTTAACACTGGCGACTACCAGCACTGCCCCTATTATTTGCTTAGTCCTTTCTATTTTCATTTTGTGCGCCCATATTGGGGCTCCGTAGGTCATTATGCTATCCGACACTCGCTCCAACATTCTCCGCTTTTTCTTCCGTGGCACTAGTATGTTCATCATCAAGCGTCCTAACGCCGTCCCCACCAGGCTAGCCCTTCTAGACACCTCGGCTACGTGTTCGGCTAAAGTCATCCATTGGTCAATTGTGATCCCGAGCTATTTGATGCATTTCTTACGTGTAACCGTTTCTCCCTGGACCGTGAATAAGGCTTGTCCAATACGTGTTTTGCCTGCCATCATGACTGTCTCCGTCTTCTCTGCGTTCATACTGAGTCCGCTCCCCATTAGCCATCCACTAACCCTAGCGAGACTCTCATTTGCCAGAGCCAGATCATCGGCATAGACGATGTCCTCCGGCAGACTGAGGCTTAGTACATCGTGGTACATTATGTTCCACTGGGTCGGCCCTAGTGCCGATCCCTTTAAAACTCCATACTCCGCCCCTTCGGTGGCGAGTTTCACCGACCTCCCCTTCAGGTAGCTGTCAATCCTTGGCAACATCTCCTTGCGCCAATTTTCCAACACTCCTGGGTAATTTCTTGTCGTGCATCCTTGGTTATCTGTAGTACTTTTTTCACTTCCCCGGTCTGATATCAAATTGGCTTTCCTGCTCTCAGGACCTCCTCCACCGAGAATGGTTCTGTTGCGTCTTCCTGTTCCTCAGCTGGAAAATAGGCTCAAGTGTGCAGATGTGGCCTTATCTTTGGCCGCCTCATGGCTATTTTATATCCTTGGCCCCACACATACCCATTAGAGAGCTTCGAGGATCTCGTCCCATTTACTGCGTTTGGATCTTTGAATGGCTATTTTCAGAGCCTTTTTTGCCCCGCGATAATCTTCTGCGTTACTTTTCAGTACTCTGCTTGCCTCGTGGCGTGGCGTCTGGTCGCTAGACAGTCCCACCTTAGGTCCTCCAACCAGTTTCCACTCAAAATGAAACCACACACCGCACACGAGCGCGTATCAGAGCTCACCACAAATTTCCCAACGCATTTTTGGACAAATGTCAGCCTAGTTAGTACTAGTACCGTAAAGTACGAAAGATAGAAAAAAAGAATGTCATCCGTATCAAACAGATATCAAGTTCATTACATTCTATAGAATGTCCAATGATTATTATTTGAGATTGTTGAGAATGATTTCTCCTTCCATCACGAAAACCCACACAAACACGAGCGAATGTGTGGCTGTTTTCTCCATTATGCCTTTTCTTAAGTATTGTGGAAGTTTATAATTATACAGAACTTCATGCTTTTCTACCTCTCTAATAAAAATAATTTACATTCTTTGATTATTCATTTCGTTTTGGTGAACACAAGTTCAATCATGCAACGCAACTTTTTTGTGACTGGGGACTCTAAACGAACGCAACCAGTTGTAAACTGATTTGAAATCAGTCCAGTTTCAATCGACCCGTTCCTACTCCCCTACACGGGTAAGGTCACAAATCAGTTGCACGCGCAAGTGGTTTGCAACTCTTGCCATAAACCAGTTTCCCCGTGTGCGGAGGGCCTTATGGAGGTGATTGCCTCGTTCCACCACTATAGCTTGTCGATTAGTTTCTTCTGGTTTAGACGAGACACGTCGACTCTCGTGCCTACCGCATACTTGCCCGCTCCAGCACCTGCCATTTTTCCCTTTGATGGTTGAATGTGCGGGCCTCCGCAGAGATGGTAAGGTCTAGTTTTCTTCGAAAAGTGGGCGTGCCCTCCTCGTTATGCAGGATCGTTGCCCTCGCTGCCACCCACTCCGCCAATACCAGCCGCCCTCCTGTTAATTGGGGACCTTAATTCCTGTGACAGCGTTGCAATTTCCCCTCGTTACAGTGTGTGCGTCTTGGTCGGGTTTGGTCCCATCCATTGTCGCGTTCATAGTCCCGGCCGGGCTATTCGGCGAGCTGTAGACTCGAATGAGCTAAATTTGCTATTACAAAGTTTTTCCTGTATTCAGTATTGATGCCGTCTTGCACGCACCCACACCGTCGCAGTGCACAACCACCCCGCTCCTTCGGCTGCCCTGACGTTAGGCGCACTGGCCAGGACAACGTCATACGACCGCTCATCCGTCGTAGATTGTGGGCCATCCTGCACGGATTTAAAATAAGTTGCAGGATTCGGATCATTGCTGGGCCTTCCGCGGTCTATTGCCTGCCGGCATGTGAGGCTAAGAGTACTATGATCTCATTCCTCGCAGAAAACAGAACGGAAATTGTTCAGTGCACCTATATGCATAGTGCCCAGCCTCTCCGCATTGTTGGCAATCTGTTCAATTGGCCCTCCGGTGGTCAGTCCCCCAGCATCGATGTCGTCCTTTTCGAATTCTTCGTATGATCGTACCTCCTCCAGTAGGCTTTATTCGCTGCTGCCACTCTTTGCGCTGCGTTGTGTTCTTCATTTTTAGGCATCCGGCCGATACCGTGTCGGCCTTGTCCCCTGTCCTTTGATGCCCCAGTTCCCGGACGCACTCCTCTAACCTTGCAGAGCTGACCAAGGTTAGCTCCTCAACTTGGAGTATCGTGCTTCTTCCCTTCTTCCGCCTCGCCGCCCTTTGGCCTTGCTGTTCCGATCCTACCGATCCCATAGCATTATTAGTTTGGCTATGGCTTCCTTCACTAGCAGGCGTAGGTTTCTGGTCTCCTTTGCAAAAAGTACCAGCTTGTCAATCAGCTCTCTCAATTGGGCCGTCCTCTCGTATTCTATTGGGTCCTTCTCTTCTACGTACACGACAAAGACTCGTCTTCGGCCGCTCCTTTGTGGGGGCGTTATCACCAATGCTCGGGTGTTCGCAAAACGGTGTAGTCTGGTTTCAGTATCTGCTCCGGTCCTTTCTTGGAGACTCCCGGCCAGGGATTCGAGCAGGGGGTCAAGGCAGACGTTAGATGACGACGCCGTGCTCCCTGTCTGACACCATCGACGCCGGTTTAGAGGTACCGATCCTCTGCACCGTATCTTTTTCATCGATTCGTTAGACATCATTAATATTCGTATGTTTGCAGGGTTATCTCGGAGTAACCCTAGCCCTCTATACATAATGACATCGGGGTCGGAAATGAGCCAGGGTGGCTGAAGAGTTGAGCAAGTCAGGACGATAGTTCAAATGTGTGAAGTGGATCTAGTAGGGATGCTTAGTCAAGCAAATAGTTGTGATGAGCCCCAGAACCTCCTAGCATAACGACGCAATATTTGTCCCCACTGTGTATTTGGTCATAGTGGGGCTTTTCGAATGTCTTCCTATTGGGCCCTCACACCAACTCAAGGTGTGTTCCCTCGTGGGGAACAATGTGTACGCTGTGTAGCACATTTTATTCAATTTCTTATCTAGCATGTCATAGCTAACTAAGTACTAATGAAACAAAATTCATCTTGATTTTTCTGAGTGCTAAATATTTTATTCACCTTAACAGTTATATTTTGAAATTTCTATACCATTATAGTTTCAATATTCAGCATTTGCAGCCTGCGTAGCGATTTATACAAATTGTTTATTTGGAATGGAAATATTTTCTAATTGTTAAATGTACACTTGTAACTTAATTGAATAATTTACATCTTTTTTGTAATTAAAAATCGTCTCACGTCAGACGACGGGTATTTCACCTAGTTTTTTTATAATAGACATATTTGGTAAAAATATAAATGAATAATAAAATATATGTAAATGTACTATAGATTTTTCAGTATAAATATTAAATAAATGTATAAATGTAATATGTATTTTATATCGTGATTTGACTTTTTGCTAACAAAATCACATTTTTATAGGATTGATTTATGATGTCACTCAATAGCGTATGAGCCGAATTATTTACTCGAAACTGGTATAGGGGAAAATTATTGAATTAAATACCATCCATGTATGCACTTTTTATATACAGTATGTTAATATTAATATTGATATTAATAATACGTTTATTCCCCATAACAAGTAACAAGAGTTTCTTTGTTATTTCGCAGAAAATAAAAATTAGGACATGTCGCGTGTTCAAAAGTTCTAATAGTGTTGTGGGATATACAAACGTATTTGCAAATTTTTTTATAGCTCTTATCGATTTCATAACTTGTGAACGTTTCTCATTTTCGATAACATTTAATCAAACATCTATTTCTTGAATAAGCAATATATGTTAGGAATAAATCGACACTTAGTGTAAAATTTCAGAACTGCGATATGTTATGCATAAATACGAATATTTTCGATTATCGTCTTTTCTATTATCGTGTTAGTTGCAAATTTTCTAGAATTTATTTATCTGCAATGACGGTTTGAGAATAAGCGTCATTACTTTTAAAGAATATTTCTTTCTAAGAAATAAAAACTTAATATTATTTTCTCTTTTTATACTTTTATATGTCTATTTTTATACCATATATCCGTTCTTACAATGAATATTTAAATATACTTTTTATTGAACACACAACTTATTTTAGGAATAAATTGACAATTACTTAGTATAAGATATGACAACTGCGAGATTTTATTCATAAACATGAATATTTTCGATTATCTTTATATGTCTGTCCATCTGTCCCTACTTTATGTTATCTTTATCTGTTACTACTTTATGGTGCTGGTGGTAAACTTTTGTGGATATATTTAAGTGTAGTGAGAGTTTGAGAATAAGCAAATATAAAGAATATTGCTTTCTAAGAAATAACATTAAACAGTATTTTCCTCTTATTAAACTTATCAGCCAATACACTGTCACCATGTCCGGTTAAATGTTAATAGACAGTTGAGTGCTAAGCGCTTGTTAAAACGCATTGAGATACATTTTTGAATCAGCATTTAGTACTTTAACATCGATTCACGTTAAATCGGACCAATGAGAATGGATGTAATAAATGTATTAGTATTATTAAAGATAAAATCGTACTTTAATAAATTGAATATTATGGTTTTGTGCATAATAATTTTATATACAAATATAGCACCTATTATGTAACCATACAATCTAACTGTGTATTAAATTTGTTGACTAAAACATATTATGTATTTAATAGAATATGCTACTTCTCTCATGAATACGCTCTTTTGAAGTGTAGATGGAGGAAATACATAAGCAGCGTATTCTATTATTCAATAAATTGCAGGAATCTCAGACACGTGTGCTCCCCATACACATGTTATTTCAATAAGCACGTACGCAATTTGAATTCTAAATACGTAGGGTGGGTAGTACGTCACCATATGCGACGGATTAAAAATCCATATATGGTGCGCAGAGAAGAAAATCTTATTATAATAGGCAATTAGCTAAGTTTGTCGAAAATATATAGCTTACAAACCTGTATCAAAGATTCCCAATTGTTGAATTTGATAGAATATAGTGAAATGAGGCATTGAGTGCCATATACACAGTAGCTTAGAACGCTGCTGTTTTCTGTAAGATTACGATAGTAACATATTTTAAATTGCATTTATGCACCACAACTTCGCCCATTTTATAGTCTGATGATCGCATACATGTAATATTCTTTCTATGAGTAGAACAGTCAACTTCTCTGCTTGTAAGTTGGCCGTAAGAGTCCTAAATTCAATTTACAATAGGAGCTTTCGCATACAGGCCCTTCACTGTAATGTTGAAATTCCACCCTTATGTATCCGCACAAACCGCATGCTACTACTTGCTTGCTGGAGTGTGAACCATTTCAAAATACACAAACCACTTATGTGCATTCTTACTAATTATACCATATTCCTGTTAGCATTTGTTTGTCTTGAAATATATTAACAATATATAATAATACTTGTTTTAATATTAGTTCGATTAAATACAAATTAATATGGCGATTTTAAAAGAAAAAATGTCTTAATTTGTATAGAATAAGAATTCTTTTCGTCGGTTTAATAACGTCACAACGGGTGCAATAAAAAAGTAATCGGTATTGACATAAACTGTCTTCGTAAATAGAGAACTTATTGAACTTCAGTAAATCAAATATCTCATATTTCAGGTATCCGACGTCAATGACGACGTGCGTCGCGCTGCTGTTACATCGCTGGGATTTCTTCTGTTCAGGTAGGAAATTTTATAAATTTTTATCACGCTTGAGGGTATATTTTATATCGCACATACGATAATATTGAATTTAATAATAATAATCTCTAGTTACTAAGTTTATAATGCGGTTCATTTAAACTCTCAAAGAAAATGAAAATACTTTATTTTCAAATTTATGATACTGGCAATATATCTATAAGTTTATTATTGTTTGATTCGTATACATAAAACGGTTCCATCAATTTGTGAATAGCTATCATTCTTTGTATTTACATACGTTTACCATACGTTTACCATACGTCATCACTTAGTCGACTGGTTGAGCTAGATGTTTGTCGTAATAAATGAATTATTCACTCTTGTTATATATAGTTTGCGGAAAATTAAACTGAACGGTGATTGTCCACTTAGCAAGACAAATGACGATTCATTAAGGTAAAACTTAATTTCAAATTCCGGTAACCTTGTTGGCCATCCCATCAATGTAATGTGATGTGCCATTGACATAATAATAATATTTTGTTGTGACATATTAGTAGCCTATTTTCATGGTGTAGTTAATTGTCAGCTTGGCTCTATCCTCGCCAATTTTTAGAATTAATATTTATGTGAATGGAAACAATGGTAGAAATTTTAGATGTAACATACATTTTCTAGCTTAATTTAGTGTTCGACCGAAACACAAGTCGAATTCAAAACAAAATTGCGATTGTTTTCTTAGTTTTAATGTTATAAAGATACATATGTGATTTATAAATAAAATTGCTGACTGATTATAATATAGGCCCGGGGTCGTCAAGAGCAAAATTTATCTCTCACAAAGATTTAATTTTCCTTGATAAGCCATAATTTGTTGATAATATATAATACAAAACATGTTATTAACTGTGCATATAATATTATAACCTTCAATTGTATAAAATAATGCAATTTTCTCTTTAGAGATAAAGTTTAACGATATCTGGCGGAACCACAAAATTAACAATGCACATCCGTCAACATAATCATACTGTCAGTATCACCGAGTGGTGTCCTGGAATAATAATTCAATAGTGTTCGAGATATCGTTACCACTCGGTGATAGCATGAGTATTCAAGGATATTCATAGAGATTTGAATGGTTAATTTTGTGGTTTCTCCAGATGGTGTTAAACTTTCTTTCTAGAGAGAAAATACCGTTATCTTGTACATAAACTATTGGAGATTTTGTGAATGTATCCTCACTAGCAATGCTACACTGATAAAACTAAATCGAAATCTAGACAGGTTTACAAGAGGCGAAGTAACACATATATTTCAATTGTATCATTGTCTATATTACCCTATATCATGAGGTGTAATATATATATATATATATATTGATCTCATAATATGACCAAAGTATTTGTTTTATTAATTTAGTTACTTCAGTTGCTTTGTTCATTCGTTGCAAAACCTTTTCGTTTCTATACATCCTATGCAATAAGTCGGTACGGATCAAAGGAAGTCGAATCGACAACATACAACAGTAGTCTGGACGTGTCAACGAATATTGCTCAACTTTTAGATCTGATGTTATCGGATTACATTATCTACTGGTGTTTTATTAATTTTAGTCATGATGAATGGGAATGACGAATAAACAATATCTTTTTTTTGAAATGTTTCGAGATCGATGTTTATTGTGGGACTCTGATTCACTGATTTACAATAAATTGAAACTATGTTTTTTTTTGGCATTGAAAAACTTGAAGTAGAAAAAAAGATATAAAGTCAGTTTGCTAGAGAGGAACAAGAACGAATCGAGAAAAACTAGGACTGGTGCGGACTTACAACAAATGCAATCGCTCATTGAAAAGTGAAGTTAAATTAAAACTAGGTATTGAAATTCACAATTTACCGATGTGTGTCGGTCGACTAGTCCACACATACTAAGGTAATGTGGACAACGTCGAAAGTCGATCGGCATTGTCGACCGGCACAGTGTGGAGGCGGCTTTATAACTGAGATAGTCTACTTTTGACACTCTTTTCAGTGCTATACTATTGAATTATTATGCCTGTGTCTTGCATATTGATCTCTTTGCTTATAACCACATATTTATTTTTGGTCAGTATTTAATTTTAATTATATATATATATATATATATATATATATATATATATATATATATATGTATATATATAACTTTCTTTTTAAATCAATCTATTGAATTAAAGTGACAAAACAATAAGTTAATGTTGATTTCGATTATAACGGAGAGCACAACTTGAATTTGATTATTTAGATAAAAATCACATGCAACCTTATAATATCTCTGTCTCTGTTTACATTTGATACCAATTAAAATAATATATTAGTCTTCCCTAAAATAATTATTTAAGATTAATTAAATGATTAATACAATACAAGTATACATATTTATGTCGGCCCGTCTCGCGTTAAATTATTCCAACAAAATATTGCTGATGATTAATATTAATCAGAAAACTCCTGCTAATTTTAGAATATTGTCATTAACAACTTTTGATATTAATGTTGAGAGTCTGATTTAATTTAGATTGCAATTAAAAGTTGGATAAATCTAATCCCGGTACCTATATTTACTCTCAGGCTTCATAAGAGATATCCCCAGGCTAACAAATATTTCCTATACTCCCTACTCCACACATAAAGTGGCCACTAGAAAGCAATTAAATGCGGTCCACCGAGTGCAGATTATGGGACATATATAAAATTATTTCTTTATCGTTTCCACCCATAAGTATTTATTCCATTAAAAAGGTTAGTTGTAAATATGTACATAAAAGTTTTTAGCCGTTGCTGCTCTAAATTCAAATAAAATGTTTTATATTTCATTGGCAGATAATACAATCATTACTATACAATTTGGTAAAGTATAATTGCTTCCCACAATCTACATCTCTAAGTAATATGTTATGCATACATACCGGTTAATCAATTGTCTTTCATGCCCAATTTTATATTAATAACAAATAATCAAGGTTCACAAATATATGACATAGTTGATTGGATTGGATTATTCCAATGCAAGCAGTTAGTGATTAAAACCGTTTTCATTCATTACTAATTCTATATAGTACGCCTACACCTTACGGTAGAATGTATATGTTTAAAAAATAACTAATTATGCATATCGTTAAATAATAGTTCTTAATAAATAAAATAATAAGTCATGATTGAATAATATGCCTGGAATTGTTTAGTGCACAGTTCATAAATACATTTGTATGTATTATTGAATAAGAATATTCATATTGTCATTTAATATTATTAACAAGGAACATTGGAAAATTATATGAAATTGTTTGGTGCACGCTTAAATATATATATATATATATATATATATATATATATATATATATATATATATATATATATATTTAAACATACTCATATTACAATTTCAACTTAATAACAAGTGGATAATGTGATTTTCTTTTGTATGTACACTTTTCAAAATTTACACAAAAAATAATTTAGAACTAAGTCTACCTTAAAAGTTCGGGCAGCATTGCTTAGCGTTTTTTATAATTTAATACTTATGTGCATTTTGATGGCGATATCTGTTTGTTTCAGTCTTCAACAAGGCAAAAAGTTATCATCGACAACCAAACTTGTGATATCTTCGGGGTCTCTCGGTAAAACTTAAATACCTTCATCTCATAAAAACAACATTATCTATGTTGACACATTCTATCTATATCACTTTTATCCGATTCGCTTAAGAGTGGCAAGGTTTTCTTCTTTTTGTGGAAGGAAAATCCGAATTATTGGTATCACTATCAGTGTCCGAAATATATACCCCTCGGTTTCAAACAAATTATCGGTTATTTCACCATTAATGGACTCACTTTCTGCATCTATTGTAAAATTAAGAGTTAAAAGTAAATTAATTTAAGACCTGCACACCTTGTTATAATTATTTGATGTTTTGAAATTACCAGTACGTCTACGACGGATTAGTACGTCAACGGCTCCTTGATAATGAAAATTGAATGACATAGTACTACGTCAACGGCTACTACATTATATACTTAAAAGACGTACTAATACGTTATCGGCCAGCAATGTGTTTATAACAGGTGGGTAAGAGGGAAAACCTTTAGAAATATATGAGATACTCGATTAGATTAGTTTTTTTCGAAAAAGAGAATAATAATAATCTCAAAACAAGTAGTTATTGATTCAATGATGTTTCTTAAAATAAGGGTTTAGGGTACAGTAATATTTGTATGTTTTATTATTTAAAATATACGAAATATATATAGTTCTTGATTATATTATAGGAATTTCTGAACAATTTATTTTAGCGGAACGATATTGCTTCTTCGAGTACCAGTACAATTAATTTGTTTTAAACATGAAAGAGTTGTATCGATGGTTTTACGCTCTATGCGTTTGCCTTTGTAAATACGGTATTGCCCACACGTATATACAAAACAGCTTCAATCAACAGTAAAGTTTGTACAAACGGGAATTTGCGTCACATACAGTGCGGGTTTTGTTATTTAAATAGACATCAAATATTATTTGTTACACTGTTTGCTCTTCCATATGTAAAGCTATTCGATATTATTTAGTACCATTTTGTATGCACACATATTTTAATATATTTTCATTTGGTTGTATACTTTTCAGGTGCAACCAGCCTTTTAGAATGTATTTTTCGTTTGTGCGTGTTCGCGCTATGATGCTTTGAAACGTTATAGTGCTTATAATTGGTCTAATGTGCAGTCGAGCATAGTCGCGGTGAAATTAATTTTATGCATTACATTCTATAATATCTCTGTATAGCCTTCATTCTAAATTCATGATAAATTATATAAAACTCAATTCCTTCTTTGATATTATTTCTGCGTTTTCTTTTGATTGATTTCTGTGCTAGTCCTTTTGCGTTATCAATCTATTCAATAATTCTATATATCGCCATATACATTTTTCATCTTAAGTCTATCAGTGTTATATTTTCTATATCTTATTCTATTTCGAATTTACAAAAATCAGATTTAATCGGTTTTTGAGCATGTCCTGTATTTTGTTTATATTACTTTATATTTGGCCTATGGCTATGGCCATTGTCAAAGTATATCCCGCATATTTCCGTACCATTGATATAAATGATTCTTTGGTAGTAGAGTGAGATTAACCTGAAAAAAAAAATTCTGATGTAATTTATATAATGAATAAATACTCTTATTGTAGCGATCAAAAAGAAACAGATTATAGATTGGATTAATAGTTGTCATACCATAAACTTAAATATTAATATATAAATAATAATAAAAATGAACAGTAGAAGTAGTAGTATTCGTAGTACAAGGTTAGTAGTACAGTATTCTAATCATCTCTTTCTTCTTCCTTCTTCCACTTTGGACCCGGTTCCTTCTTCTCGACTACCGTATTTCTTCGTGATGTCGCTCCACCGTCTGGGTGTTCCCACGCTCCGCGGCCTGTCGGTGAGTGTCTAACAATCTTTACAACTCTATTTATTCCATCCTGCTTATATAGTTATTATATTCAATTCTTTGTTTCTTCGTCCATTCCATTCTATTCCATTCCACAAAATGTTCTGTTTGGCAAGTTGTTCTGTCTAGTAGTGTCTTTTTCAGACATTTTTCTGAGTATCATACCTCATTTCAGCTTATTATATTATTCTCTTAGTTTTGGTTTGCAATTCCCGAGTTCGTTGGACACGTACGCCTCACAGTGGTATAGTATATTCTCTGTGGTTTCTTCCTCTTCCTGGCAGAACCTACAGAGGGATTCTTCTGCCAGGCTTATCCGTGTCAGGGGCTTGTTAAGTCTGCAGTGACCTGTTAAAAGGCCTGTCTTGGGTTAGTTAGTTCTTTGTGAATTCGGGGTTTCGACCTATTATGATTTCCTTAACATGTCTTTGCCCTGGCTGGTTTGTTCACTATTTCTGAGACTTTATTGCCATCCATTTTTCATAGATGTCTTGTTTTTGACCCACTACAATAGGGTTCCATTCGTCTGCCTCGGATGCCACTGTACCCTGGCACCCACGCTTGGGTCAGGTTGTTTTGTCTACGTAGCTCGCTAAGGCCACGTTGGCAGTCCAATACCTGTCGGGACTTAACCTCGTGGCAGCGATTGCTTTAATTCTCGCTTGGCTGTTAGTGAATATGGCAATTCGTTAATTAGTTATTTTGCGTCTCAGCGCCTCCCTTGCACAGTGTTGTATAGCCACGATTTCTGCCTGAAACACTGTGGAGAGTTTGCTCAGACTTATTGAAATATTTGTATTCGCGTTGACGCTGAAGATACCGGCTCCTTCCGATGTGATTAAGCCGTCTGTGAACTAGGAGAAAGCTTCTTTCAAGGGTGAGCAGGCCTCTCTTTCCGGTAGTACGACCTCGTATTCTTTACTTAAATTGTATTGTTATCATGTTGTTTAGGGACATGCCCATTATAGGGTCTGTCCTTAACTCGTTATATAGCTCTAGGTAGTTCGCTCCGTACTGTTTGCGTATGGGGGCACCTCTAAGTATCGGGCGTTTTTGGCCTGTTAGTACTCCTCATCTTGTTTGACTATGGTGTTTTTCAGATGGTTTATGGACAAGCCTTCGCCCTCACACCAGTTGTCCACTATATTCAGTGCTCTTGAGATTATACTCGCGAATTGTCCTTTCACGGCGATCGCAATCCACGAACCTTCTGAGGATAACTCCAGGAGTTCGTCTACTAGGACTGCCAAAAGTAGCGGTGACAGTACTCCGCCCTGCGGGCACCTCCTTCCAGTTCGCGCCTTTATGGCGGCCTGCCATAGAACTTGTGGTATGCCTTTCTTCCGTATTGTCTTGATAATTTAGTGTGTTGCGGCATTGTTCAATGCCCCTTCAATGTCAAGGAACGTGGATAACTCTTCATAATCTAGTGTGCTTGCCAATAGCCTGTTTAGGTCATCTAGCGCCAAGTCGGTTGACTTTCTCGGCTGGTACTCAATATACCATCCCTAATGTCTCCGTCTATTAGCAATTCTAGCGCCTTCAGGAGGAACATGTAAGACTGATCGGTTTATATGACTTGGGTGTGTGGTCTTTCTTTCTTCCCACCTTCGGTAGGAAGATGTCTTTGACCTTCTATCACTCCTGCGATATGTACCAGGCTATGCTAGCTGAATAGTTTGCAAAGGTGAGGCACAAGAATGTCCTGTCCATTCTGTAGTAGGACTGGGTATATCCTATCCACTCCCGGCTATTTAAATGGCCGAATGTTATTTATAGCCTACCATATGTTATGCGGATTTACTATTTGCGAGTTTCCAATCATCTGTAGTACGTCTCGTGGACCTCGTGTATCTCCTGGGAGTTAGGTTACCCGTGATAATTTTTGCGGCCAAAAAGTGAGCCTTCGTGAGCATGCAGGTTTTCCTCCGCTGTGTCCGTATAAGTAGCATCCTGTTTTTGTGGAAGCTTATTTGGGTTTCAATACCTTCTTTTGTCAATACTTTCTGGATTCTAGCACGTGCGGGGATTTCCTTTACCTGCTCGCAGAATTTTCTCCAGCTGTCCCTTTTGGCTCTGCGAATTTCTTTGTTGTTTTCCGTTTGCTTCCTTTTGTAGATCGCCCAGTCTTGGGTTCCCTTGGCCTTATTGAAGAGTCTTCTGGATTAGTTTTTTGGTATGTTGCCTGTCTCATATATGTTGTTGAACAATTTTAAGAGAATATCGGTGCAGTTTTCATCTATAAGCTTTATCAGTTCAGCTGGAATTTACTCAGGGCCTGATGTTTTGCCTGGTTTCGAGTTTCTGTTTGCGTGCTCAAGTTCTAGCTTTAGAATTGCTTGGCCTGTCGCATTCGAGTCTGAGAGGTTCGATGCCGTTTGGTTGTCATTGAACAGTTCTTGTACATTCTCACGCCATCTCGTTAGTATTTTTTATCTTGTTCTATGATTAGGTTGCCTTCTTTGTCTAGTAGTACATCCGGTTGACGGGTTTTAGTTATTCCGCACATTTCCTTTATTTTCTTATGCATATTAAAGAGGTTGTATATCTTCTAATATGTCTCTCGTTCCCGACATGTTTCCGCTAGCCATTCGCCTTTGGCTGCTTTTATTACCTTCTTAATGTCGTTGTTTATGCATTTGTAGATCTTCATATCTTTGTTTTTGTGTTGTGTACGCAATCCCATTATGTCTAGTATTTCTTGTGTCATCCATTCTTTGTCTCTTCTTTTTGTAGGTTTCACTTCTTTTCCCTGCCTCACTCAGCGGTACTCTTATGTCAAGCCACTGTTGGCCTATGGATTTATTTTGCGTATTTAGTTTCTTCATTCTATTTTTTATGTCTGCTTTGACATTTTAGAGTATTGTGCTGTCTTTGAGTCTTTTTAGGTCTATCGGTTCTTTGTTTGATTTGCTATTGGTTCTTTTCAGCCTTCTATATGTTGTAGCTACCACCAGATTGTGGTCGGATGCTATGTCTGTCCGGCATCGGCTTCACTGATTTGATAGCGTTTCTGAATCACTTACGAATTTTAACGTATTCAATTTGGTTTCAGACTATGCCTGGTTTACCGCCTGATGGTGCTCTCCATGTGCATAGACAGGTGGTAGAAGGTGTTGGCTATCATCATTTCTTCTTTTGTTTACAGAATTCAAACAGTTTGTCATTGTTCATTGCGATTGCCTAATCCGAATCTGCCTACAGTTGGACAACACTGGATACTGATTCTTACGTTTTCGCATTCACAATAACTGCACTTCGTATCTATGAATGTTGTTACTGTTTGTCCATAATACATTTTGTTGTTTTTGGTCTTATGTTCGCCCGATCATGTCCATCGTACGTCGCTTAGGCCATGTATATTTATCTGAAGTCATTTCATTTCTAGGACTATGTTATCAACCTTTCCAAAAGGATAAAGACTTGTGGCCTTCCATGTCGCTATTTTGTTAGTTGCCTTATAGTTTACTTCATTCATCTCCCGGGTCGGAGGAGTTTTAGCTCCGGAATATTTTCAATTGAATAAAGTCATTGTTGTTTCGATTGTTTTTGCTAGGGATATCCATAGTGGATCTTTAATTCAGTGGTTTCCTCAGGCCTCCTGAAATCCTATGCTGTTGGCCGTTGTCTGACTCGTCCGCCATTGGGGCCTGATTTAGACCCTGGTACAAAGAAGTACCCGATTCGCAATATCTGGGTAGCCACTCTTACGTAGTACAGCCTGCAGTTCAATGCAGTTTACCGAGGTGTGGAGCCATAAGCAAGTGTTGGGTCCCTACGAGTACCAGTTGTCCGCATCCATCGCCTGTATGACGTTTGTTGTGACCGGTGATGATAAAAGGTAGTACCTCTGCATCGCAACCCCATACACCCCATTTTCTCCAGCTTTTATCTCTATTCTCTAGCGGATATACTGTTTTACTCTAGATCTTGAGTTAGTCTACTCTGGTATAGTGATTTTGAAGTGTTCATAGTGCCTGTATGTATAGTCCAGTTTCTTGTCACGTGTTGTTGGTTGATATTCTTTTGAAATTAATATCTAGTTTACAAAGGAGTAGGCTGTGGTCGCTGCTGTTTGTAGATTTCTGATTTCTTTTATTTGGGGAAGTAGTAGTGTCCTATTCATAAAATGGGTATATAGTCGATACTCTAGTCCTCTGGTACCCTGGAATGTGTATTTGTATTTTTCTTTATGTTTAAAAATAAGTGTTATTTGTTGATGTTTAAAAATACAGGGGTCTATCAGAGGTTCTCAGTTTCGTTTAGGTGGTCTTCGTTGAATTATATTCCGGGTATTATCTCTTTACCTACCTTAAGATCTCTGCTATAATGATGGCTTCTGGATACTCTTTACTCTTGTGGATACCGCTATATATCAAAAGATGGCGAATATATGTATTTTTTTGTTCAGCTCTTGGATTAGCTCCTGATTCCAATTGTTAAACGATCTGGTGTCCCATCTCCTTATCATTGAAATATTTTTCTTTTTCTAATTGATTTTCCTATTCATATTATGGGCATTCATTCTAGTATTCTTGCTGTTCCTGTTCATGGTATCGTTGCGGTACTTTGAGTAATATGTGATTATCGGCAGGTTACTGGCATTCTTCGTCGGTGAGTTTTTCCGTACGATTCCCGTGAACATTGTTTAGAGTATTTCTTAGTCATATGACCCCATATGACTACTTATGTGTATCGAGTATCTTTACCCTATGAGGCTTTCTTATTAATACATTAAATCATTCATACATTTTTGAACGAACAGAGGCAGCTTATTAAACTGGTCACGAGTAGTAGAAAGTTTAGATTATAGTATGGTTACAGTCATAATAACGATGATGTCATACTAGAGTATTCCATTTATCTCACACTTTTTATATCGTCTTATTCTAGTCTAATGACCAGTTATGATAAACGACTCATATTTACTATACGGTATCTTTCTTGTGCTATTAGTTAGGTCATGAATCAAGAATACTCGTTTCTCAAACAAATTATAGGTAATATAAACAATTTTATGGATAAGTTTATAATGATCCTCCTCGATTATTCACCCTTTTTTTGGTTTGGTGACCGGATTGATGCACCGATCCGACTTCTGCGCCCATACGTTCCTGACTTGTGGGCTGTCTTACGTAAACTATGACCAGTAAGTTTTCTGGTTGGTCTATCCCCGTTAATGTTTCCAGATCTTGTTATATAACCAAAATAACGTAAGATTGATTGGTTGATCTTGGTGGACAGGCGTACAGTAATATCTCGTTCTTGCACGATCGATGTATTGGTGCGATATCCTGTCCACGTGATTACGTTTATTTTCCCCTATTGAGCCGTACTCAATGCGTGTGTTACTTAACTTGATATTCTCAAGTTCAGCATATCGTAAGTTACTTATTCTCCTACAACCTGACAACTGGCACTCCTCCATCCATCATTATTTGTAGAGTTTTGCATCCATGCAATATGTATAATATAGTCGCTATACATATTAACAAGCATCGGTAACAGGACCCTGTCTCACACGAGAAAATTGATAAACGTTGTAACTATTTTATTCTGTTTGTATAATGTTTACTCTTGCTGTGTTATTCTGATATAGTTGTTTCACTAATTGTACTGGCATGGGTCCTCTAGTACCTTCCACAACGGTCCCCATTTAACCGAATCTAGGGCCTTCGAGTCATTGACAAAACAGAGATACATTTTTATGTTGAATTCTCTTACCTTCTGCATGAGTTGGTGGACATTTATTCTCTAGTGACTTTGCCTGGTACACAGAACGCCTATTCTTCCTGGAATAAATATTGATTCGCACCATTCATTTGGTCACTTGCAGAAGTTCCAGATCTGGTTTAATTCAAATCAACACTAATGCTTCCCATCGCGTCATGATTTCAGCTGTCATATCGTCCATTCCAAAAGGTTTACTATTGTTCAGTTTCTTATTGGCAGTTTCTACCTCAATCTTAATCTTAAAATGTTGCTCTCTGTATACTATTGTTCTGTGATGTGATGCTCCAGGCTCCGAGTCTACATTTCTGAAAAGTTCACACTGGAATATCGTTTTTGATTAGAGACAACACCACTACACAGTATTATTTATAGATCCTAACTAGATTACGGTTAGAAGGATATAATTAAAGTTTATCTTCGCAATGACCTCCGTGCAATTAATGGAAGCTTCTGCTCAGTAAACTGATGATTCGATCAAAAAATCCTAGCACTATTCCAACAGAATTACAAGGATTTTAAATCATATCTACGAGATTATTCTTTGTGTCTACTATCTCTGCATACACTAAACATTTAAGATGTTCCCAAATGTAAATGCCCGATGCGTTTTAATTTGAAGATCTTGGACCGTCCATCGTGGAGAATATCCGTAATTCAGAAATTGTATTGGAACTTATGTAAAATATGCCCGTGCCCGTGCCCCATCGTGCATAATTCAAGATTCAGGTTGTATTATGAGTGGCACATTCTTTAAAAGCTCAGGTAATTCGCTTCTTAAAATAATTTTCGTCATTCAAATGATCCAATCAACATCATAGATTGTTTTGATTCACAGGCTTATTAATATTTCTGTTTGTTTTCAATATTGTTGCGCTGTGTTCAAGAAAACAAAATGTCTTGTAACTTGTATAAAATGGACTTGGAGATCATAAATCTATATAATCTGGTTTTATTATTCTGAAAAAATTCCAAATTTATGATAAACTTTGCGGTACATGCTAATAATTAAATATATTAGTTCTTCCTATTAATTGAATTATTGAAAGCTGAGCCCTAATGAGATATATTCTCCACGTCGTCATAGAGAGCTGGTATCCATAGAACTCTATTTCTCTTCTTCTTGTTCTCGTGGTTTCGGCTAGCACTTCTACTCCGTTTGCCATGATGGGTTGCACACATGCCTTGTAGATTAGAACCGTTGCCTCACTGTACATATATCTGTTGGTTCAGATCAATTCTACCAATTCTTGCAGCCTTGGTTGCTTGGTCTCTCACTTCAATAGATCGATGCTTAGTTTATTTGTAGTTCTTTATCCGCAGAAACTGCAATCAAGGCCTCCTCATTCACAAGAAGAAGGGAAAAAATATTTGTCATTTTAGAGAAAAACGCAACAGTAAATACCTTCTACACTTCATTTACAAATATGATTCAACCTGTTTGTTTTCAGATTTAACTTCGCAGTACTGAGTAATTTTTAAATTTCTAAAACAATATCTGAAAAAGTCACAAAGTTCCTCGCTCTGTCACGAAACTATGATAGCCTTGGAATGTTACAGGTTAGACGTTTTTAAACAGATACGCTTTCATATGAAACATTGCTCTGCTAGAGTGTTAACACTGCAACAGAGAATTTATCTAATTCAGTGTTACGGGACAGGCGATTCGAGCATCAACTATGTGGTCGACTGTTTCTATGAAAAATATCCAGAAGCTCACATTTCACTCCAAGGAGCTACAAAACTAATAAAAAGTCCTTCTTGCCGGTCCTGTGACGGATGTAAAAAGACAAATCAGATTGTTGATGAAGATGATGCAGTAACAGCCCTCGTCCTGAACTCTGTGCAAGTCAGGCCAAGATTATCAGAATGACTCACATCCATAGAATCCTTTAATTTCATCAATATCATTTAGAAGAAGGTGATGGCGCAAAAGTCTTTACTTTTCTCTATGGGCTGGATCCTGTATTTTTGAAAGTATTCAGAATCCGTTTCATCAGTACATTATATTTTCTGATGAAGCGACATTTAATTCCAGTGGGACAGTGACAATAAAAACGACACTGGAGCTTGACAAATTCAGGTTTCAGAGAAACAACGAATCGCCAGTACTACGTTAAAGTTAACGTTTGGTGCGCTGCTACCTACCTTGTTTACAGTACTTCCGCTCCAAATGATAAACATATTGAAAAATCGAATCCGAGAAGCCATTCAATCGATATATATATATATATATATATATATATATATATATATAGAGTAAATATTTATTTTGCTGTATAAGTATGTGTTTCTAGTTTATTGGCTATGTAAGCTACGAAATATTGGCAAAAGGAAGTAAAGTGTACTTCAAGTAAAATAGCGTTTTATTGCTGCACTACCCTAATAAACTAGAAACACATTATATATATATATATATATATATATATATATATATATATATATATATATATACAAATCCGTACGCCGTGCCCAAGCCTGTCTCTGGAATGCTTTGTGATAGTCTACGAAGGCTGAACAATTGTTGTTATCTATTTTATTTCGTATTATTTATATGAATTAAATTCAATACCGACAATGAAAATGACAAATTGAACAATAATGATATTTCATATCAAATTATTATGATGATTGATGCTTATCATGTAATACCAAATAATTGTAGCAGGACTAATAGTAATATTAGTAATATAGTAATAATGTATATGTATATGAATAACATAAATGTAATTGAATTGTAATGCACTTCCATACAAATGGAATGCCATTATGAAAATGAAATATATTAAATATATTACTTAATCGGTTTATGTTACAATGTTATTTGCATTATTGATTTTATTTTATTTCAATAAAGTTATACATGCTGGGTCATAACGGGTGTAACAAACTTTCACCGTTATCAGGGGAGACCTTTTTGCGTCTAAAAGTTCATATTAACATATGTGCTAATCTGCATTGTTCCAGAACTACAAGAACACACAAGTTTTTTAATCGAATATTTAATACATTTCACAATGGTCATGAACCGTTTGTCGATAATTTACACGCCATAATTCAATCGCGAATTTCAACGATACAGTAATACTGTAGGGCTGGGAATTTAATTTTCACTTATCCTACAATACGCAACAATGGGCTGTTGTCTGTAATTGTTATATTAATAATATGGAGTTGCTAGGTCGATTTGATAGGATAATTAATATGTTTATTACGGATGCAAATATATTGAAGGATTCATAACTAAGTTCCTTCGATGTAGTTCCCTGAGGGTTAATAGAGGCAACTGAGAATCGTATTAGATTCGGAAATCAATGCCGCTTGGTTGATGAATTGTTCAAGAATTTCTAGGGAGATAACAAATAATAAACAAAATCTTTTCGCCGATATATGTAAAGTTTATTTAAATTATTACTTTAATAATATGTTTTCCAAAATGTCGCATCTCTTAATTTGTAGTTAGTAGTCAATTTGTTGATATTTTAGTATTTTTATGTTATTGTAATTTATTTTTAATTATAGATCTATTTTTTAATTTTTCAAATGTAATTGAATATTGTTTTCCTATATATTCACCGCCAAAAATTAATGAACATTCAGTATACGTCCATGTATTTTGATGAATATTTAAGAAAACGTAGATTTTATTCCTATTATGAAACAACGAAAATTCAGCAAGATACAATGAAGATTAATCAAGTTAACATCGACAATGAAACAAAACCTCTTTTGTTAAACTTTCTTTTGTTAGTTAAGTGTCAATGTAAAGCATATTTGAAAGCTTAATAAGTAAACACATTAAAGTTGAAATAATGCTTCATGTACTACATCATGCAAATTAATATGAGTTAACCGAGTTTAAACGTGGCAGAATAATCGATCTACGAGAAGCCAGATTACAATTCATAATGTTGCTACTCGCCTGGGACGCATTGTCGCCACAGTTTCCCTATTGGCGAAGATGGTCCAAAAATAATGAGGAACGTCGTTTTACGTCCCGGATGTTCTACATGCACCATGCACCACTGATCGTGAAGATCGTGCCCTTTGGCTTGCGACTCTTCGGGATAGTTTTTCATCAACAAGGGAAATTGGTGATAGATGGAGAGGATTAATTGATCATATCTTCTTAGGATGGGTGAATCGAATAATTCGATCTTTTCGACTCAGTTCATACCGACCATTGCTTTATTTACCTCTAACTCCACGCCATCGTACTGCACGACGGCAATGGTGTAACGAAAGGTTGCATAGGAATGTGCAATGAAATCAGTCATCTTTAGTGACAAATGTCGATTTTGTTATGGGTTCATGATGGTCGCAGATTCGTTAGAAGGCGTCCTGTAGACGTAATTTGCAGCTTTCTATACAGCGACATACTGCTCTGACTCAAGGTGTGAGGGCTATCTGCCATGGCATATATATATATATATATATATATATATATATATATATATATATATATATATATATATACCTCATACTAGCATAGATTCGCTCATTTCAAGTATGCATAATCGGCTACCTGAATGTGTTACAGGGGAGGAGGGTGGACGCATTATCACTGTTAATAATATTTGTATCTTGTTGAAATTTTCATCGTTTCTTAAAAGGAATAAAATACACGTTTTCTGAAAATGCTATTAAAATACATCATCGTTTACGGGGTGTTTCCTAAATAAGTTTCAACAATCTTCAATAAATTATTATTGCTTTTTACAGTTGTTGTCGTATTAGTAAGAACGTAGCCGAGTCTGATCTGGCCAAGCATTCGTCCTGCGATCCGTAATAATATGCTTGTTGATCTACAAGCGTTCTAAGTGACCTGCTACAGAACTTCCTGATCTCTATTTATATTTGGTTCTCCGTCACATATGCCTTCAAAAGATTGTCGTCTAGTGGCACCGTGTAAACTGAACCTTCTGTTTATTCTTATCTAGCACGATGCCTGATTTATTATGGTTAATTTTGTGGTCCGCCATCATTAACATATCTCAGTATAAATTATCTGATCTTCAAAAATGGTTTGAATTGTTAAATCGAGTGAATTTTCTACAAAAATGTGTATTGTCCATTCCATGAGGCTTACTACTTAGCGAGTTATGAAATTATGAAGCAAACATTTGTTTCCCTTAAATTCTTCAAACTTTTACCTTCAATATCTTTTAATTGGTTATTTTATTTTTCTGACACCTTTTTAGGAGTGGCAAAGAAGTAAAAAATTATCACAATACAAATGAAATTTCGTATTAGGCCACTTACATGTATCACTATAAGACAGGACCACACCTGCTCCTACTCCAAGTTCCCTATACTCCTGTGAATACTTGCTCCTTGATAAGTTTCGAACCAGTTTACATAGCGCAACCGAGAACAACCCATCCACAGCTGGTAGCCATATCGAATTGTACTGCTTACATCCGTGACGGCTATAGTAAAGGACCATCGCTTCATCTACGCTATGAGGTTCTTATAAAGGGGCTACTTTCGAAAATGCTTGATTGAGATGCGTAAATATAGATCTTACTTTCGCGAATTTATCAGTTTGGCTTAGACTATTATTATCTGCAAGATAAAAATGGGTCATAAGATACTCAAAGCGTTATCTAGATATAGCCGATGCAACTAGATTATTATGTGCGCCCTTTTCTCGCTCCCAAAACATACGACGTCTAGGTAACTGAGCATATCCATCCGCTTAGAATAAGTACTCCCAAGAAACTCTTTATTTCGATTGGAGTAATATTTCCTGGATTAATTTTTTTTGAGAAGCATAATTATTTATTTGATTCTCTCACAATCAAGTCAATAACGTTCTTATCGAAAAATAACTCAAATAATTCTAATAGATTCAACTGCTTTAGCTCATATTTTCGTCTTTTGGCCATTCGACCACATCATGTACATCAACATGTTTATTAACCCAATTGTTAGTTTTTTTTACCGCCTTCCAGGCTGAAACTATACCGCCAGGGGAATGTCGTCTTGATTTTCGAATTATACATCAATATTGTATTGTTGAGTTTGATTGAGTTGGGTTTTTAATTATTTCTGCCGGTCCTCTTTGTTGACTAGCTGGTAGATTGTTGGCATTGAAGTTGTGCTCGTATCCAGAATCTTCATCAGTACGCCTCACACACGAGTTTTCAGGAGGAAGCAAGCCTCAGAATACGGAAACTTTTCATCTTCCACCACTGCAAGAGCTTCTGTGAGAGTTAACGCACAATACAATATTTATTTCAAATATCATCAAATCATATTAGCCCGGTACAGATTTCTATTAATTTTTGAAGCTTATTTATGAAAAAGAAGAGGACTATAGTTACTTATGTTAGTAGCGTTCTATGTAGGACCGCAGTATAAAATGCAAATTTTAACAGATCGGTAAAGATGACATGAAAATTTACAGTGACAGCTAAATCTAATATTGTAATACCTAATTCAGAATAACTTGACAACTGTGATCTATAAATATAAAAATATTCGTACCCTACAAAATTGATGTCGCGTGTTTCCATTTATGTTGCCCGGTGCTGTTTGCTTATGAGGGTTTGATCTTGAAGTAATTTGTAGCTTGCAGATCATTTTCCTTTTTTTAAATGAGGACTTCCGTTGCGGCGGTGGGTGTTGTTTTCATAGCTCCTGCTGTTCTCAGAGAGGAATGCCTTTGGGTGCTGATCGGCAGCCTGGCAGCTTTGGTTTGCCTCGTTTTGGGCTACCATACTACCCATATGACCCATATGATTTCATGGGTCTTACTACCCGAATGTAAAGCCATATCGTGTTTTTGGGTTTCAGGCCCCAGTTTTTGCGGAACATTCTACTGCACCTACCTAGTGTTAATGTAACTTTCCCTGTAGTTTTGCTTATGTATGAGTTCCTTGTTAGTTTTTGGTCAAAGATGGCTCCCAGGTATTTGGCCTGTGATACAAATGGAATTTCAACACCTTTAAGGATATAAGTACTCTTCTCCTTGCATAGTTGACTATTGTGGTTTTCAGAGGGTTTATGGACAAACCATTATCCTCACACTAGGCCTTCAGGGCTCTTTGTGTACGCTCTGAAATTATTCCTTTTTCGATTATCGCAATGTCGTCCATGTATCCTAGGCAGTGGATACATTTTTCGAGGCTAGCTTCTCCAGAAGATTGTATACTAGGACAGCCCAAAGTAGCGGTGATAGTACTCCGCACTACGGGCACCCCCTTCCAGTTTCCGCCTTTATGGTGACCTTGTCGAGTGTAGATATGATGATACTGTTCTCTAGACTGGCTTGTACACAATAGCATATGCCTTTGTTCCGTAGTAAATTGACCAATGAGTATGTTGCGACTTTGTTGAATGCCCCTTTCAATGTTTAATTACGTGGCCGTGGTTAACTTTTTTCAACTACTGTCTTTGCCAGTAGCCAAGGTCATCCAGCGCCAAGTCGATTGACTTTCCCGATGTTAAGCGTATTGTCGATTGCTTAGCGGGGTATTTCTAAGTAAACGACCCCTAATGTATCCATCTATCAGCCTTTCTAAAACACGTAAAGCTGATGGGTCTCTATGACTTTGGTGAGTGGTCGTTCGATCTTTCCATCTTTTGTAAGAAGATGACTTTTGCCTTCCGTCACCCCTGCGGTATGTACTTCTGGCTATGCCAGCTCTAACTATGTTGCACAGGTGTGGACGAGAATGCCCTGTTCTTTCTTTAGTAGGACTAGGCATATCGCATCCACATCCGGCGATTTTAAACGGCTGGAATTTGTTCATAGCCCATCTTATTTTGTGTCATATGGGCCTCGTGCTTCTTCTGGGGGTTTGGTTACCCGAGATAATTGTTGTGGCCGTAAGGTACGTTTTTGTGAGGATTTGCAGGGTTTCCTCCACTGTGTCCGTATAGGTATAATCTTCTATTCTGGGGAAGCTTATTTGGTTTTTTTGCGAATACTTTCTGGATTCTGCCAAGCTATGCGGCTCCTTTGTATTTTCGGTTTCTCCGAACAGTTATCCTGTTAGGCGGTGTTCACTGCGTCACTCACGAGTTCGACTGCCAGTTCTAGTGATATCACCTCTTTCACCTCATCCGCACCTAGCTTCAAGGCGTCATATATGGATTCAGATGGATTCATTAACGTTCCCAGGTAGTCGTCCAGAGGTTCCTAAATTTTAATACTCATTGGAGTTGTTCTCATATCGAACCTGATGTCAGTGGTCGGAATACGATGGTTCATCCGACGCATGTCAGTTTACTACTAATGAGTCCTTTATTTAGAGTCATATCTATGACTTCTCGCCGGACTGCCGTTTGGTGGTTTAAGAGTATTTCTAGGTTTCGGTGGCCCGGCCTGTGTAGCATGTTCTTCTTCCTTTGCTCCGCTTTCAGGAAGTTTCCCTAGAGCGTCGGTCTTTTGGCGTTCAGGTTCCCGCATTCTATCAGGGCTTTTAGCCTCTTTTTTGAGGTGCCTAACAGGCGAGCCGCCATAACCTCCTTGTCTGACATCAGTTCCGCCTCTTTTATTTTCGTCTCTGCTACCTCTTTATCACTGCTTGATGATGCCGAGGGCTTGCACAACGTGGTCTTCTTGGGACCTGCGGGCCTTGTAACCTATTCAGCATCTTGACATTCGTTGTCGGATCTTCTATCTCGGATCTCTAAATTGATCCCACGAGACGCTAGGGAAGGGATGATCCAACCGAACAGAGCCCCGCGTGCCCGCGTAAGGATGGCATGCTTGTGTGGAACTTGAGGAATTCCATATAAAAAAGATGTATTATTCTCCTTCGTATAATAGGTTACTTAGTGCTGCTCTAGCCATAAAAGACTAAGTCTGTTGAATATTTGGAGATTTTGGAATCTAGTTTTTTTTTTACCCTGTAAAACCTTCATGTGGTACAGAGAGATATGCTTACATGAAAGCATAAGTCAATGCAAGCCATAGAAATATTTCGATGCTTTGTACGTGCCTAGTTGGTGATTATATTATCTACTATTAGTTGTTGGTTGTTGGCATCCTCTTGTACTACTTTTACAGTTTCTTCCCACTTTGTTTCTGCTTTTAACAAGTTTTAAAATGTTGCTATTATGGAAATTATGAGTTCATATATCGTATGTGGCAAGTAATCGGCTTATAGTTTCCAGCGTCTGCTAAATTTCCGCTATTTGGGAGCAGGTGTATGATTCTTTTAGTAAAATAGACTGGTATTTCTTCTGGATTGATAATAGATTATTCAATATGCTCTGCTAGTCTCTGGTGGACATGGAATAGTGCGAAGGGGGCCAAATGAATGGCCAGTCAGGGCTCCAGATTTTACATCCTTAGATTTTTCCTTTGGGGATATTGAAAAAGTAAAGTATCATAACACGCCCAACGGATATCTCCAGACATTATTGGAAACGACGAAAACAAAATTGTTCGAACGATCAACTTATTTTCTGTAAACTGTAAATGGTGCATAGTTTCTGTACTTACTTTAGCTTTTGTTTAATTTAATTGTTTAATTGAATATTATTTCGTGTTTTGTGTTTTTCTTTCTTGTCATTTGAAATTATTTTTCTCGAAAATGTCCGTATGTGACCTATATTATAATACATCGCTGATCACAGAAAAATAATCCCTTTCATAATCCGCATTAAAAAATAGGATTGTTACTTGGAAAAATTGTCAATGACGTCATTGCTCATTAAAAAAGGTCCCAAGAAATTGACACTTTCATTAAAAATTGGCGATTTAAAATTAATCATCGAAGTGTTCGATACATTTTTGCACAAATCATAAATAAAGGTTTTATTGAATTTATTCGATAGTTAATTTTCAGCCTTTATAATATTGTATACTGCTTTTTATAAGAATCATCCGATAATTATACATATAAAATATGTCGACATTTTGACATTATTATTCTTTTATTTTGTTATAAATTAATTTATTTAGTGGACTGATTGAATTTTTTATGAATCGTCCAGTAGTTCTAACTAAAAGTATGTTGTGTTTATTGAGAAATTTATTCATTGATTCAAATTTCAAATGGATATGATAATAGGTTATGTCGGCGTTCCATATCTTCATTATTACTTCGTATGTACATTTAAAAAAATATTAAATAAGTATTTAATACTTGTATTGCCTTGGTCGAACTCTTACTATTTATTATTTATTCAAATATGCTGCCATAACGTCTCTAAGAAATAAGAAAAATGGAAGATAGTAATGCGATAAAAACTTTTAATAAAATGCAAATGGGATAATCGAATAGTGCGGAGAAACTGGTATTATGATATACCGAACGAAGGAATATGCGAGGCACATTTTCCAGAAATAATATATGGTGACTGCGCCAGGTGCAGAAGTGGTTCTGTTCATTACGGAAGACAATTTGAGGGTATTATATGTTATATAGGATAGGATTCTCAAATTAAAGGAGCTCAATTGTAAGCTCTGGTATAGGTGTAGTTATGGGAACGATTTAATGCAGATGTCTCTAATAAGCGGACCACAACACTTCCAAGCACGAAGCAGAATTTAATAATGCAGTTTATTCCATTCTATCGCCAATGAAGACATATTTACAAATTAAACGAATAGCATACAGGCTCTGTTCTTTATCCGTTAAACTGAAATACATTAAAAAGCTAATATGGCGAGTACATGTAACATATTCAACGTTATGTACTAATACTTAAGTATTAATATTATTTATATATTAATTTTTATTATTATTTATATATTAATATTATTATATTAAATAATATTTCTTATAGAAAACTTAAATGAACACTTACATTTTTCAAATAATTATTAGATTATTAGAGATTATTACAAAAATCTGTATACATTAGTAATTAGTTTTATTAATTTAGAAAAATAAGTATTTTTGTTTTTTATTATTCTCGATATTTTAACAATAAATTCACCTGAATCGAATGATATATTTTTTTAAAATTCATATTGACTAGTGTCATTCGGGTATAATTTTTTTCTTCATAATACAATTCTGGAAATGTGTACACAAATTCGTAAACATCATGATTTCTTTTTCAAAATCGCAGTTGCTAAGCATGGGTTTGTCTGTAACAGATTTCCACCAAAAACTAGTTACATTAGGTAATAGTCACATGCAAAATATGGTTTTAAAATATACTATAGATTTTCGACCTACCACCAACATTTTTACAGACGAAGGAATGACATTTTCCTTTTGGGGAATGTTCTTCAAATAGTCATTGGATTTTTAAAAAGTTACTTGTAATTATTTTTATTGAAGTACAATACATTATCCATACTTCAATCATAAAGTAAAGTGTAAATGTTCATACTTTAGAGGGGCACAATTTTGCTTCTAATGAAATTATACAGTTTTTAAGTTAATTAGGTCTTTATACGAGTATTCATTATAAGAAGGGTTTGATATATTGCGACATTTTAGGTTAATTTAAAAAAATATGCTTTTAATAGCCCAATTCATAAGAAATAACGTCTTTACTTTTTAGGTGTTTTATTACAGTGTTAACAACCAGTTCTGTTTATTAAGACAACTTACCCGCTCACTATTACTGCACAACGTTCATGCATGGGAAAACCACAAACTCTCGCATCCTAACCAAAACATTTCACATTTACGCAACTAAAGTTCCTTTTTATTTTTTTCATCTCTATACCTTCCTGTTATGATCACTATTCAGATTATAGACTATACTATGAGAATCAATAAAGGCATCTTACACGGTCAATAATACTGTCAGTCCTAGTACTGTTAGTATTTGCTTCAATCCTCCTTTTATAGTTATGAAGTAATCAATTATCCCGATAAACATCAGTAGTCTCTTCATTCCACCATTACTATACTTTACATGATAAGTAATACTGTCAATATTTTAGAATAATGAACATTTTAAGCATGTTATTGTGCAGTAATACTGTCATTATTCTAAAATATTGACAGTGTTATTAATCGTGTAAGGTGCCTTAATTATTCTAAGATTTTTTTTATATCTCCATGGTGACGACTGCGAACATTATATACAAATTTAATAGTGCGACAATATGCTACAGAACCAACTAGAAATAGTTATCGAAAGTTACTTATGGATAAAAGCGGTCTTGGCTTAATTAGAATATAGTTGATGGGTTATATAAATTGATCTATTACACTGAATACAATTTTAACATACTTTTATATATTACAAATATATTAAGTCACTTCACGTTATTTATGTGATAGCTTAAAAATAAATCATAAATAATTACGTCGTGTCGTAAATAAGCATCTCCCCCTAAATCAATTACGTTTCTAAATCAGTTACTCTGATGGCATTGTTAAAGGTTTATTGATTGGCATTTAGTTGATTTTAAAGCAAGGGGAAGCGTGATGCTGCTCTTTTTAGTCCCTTTAGGCTTCAATTATAGATTGAGATTTATGTTAATATTTCAACAATTTTAGCAAGACGAGGGTCATTAACGTTTCTTGTTTGAGGGATTTCTTGGAATACATTTATATTTACTATAATCCTCATTGGGTTAACGGCTCACATTAAGTATAAATAGTATTTATTAAATATAAATGTTGCACGAAAGACTAAGGGAATATAAACTCACTGCAATAAGAATAAATAAAATATTGAAGCAACAACATTAAAACATAATAATATTAAACATTGCCATAATGGTTCATACAACAGATAGGAAAAATATCAATATATGTGTAAAACACAATAAGAATAGAGCACGAAAGAAGAAGAATGGATACAAAAACTAAATACACTAAATTTTTTAACAATTGCCATTTAATGATTAATCTGTATTGCTTACTCTTTATCTGCTTTAACTGTTAGTCGCCCATCTTAAGATATATTTCTTAGAAGGGAGGCTATGAATGCTGCGACAAGAGTATCAGCTGAAATGTCAACTGGCAGGTGCACAAAGGTCCCATACAAATGGAATAAGTGCAGTATGTAGCTGAGCCCCCAGATAGTGGAGTTGTTGGGCCTACTTTTTCGAAGACGACGCCGGCAATGCAGAGAAAGTGAATGGTATCGCAATATGTGAACAGAGTTTTTGTGGCGTGTATTGGTCGGTATGGATTTGGACGTGATATGGTTTCAGCAGGATAGGGTAACATGGCACACTGCAGCTATTGCATTAGATTTAATGACTAATCTCGCGCACAGGCGACATTAATTGACCTCTGAAACAGTGCGATCTAACGCCGTGCGACTTCTTCCTGTGGGGTTATGTGAAGTCTTCCATCTGAGCTCGAGGAAGAAATTTGAGGTGGCATTGGCGTAATTGAAGGAACACACTCCTGTTCACTCAGAGAAGGTGCTGATTACCCACCTTCTCTGAGTGAACAAGGATGGGCCAGCATAACCATATTACTTTTTCTATTTCACACATACTCACAATATGTATACTTATTATTTAAATTAAAATATTTGCAATTTTTCAATAAAATGTTTTGATTTTGGATTTAGTGAAAAATTAAATCTCTGGTGTTTTCGGGATTTGTGGGCTTTCACGGACGGACTTACTTACTAGCTATGTTGTTTGTCGCTTTCTCTACCCTTAGTTTCCTGCGATATGGATGTCCAAGAGTCTGCCCATCTTTTTGGTGGTCTTCCAAGGGGTCTCTGTTGTTGGGTTTTTGTGTCATGTCCCAACATTCTGTATTTATAATTCACTCTGGTCGTGAAGCTTCTGACCTGATGTTAGGGTGCGCATTTCGGTCGTTCTTAAAGCGTTTGGTGGCCGATGTGTCGGCTCTTATTCCAACAGCATATGTGAGAATTGGTCTTATAGCTGTCTTGTATATTCGGATTTTAACTTCTGCAGATATGGGTTTGTTTCTCCAGATTGTGTTGTTGTTTCGTGATCCAGCCTATCGTCGATTCTTTTTGGTGGCTGCTCGAACCTTCATCTTAAGGTTTCTCTCGCTTGATATCTACTTCAAGGTAGGTGAAGCTCAGCACTTGCTCTATTAAGCTCGTTGTCGAGATTTAGTTTACATATGATTGGTAATCGGATGGCTCCCATGCATTTGGTTTTTTTTTGAGACATTTGGCGGTTGTCTATTTGCTGTTTCCGGTTTCTTTCATTATCATTGGCATAGTGTCGTCCGCGTAGCATAGTATGGCTGGTTTCCCATTCGATATCCCGCGTTGAGGTCCTTCAGTCTTGTTATTATGTTGTCCATTATGATGTTGAGCTCATACCCTAGCCTTATCCTATTCCATCGCTACACGTACGCTCTCTGAAGCCTTGGTTTTTGTTTCTATTGTTGTGTTAATGTCTCTTAGTATGTCTGTCAGTTTTTCACCCGTTCCTCGTTTCTTGAGTTCCCCAATCACATCAGAAATTCTGATCTTTTCAAATGATTTGCTCAGATTGACTGTGCTTCCTCAAGGTAGACGGGTTTTTCGAACTCTATTTCTTTCTCGGAGATTTGTCTAGCCGTGAATATTGCATCCTGACTACAATAATGACATCAGTTACCCTATATATATATATATATATATATATATATATATATATATATATATATATATATATATATATATATTATATATTATAGGTGTTCTTTATATATTTCCATCTGTCTCCATTTTGTGTTACTGGCCGTGAATATTGCGTCTATTGTTCATCGTTTACATTTATTCGATCGTTAATTTTTAGGGCTAGGGTTTTTCTGAATAGTTTTACAATAGCATTTATCAGTGTAATACGTTGGTAATTTGAAAGATCAGTTTTTTACCTTTCTTATAGATTAGGTTGGTAATTGTGGCTTTGTAATTGGGATTCGACGATTTTTCTGAATGAGTTTCTGCTTCGAGTTTGTCGCCGCCATATTTTATGAGTTCGTTGGAAATGATATACACGGCAGGTATCTTCCTTGTTTTTAGGTTCTTGATTTCGAGTCTTATATTTTCTTGAATAATAAACCAGTGTGAGTGCTCTATTCTCTCGTTTTTAGTGCCTCTATGTTAAACTTATTGCCAAAGAAGAAATCTTGTATCTGTAGCCCTTATCAGCCGTGAGGCTTTTCCGCTGGTAAAGAGAGAAGCTTAGAGAAAAGTGATGTTCTGCACTTATGTTGCCTGATGGGATTACTCTTACATCTATGATCTTGTTTGGATGGACTTTCCTGTTGGTGATTATGTGATCTATAATAGATCGTTGTCCTCTTGTGTTTTGTTATATGTAGTTTTGTTGGTCTTATTAATGCGTAATTAATTCTTGCATTTGTGTCTCCAAGATTGAATATTTTATCATTGAGGTTAATTTCATTGATGGTATAATGTAGTCTTTTGTAGAATACTGCCCTTTCATCATGTGCTTTTAAACTCTTCGGTGCATAAATGCCGATTATTTCTTTTCTAAAATTTAATGTTATTAGTATTATATTATCATCTATGTACTTTCGTTTCGGTATTATCTTTGCATTTGTTGTGCATTACGAGTGTCACTCCTGATTTTGCTCTTTCATTTTGTTCCTTGCCTCTAAATCATACGGCAGCAGACTTCTGTAGACTAAGAGCCGCCTATATATCCGTCAATGTCACTACACTTATTTGCCAGGACTGGGTTTTTCCTTTATGTAATTCTTCGTTTGACTTCTCTGCTCTGATTCTTGTACTCCTTTATTTTTCATCAGATAAATGCATAAAACAGTTGTTGTAGTCCACATTTTTCATCTTTATCGATTGTTTATTGATAATTTAAATTCCTCAGTCCACAAAATCCTTAGAGATGATCTTGCTGCTTATCAATTAAAAATTTTCTCCATTCGGATGATCTTGGATATCTTCCATCTTTAGCTGCGTCTTCAGTCTATTTTAATACTTCATTATGCTGTATTTTTGTATAAGATGCACTTTACACGTATTTTCATTCGTGGTTTCTTCATTTCCTTTTGTTATGTGGTACGTCCACTATAAGAAATAAAGTAAATAAAAACTATTGCAAATTTGATTTTATTGAAGAATGTTGTTCCATGATTATATAATCCAAAATAGACATTTGGTTCATAAACGGTCATTGCCAGGAATATCTTTGTATGGTTTTATGCTCAATGAATGTGTTGCTTTAAGTTGGTTTTGACTGTATAGAATTATAGGTCCACTATAATTTACCATACTTTCTATAAATTGTCGCACCTACTAAATACTGTGCCCTATAACGTGTTGATATGATGTTGTATCCAATTCTAATCCCAGAGATATTACAACGTACTCCTTTATCTTTGCTAGAGAATCATCTGTGGGTACATATGCTGTTAAGACCCCTCCATATGATTTTAGTTTTACTTTTAGGCATCTCTCACGAATATATTGCACATTCTTGATAGAGTTACTGTATTTTTTTCTGACTAGAACTGATGCAATGGTAATTGCCCGTTCTGACATACAAGCCTTAACTAAAAGTGACGGTAGTAATTTGCGCAGACTCATTACCATTGCTTTTCTTCGTTTCAATAAGGCATACAATATCTAGGTATTATTTCTATGTCTTTCACAAGTACCTGTATTCATAATCCGTTTTCGTTGCGTTTGTCGTTTATTTGTTAGACTGTCCGTAATCCGAGGCTTGGCATTAGGAAATTTATCAAGTTTTAGGAGTATTGGTATGATCGATCGTCTTACAGAACTATTGAACTCGGTCTGTGCATTGGTTCTTTCGCTCTTCAGTCATAGGAGGTTCTATCCTCGACCATCTTCAGATCCATTTTCTTATATACCCTAGATATGGTTCTTTATTGGGGACTATCAGCCGAAGCCAGTGGAACCCAGGATTTTTAACGAGGTTGGTACTCTTCCCCCTCCTCCTCCTCTCTCATACAGCATTGGAACCGTCATAGGCGGAGTTGTTTTAAAAGGAACAAAATAATAAAAAAAAAACATTAAATCGATCTTCATATGGTCTTTTTTCTTCTTTCGTACAGATTTTATTAGTCTTAATATACTATGGTGGAAAATTCATATCCGTTGTATGATAACTCTATGATAACACAGACGCATTGAATGATGCAGAAGGTACCGAACTTGGCATATATAACTTAGGGTACTATCCTACAAGCAGAAATCCTCTCTCTTGAGAGATGTGCACAAATCTGCTTAGATAGACTACAAGCCTATATCTATGACTCCCAAGTGATCTGTAACTGTAAACATCTGAAACTGTAAACAAACCCTGAATTAACTAGCGAAAAGTAACAGACTCACTCTAATGTGGGTACCTGGGCACAAGGGCATCCAGAGAACCGAAGTCGTCGACGCACTCGCCAAAAACGGAGCTGAGGCTACAATTATGGGACCAGAGCCAACAAGCGGGTTCGCAAAAGACCGCTACAGGCAACTGAACCAAACGTGGCAGGAGGAGCAAAACAAGCCTACAAGAGACACACTCCAGAACAAAGGCAAGCCAAAGTTGTTATTGACTACTCAGCGCTAGGAACAATACAAATCCTCAGCCTCTCAAGAAATAAAATAAGACTATCGCAGGCATTCTATTGGGACGGTCCGGTTAAATATCACCTACCTAAAATAGACAAAGGAGACAACACTGCCTGCAGACTATGTGAATCGGATATTGGAACTGGCGAACACATCGCACCTGAGTTGAAAGTGAAAGTGTCATAACTAATCAATTGTCAGATTATTATTTTTGTTTTGATGATTCTTATGTATATTTTAACACTCCTATAATTTTTATATTTTATATTTTATATATATATGGATAAACTTTTTGGTCATGTGGAAGAATATTCTATATTATTATATAGTTTTTGGTATTTTGATAAAAATGTCGAGAATAGTTATAAAAATAAATAATTTAGAATTGAAAATGGAAAATGTCTACAAATGTTCATAACAATCAAATTATAAAAATAATTAAAAATTTTAAATATAAACAATTTTATTTCTATAAAAATTATTTTGTTTTATAAAAATAAATAATCTATTTTAATTATTGTGATACCGCCACATCAGATTTATCGCGGAGGAGAATTTTTTCTTAAAATATTAATTTACTTATACACATCTTTTTGATTTTTGTAGTAAACGGATTGTTTAATTTGCTCACCAATTTATTGAGACAGATTTATTGACGGAAACTTTTTTTTCTATATTCTTATTTATACAAAATACACTATTATATATTATTATTAATTAATTATATAATAATATGTTTGATTGCAACTCAAGAGCTGGCATAAATTGCTATGTCGAAGACCGTGTCGGCCTATTTGACAGCATGCAGCAATACTCAATTAATCATATGGGATTATTTGCTTTGGGGCTACCTCAAACATTGGCTGTAAGTATATAAATAAACCTGAAACTGTTCATGCCCTCTAAGGGAATATAAGGATCAAATTCGCGCAATACCGCAGTATATGCTGTTCAATGTAATATATAATTTGCTTCACACTATCTTACATTTATGAAATTCCAAACATTTTTAAATATTTTAAGATTCTACTTTTCTTGTTATAATTATATTATTATTATAGCGGCTGGGTTTTATAAAAGCAAATTACTTGTAAAACTCTGAGTTAATGTTACTTTTGACAACTTTGACGTAGCAACATTTCCAGATATAAACTGAAGTATGTGAAGCTATTAAATGCAAAGTTAACAAGAATTTATGCAACATCTATCAGATTAATCATGGCTTTCCGTTTAGTCACCTTTATTCAAACCACCCTGATGGTCTCATATTTATCGTTAATATAAGTAAATTATAATAAGAATAAGAGATATCGCGCTAGTTTAAATATAATTGTTAGAATAGAATATCAAAATTGTTGTTAGGATTCCAAAGCAAAACCATTTAAATGTGATATACATCTGAACAGAATTTTTAATAATATTCTGTTCAAGATGCTAAATTCAGATATAGCATCAGTAACAATTTGATGATGCAGAGAGAGAGACGAGACGTTTGTGTAAAATGAAATAGGAAAACAACATGTATCGTTATAGGGTAGTCGGCCGAAGTTATTCGAAAACTTCATTGACAAACTGTGAAAGATGATCCGCGAAAATTCACACCCTTAGGTTGAGTGTTGAACTTGCTACCCAATGATCAGCACGGAACGAAACAACTGTAGTGGTAAAAGAAGGCAAAGGAAATGTTTTTCAGTTTATATATAATAGTCCAGTAACCTTGTCATGGTTATATGGGGAATAAGTTGTATTAAGTGGAGGTAGTTACTTTCTTATTTTTTTCGACCTCGGCAGCCTTCGGGAACACTTTGAATATCTCAAAAACTGCTCAATTTTTGCAACTTTTTCGGTTTTTCCCGTTTTCACCCTAAATTGGCACGTTTTCGACAAAGACCTTTCTATGCATTTTAAAACTAGATTAAATTCTCTACAATTTTAAACTAAGATGGGCTCGGTAGCCCTAATAGTTTCCGAAATACAGCTTTTCAAAGTTTGGCAAAATCTCTAAACTTGAAAATGTTATGCTAATCTTCATGTTTCATTATATACAACTGTCTTTATATCTTCAATAACCTGTCCAACATCAGTCAGTGAAGTAAACAATTATTCAATCTATCATTTTGAAAGAGGTGGGGGTGGAGGGGGAAAGGTAGGATGGGTGGAGAGTAGTCATGTTCACAACCAAATGACTAAAGTTGACTTTGACCTCTGGTCGTTTTATTGTGACAGCTTCTTAATATCGTGTACTTAGTACAAATTAGTTATTTGTGCCTTTGGATTCCAAATTCTCATTATGCCGGAGCGGGGATCGTCTGCATACGCGACTTCCGCGAGTTCAACGTGTTTTATGTGTAGCGAGAGTTTAAAAGAAGGTGAAATAGTGCTGGTGAAAAAAAAGGAGTAATACCCTACAATTGTCCAGTGCTACATTGAAAAATACAGATAGTGAACGTTTATTGACGTATGACAGATTTATGTACATACAGCGTGCCAGAAGCGCTACAGCAATCCTAAGTTAATCAAAACAGCTGTTAAACGAGGAGACACAGATGTGACAAGACCAACAAGGGCTTCCACTGAGAAGTTCAACTTCAGAGAATAGTGTTTTCTATGTGGAGAATTCATAACCAAACAATTTATTGATGATCAGAAGAGGAAACCACCAGAAAAAAGGAAATACTGCGATTAATGTTGAGAAAAAGTTGAACTCAAACATACTGAAAGCAGTTGAACAGAGGGATGACGAGTGGGCTATGAAAATAAAGGAACGAATTTCAGAGGAGACTGATTTGGATAAGGAGAAAAACCTGATACTCGAACCATAAAAAACGACTGTTTGACAAGTATGGGGACGATATACTCATCATGGACCTTGCATTTAAAAAACTAGTTGTATGCTTCAAGAATACTGGACACAAGATCCTTACAAATGCCTGGTATGAAGAAACCAGTAAATTAAGCCCTGAACATGAGAGGTTATCAGTTGTGAAGGCAGTTGCTGATATCATTCGGAAAGACATTCGAGCACAAGTTTTTGACACAGCTGTCTACGAACCCTCAACTGACTTATTGATTGACGGAAACCATGTAATCCCTGAGTCGCTCAAACTGTTGTTGGAAACTTTGATCCTCACACATAAACGTGGCATTCTGGATTTTTATCTTAGGAAGTGTGTAGCTCTCGCACCGACCTGAGCTACAAGCTCTTCACAAAGGCTGCAGTCAAGAGCAGTTTCAACCTGGCCAGACTTCCTCCCACGCAAGATGCTGCCTGCTAGAGTCGTTTCGCATATACTACAAGGTACAGCAGTGGCTAGGCCACAAGAAGAATCCGCTCGAATGGGGATGGGTTGCTACAGCCCGAGGCCTTTGTTCAATGTTATTCAGGGAAGTAGCCCCCTCAAACCTGCTAAACATGATTTTCTGAAATTGCAGCAAGGGATGTAGGAATCCTTGCAGCTGCAGGAAAGCAGGTTTGAAATGTTCCGTTGTCTGCGGGACCTGCAATGGCCAGTCCTGCGAAAACCTACCGGAAATGAAAGATGACGACTTTTTTCATTTCATGTCAGGCGATTGAGGACGATGGAGAAGACATTTTGGCGGATTTTCTTGGCCCTGGTCTCTCAAAGAGGAGAATACAACATTAACAAACATTTCTTTTACACTTTTAATAAGTTATATGTGTTAAATATTTTGGATTTCAATTAGTCGTTTGGTTGTGAACAGTGACTCCACCCTCCACCCATCCCACCTTTCCCACTCCTCTCCCACTCCTCTCCCACTCCTCTCCCACTCCTCTCCCACCTCTTTCAAAATGTTAAATTAAATAAATGTCTTCATTGACTCACGTTAGATAGGTTATTGAAGATATAAAGATAAACTTTGAATAGGGGTATCTCGGAAACTATTAGGACAACCGAGCCCATCTTGGTCTTAAAGTAGAGAATTTAATATTGTTTAAAAATGCATAGAAAAGTATTGAACACGAAAACGTGCCAATTGATGTTTAAAATGGGAAGTAACCGAAAAAATTGCAAAAATTGAGCAGTTTTTGAGATATACAAAAGTGTTCCGGAGGGCTGCCGAGGTCAAAAATTTGCATTTTCCATCTAAGGTACATCCCATACAAGAAAAAAGAACGAAACTAACTACCCCCACTTGATGCAACTTATGATGTCCTAGGTTACTGGACTATAAGTAAATACGAATATATTTATATGATTTTTAGGCAATTAGTTATTGCTGTACAAAGCTGATATATCTGTAGCCCTTCATTTAGATAATCCACTGATGGATGTTAGGTATATTGTTTTAAACCTTGCATTTAATAGTCCGATTTACCTGTTTCAAATATCGCACCTCCAGCAGAAAAGTGACACAAGTGTTTATTGAATTATGAGAAATTACACTTTTAAGAAATACGGTAATACTCTTTTTATGTGCAAAAATAAAGTTAACAACGGTTATTGGATATTCTAGGAATATTACATTTGAAGGGCTTAAAAGTATGTTTTTTCTGAATCGAACGTATATTATTGTTTTTAAATTTATTTATTTATATCATCATTAAATCATACAACAATAATAACACATCAGAACAACATCTAACTAAGCATTAGATTATATTAAAAATTATTATTTTTTAAATCTTCCAGCTACACAAAAATGTAAAAAATAATTTTAATTTTTCTTTGTGAATAAGCATTTGACCAGAGAACAACTGTCTTTCTGTCACCTTGCCGTTGAACAACTGCTCAGATGAAAAGTGATGCTTTCTAGCGGACAATAATTAAATTAAATCAAAAACGACTTCAGAATAGTAAAAACACCGTGCTAGTGATCTTATTTTCTGTTTAGGTGAAAAATTATAATTTCACACTTGTGTCACTTATCTGTTGAAGATGCGATATAGCAATATTACTTTATTTGTTAAATTGGACAAAAAATACGGTTAAATGACATCGATATTGACTCGATGTTATGAAATGAATCTGCTTTATACAACCAGCCTATACATATCTTTTAATATTACTGACGGCAATTATTAGATATGTATACCAATTTAAACATGTCCTCTATCTTTCACCATTTTCCTAAGGACGAGTTTGTATGATCGTTATATATACTACCATCAAATAGAGCAGATCATTTTGAAATATACTTTTTATCGATTTCATAAATAATAAACAGTTACGGGTAAGTATTATAATCAAGAAAAAGTAGGAAGCATTTAAATTATAATATACGTGCATGTTTATAATTTACAATCAAATAAACTTCAATGTTTTTGTACTTCAAATGGATATTGTAGGAAAACTTTATTAAATTGAATAACTCGCTATACAGTAAAAAATAAACATACCTGAAATTGATTGCTATTTTTTATTGAGCTCGTTCGCAGTTGTAGTGGTTACAGCTACAATTGGTTTAAAAAAATACCCGTTACGAAGTAAGACCGATTTAATATTTATTGACGAGAAGTTTAAATAAATGTTGTTCTATGGAATTTTTGTAATGTATGCTTAGCTATTGTGGAAAAGTTTATAAATAATTCTTCACGTTCTCGAAGAATATAAAGTAATTTTTCAGCTGTACTCGAATTAGTCAGTGTTGCAAGCGAATAAATATATGTGTAGACTATAGATTTAGCCATTAAGACAAAGGAAGTACTTTACCTTCCTACAGAGCCTGACATATGGCGGCGAGCCATTCATTAATTTACCCTGACAGGAGTTGACCTCGACTATTTCCAGGCATTTGTTGGAATAATCTTACAGTTAAAATATTCTTCTGTTGTTATTTTTGCGAAATAATAATATAAAATTTAATTAATTCATCCGTCAGGAATTTTCGTTACAAATGAATGAATTATTATATTTAAATATACTGACATACATTTTATTTTACATAATGTTATCATGCCTTAGTAAACAATTTAATTTTGTGGCATTAAAATTAAATATCTGTAGGCTGGGTTATACGAACATTATTTACGGAAAATAAAGTAAATATACACACGACTGTTTTAGGATATGGGTTAAGTCCTGAAATATAATAATTTATAAATAATAAAAAACATATATTATAAATAAATTTATAATAATTTATCACAATTAATTAAAAATATATAAATTGTTGTAGCAGAAACGACTTATTAACAATAAATTCTCTGTCTTTTTATCTCTTCTATTAAGAATATACACTTGTTTACACTTCATAAAAGCTTGACGCATTTATTTAACAAATAGCTTATATAATAAATAGTTTTTAAATTGGAGGGATACGCGGGCTCTTGTAAATATAAAATCACTGGTGTGTTAATTTGTGAAATACTGAACGATTATTCTACAATTATAGAATTTAATTCTGATTCATCATTATACAATAATACTTATTTAATTGAAAAATTGCACTGGTCGATATGATTGATTGTTTACCTTTATTGAAAATAATAAAATGTAATACCGTTTCATACAGTACACTACATTATTTTAAAACAGCGAGCACGGAGCTTGCATTTGACAACTTAACTAGCCTTTCTATCGCGTTGATTCAGACTGCCATAAAAATTGTTAGGTCGAAATGGTTGCTGCTGTTGTCACCCGAAATACAATTACAAATAGCGTATGAAATTGAAAGTAATATGCATATTTAAGAGAGTAATGTCCTAAATTAAAGCTTAAATTTAACAAAATAACCTTTAAGTAGTTTAAAACTTTTAATACTGCATTAATTATGTTACTTACTCCTCCGTGGTTGGGTTGAATTGTTATTTACATAAAAATATACTTCATAAGCTACTTTGTGAAAGTTTAGCTAAATTTATTCCAGAAAACAAATGTGTTATCATTTCAGTACAAACGCTTTTAATTAAAATAAAAATATAAATGGTATGACTAATGAGAATTATTATATGTAATATTTTTATTGAATTATATTGCTAATACAATTTAATTAAAGTGTTGAGCCCTAATAAATAGTTTTCATAAGATTTTATTAAACGGGAACTTTCAGTAACTCTGTCACGTAATCTATTAAAACTTCAGCTTGTGATTTACACGTCTTCGAGGTTATTTATAGATTTTGTGGACTGAAAATCTAGAGTAGTTTATACAAGAATAAGGATCGCAACGCATAATAATGATAATGACTGTTTTTAAAGTTTTTAAACATGCTGCGCATATTTTCATGTGCTGTGTAAATAGATTTACGAGTACTAACTGGCATTACAAATTCCGACGTCAGGAAGTCGACAGCCCTTTTTATATTTGTTCACTTTGTACGTGCATATATTTTATTTCAAAATAATTATGTACTACAGCGGGAGCATTCCGAAAGTTCGTCGCATTTAAAATAAGTTTTTCGCTTGCTTCAATTAAAATATATGAGTTTTATTTGGCTTGGAGATTAATCAATGTAATTCATTATGCGGGATTAATTTTAGCTTTATTTTTACTAGAACACTATTATATATTTCGAATAAATGTCTTTATCACTTCAATAGTTTTTCTCGCTATTACCTACGATATGTGAATACTGGAATTTATTTTCTACAAATCTTTGCGTTCGGAATAAATAAGATCGCACTTCCCAATGCGATTTGTCAACTTCAATAGCTATGTTCTATATCTAAAGGTGTTTTAAAAATTGTTACAGCTCTGCTGAATTCCAAATAAGTCGAATGAAATATTATACTTTTTTTATCCACTAATATGGTATGGTATGTAAAATGTGTCTTTTTTTACATCGGCAGATTTTTATGATCTACTAAGGTTTCAAGTCGACTGTTGTCGATTGAAGTATATGTATGCATTCAATATGAAGACATCTTGGAATTGTAATATTACTTTCATTCTTACGATTATGACAAAACGGCTTGAAAACTAAAAGTTTTGTCAGAATTAATTTTATTATTATATTTGATGTAAAAACAAACTTATAGGGGATAATTTTAAAATATCTTCTTACTGAGTTCAGGATCATCCAGTATATAACTTATAATCTTGAATGTTAAACACATTTCTTACAATGGAACAAAAGCTCGAAATCATTTTGTATATAAATATTGCTTTCAGTTTTTCTTTTGACGCTTTTAATTCTAACCTAATAATAAATATATATATATATATATATATATATATATATATATATATATATATAAAACAGATTTCTAAATTTTCAGATGCATTCTCATATGCGACAATAGTGGTGTAAAAAATGTAATGTTAGGAAATTGGCTTTCAAGATATATTTATTCTTTTACAGTTTCTTACTACTTCTTACTACTTCTAATTTTTTTAATTTGATTACTTTTTAGAGTACCTTTGCTAAGTTTTCAGTTCCACAAGGTGTAATCTTATAATTATGCTTGTTAAAAAGCACATTTAAAAACTTACACCACTTTGCTATCAGGAATATTGAATTTGAAAATGTAGACTACGATACAACAAAGTGGTGTAAGTAACTTTCACTAATTTACCTAAAACATCTAATTTGGCGTAAGTCATATTTACCCGTAAAAGAACGCTCTTTTGCTTCAGCAAGGAGTTGTTAATAAATTTCATTTAAAAAATATATCTTTTTCCTTTTTTTTTTATTATAACACGAGGGTGCTGTTCACTTGGCAGAATACGTAAGTTACACTTGCATCACGTTGGCTTTGATAGAACAGCTGATCTTGATTCAGGCACAGTGAAGTGCTGCTATTTATCGGCTCTCTGTAGAACTTATCTTTGCCAGAAACCTTCTTTTGATTAAGATTAATAGAAATATTGACTCAAATCTGACAAAATCTGAATTAGACCACTTTGGAGTAAACAAGTATGGATTATGATCAGAAACGGGAAGAAACCGATCAATGAGCTCATTCAAGGAGTAGTATGGATCGGCTACAACATGGACACAGCATTTCAAAAATCTCTACAAGCAAGACTAGTGTCTAGGCCCAGAGATACAGAATGGCCCAAGTCAGCCAGGAGAATAAGAGAATGATGAAATGGAGATAGACTAATATAAAGTAGAGACAGCTATAAAAAAAATGAAGAACCGGAAGTAACCAGGCTGCATTACGAACGAGTTAAAAACATCCCTCTTCCGAATAGTAACGAATACTAAAACAAACCAGTCCCTGAACAATGGAAATCCAGTATAACTACCCCCGTTTTAGAAAAGGATCCAAGAGCGATCCCAAAAACTACCGAGGAATTTGCTTACTATGTACAACGATGAAATTGTTCACGAAGATTCTCGTAGATGAGATTGCAAAACAAATTTGAATGGCCGCCGAGCAACCGTAAAAACAGATCAACGAAAACGATGCAATATTCATCCTGAGGCAAATTTCTGAAAAATCCATTGAATACAATAAACCAGTCTTCGCCTGTTTCATCGACCTTACGCAAGCTTTTGGCAGAATAAAACAAATATCATGAGGATTCTAAAAGCAAAATGCACCAACTCCAAAATCATCAACATAATTAAACGCTTGAACACAGACAATACAACACTTATGATAGACCGAAGAGCAACTCATGAAATACCCCTAAGAGTTGGTATTAGGCAAGGGGATAGTCTGAGTGCTACACTGTTTAACACGATAATGGATGAGATAATCAAACACATAAAATCTGTAAATATTGGTTACAAAATGTGCAACAAAAAATTCAGTATCATATGCTACGCGGACGATACAACCATTCTGGCAGAAAATGAGAACGACCTGCAGCGCCTACTCCATAAATGCCAAACAACAGTGGAACAATTTAAAATGCAGATCTCCATAGCGAAAACAAAATCTATGGCGTTCTCAAAGGAGTAGATCAGATGTAAACTCGCCATCGCAGGAAACACAATAGAACAGGTAATGCGATTCAACTATCTTGGCATTGAGATATCGAGCAATGGAGATCTCTACAATGATGCCCAGACCCAAATAAACAAAGCTTCAAGAATTGCTGGATGTCTCCGAGACTTAATATGGCGAAACAAAAGAAAGCAAAGTGCGTATATATAAGACCTGCGTCAGACCAGTAATGACATATATAGTGCAGACTAGAGTAGAGACGCAAAAAACAACAAGACGTTTATGCGCAACTAAAAAGAAGACGCTCAGTCTGAGAGACCAAATATGAAGAGAGAATAGCCGACAAGACTGTGGTATCACTGATGTGCGCTGGACAAGGTCACGACGCTGCAAATGGAACCAGCACGTATTACGAATGGATGATAATAGATTGGCGAAAGAAGCCGCAATATCAAGACCGGATACAAGAATACCCACCTGACGTACACCCAAAATATGGTAAGTCAGCTGGACATGGAATAAAAGAGGGAAAGGCAGAGAGCGTGTGTAGGAAGGATATACGAAAGATTGGGTATGTCTGAGGTGTGAGTGGATGGGATGCTAAGAGGTGGGGAAGCGTGCGAACTGAGGTCATGGAGAGAATGAGGGACGTTGAGTGGCAAGAGCAACAGGAAAGGTTGAATGAGAGCTTGTACAATCAGTGGTATGTAGATTGGCAGGTACAGGTGAAAACCGGGCAACACAACCAGGTTAGGGTTGAGCAGAGCATACCTTCATGGTACAAGCGAGGTGTGGATCGGAAGAGAGAGAGGAAAGAAAGTATGAATTGGACAAGGGTACACCATATGTTTACTGTGTAGTAAGGGGAATGACACGTAGGGGCACCTGAGCCATGAGTCTGATGGTTTGAAAGTATAGTGGGCGTGGAAGTGCAGAAACGTGAGTGAATGGGTAAGAGAGGATGGGAATAGCGTGGAAATCTGCTAAAGACTGTCGTGCGAAAGGAAGTGGGTGAGGGACGGAGGACGCTAGGGTGGGTTGTTTGTTATGTATGTGAGCGTGAGTGTAACTGAGCTGTATATGCCAAATAAAGGTGTTTTTTTTTTACTTTGTATGAAACAGATTACAATAATCCGTGTGATAAAATAACAACTTCGTTTTGTTATATTACCATTACACTAAACTCATATTAGTAACTATCCGCAAATAATTTGATGAGGCGCTAACCAGCGTTCTATGGAAGCAAATGGTATAACGTCACACCAGTCATTAAACCTTCATTTCCCAATGTATTAGATACGGAGATAATATATTATAGGACAGAAAACGAACATAGAACGAAATATTGTACATTTCGAGCGCCTGCAAAATATGCATTTGTATTGAGGAAATTGCATAAACATACGCATTGACCGGTCGGATTTCGTTTTACCAAATATTTTTGCTCGGCCTTATTTATTATGTGAGTGACGGGAGGGCCGTTAAGGTATATTTTTTAAATATGTTTTTATTTTCGCCGTTACAGGTTAACAAAATATGGATATATCATGAAAAAATAATTTTAATTTTTTTTTTAGAAAAAGAAGGACTCTTAACGGCCTTAATTATTCTTTTTTCATGTAATCAAAACATGTAGCCGTGAGCCGACATTAGTTACAATATAGGCTTCAAATAATCTTATATCTTTTTCATGTCATTCCATTCTTTTCAGGATCTCGACTAGTTTGTCGTGTCGTACTTTGCCAAATGCGTTTTCGTAGTATATTAAGCAAATTAATACTGGTTTTGCTGGTTGTTGCAGTTTTGAACCAGCACCTGGGTGGCGGTTAGTGTTTCTCTCTGGTCCCTAATCCTACTCTATATCAAATTGTGTCTCCCCAACAACGCCTTCGTACATTTTAAAAATTCTTTTGTGGTTCATCAAGCTAATGAGCGCGTATTCACTGAATTTCTTTATTATATTTCATCATTCTTCGTTGGAACGGGTATAAAGGTGATCTCAGCCAGCCTACCCGATATATGACCGTATCATAGATTTTGTTGAAGTTTTGATATGCTGTCAGCATCTAGTAGTTTGATTAACTCCGCTGGTATCTCGCCCGGCCCAACTGTTCTGTTATTTTTGGTGGATATGATTGTTCTGTTGATCTCTTGTTTCATGATTCCTGTGTACGTATAATCTTATAGTAACATAGGAGGGTGCTTTGAAAAATTCGCGAAATGAAAGGAAAAATGAGAAAATATATTTTTGAAATATGTTTTATTCTTCTTTCTTCTTTTTCAACCACTTTCACGCCACTCCTGGCGTATGGGTCTCTATCTCTGCTTGTAGTGCTGGCAACTGGCTCTACAGGTGGACCTACAGTTTAGCGTAGATTCCGAACCACTGGAGTACGTTTTTAGATGAGAATATCATCTACTCCGGACCATAGAAAGGTGTTTAGCCATGATACCCCACGCTGGCAAAGTGGGTTGGGGAGTGGGGGCGCGTGCAAGCTGAAAAGTATTTCGCTTTGTGAGATACTTTTCAGCTTGCACGCGCCCCCCACTCCCATGTTTTATTGTTTAACATAATCTCCATAAGTTGAATGCACTGCACCCATTACAAAGGTGCGAATCTTGCAGTCCTCCAAAATAGTCGTCGACAGCTTCCGTGGAAAATCCTTTCCCACCGAGGAAAATGTGTAGTCGTAAATATAGACAGAAGTCAGAAGGTGCCAAATCAGGCGAATAAGGTGGATGCAACATATCGTATTTTACTTAATTCAATTTTCCCATTGCTACCACACTTGTATAGGGACGTGCAGTTTCATGATAGAAAATGATCTTCATGTTACACAAGCCAGGTCATTTTTCATGATTTTTTCACTGACTTTCCCTTCTTTGATGGTGGAGAACCCTATGTCTCTATTTTTTAGATTATTTCTTGGTCTCAGGGGTATAATAATGAACCCACGTTTCATCTGTTGTAACAAATCGTCGGACGAAATCGGCGTTATTTGAGTTAAAACGGTCTAGACCCTTTTGACACATTCTCATTCTCTCCGTTATCAATATGCGCGGCACCCATCTTATCGAACCCTTTTTCATCTGTAATTCCACAGTTAGGATATGAAATGTTCTTTCATCTCAGATGCCTATATCCTTGGCTAGACCCGCATCCGACGATCCTGTATAACCATATCGTGGGCTTTTTTAACCTTTTTTTCACAAAATTTGACAACAGCGCGCATTTCATATTTATTCATTTTGAAAAACTCGCAAAACTAGCTTTACTTAGAGGAGCATCAGATTGATACTACTTGACAGAACAATTAAACTTTGACATTTGTGCAGAAGACAGTTGGTGTCCTTCGCACCTTGTTGGCTACCCTCGTCGCTTGTACCATCTCTTCGCACCACCAGTAAGCTAGGCGTTCGCGTCCAGTCAACGCGCCTTCTGCATTTTGGCGACCAGTCTGTTTGCTATTTCCTCACCTCCGGAGTGGCTTATATTGTTTGTGTTACCGGTTCAGGGCCTCAGACTGAACCCGGTGAGTGCACCATATCCCGGCCTCTGCAGCTCTGGTTGTCCTACCGTTTTCAGGCCCCTCTCTCAGAGTCGCCTCGTTTTATTCCTTGACTCTGCTATGCACCTCAGTTGTTGCGAGTGTAATATCAATGTGCGAGGTGGAGTGGTCCCTAACGAACGTCGGAGAGCTGCAGGGGAGGATGTCTAGGGCCATTGTGAGCTACATGACCCCATGATCCCTCGTGTCTGAACGTGGCGCGCCCTACTGATCATCTGTTTTCTGCCGCCCTCACTACTCCGTCAAACTTCTGCAGACATTCTCTGAAGGCCAGTGTTTGGGAAGCCGTAACAGCTGATTACTGATACGTCCCCGATGACGGCGCAGACTATTTCCTTTCCTGGTGTTCCTCAGCAGTTGAGACGATTTGCTGTCTCGCCATTTTTTTTTAATGGCGGCATCATCGGCTGACCCGTCGGTGAGTCAGGACGCGTCGAGCCTGGTTAGGATGATGTTCGTCCGTCGTGCTGTCGCCGTGGCCAGGAGCAGCCCTATCCCTGCCAATGTAGACTAGCAGTGACCTTAGCTCGGTCCGGTTATGGGTCCTGGGTCCGGCTGCGTGTTCGTCTCCTCTCGAAACGTTTCTAGATGTTGCTGATAGAGGTCCGGACGGATTGTCTGGTGCTGGTCTTCGCGTTGGGCACGTATCGCTTGATGATCTGTGGCCTGGCACTCTTCATAGAAGGCATTACGGTATCACTGTCTTGCAGCCCGTAGCTTGCTCTCTGTAGTTAGAAACGTTATGTCGCACCATCCAGCGTTTCTAGCACCCTTTCGGACCTTCGACCCTGAGGGCGACCTGTTTTAATCTAGGCCATAGATTTGAGCACGTAAGTAACTGCTGGCCATATATGTATATTGAACAGTTTGAGAGCCGTCTTCACACTCAACTTTTAAAGGTGTTTAGGTGAGGATATTACCTTCTCACCACTGTCTGAGACGATCACTCCCTTTAATTGACTAAGATTTTAGCTCTCTCATTATGAAATTTCTTTCCTACTATATATCCTTCGCACACCCAATTCTTCATCCGTACCATCCATCTGTTTAACTTTCATTTCCCACTTACGTTTCCTTTTTCGACCTATTTCGGTAGTTGTTTAACTTCTATAACGTCTTCTTGTGACGACCAAGTCTCCACTTCGCTGCAACTTTGCAATACCCTTCCTATTTCATCCTGTATAGTTTGTCGAAGCAAATCCCTTCTACCGGTGACTTTCTCTATTATTTAACGCAATTTTCACGATGCTTTCTATCGTTCCTACTTTCACTGTTGTGGCATTGTTCATGTGATCGTTTTAACCTCTGTGCCCTTTCCTACTCAATCTCCCATACCAATTCTCCCACACGTATATTCCAATCCAGCATCATTTCTTCAACTTTCATTTATATCTTAAACGCCCCACCGACTTTCTCACCCCCATGATTATTCCACTTTTTATCTTGCTCTCTTTCACAGCTCGATCCTATGCAGCCCATCGACATACTAATCCGCACATTCTATTACCCAATACTCATACCATACCCACCACGGCCTTATCACCTAACCAATTCTCCAACTTCCTTTCGTCCGGCCACGTTCCAAAGCACTATTCTAACGAACCCTGCCTCACATGCCACTGGCCTCGACGTTTTTGGTGTTATTAGCCGTAGTATTTGTTTTCTGATAACCCGCCTTTACTTCTACATGTCTCTTACTCTCTTACTTGGACCTTTCTCTGAGTTTCCTCTGCGTGTTTCTCTTCTGTGGTCAGGTCGTCAACTGTGCCCTTTAAATTAGTATTTACTTCTACTAGCCTTTTTTGATCCCAGCTAGCAAGGCTTTGTCTTGGTATCCACTCTCCTCACCTTATGACTTTCCTTTCAAACTCCCTCTCTCTCACACACACACACTCACATATCATATATATATATATATATATATATATATATATATATATATATATATATATATATATATATATGTATATATCGTCGATGCTGCTTATTTTCGAGGAGTGATGATTCGGCACACGTAGAACAACCAAAAACACATCCACGTTGAGTCATCACCCAGATTTACCACGGCTTACAAATATAAAGGCAATTTTATTAGTCCAATTATATATATATATATATATATATATATATATATATATATATATATATATATGTGTATTTAAACTTGGATTTAAGGGACCGTTTATAAAGAACTATATTTTGACAATTTTGAATTAAAAATAAAAATATTTCATCTATAGATTACTGCAAATTGATTTATGACTTTGTCACAATAAACAATAAAATGGAAAAGATCCCCCTGAAACGGTTTCCTTATTAGAATAATCCTTCATCTCGACAAAATTAATTAGTAAAATAGAAAATGGCGTTATAGAGAATCGAACCGCGGTTATAAATAAGCCGATTACGCATTAAGAAAATATAGGTGTGACTTCCCGATTTATTTATTTTGTAACATAAGTATGTACATATAAAACAGGGTGAAATTCTCATTGACAGACGATAAATACATTTATTTTTAATTGTAAAAAATACTTAAATAATTACTATTCATATATAAAATAATTTAAACCCACGCTCCCACTTTTGGAATGACAGCACACAGTTCATAATGAGAGGTCGGTCAGAGATAATCCTGTGATTTTAGGACACGTAAAACTTACATATTTTACTTACCTTTCTGTCAAATTCTGTTTCGATGTTGAAACTGTTTTGAACTCCACCCTTGACTTGGATAGATGGATTATATCTTTAATTCCCACATTTCGCACTCCCAATACGAATTGGTTCCATTCCGCCAATGAGAATGCAGCCAATAAATTAGAATTATAGGAACATAACTTCGAATCCATTTTGAATCTAAATAATTAATTACGTTGCAGTTGCACAATGCCTTTACTAGTTCATTTAATTCAAAAAGTTTATAATTATTGAATCAATTTCACACTGGCAGCTCTTTGACCCCGTTTGATTATGCTTAAGCCGATTAAGCCTAATCATTTCGCGAACGCCCTCGCCTCTGGGTTTAATTAACCAATACATTTATGCAAATCGTTTTGTTTATTTATGTAAAGAGGGACGGCCGTTTGGATAAAATAATAATGATTATATATAGGTACACCACTTTATTTCCTATTATTTGTACATACATTATAGCTGGAGTTTTTAAATATAGTTTCTAGATATTTTACATTATAATATATTATATAATTACTAAGTTTTAACATACAAATATCTATTCTACGTTTTATTTCAGAAGCATCAATTTCCCCCTCGATAATTCTCTTATTAAATCATATTTCCCTAGGCCTATATCACAAGTATTTAATGCAGTCGAATAAGTGGGTCGATATACTGATATAATTGTACGTAACACTAGTAAATCACAGATGATGCAAGATATATTAGTTACACTTAAGAAGTATTATAGAAATCGAGACAGTGAGTAAATCATAAGCTTCCCGGCTTTCATAACTCGTCTAAGTTATAAAAACTTTATTTCAAAAGAAAGTAGATTAAGCACCTCGCATTACAGATTTAGGACAAAGCACTAAGTGCCGTTATTGATTCTAATTCCTTCGTAACAATATACATTATTTACATAGAAAATATATTTGTAATTTAGTACTTTATGTAGAATATTAAATTGTTTGGAAGCAAAACTTATGTTCACTAGCGTAATGATTGCATTTCATAATTTCGATATGTCTCTATCCCAGAATTGAGCGATTTGTTACAATTTATCTATTACCATGAATCAGATGAAACATAATACAAGTAGACATAATATTAAAATTAATAGCATGGTAGTTATATGATAAATCTATTCCATATGAAACATATGGTTATATATAGGATGTTCACCGTAACGGTCCCACGAATGAGATCATATTACCTGCCATTTCATTCAAATAAAGTTTAATGAAAAGTTATGTATGAATGTAACTAGTTGTTTAAAATATGCACGGAAATGTCATTTATTTAGTGGTAATCGTTACGTTGACCGCGCTATATGTATATTTTACAAATTAATTGATTGTATTCATACTGAGATCTATTATATATATATAGTCATGTATATGCACACAATATACGAGCATCCAAATATTGGCATGATTAAATTTCAAACGTTTGCATACGCTTTTGTTTATTTTTCTGTTTATTGTTCATACTAACGGGTCACCTATGCGGTCTCCATTTAGGATTTTTATATTTACAAAGAAGTACCTTTTTAAATGCTTGTCTAAATACCTTATTAAATATTGTGTAAAATATAGGGTTTACTAAAGAACTTGCGTAACCCAACCATGTAACAAATTGAAATACCCAGTTGGCTATACTCCTTTCACATTCGCCACAAACGACTGGTAATAAATTAAGTACAAAAAACGGCGACCATAATATTACAAATGTAAAGAAAACAACACCCAATACTTTCGTAGCTTTCTGCTCTAATCTGATTATTCTACCGTGACGTGAGGAGTTCCGTGAAATTACGCTGGAATTGCGACTGTGGTGAGAGCGCACAGTCCCTGCTCGTACGTGGTTCGAATTATTATAATTGTACCTCTGCAAAAGACAGGGAGATGATGGATTCTTATTCCGGTCATTTAACCCTGTGTTCCCATTTCCATGTTGACGCATTGTTGCCGAACGACGTAAAAGTAGGGGCGTTTTTTGATTTGTGTTAAATGTTGTTGTCTTCGTACTACCGAAACTCGAACCTCTTCTATGAATACCCCTAGTTGTTGATTCCCACGTTACGACTACATTTGCCGGAGAAGTTTCCCCGTTTATTCCCGAGCGGGTTTTAGTTAGCATTGATCTTTTTACCGGCGATAATGCCGGTGATTTATTTTCGTCAACGGATAATCTCGGCGAGATTTGAGACGACACCATTTTATCACTTGGGATGATTTTTACTTCCGCTGGTCTAGGAGTTGGGGATTTATCAGTGGGTGAGTGCCCGAAGTACGGACACGTGCACGGTGGAGGTAGTTGCAATGACGTGTTTTCGGATGGTTCTGATTTCGTGTATTCTTCTGACACGTTACTAGCTCGTGATTCGCAGAAGCTGGAACTTCTTCTACGCCATCTTAATGAGGGCATATCATCTTTGTTATCGCCTTCGTGGAAAGTAGACGCCCTCCGTCGTTTTGTTAGCCATGGCGAAATTTGGTCGGATGTTATCTGTTGTGTGTTTGTCTCTGATATACTTTCGGAACTTTTGTCTCTGCATCTGTAACAAATATAAAACAAATTTTAGTGTGTGGGTATTTATTGGACATTTTCTTGTAGATGTATATAGGTAGCGGTATACTAATTCTGTGACAAAATTGATGAACGCGTTATTATAAGTTAAGATTATTTAATTTTTACAGGTTACTAATTATTGATTGTAACTCATGGGTTTGTTTCTTATACACATATTTATGTACTTTTATAGACTTGATTTTTCTAATAGAGTACGTATAAGGCACCTTACACGATCAATAATACTGTCAATATTTTAGAATAATGACAGTATTACTGTACAATAACATGTTTAAAATTTTCATTATTCTAAAATATTGACAGTATTATTGAACGTGTAAGGTATAGTAATGATAGAATGAAGAGAATACTGATTTTTATCCGGATAATTCATTACTTGATAAATATTGAAGGAGGATTCAAGCAAATACTGACTGTACTAGGATTGACAGTAATATTGACCGTGTAAGGTGCCCTTATAAGTAATATTTTAAACTGTTCCATTTATTATTGATCAGACATTTATAACGTTTGCACTCATTTGAGATGAAAGTATAAAAAGTGAAAGTCGAATTGATTATGATTTCCAACTCTAAAGACCCATCTCTATTTCATTAGATAAGTAACGCTTACTATATCACTTCTTTATTTATATTAATATTGACTGGAATATAAACTGCATTTTATATAGTTCATGATTTTTAAAATTTGTAAATTACGTTCTAATATAAAGATATATGTCATAAATAAATAAAACGAATTTTTCTTTATTTTTTATCACTTGTTTATTACTGTTTGCGAATATTTTCGGCTACGCTCTAGCCATTATCAAGCTAATCCGATGACTGACGAGCTGTGTAAAGTGTACCTGTATTTATACAACATTAAATTTTGTAAAAACCCCAAACGAGACTGCCCTTTACAAAAAAAAACCCAGATTGTAAAAAGCTCATAAAATACATATTTTAGGCGAGTTACACACCAACACAAACTGCATGAAACAACTACAAGATCAAAGTAAAACATAAAAAACCTAAGAATATAACAATATACAAAAATAGCAAAATAACAATAAGAGATATTTATATAGAATACATTTATACACATTTAAATAATGCGGAGTAATCTAGGTCCAGCTGGTCGTTTAATAAAATGATATCATTACGCTTTTTATGTTTATGAATTTCCAGCGCCTCTAGTAGAGTTAATTTCTTCCCCTTTTTCTTAACATGCAGTATTTCCAGCGAGCTTATATCTGGAAACGTGTGCGTGGTCTCGACAAAGTGGTTCGCGAAATTCGAATTTGATTTTAATAATCTATATGACGTACAATGTTCGTTGAACCGTTTCTCAAAATTACGGCCTGTTTGTCCTATGTAGACACTAGTACACTCTGAGTTTATATACACCCGACTTCAATAGCGATTCTTGTTTCTCTTTGGCATTGTAGATAATTGTTGATAATTTGGCTGGGGCTCTAAAGGCTACTGTTATATTGTAACTATTTAAAATGCGTCCTATTTTTTCTGAAATGGTGCCGAAATAAGTTAAACTCACGAAGGGTACTTTGTCAACTGAAATTGTCGGGTATATCATTTTTAAAGTGTTTTGTTGTTGTTTTTTATTGATTATGGATTCTATTTGTTGTCGGAAAAAGCCATTTTCCATACCTATACATTTTATTCTCTCTAGCTCCAATTCAAGGTCTGAACTGCACATTGGCACAGACAGTGCTCGATGGACCATTGAGTTACAAGCTGCAAGTTTATGGGACAGAGGGTGTGCAGAATCATGTGGGATGGTTATCCCAGAATAAGTGGGTTTCCGGTAAATTTGATATGAAAAAGTGTTGGTTGTTCTAGTAATTAATACTCAGATCTAAAAAGTTAATCGTATTGTCTTTTTCTATTTCTACTGTAAATTTAATTTTTGGGTGTATTTTATTTATATACTTCTCGAACAATTCCTGTTGACGTGTTGTACCACGGAAACCTGCAATAATGTCATCTACATATCTATACCAAAGTTTTATATGTGTCTTCGCCAGATTTGATTTAAGAATTGTTTCTTCCAAGTTTGTCATAAAGATATTTGCTAAAAGTGGACTCAGGGGAGAGCCATCGGAAGGCCTGAGTTTTGGTAATAGAATTTTTTATTGAATCTAAAATAGTTCTACGAGACACACATTTCAAATGCAGCTTGCAGCTCCGATCTTGTGACGGGGTGTATTGTTGTTTTATCCATGATGTCTCAGATAATCATAAGGCATTCCTCCGGTGGTATGTTGGCAAACATATTTGAAACGTCGAAGGATACTAATAATAATATATTATAATTATAATTATAATTTTTTGGGCCGTTAATTGAATTTAGTTTTTCGATTAGAGATAATGAGTTTTTGATGCTAGTTGGGGATTGGAAATTTGTTAAGTTTTTAAAAATAGAGTTTATTTTAATTGCGAATTGTCGATTGGGTGCGTTAATATATGATACTACGTGCCTGATGGGTAAATTTTGTTTGTGAGTTTTTATTAGACCATATAATCTTGGTGCTACCGGATTCATTGATGTGAGTCTCCAAATATCGGAAGGATTAAATATTGATGAGGGGTGCTTAAGGAATTCTCTTATGTTTTTCTGAAACTCGGTTGTGGGGTCGTTAATTTCGATAAGTTCTTCCGATGAAATGAAGTCATTAATTTTTTGTATATAATCTCGTTCCGGGAGGATTACTGTTATGTTGGATTTATCGGCTCTTGTAACTGTTAGTTCGTTGTTACGAATTTTGTGTCTAATGAGAGTTTGATCTGAGCTGCATTGGGCATTGTTTTCTGTTTTTATTACTTTCGATATTTTGGTCTTTGATCTGGATTTGTGGGTTACGTGGGGTGTGTAGTTGGGGCCTTTTGATAGTAGTAATAGCTCTTTCTCTTCGAAAGTGACTCCAGATAGATTATGAATTTTTATGTTATTATTGCGCGGTTGTGAGTCTAACCCTCTTAATAGCACTACGAAAAATCACGTCAACACGTCAACTGGAATTGTTCGAGAAGTATATAAATAAATACACCCAAAAATTAAATTTACAGTAGAAATAGAAAAAGACAATACGATTAACTTTTTAGATCTGAGTATTAATTACTAGAATAACCAACACTTGTTCATATCAAATTTACCGGAAACCCACTTATTCTGGGATAACCATCCCACATGATTCTGCACACCCTCTGTCCCATAAACTTGCAGCTTATAACTCAATGGTCCATCGAGCACTGTCTGTGCCAATGTGCAGTTCAGACCTTGAATTGGAGCTAGAGAGAATAAAATGTATATGTATGGAAAATGGTTTTTTCCGACAACAAATAGAATCCATAATCAATAAAAAACAACAACAAAACACTTTAAAAATGATATACCCGACAATTTTAGTTGACAAAGTACCCTTCGTGAGTTTAACTTATTTCGGCACCATTTCAGAAAAAATAGGACACATTTTAAATAGTCACAATATAACAGTAGCCTTTAGAGCCCCAGCCAAATTATCAACAATTATCTATAATGCCAAAGAGAAACAAGAATCGCTATTGAAGTCGGGTGTAAACTTAAATGCTCAGAGTGTACTAGTGTCTACATAGGACAAACGGGCCGTAATTTTGAGAAACGGTTCAACGAACATTGCTCGTCATATAGATTATTAAAATCAAATTCGAATTTCACGAACCACTTTGTCGAGACCACGCACACGTTTCCAGATATAAGCTCGCTGGAAATACTGCATGTTGAGAAAAAGGGGAAGAAATTAACTCTATTATTTTTATTATTATATTATAGGCGCTGGAAATTCATAAACATAAAAAGCGTAATGATATCATTTTATTAAACAACCAGCTGGACCTAGATTACTCCGTATTATTTAAATGTGTATAAATGTATTCTATATAAATATCTCTTATTGTCATTTTGATATTTTTGTATATTGTTATATTCTTAGGTTTTTTATGTTATAGTTTGATCTTGTAATTGTTTCATGCAGTTTGTGTTGGTGTGTAACTCGCCTAAAATATGTATTTTATGAGCTTTTTACAATCTGGGTTTTTTTTAAGGGCAGTCTCGTTTGGGGTTTTTACAAAATTTAATGTTGTATAAATACAGGTACACTTTACACAGCTCGTCAGTCATCGGATTAGCTTGATAATGGCTAGAGCGTAGCCGAAAATATTCGCAAACAGTAATAAACAAGTGATAAAAAACAAAGAAAAGTTCGTTTTATTTATTTATTATAATGAATTATCACAAAGTAGATGCCGATTCAATTCAATATTTGAAGATATATGTCAGATGTTCATAATCTTATTTCGATAAAATTGTACTATAGTATCTATAGTTCTATATTTATTAATGTTCCTAAAAAAGTTAATTTAAGACTCAGTATTGTTTGAGTAATTTTACAAGTATATGACATATTCATGACTTGGTGTGTTAGCTTGTCCCAAGAATTTAACAAAATAGCTAATGTATTTTGTGGTTATTTACTTATTTTCTTCTCAGAAAATAAAAATAATCACTCGTTTTTGTTGATATAGGTTGAATATTCACTTAATCTTCACAAATATTTTAGAGGATATGAGGATGAAAATATGGTAGGGAATCAGACCTAGTTTTGCAAAGACTGCATGATCACTTATAATATTACCGGACACACAACCGTAATCATACCGGTAAACTACAACAGAACGGAATATGCTTAATTAATAGTAGTTTCCAACAGACGGTAAAGGTTACGTACTTAATTTTATTCATCGCGTCGCACTAGTTTTTATTCTTATATCTATGAGAATCCTGCATGCAAAGGATCTTCAATTGATTTGCATAATAGCAAAGAGTGCGTATACGGTCAGAAATTATGTATGTTCTAAAATATTAGTTCAACAAAAATTCAAATTAAATTTGTTAATTTGAATAACTTGCATTTATATTGTGATAATATATATCGGAACATGAGACGGAATCGGTTATCATATCATGGTGAAACGCTAATATTGATTGTCTAATTTTTAGGATATAGAAGCTAAACGATAATTGTTATTATTTCTCTTCACAAATAATCTGAATTTAGGTTAAATTGGAAGCAATACACTTTTTTTCCTGTAATTGGAGTGTAATTAATTTTCCAAATCTAGTCGCCCATGAATTAACTTGTTAAAGCGCCTGCCTATGAATTTCATCTACAGTGCTCGATTTTTAGTATTCTTATTTATGATTTTCATTAATTAATTTTCTTTTCATTCATTAATATTATTTTTCACTCGCTAGAACCTTACCTGCGTAGCCTGCTAAGAGTATGTATTTAAATGTATGCAAAACAGTTACAATGATAATAATTATTTTACAAACAAGATCCATATAATTATTCTGCGTATGTAAACAAATGTGGAGATCTGATACTGTACAGCGGAATTTCTCTTTGTTTATATACGTCGTATTGTGGTGCGTTTTTCGGCGGATTTCAGATCCACGAAACCACAATTGGGTCGGTCGCCGGTCGGCTTATGTACATAGAGGCTCAGCGATTTTATTGATAAGGTAATTAAAGTCAACAAATACTGGATAAAATATTTAATTTTATTTACAAAGGAAAGACCTTTATTTTAATGTATTCTAACCGTTCATTTTGGAATAATTTTATAAAATAATTTAACATATAGGATGTTATGTAATTCGAGGGTAATCTCTTAAGTGGTGGTAGAGGTGAGGTAATCTAGCAAGGATTCAATTTTTTTATTTGTAAAGTTGTTTATTTTAAATTTATAGTGAAGTGGAACAAAATAATTTAGCTACGGAATGATTATATGGAGAAAGGTTCTGGACAGAAGGTTATTTTCTAATCTTACAAAGCGGTTAATGGATTCTGGACAATTTGTAAGGATAAACATTTCAACAGGATGCAAACATTATTTAAACAACTAGTTGGAGAATTCGGTGGTTTGCCACTACAAAGAAGGTTACATGTATGGTACATGCAAGATGGCGCCCTCATGTCCAACAGAATGTTGTTCGCCATCTGAATGCAGAATTTGTTAGTCGATGGATTGTACGCTAAATTAAATAAAAAATATATTGGACCGCTACTGAATTTGATTAAGATTCATATACGTTAGTGTTAGATTTCTATCATGGCAATGTGATTATTTTTTTCGTCGAAAATATGAAGCACGTTCTCATTGGTCAACTTAAAAGTCCTCCAGTTACCATACGAAGACGACTTAACCAATACAAAAACCTCTACCACCAATTAATGAATTGCCCTCCAATTACATAACACTCTGTATAATGAATAAAGTTTATCAAAAATTATAAGTTTACTACGTATTATTTGTATTCCAACAGCGCACAATAAAAGTTGGCCAAAATTATTTTAATAATTTTGTTGGCATAAAATAAACTTTTAAACAGTAAATGATGAAAAAGTTCATTTAATATATATTTATTCTAATTTAACTAGATATTCGTAATAGTAAAATTAAGAATTTAATTAATTGAAATCTATTTCTGATTTTCATTATTCTTCTTCGTTTAATTATTTTTGAATGAAAAATAATGATAATAATAACTAAAAAACTACGCCTATATTTGTTAGGTAAGTTAAAAATCGAAAAAAATATTAAGTGGCCGGTCGCTTATTTGTCGATTTTGTTACTCTTTGATATTTATTCAAATTAGACAAAAGTTATAAGTGTGTGTATAATGTTGATGATGGTCAAAGACTCTAAAGGTATGCATTGTCATAAAAATATACTATCATGCACTCTTAGTTTGTAATACATCTTCCTTCATTTATCAGTTTATAAATGAATAGTGTATGTAATGTGTCAGGCGTTATTGGGTACCAATCTTTGGAAATAATTAAAAAATGTTCCCCACATTTCCCCGAAAATATTTAAAATTGTGTTAATAATACTGTTTATTTGTTCAAAATATATTTGTTTAGTTGCAGTGTGATAAAAAAACAAAATAAAAATCATTTATTTATCCTTTACTTTTTGGGTTGAAGATTGTTATCGATAATTGCTATTATTTGAAATTAACGCCACAAATAAATATAATTTAATTTAAATTGTGTTTAGCTTATGCACCTCAATAAGTGTGGTGGTGGTATCGTAACGGTTAGCAATTTTCAAAAAGCATAGTTTTGTATTTGATCCGCAACATATTATGTACATGTATATTTATCTGTAAAGCTGCATTTTCTAGTATCGTTATAAAGATTCTTAAATCGTTTTTGTTTTCAATTCACAGAAAACAGTTTCTTTGCAATTATTGAGTTTTCAGTGCTGCTATTTTTAACGTTATTTAAGTTAATGTGAAATGTTATTGGCGAAATATATGCAGCTTCATAGGACAGTTTTATTAATAGTCAATAACAACAAATAAGACGTTCAAAATCGGAATCCCTTAATGCCCGGTCAAGCTGATACAGATGCTATAATGGTGAATTCGCCGGGCGTATTCATATATCCTTACACGCGTTTTGCGGGATACTGAGATACTCTTAAAATTGCGAGTCAATTCATAAACTAATAATCTACACAACAAAAAGTGTATGTTACGTAATCTGATCTCCAAACTTAATCTACTGTTATGAATGCATTCCGAACCAAATTCAACGAAACTATTAGAATTAACTGCGCATTTGATTTTGATAAAAACTCCACAATCACCCTATAGATTAGATTGTAGTTACGTACTACTGGCAGCTCTCATATTCACAAAAAAGGACGAAACAAACAAAGTAACATAAAAATAACAAAAAACAACTTGTTTGTTATCAAAAGCATCTTATGAGGTCAGAGCACATTACTTTAATATACGTTTCATACTAATTAAAATAAATCCTTTTTAACGATTTTCTGTATTTTTAACCAAAAAAAATAAATTGACAACGCGACATATAAAAACTGTAATTTCTCGAAGAGATTATGTATTATTTAATTATTACATAAGATGATATGTTACCGTTTCGCTTACCCCTAATCTACGCTCAGTAGGGAAGAAAAATAAAAGGTGATGCGTTCGCCTCTTGTGTGATGTTAAGAGTAGGGGGCTTGTTCGCCGTTTTTTTTTATAATTTGCAACTGGCTATCGACCTTAGGGTTTTTTCTACAGTGTGTTAGTTGTATGTGAGAGTGTTGGAACCCAAACCATTCTACGTCGTGTCATAATATCTATATGGCTCATTGAAATTGACTTTTTATATATTTGCACATAGATTAAAGTGATCCGTTTTTTAGATTTTTACATTTTTACATTCGATTATATTAATTTGGAATATTCTATTTTATTCAACTAAAAGATGTGTTGTGGCAATTCAATATCACCAATATATTGTTTTGTACAAAGCGATATTTTATTGTTTAATTAGAGTTGCAATTGTAAGATTGGTGTCTATATTTTGCATTTTTAATTCTTTTTGTGAAACTATTTGACATACATACCTATCCAGAATATTATATTCGCTTCGAATCATATATGCCAGGCGTGGCCAAACATTTTATCACTTAGGGCGACCTGTTTCTTAAATTATAGGCGGCGGTCTACCTTAATGTCGTATGTATTAAGTGATAATAAGAAAAGTAGTAATTGAAAGCCAAAAATAAATATAGATAATACTCCTTATCAGGTTTTTTTAATTAGAAAAAATAATTATTTCTTCTCAAAAACGAATTAGTTATTGTTAATAAAATAATGTGTACACATCAGACATCGAATCATTTCAAATGTCTGAGTCAAAAAAAACAAAACGCAAAAAATATTTAGTTAAACAATAAATAGCTAAAGTAAATGATCAAACTGTGCACTATTTACAGTCTGATAATGAGCTAATCAAAGAACAAATTCGTTTTCAATATTTCCAATAATATCATAAAAAAAGGTTTTATCGAACTTATTCCATACTTTAGGGACAACCTGTATAAAGAAATTCATTAACGGAGATTTCTCCCTTTGAGACCTATATAGAATAAAAATTCCGTACAACTAGAAAACTTAACAGCTCATACAGTGCGAAAGCTTGAAAGCATCTCTTCTCACAAATCGCAAGAAATAATAGTCTACGGACACAGCAATCAAATAATCAACAACTAAATCAAAACACAACGACAGAAACATCACAAGACATACTTAAGCTTAAGCAAATGATGTACAGCCTGATGGAGCAGATGAGTACCATGCTCTATTTGTTTTTAAAATGAACCGATGGCGAGTACTCTCAAAATAGCACTCTGGAACGCAAATGGACTTAGTCAACATAGTAATGATGTAAGAAGATTTCTATTAGACAAACATATACACATCATGCTGTTTTCAGAAACACACTTTACCACAAAAAGCTTCATAAAGATACCAAAATACACGATCTATAATAGTATGCTATATAGTACCAGATACCCAGATGGCACTACCCATGAAGAAACCGCCATAATAATAAAAGACTATCAATCATTATCAAACTGAAAGCTATCAGCAAGACTTCCTACAAGCTACAAGTATCTCTGTGGAAGAAATTAACAGAAACATTACTCTCAGCCATCTACTGCCCGCCAAAGCACAAAATTATATCTGAGCAGTTTGCAGCGTTCTACGAAACATTAGGGCATTGTGTAAAAAAGGGATTTCCAGTAATTACTTAAAGGCATAATCATGTTTAGATGAATCTTCCGACCACTCACCCATCGTCATAGCATACAGTAACCAAGTACTGAAAACCCAAAAGGCTACATCACTCGCAACACGAACTGAAGCCAATTTCGTGAATTAGTTTGATAGAATCTGCATTGTAATATAGCATTAAAAACAAAAGATGACATTAATAAAGTAGTCTAATTATTTAACAATACTATACCAAAGGCAGCATGGACCGCAACCCCAGAAAGCCAAGACCGCGGATTTACCGGAAGTTGCCCTCTCCTAAAAATTGCCGAGAAAAGGAAATTGAGAAGGATATAGCAGAACATAAGATTACCAGACAATAGAGCCAGAAAAAGCTAATAAAAAACTTACAAAACTGCTGAAAAGCATAAAAAAGAAATCAATACAAGACTCTAGAGCAGCCACCGAATTTACCGAATATTTTCTCTGGAAAGCAATGAAAAAGATTAACCAACCACAAATCGCCAACTCTCCAATAAGAATCGCAATTGGAAATCGGGCCTACAACAATGAAGAAAAAACTGCAGCTTTCGCCGAGCATCACCAAGAAGAAGAAGAAGAAGAAAGACCGATACGCTAATTCCTCGAAGCTCGCTTACAGCGGGATACACTGCTTAAGCCAATCCAAGTGACTGAGATTAGATAAATGATACAAAATAAACACAACAAATTCCAAAAAGGCTTCTGGATATGACCTAATTACAGCACGAATTTGAAAAGAACTGCCACAATAAGTAACCAGATTCATAACAATACTATTCAACAGAATCCTGAAACTGGGAATATTTCTAGACCAGTATAAAGTGCCCTAAATACTGCTTATACCTAAACCTGACAAAAACCTGGAATTTTTAAAAAGATTGGAACAAATATGTATGAAAAATAATTCATTCCCTCGCATCAATTGGATTTAGAACGACACGCAACGATTGAATAAATACATAGTGTTGTAGGCAAAATAAATGAGGCAATGCAAAATAAGGATTATTGCTCTGCTGCTTTTCTTGACGTAAGCCAAGCTTTCGATAAAGTTTGGCATGAAGGCCGATACTTCCAGATCAAATACAAAGATGCATTAACTCCTTTGTACAAAATCCACTCCGGTATACCTCAGGGCAGTGTTTTTGGTCCCGTTCTTTACCTTCTGTATATTGCCGATCTACTTACTACCACCGCAACTTTCGCAGATTACACTACAATCTTGGCATCGCACACCGATCTCAAAATGGCTTCAACGATACTTTTTCAACTACTACCACAAAAAGATCCGCTAAATATCATCATATCTAGAATGAAGGATAATCCGCCTGGCTGTACAACTGCTCAGTGACAACTTCCTTAGACGCCTAAAACGAACTCATACCCTAGAACTGACAACAAGATTTCATCAAGCAGATCGACGGTAGCACGAATAACCCAATATTATACCATGTCTAAATAAAGGAGCTGACGATGGGCTGCGTCTCCCACATGACCGCTAACAACACATAATTTACTGAATACCCAAACGGGTAGATTGTAAAAAACATTGGAAAAATAAATCAAAATCCAAATTGTATTATATTATAAAGAGTACATAGTCTACTTCTTTGTCTGGTACATTAGTTTTTTCTATCTGTTGATAATATCAGGAAAACATTTAGGCCATTAATATATGGGGTCCGATCCGCATGTGATCCCTCTAAACACTTTTCACACATCTTTGGTAACTCTTTCTGTTTTTCTCTGACAATATCATAGTCTATTATATGTTATGTTTCTACTTATTTAGTACCATGTATACTTGCGTAACTCTTTGTGTTTGATGAAACCAGTATTATTCTTAAATCATTATATCTACAATGTTTATCAAAGGTGCTCCATGATCATGTTTATGTTGTTCTTCGTGCGATCCGATCATGTTATCTCCATGACCTTACCTAGTGCGACAGTAAAATCTCCCATCCGTATAAGTTCCCTTGTTCCACTAATTTTCTTGATTTCCTTATGTAGCTTTTCGAAAAAAATATCCTTTCCATTCGTGGATTATCATTTGAGATTCCATACATTCCTAGTATCAATACTGATAGCTGCATAATTCTCATATTTACTCGCAATATATTTTCATTTACACAATCAACTTCAGTACACGCATTGTCCTTCTTCGTTGCTTGTGTCGTTTGTTTGACGTCCGTCCTGTGATTCGATGCTATGTTTTAGGTAAATAATTATTTTTTACGGGTGATGGAGAGGTAGTTTTTCTTTCGTATAGGTTTTCTTCCTCTAGATTAGTTGCCTTTCTGGGCTCATGAGACCAATCTTCCATTGTCGGTTCTGCCGCCTCACGAACCATTGGGCAATTCTAAACCTCATTTTTTCCGTTCACCTTAGCTGAGACACTCACAGGGCGCTATCAACCGGGCATGTTAAACCCTCTTTTTTAACCAGATTATTACTCCTCTCCCTCTTCTTTTCTCCTCCGGGGTTGGGACCGGCAATAGCGGAGTGTAAGACTATTAAAGATTCATGTAATGTACAGGCTAGCTAGGATAAGAATATTGTTTTCAGCGAAAATCCTGCAATATTCTCTGGCTTTTAAATTTGGAATGATTTTTATGACTTGTTTTTGTATTGTGAAGATTTTTTTTGTAATATGAATGTGTAAATTGAAAAAGGCTGAAATGTTCATTACCATACGGATAATGAATACAATTAAAAATTTATTTAATTTTTAATTGTAAAAATGCAAAACCGTAATGAAAACATTGCTATTACTTCAAAACACTTAATTGTTCAATTATAAGGGTGGTCTGAAATGTTTTTGTAACATTTGAGCAACATTCTTTAACTAAATCTAGTCAATCTGTGCATCTTTTCTTAAAGCCCACTTTGATTTCGGTCATTTTGGACGCGCAGTTGCTGTTTGATAATCGTTTGAGTGAGTCGATCTGAGCGATGGAGAAAATCGAGTATCGAACGATCATCAAATATTTTGTTTTGAAGGGCAATACGCCTACATAAATCAAAAACGAGTATGGGCAACTGAATTTAAACGTGGCTTAAAATTAAAGTGAGAGACATAGCAGAGGCCACGAACATGTCCAAAGAACTTGTTTGCCACGTACTTAATAAATAGTTGGGCATGAGAAAGCTATCCGCGCGTGGGGTGTCGCGTTTGCTCACTCTGGACCAAAAACGTGTTCGAATGGAACATATCAAACGCTCTGTTGGCGCAGTTTATGCACAATAAATCAGAGTTTTGGTGCCGATTAATCACTGTAGACGAAACATGGATACACCACAACACACCTGAAACAAAAATGCAATAAAAACAGTGGACGGCTAAGCAGGAAATGGCTCCATGGAAAGCGAAAACTGTTTTTTTTAGCTCGAAAAGTGTTGGCGACTGTTTATTGGGATAGTCGTGGCGTCATATTAATCGACCATCTTCAAAAAGGGAAAGCCATTACAGGAGCATACTACGCATCATCACTTGACAAGCTGAAGGCAGAAATCTCAGTAAAACGGCCACATCTGCAGAAGAAGAAAATTTTGTTTCACCAGGATAATGTGCCGTCTCATTCCTCGCGAAAGTCAACTGTTTTAGTTTATCACTATTTGCTACTCCGGGTGTATTGTCTCTTGTTCTATTTGTTGCTCCCGATTCGAACAATTCTACCTCGTCCCTTAAAACCGGTGCACGACCGTAAAACTTGGAGCAATACAGCACGCCACAGGGCGGTTAAACAAAAGTACCTCAAGTCTTCGTTTTTATATTATAGGGATGAATTATTTTATTTATTTATTTAATCGAATATCTACCGTATTTTGGTGTAAGGCTGTTATATACATTTTATACATGTTTACATTTTTGTCGGAGGATGAATTGTACTAAATATAAAACAAATTTTTAATATAACTTGTGTCTGTTGCCAATATAATGTTTTTTCCATCTATCTTCTATTTATTTATTTGTTCTGTTATTTCATCCTTCATATTTCTCTATAGATTTTATAATTTTTGATTTATTTTGTTCTTAAATTAAACCTTAGTTTTAAATTTTAAATGAAAGGTATCGTAGGTTAAAATTGACTCATAATTTTGAAATCATTATAATGCTTTATGTAAGGATTTTTTTATAATTAAAACCACTCAATCGTCGGTCATTTTATCTAGTATTAACATGTTAACTGATTTAAATAATTAGTTACGCATGCTATGGTAATTTAATTTTTGTTTACTGTACCATTCCCTTTATTAACAACATATAATAAGAAGTATTAATTTTTATTTACGATAGTTTTAGTAAGTGTACTTGTACATAAAATGTAAGTAAATTGCTTTTGGAGAAATAATAATTGATCATTGAACTTGGGCAATAATACAAAACTAATCTCGTACGGCAAACAACCAGAGTAAGTGTGGTGTGAAATTGAAGCGGTTCCGTAGCATAGTGAAACAAATCTGTAAATAAAGTTTACAGGACTGTAATTGGTAAATTAAATGTACTTAAATTGTATGTGTTCTTCTGAAAATAAACACAAACCTCAAATTGAAATATATAAATTAGGAATTCTAGCTGTAATTATTTAACCTTGCACATTTCATTGAATTTAATCAAAATATCTGCTTTATAGAAATAAAATATATTAGAAGTAGCTTTTAACTTCTAATATATTTTATTTCTATAAAGCAGATATTTTTATTAAATTTATTGAATTTGTAAGGTTAAATAATTACAGCTAGAATCTATGGCCAATTTCTGGGAAATCGGTTTTGATTGATTTGAAAAAAGAAGCAAATCTCTGGCCAACTTTCGCTATAAAATATAGTCAAAAGAACTTACAAGATGTGTATTTTAGTTTGTAATTATTGATTATGCCGTGAAGGCCCTATACCTATAACGCTACATGACATCAACACTACATGCATGCGACACAACAATAAATGAACGACTTTATCATATATTAATAATATATCTAGGGAGATCATTTCAAGTTAATAAGTACAGGATACAAAGTATTTTTACTAAATATCCAAGGACAGGACAGTTTCAACAACTGCAATCCAAATGAAAAATACTGTTATGATGGAATGTATGTCTCAATTGCATATTTTCTAAAACTAAAATTAGCTAGGTTAAAATGATACAGCACCGTACCTTTTCCTATTCCAGTTGCAATTCTTAGATTTGTATCTCGTTCAACGGCCATATTTAACAAATTTCACTGAAAACATAAAATGTCACGCGACAAATGTAGGGGTGCGATTCCTGACACTGCCCTCCCAACCTATACGCATATTCAGTCAAACTCGCAAACTTCGGGTAATTCACGATTTGAGCTCGTAAAATGATGGAATATTGGTTTAATAATATTAAAAACTATTAGTACACCGAAATTTAATTGATGAACTAACTCAAATCATTAATTGTCCGCGAACCGACTTTAAATAAATGTCAGAAATTTAAAATGTTTATAAGCAAAATGCCTGTCTTGTCGGATCCCAACCGTGTTTTATGTGCTAGTGTGAATGCATGCATATATAAATATAAGGCGGCAACGCCCAAGCGAAATAACACTTGCAGTATTACTACTAAGATTAACTTAAAACTGCAAATTAATATATCATAGTATCATAAGCATAATATTATTAACCATATCACGGTTAATATACAGACAAATTAACTTATATTGATTTTGATCCAACCGTACAGTATAAAATCAACAGACTGACATTGACCTTTTTAACAGAACAAACTATCAAACTAAATTATTTTATAACTAACTATATATTCATAAAAATAATATTGACGGATATGCTGTTTTTTATTTCGAAGAATCAATAGGTGATTCTGAACAGCAATTAATAACAACCAGTATATTTCCAAATAATTTTATGAACAATTAACTTAAGTTTATTATAATAATTTGCAAACAAAATATACTTCTACATTTATAACAGTATTGAAAGAAGAGCGCCTTCAAGAAGGTCAACATGTGGAGTAGACGATGTATTTCTTTTATTGATATTTATGTATTCAACTTATATAGTATTTCAAATCGCTGTTAGCAATGCTAGTCTATGTAATATTTGAATGAAACTACGTTATCTACAAACTTTTGCCATGATGTATTATAAATCTATTATATTTATGCAATGTTACGAGTTATAACAAGGAATTGGACAATATGAGTTATTTGAGTACTACTATGGACGTAACTCTCGCACTCCGTGTAATATTTGGCTGTCTAATTAATTTACATTGCCAATATATTGTAATGTTGCCACATGATTAATCCAACAATTCAAATACGCTGTCGGGCTGTGTAACGTTCGTTTTTAAAGCAGCGCCAGAATAATAATAAAACTGTTTATTTCAGTTGGATTTCTCCGAAATATGTCGCGGTTTGTATTGCACTGAGATTTGTCAGTCAGGATGGCCAGCCGTATTGCCTGATGCCTTGTCACAACTGTTTTTGTTTTTGAGTTCAGAAATAATAGTATACACCTACCCAGCTCAGTGGCCGACTAGTTAAAGTCGTCTTCCGACTCATACTGAGCATTGGGAGCCTGAGTTCGAACCCCATCGGGGCGAATTTTCGCGAATCATCTTTCATAGTTTTTCAGCAGTTAAGGTAAATACCGGATGATTAAACTTCTCTGAGCTTATCCCTTGACAGACGGAAATACCTCAGGGATAATAACTCTATAAAGTTTTTTAGTAAAAAAAACACAATAAAATAATACAAATTAACATAAAATACATTTTTCTATCCACTAAAATAAACCCCCTCTGCCCTCGCCAATTTCCTTTCCCACGTCAGCCTCCTGCAGATTTTCACGCCTTTCCCATGTGTAGTTCGAGCCGTCAGTGTGAGCACATGTAGTGAAAGAATTTCGTTAAAAAGAAGCAAAGGCGAAAGTTTTTTAGTATACACGCATATTTTTCGCAGATATAAGCAGTTTTTATTTTAATGAATATAACTTGCGGACATAATAAATCACAATATGGTTCTTGGAAATATCATCTTTCTGTAAATATTTCTCGAAAAATTTTCATCATAATCTGACCAAACTAAATCAATTTACTTTATGAATTTGTAGCTGCAAGTATTTCCGGACACCGATAAGAATGTATCAGACATTCTCACACAGCACCCACACACGAGCAAGCACACATATTATTCGGAAATGAAAAATGTTAAGGGTGTATATTTCTATATTTCTTTGAACGAAATACAATACTTTATCCATTCTGTGATAAATTGTAAACATTAATAATAATAGTCATATGTTTATAATTATTTTAAAGTTTCATAGCACAAGTTTTATTATTAATTTATTTCCATAAAAATTACACATAATTGCAATTAATAAAGATTCTAATCTTTGTTATACCAATATCTGTTTCTTCGTTTACATTTATATAATGCTATTAGAGTACATATCGTCAAAGAAGAAAACCGGCACAATTCAAAATTACTATTTTAGAGAAAATCCGATTTCGATAATTCAACACTGGCATTCCTGCTCTCTACCGACCGAATACGCAAGTTATATTTATGAAAGTCTTAAACATAAAAATTTACTACATTTTAGTGTTGATTATGATGAATGGAAAATCGCACTTTTTTGAGTTGTGCCGATCTTGTTCCGAAGTAGCAATATATATATTTAGTTTATTGTGAAAGTTTTTTCATAAAAAAACTTTTTACTATTAAATACAGACTATAATGGCCACATATTAACACCTCTAATAAAATCGGAAAATATTGTTATCGTAAAACCAATCAATGTTGACAGTTATGAGGGTAGTCCCAGAAGTACATATACTCCATATCCGACCTGGTCGGATATGGATGGCAAATTACTATCGTGGAAAGTTCCAACCTTATAAAGCCTAAGTTTGAAGTTTGAATAAGTGACGTTGTTCAGTATATATTTGGCATCCATATATAGTGAACGTTCTCAGTGAATTTCAATATGGAAAATGGTCATCGTTATGTGATTATTTTGATTTAGAAGGTCTCAATCCAGCTAATATCAAAGCCGAGCTAGATTCTACGGTGAAGGAGTCAGTTTACAACAATAAAATATTCGGTGGCAGAGTTTAAACTACACCGTACGTGCTGCCAAGATAAACATGGAAGCGGTCGACTAAATAAGGTAGCCACGTAGGTAATGGTGAAGAAGATCAATAAAATGGTAATCAATGAAAATGCGCGAGCTGGGACACATGGTAGACGTTGCAGAAAGTGCCATTCATCGCATATTAATTGAAATTTTGCACATGACGTTGCCGCGTTTGCTCACAATAGAACAAAAACAGCGCGCTGAGGATGTTTCAATCGAGTCTTTTACAGCAATAAAGTTTTTGAATTGATTCATAAAAAGAAAAGAAAACAACAAAACAATTGACTGAAAGGAGAGAATCAGAATTCAAACAAGGTACAGGGACGGTCATGGCATAAGTTTTTTGGAATGGGTGTGGTATAATTTTCATTGAGTATCTTCAAAAAGAAAAAATAATCAATGAAGAGTATATATGCGCTTAAGACCCAATTCACACATGAGGCGAATAGGCGAAGGCGCGGTGCTGGCGCGGCGAGAGGCACGACGCTTTCACGTCCCATCTATATAAACATATGGTGCAATGCCCACTTAGGTGACGAGGCGCGGGCATTTGCTTCGTGCCTCCCGCCATAGACAATGTAGTGCCGGCACCGCGTCTTAGCCTCTTCGCCTGAGGCGAGGCGAGAGGCACAACTATTCCACGCCGCCTCTATGAAAACATATGGTGCAATGTCCACCCCTTCACTCCATATAGACATCACAATCGCCTGTGTGACGTCGCGCCTGCACCTCGCCCAACCCCGCTTATGTGTGACGTCGCGCCTGCACCTCGCCCAACCCCGCTTATGTGTGAATTGGGCCTTATGCAGCGCTTGAGTCATGAAATCAAGAAAACACGCTCGCATTTTGCGAATCACATCCGATGGCACGGTGATCAAAATCAATAAGTTTAAGTTTGAATCGCTTTCTCACGCACTCTATTCACCAGATTTAGCCCCTCTGATTATTTTCTCTTTCCAAATAAAATGGCTCGATGGTAAAGGTTGCGGTTGATGGCTATTTTAGTAGCTCCACGGCTCTCACTATAAACGGGACATTGAAGGATAAGCGCATCGAGCTAAAAAGAGGCTGTTGAGAAAACGATATATTTTGTGTGTTTTCTTTGTTAGGTCGGATACTTCTGGGACTACCCTCGTATATCGTTTCATGATACATGGTCTATAAAATATGTTTGCAATATTTAATTAATATCTTTTTTTCTTCTAGTTAAATTATATAATCTCTTTATAATTTACACAATTACAAGATACGTTTTAAGTACATGTAATTGAATAACTCATCAGATTCCAGTGTAATTCATGACATTTTCCCAATACTTTGAAGTATACCTCTATCTGGAATACCAGATTTATTTAAATATACATAAAAGAAATGTGTGACGTCAAAATGAAATACGGCCTGTTTTGTCGACACCGCTTCCTAGGAAACCAAGGCTTTACGCCCGTATTCAACAACGTTCTATAAATGTATCAATAGCGATTGAATTCATAAGTATTCGTTCTTATAGCAACAATAAATACATTAACTAGGGAATGTAGTTTCTTTAGATTATGTCTATTGACAACACTGAATAATTAAACAAAAGGTGTCATCAAAGCTCCAATCACAAGTACTATTCAAGCTGTTTGACATTTGTTTTGGCAATTTCTGTCACAATGACTTATGGGACCTAAAGTTTATGCGATGTTGGTGAATATGGGCATAATATAAAAGAAAATCAATTAACACATAATTGTATTTAAAAATATCTTTTTTGACGTATCTAACCAATCACAGCACAACAGCAAACAATTCCAGCAACTAAAACACCATCCCCATAACTTCCCTGCTCATACAAAAATCTCATTCTACCGTCCTCCGTCCCTCACACACTTCCTCTTCCACAACAGTCTTCTGCAAATTTCCACGCCATTCTCGTCCTCTTTTAGTCAATCACTCCCCTTTCTGCAATCCCCCATCCACCATTCTCTCACAGACTTACACAAGCTGATCAGGTTCCACCACATGTAACTCCCCTTACTACACAGTACATACTCGGTGGACACTTGCCCCATCCACACTTTCCTTCCGCTCTCTTCCGACCCACACCTCGCTTGTGTCACGCATATCTTCTCTCTGCTTAACCCAAACCTGGTTATGTAGACCGGGGGTTTCTCGCGTACCAGCTACTCCACATACCCCGAGTTGTAGGAGCTCTCTTTCAATATTTCCTATCGCACTTGCCACTCGACATTCCTCATTCTGTCCAAGACCTCACATTTCCCCCACCTCTTAGTTTCTCATCCATCCACACCTCAGACATGTCCACTCGTTTATACATCATTTCCATATATTTCCTTCAAACGCTCTCTGCCCTACCCCTAAATCTCATCCATACCACCCGAACTAATATACCCTCCTCCAACCCCTGCAGCATTTCCTGAAACTTTACCACCCTGCCAAACGTCTCCCACCTCATACTCATTTGGATCGTCTCTTGCAGGAGGATCGGTAGAGGGGGCGACCTTTCTTCTTAAAAAATTATCCCTGCTCCATTTTCACTAGAATCCACTTTCTCGCACCCTTCTTTGCCAATTTCCTTTCTTCTTGTTCTGCCGCAACCTCGGTGGACGTTGGCGATTTTTCTGACCCATCTAATTTTATTGACTGCGGTTTGAAATAGGTAAATCGATGTTAGTCGTGTCGATTGTTTTAAGTTGGGTAACAATGATATTCGTCGTCTTCCGGGTCCTCTTTTCCCATCAAATTATCACTGCATAATTTTCTGTAGCAGTTCATACTTATTGTGAATTATATGGCGAAAGTAAAATCGTTTCCTTTACTCTACGTTGATTATATGGCAGGTTCAGGAAACTCATGCGCGGATAGCACCACATTTCGAATGCTTCTACGCGTTTACATGCGCCTTCGGAAAGGGTCTAGGCCTCTACCATGTGCATCAGTATAGAAGAGACAGGGCATCTAAGAATGCGAGTGCGAAGATGGAGATTAATATTCATATTACAAAGCACTCCTCATTCGGTCGTTCTAGCTCTCTCAACGCGGACTTTGATCTCTTGTATCTGGTTCCACTCTTCGTTTAGATTTGTTATTGGTATTTGTAAACATTTCTAGTTGGGAACCATTTACGTAAAATTGGTCGTTGATGTTATTGATGTTATGGACCTTGCTCACGGTTATGACTAGTTTTGGATATGTTTAGCAGCATATTACAATTTTCATTTACATAATTTTATTTCTAATACAGTTACTGTTTGAAGTAATAAAAGTAATATACATGCTGTTAATTTCGACACATAATTGTGAAATCGTCCTTACTACGTGTAAAACAATGAAAATGATTACATTGTATTTTATATTACGGGGACAAAGCTTCATTTTGTTAATTATGTAGAGTACTCCATTAATAAAATGAAAAGTATTTTTACTATTCCAGAAACTGAATTAAAATCTGAACATATTAATGCGAAGTATTTAAAACGTAATTCGTATAATTACCGCATTGTTTTTGTCCACCAAAAAAAAAGTTAGGGGATTATTTTAATCAGCGTAATAAGGTTGTAGCTAGGCGCGGCTCTAGCAATTTATTTCGGGAGCCCTGCGCATACATTTAGCAGCTATAATACTGTACTTAGGTATTATAGCATCCCATGGGAAAAATTATCGTGAGAATCTCTTCATTGTAATTATAATAATGCGCGCCGCCACATTTGGGGGCGTTAAAAACATAAAGCCTTATGAAGCGTTTAGCAAAATATATGCCTCATTTGGTAGAATTGCAGAAACATATAGGAGGTGGCGGGGAAAATTGTAAAAAGTTATTCTTTCAGAGAGATAGTTCCCGAATTGTTTTTTCTATATATGGCTGTTTCATGGTAATTACATGTCTTATCTATTTAGGTTTTACATATAAAATTATAGGTGCATTGAGCCTGTTAACAGTTTAATTTTTTTCTTCTTTATGTCTTATGATCTCCATTATTTATTGTTCGGTAAAACTAAGAAGAACTATAAGCACGTTTATGTTGCTACATAAATTGTTGCACCCTGCTGAATAAAAGGCGGATATAGAGTAGTTCGGTCAGAGAGAGAAATTGTTGAAATTAACCAAACGGGAAACTATTAAATCTCGAGGGAAGCACTTAAAATGTGTAGTTTCGTAGTGATTAATTGTTATTAACTGCGTTATTCAGAATATAGTTTATAATTAATATCGGTCTCGTGTAGTTAATACAAAGTTAACGAACCTAAATAGGCGAGAAGTTTTTATAACTCTTTAGTTACACTTTGTAATTATTCCTTTATTTACATTATTTTAATATATACAGATAACACACATACATAAGATACAAATGCGTCTAATTAATATATGTCAAAAACAAATAATTAATTAATGTAGAAGCATTAGAAATTTTAGAGCTAAGATGAAGCAGGTGACTGGAAATGCGGGAAGTTTGTAAATTTTTTTGGGAGAACAGTGATCTAAATAGGGCTTTTCTAACTATCCATGAACAAGGTTGCTCGGCGTGTATTGTCTAAATTTTATCACACGCTCAGCGTAATTGTTTTCCGCGTCGGCAAACATATTGAAGTTTTTGAATATCATTGGAAGTGTAAATACTACTTCATTTCACTCGTCTACTATTTTCTATATATATATATATATATATATATATATATATATATATATATATATATATATAACGATACTTCTTCCTATTATAGAAACATTTATATATTGATATTAAAAAAATGTTAAAAAAGCTTCGTTTAAAATAGCAGGTAGCCTTAAAACTTAAATATTGTTTTATTAAAGTGATAAAGTTAATCATGTTTGTTTACTATGGAGTATAAATTACTTAATAGTAGAGAAGCGAGTACGGATACATTTTTATTTCGTGTTTTTAGTTTTTTAATTAATATATGACATTTTATTTGTGTCCTCTAGTTATAAATTTGAAAATTATACGACCGTGCAGGCAATAAAAAAACAATAATTTATGCATGTAATATTATTACGCAAAAAGAACATACCCAAACTGCGATACCAAATTATGTCAGAGACAAAGTAACCTAATCAAATAAATTGAATTATTGTGTTATTTTGTGGAGAAATGAGTAATAATTCTTTAAGGTCTTATAGAGTCATATATCAATATAAATGAATTAATTAATATAAGAGTAAACATTTGTGAACATAAGCAAAATTTTTAACCCGAAATGTTTAAATGTTCATTTTGTGTATATAGTTATAAATAACTGAATCCAATTGACTACACACATATAATGCAATATAAATTTTACACATCATGATGCGGAAACTAAGTGCTATGGATGCCATTATTATTTCTTAAGTGGTCAAAGTAATGATTATTGAAGAGAGTAGACATTAGCCGAATTATTGATTTCATTATTTATTAATATCGAGAATACTTATAAAGTAATTACTCGAGATTTTTACTGCTTTTATTAAAAGAACATACACTACAGATTATAGATTGCTTGGATTTAATTGAAATTGTGAAGTATTTAATTACTTTCATTTATTATTTATACGATTTTTGAGACCATATTTAATTCTGATTTAATATTATTTTATTTAAAGAACATTCTTTGGAAATCGGCCGGTTAGACTTATTTGAATCTAATTAATCCAGGATACACGCTAGTTCTATTGTTCGTGCGGAATTGCGTTTCCGCTGTTATTACTTATATATTATATTATATTTAAATGGGCATTGTTTGAAACAGGTTATATTTCATATTACGAGAACATATATAGTCACAACATTTTAGTTTTGTGAAATATCTAGCCAGAATACCCTAATACATTACCGCACCATTATTTGGTCCGTTTAAGAGATCTGTAGTGTTAAGAAGTAACACTGGATATCTCATTTGTTTGTGGTTTTGAGTTAGGAGCGCTCTCTATTTGATAAAAACGTTCCGGAAAGATTAGTGAAGGCTCATTCAACTTCTGACCAACAGAAAGCGCGTTTTTTGAACATTTTGACAACACTGGATATCTAAGTTCGTTCACCAATACAAAACATCTCATGGTTTCTCCATTGTAACCTGACAAGCTGTGGACCGGTGTCAGAAAAGTAAGTGGTTTTAAAGTTAAATCTTTTTAGATTAGTTATCTTTTAAACTTGTTTTTATAAATACCTTTTTTTGCAATAAAAGCTGCTCAGTACTTTTAAAATAGCTCCGTTAAATTATTTGAATTAATAAAAAACAATAAGCGTTTGATATATCCATTGTTAACAACATGTGCGTCCTTGAAATAGCCACTATTTTTCACATTGCAACTTAAATGACTTATTGCTGATGTAATAAGGTTAATAATGGCTCGTGTAAAAAATTATGCCCATCTAGCAAAGAATAGAGATGAAATAAGTAAAAACGAAATTTCAGATGTAGTAGAAATAACTACTACTATTATTTTTAATATAGCAAACAAAGCAAGTATTTCTACTGAAATACAATTAGAATTGTGATGTCCTTGACAATATTATAGACTTACCTAATTATGAAACGCATGCGCTACAAACTGAAAATTGTGATATAAAAGAAAATATTGTACAAAATAGTTTATTTGAACCTGAGAATTCTGGTACCAGCCAATTGGCCACCCCCAATCCAAAAGAAAGAAACAGCGTTCCGAAACAGAACCAATGGATGAGAAATGAGGCGAAATTGAAACGAATGAAAGGCAATTCTTATAGGGTTCCGAAGACTCCCTAAAAAAAGCACGAGTAAAATTCGAGGTGAACGAATTATGGGACCCACATGTGAATCTACACAGTGCAAAAAGTGGACGGCTCTATCTTACGATGAGGTGACACAGGTTGACAGAAAGCTGATTTTCAACGACTTCTGAAGAAATATGAATTGGGATACCAAACAAATTTACGTTTGCTCAACTGTCGAAGTTATTAACAAAAAGCAACCAACTACAAAGACCGAATAAAAACGAACACAAACTTTTTTTTATTCATTAAAAGTCCAAGGGAAAATCTATTATTGGTTAAATAATTTTCAGAACATAAAAATGCCTACAAAAAGCGAATACTTCCTCACCAGATTGTGCGACTTTACCAGTAACTGATTCTGATACTTCTAAATCTGTAATAAGGATATTTTCGAAGGTGCAAAGAGTTAAAATACTGCAAAACTTGTTTGATTCTCTACCGAACTTACAGTCGCATTCATGTCGAAAGTATTCAAAAAACTATATATAGAGATGGACACTGTATTCTTACAAGCAGACTCACTTTCATGGACACACGTAAATAAATATATTTATACAAATTTTTGTAACGTGCAAGGTGACAGGCCAATATCAAGAAACACATTTGAGGGATTAAAAAAAACAAGAAAATTAATATATATATATATATATATATATATATATATATAAACCAAAAAATTATCAATGTGATGTTTGTACTAACCATAGAAAGAAAAATGCAGCAGCAGAAGAATACAAAAAAATGTGACCTTAAAGATGCTGCTTGCCTCGAAAATCCTTGTCGTTAAGGATGCAACTCTAAAAGGGGATTGCCACACAATTTGCTATGATCTAATGGCTGTTCAGAGTGTGCCGCGTCTAAATGTGTCTTTAGGATATTTTAATTTGAAATTGTGTATTTACAATTACACTGTATATAAAATGGCCACCCGTGGCGCTATGAATTATTAGATAGATGAGATGGAAGAGTCTACAATGTCTCCATCAGTACATTCACCTGTCTCACTGACTATATTAATGAATTGCCCGATAAAAAACTTAAGCCAGTTATTATTTAGTCTGACGGATGAGGGCACCAAAATCGCAATTATGTTCTTTTAAATGCATTATTACATCTAAGCATGTACAGAAAGGTTAAAATTACTCATAGATATTTAGAGAAGGGACACACTGAAATGGAGTGCGATAGCGTCCATGCTCCGATCCAGAGACACTTTAAACAATGTGAAATCTACCTTCCCAGTCAATTTATATTTCATTCTACCGCAACAAGAGATATACCGTTCCCATACCGGGCAAAGTTGTTACAGCATACTGTTTGGGTGGATAGAATACAACCGAAGTGGTACAATTTTATACAAATTGAACTATGGAGATGAACTGAAGGAATTACTAATTAGACTAAAGAAAATAGCGGCTATTCCGAATTCTGAGTTTCCTACACTTTATGAGAAGAAGCCTAAGATTCCAATGAATATGGCATCAGATACTTACTCTTTTTATAGCAGTATTGAGCATGAAGAAAAGAGTAAATGGAAAGCAAAACGACGAAAAAGGTCACAGTGAGATGTGAGAAAAAGTCAAAATACTATAGGTTTATTATGTTTTTTAAATTTAATGCAATTATTTTCAGAATTTAATTTTATTAAGTTTTAACTTTGTATTACATACTTACTTAGACATTTTTTTAATATAAATAATTTTATCTCTCTTTATACCTATCATTCATAAAACCTACATTACATAATAAGTATGACCCTATTTTAACTTTTTTAATATTATTAGGTACCTATTACCTACCTACTAATATTATGTTCTTAATTTTTGTTTCACGTATTTTTATTCCTATATAAATATTTTATTTTTATATCTGCTCAGTTTTCCTCTATATTTGTAATTTGCTTTTAATAAATAATTTAATTTGTTTCATTATTAAACAATAATGAAATTGTAGGGAAGGGGTAAACAAATAATATAATTTTTCTAAATAATGATCATTGATCAACTATGTCTATCTCATGATTTTGGGTCAGCAAACTGTTCAAACGGCAACTCCGGCTATCTAATTGTAAATAACCGTATTAATTAAATGTTTACTCTTCTAAATTACAAAAGAGTTTATAGAAGTAATAAAGTCTTGAAAACTTTCACCGAAATCAGTTAGAGCTGCATAGAAAACAGTTTATTGTCTCTCCTGAAATGTTACGTAAAATGAGATGTCCGGTGTTACTTCTTAAGCATCGATATGTAGTTTCTGGCTAGCACAATTATTATAGTCTGTCTTGTCTTTAGCATGTATTGTATAAATAGTAATCATAAATAAAACTAAATAATAACCAATATCCCAATCTCACATTTTTTTACTGCTTTATAAATAATGCCTTGATATAAACAAAAGAACACAATATATATATATATATATATATATATATATATATATATATATTGTGTTCTTTTGTTTATAGTAAAAGTAAATCTCATGGCATTTCAGTATCGGTTGAGTTGGATGGGCGTACTGCGGTAACATGGGAACACATATCGAATTTATTCGCGAAATACTTTTCCTCGAATTACAAACCCAACATCGCATTAATTAATTGTTTAATACTTATATATCAGTTAGTATACACACAAAAATAGGAAGAAATAATAAAAAGTATAAACGAGAAGATGATAAGGTTGGAAATAAAGAAGGCATAGCTAAAGAAAATAGAGAAAAAGAATGACATCACAATTAAAGGAACAACTTGGGATAACAATGGAAACAGGCAAGAAGAAGCTAGACAATTCACACAACCAAAGCTGGGAGTTGAAATGAAAGTTAAAATAGTCAGAACTACAAAACAAAATGATGAACATACTAAAACATATTATAAATAGAATCTTTTGAAGATAAAATGAAAATAATGACAACAAAAAACAAGCTGAGAAGACAACATACATATATATATATATATATATATGTATATATAAGGTGTTCCACGAAGAAGTTTACTACTTTGACACGACGCTATTTTTCTTTACGTTGGTTCTGCCAGATGATATATAACAAGCGAGCTTTCAACACGTGGCAAAATTGTTATGGAGCGTTTTATCGATCGAAAACATCGTTGCTGTTAGGGGTAATGTAGATAAAACTCCATCCACGTCAATTAGGCATCGTGCTCAAAAACTCGAATTGACTCTAACTTCTTTGTGGAGAATCTTGCACAAAGACCTTAAAATGTTTCCGTATAAGGTTCAATTAACACAGCAGCTGCTTCCACAAGACCATGCACGGCGACGAGACTACGGAAATAAGATGGTAACATGGACACATGATAACCCCGATTTTTGAACGAAATTGATAATGAGCGATGAAGCCCACTTTCATTTAGATGGACACGTCAATAAATAAAACTGTCGTATCTGCGCATTGGAACAACGCAGTTCACGAGGTGCCACTTCTCCCACTGAAAGTGATAGTGTGGTGTGGAATTTGATCTGAGTATGTCATCGGACCTTATTTTTGTGAAAATGAGGTAGGTGATACTACCGTGATGGTGCGCAGTATCGTGATGGTTTAAGGTAACAACAATTGCTCAGCTCAATTTGTAAAACATGGACGGAGCTCCCTGCCACACCGCCCGCAAGACAATGGCTTTACTTCGTGACATATTTCCAGATCAAATTATCTCGAATTTTGGTGATGTTCATTGGCCCCCTCAGTCGCCAGAATTTACGCAAGCAAACCACAAACGTTAGAGCAATTGAAAGAAAACATTAGCACCAAAATTAATACTGGCGGAAGTTTGTGCGAATGTCATAACAAATGTTGTTAAGAGCTCGCATGTGTGTTGCCACTAGAACTATGAACAAAGTAGTAAATCTCTTCGTGAAAAATACAGTATATATATATATATATATATATATATATATATATATATATATATATGACCTAATTCACAAAGAGAGAATTACAACACGAGATAAGGAAGATAGCAAGAAAGAAAATACAGAACAGAAAAGAGTGAAAATAGCATACAAAAAGATGTGCATAAATGAAAAATGGTACTATGGAACGAAGAAAAAGGGCGCCCCATATCTTACAACGAATTCCAATATTTCCGTTCCACCATTTTCACCTCTCTATCCCCGTGCAACGTTGCGTTTGCTTGCACCCACTCCAAGTGTTTTCTATACCCACTTTTGTAGTCACACAAAAAACTTCAATATTTGAAAGCTTCCACTCCCTAAATCATTACACCCTGCCATTTTAGCTCTACACATTCTCTCCCTATTCTTAAAAGAGCATCCATTTGATCGTCACAACTAAGCTCCTCTTATACAGGTACTTTTCCATTCTCTCCAACATCCCATGCATCTTTTCCGCCCTCTTGGCCACCAGTAAGACATCATTCCTATAAGCCAGCATCCATACCGTCGTTCTTGTTGCACTACACCGCTCCACCCAAAAACTATTTCTACCTATTATTAGTCCCGTAGTTTCCTTTAGCGATTACTTCCTACAGCCTCCCAATCTCTTCCTCAGTTCCAACACCAAACCCCTTTTGGCCCTACCCATCCTATAATTTGCGATATCTCATCCACATCTCCAGGCCTTTGTCTTTCTCAGCGTTTGTGCTCTCCCTTATCTTCCTTTGCACATCTCTCCCGTGAAGTCATCGACAATGTAAACGCTTGATTCTCAGCTTTGTTTTGGCCGTCATTACCCTTCTCTTAACCTAATCAGTTCTAACAGCACGCTGTCTCCTCTCCTCCCCAGTTCCACTTCCCTGTGTACCTGGATGTTCACCTCCAATTTCTAATGACAGCCTTCACCCCTTCTTTCCCAATCCCCGATACAATAACATTGTTCCTCCTATCCATTATTTGCCTTACTTCCTCTTTTATTTGATGGGGTCAACTTTCGTTTCTACTACTTAACCACTCTGGCGCGGCTTTCAGCCCGGCACATCCCTATTTCTTCCCAATTTCATCAGCAACCACTCTTTTTATCCTTCTTCAATTCCCCTCTCTTTTTCCGTGACCGTTTCCACTTGTTGAAGTACAACGCTCCACCCAAAAACTATTTCTACCCATTATTAGTCCCGTAGTTTCCCTTAGCGACTCCTTCCTACAGCCTCCCAATCTCTTCCTGACTCCCAACACCAAACCCCTTTTGGCCCTACCCATCCTATAATTTGCGATATCTCATCCACACCTCCAGGCCTATGTCTTTCTGAGCGTTTGTCCTTTCCCTTATCTTCCTTTGCACATTTCTCCCGTGACATCATCGGCAATGTAAACGCTTGATTCTGAGCTTTGTCTTGGCCGTCATTACCCTTCTCTTAACCTAATCAGTTCTAACAGCACGCTGTCTCCTCTCCTCCCCAGTTCCACTTCCCTGCGCACCTGGAATTTCACCTCTAGCTTGTAATGACAGCTTATAAATATTCTTTCCCAATCCCCGATACAACAACATTGTTCCTCCTCTCCATTATTTGCCTTACTTCCTCTTTTATTCGATGGGGTCAACTTTCGTTTCTATTACTAAACCACTCTGGCGCGGCTTTCAGCCCGGCACATCCCTATTTCCCCCCAATTTCATCAGAAACCACTTTTTTTATCCTTCTTCAACTCCCCTCTCTTTTTCCGTGTCTGTTTCCACTCTTAAAATTTTCATCCATTTATGATTCTCCTCCCTAGATTTGTTCACCTAATCGTCCATCTGCTCTACCACCACCCAAGTTCATTTTAGAGCCTCCACATTGCCCTCCTACACCTGCTCCGGACTCATCCTTTCCCATTTCCTTTTTTTTTCATAGCAGGCGACCGCATGCACTTTCTCGCTCGCAACCTGGACGGGCCGCGTTTTGCTGGTCGGCGCCGCTCTGCATGTCCATCCTGGCAATCCAGCGCACGGATAAAAACACACAATATATCGAGACGGATATAGTTCGTATAAAAATTAATATAGTTTATCTTTTATAATACTTCTTTCATTTGGTTTTGCTTCCCGTCACCGAGCACCTATACTGCGGGTCGCTCTACATTTTACTATGCCACCCACATACTTCTTTTAGTTTTTCTTCCCTCTTCTTTGGTATCCCAACTCCTGCAACCAACAGCGTGAGAATCACTAAATTACTTGCACTAGGTCATACTTAATTTCACTCCGAATCGATGAGACATACATGTCGTCGTTCACCGTTACAACTCAACAATAAATTGTGTCCCTTTTTTTAGCAGATGGAAATATAACGGCTTATCTATTTCATATCATATACCTATTATATTACTGATGAAGGGATTGGAGGGAAGTAGAGACGAGAAGAGGGATCGCCACAGAAGATTTGGATGGAGCGAGGAGGATAATGAAAATGTTGGAAGCAACATTCGAGCAAATGGGATGAGAGGACATAAGGATAATAGTAGAAATAGAAACTGAGTAACACATCGTCCACAGTCCTTGGACCAACTAAAGTAGGCCATTATAGAAAATATTGAAGGCATTTTATCACGATATGTTAGTGAAAATAATGAAAAACTTCTAAGGGCCACCATTTGGGCGGTATAATTTTTAAATCTTAGTGTAAAATCCGTATATAAATTGTATATAATTATTATACTCGTCGCCTTAAATAAATGAACACCCAGTAAACGCTGATGTGTATTAATAAAATTTTCAGAAAGATACCAATATTGTTAACACTAATAATGCGTCGACCCTCCTCTGTTTCTTATACATTGAGCTAGCCGATTAGGCATACTTGAAATCCGCGAATCTATGCTAGCCCGAGGTATACTATCCCATGCTTCTAATCCGTTGATTCATGACATCTACATTGTTTGGGGGCGGCTGTAAATATTGTATCCTCCGTCCTACCATATAGCATCACGTATCAATTCGTAGACCGATTTCTCTGCCACGCGGTTAACTGCTGGAAAGTTAGATGTTATCGTACAAGAGGCATACTTTCAATCTTAATATTTTAATGTGTTTACTTATTAAGCATATTTGTATGCTTTACATTGACACTTAAGTTACTAACGCCAAATGAAAAGAAAGAGTTTTTCATTTCTTGTCGATGTTAACTTGATTAATCTTTAATGTATCTTGCTGAAATATTCATTGTTTCTTAATAGGAATAAAATCGTTTTTAACCGTTTAAAAACGTTTTCATTTAATTATAGCGGGGAGTATATATTTAATTTCAGTTTAATAAGCATTATTGTTTTCGTTGTATATTTTTCACTAGTATTTGTTTAGTCAATATTTTCTTTTTTTACTCGAATAATAATCTAATCGAATGTTCCCATCTTCACTTCGCACCTTCTACGTTTCCCGTAGTGCTCCTTGAATTATTTATTTCATATTATTGTATATTATTCCACTGACTCTCCCAATAACCGCAGACCTGACTACTTGCAATGAGAATTGATAAGGACGGTCCAGTTTGTACCCCATTTACTAAAAAATAGAATTCTCTCTAATTTAGGGCCCCTACGTTTCTCGTCCGGGAACACATTCGCATTCATGTAAGGCTACGAAGCTGCAAGGAGGGAACAGACAGGGATGTGGAATGGAAAAAGTTGTATATTGTGATGAAAACAGTTTTTGAGATAAATGTATTTTAAAGATTGCATTGGTTCCTGTAGTTTTACCGTTATATAGTTTAATAGTATCTAATTTCATTTTAAAATAATAATTTAGTTTATGCTAAACACAAAAGATTAATGAGCGTTAAAATATACAGAAGAATCAATCAAAAACTGAAAATTGTTATTTTGGAAGTTATGTCACTTCTTATCTCACAGTGCGATATATACACATACAATAACACAATAGAAACAGTCATATGTATATATTATATATCAAATACCTGAGGGATACCGAAAGACAGCGAGTAATAACTTAAGGAAGCATCAATGAAATTACCACCGCATACTAACTCCAAAATAAGGAACCAATTAAAAATCTTCACGAGACCCTGCACAATTAATAAAAAATACTACAATGGACACATAGCCAACGTACAAAGGTTGTAGGAAACTACACTTAATAACTAACGGCCAATCATTCAACGCGAATAGAAAAATGATCTTTGGTTCCGCGCAAATGGACATGAAAGAAGTTAAGTTTTATAGATTAATCATAAGTTTAAAATATGATTTCATACTTTTCTTTAAATATTTTTACGATAAAAAATAACAATTACCACAAAGGGTTACAAAGGTTTATATATAAATCTCATATAACTTTAAAATTTAATTACTTAAAATGTATATTTAAATGTGCTTTTTTTACTAAAGAAATATTTTACATTCTGATTTAACATTCATTTATTCGAACACTACTGCGGTGTATACACCAGATATTTAATACTGTTATTATGTACTATAAATAAAATATGCCAGAATGTTCAACAGTTTAAATAATACATGACTGTGTAATAACAATTTATTGATATCATTAAGCGTTTCATAAACTGTACTATATAACGTGGTTTATTGTTCGTATGGTATATTTGTTTTCCAACATTACAAAAGACCTTTTTTATTTAAATGGTGTGTAATAACTTATACTAGTATATACACTGCCAGAAAGCAGCATTCATTTTGTGATATAAGCCCAATTCCTTCACGTCAAAGCAGTGTTTATCTGAATCTTTATCTTACAGCGAGTTCCATGTTAAAATATATAATAATTTCAAATCCCTAAAAATTAATTACAATTTCTGAATATACAATTATAAATAATTAAATTACTTGACGAGCCTTTGTAAACCAATTATGAGCATATAATTTAGTCCATAGCGACCTTGACAACATCTAAATGATTTCTTATAGAAATGGTAATTTTAAAAATTAAAGCATTTTAAATCTTTTGTCCCGTATAACATCCCATACATTTTATAAGTCCAATACGTCATTGTGACAGAAATTGTCAAAAAAATGTAACAACACCTTGGATAGCGCTCGTGATTGGAGCTTTGATGACACTTTTTGTTTAATTATTCAGTGTTTCCAATAGAGAGAATCTAAAGTAACTACATTCCCTAGATAATGTATTTATTGTTGCTATAACAACGAATACATATGGGTTCAATAGGTATTGATATATTTATGGAACGTTGGTGAATACGGGGGTTAATGTGATGTTAACTATTAATGATTTATAATTTAAGGTCGAGTAAAATTCACAGCTTTAACTGTTTAAATTATTCGCTAATTCCACCAATTAAATTGTCGGGGAACCGGAGAAAATTACCCAAAATGGGGTAAATATGAAATTATTGGGGATAATATGAAAAGTTTCTAATTTTCTATTTTATAAATATGGCCGAATTTTTAGAAACCATTCCTTTAGAGATATATGGGTATTCGCACTCTCTACCTACTACCAATAATAAAGGGAAAAGATTTCATTACCATTTGGTTTTATTATAATTTATTATTTTCATGCAACTAAGTATGTTTAAATTAAATTTTTAATTTACATTGAGTTTCTTCTTTTCAAAATGAGGCAGGCATGAGGGGCAATGGGCGCAATTGGAATTTTTTTGATTGTTTCATTGCATGTTAATTTTTGTTACAAATTCGGCAAATAGCAAAAGCTAACTTTAAATTGTAGCACGTTTGACCTTGAAACTTTCCAAAAAAAAAGCCAGCGGTGCTATTTTTTAAGAAATGTACATCACCAAAAATGCGGGGGTAATATCGACTTAAACAAATATATTTTGGGGCAATGTCTAAAAAAGTTCCCTATATAAGCAAACAAATATTACCACTATTAATAGGAATGTAATGACCGGGTTCGTATCCTATATACTGATTATCATTGGGATATAAGAAATAACCCTTGAAAAACTTGAGGCCAATTTTAAATAATTAGTTCTAATACTCACACATATAATAACACACGACAGAATAACCCGTGGTCGATATCCAGTTACTAATGTAACAAATTCAATAACTACTACGAAGAAACTAAAATAATGTAATATTTTCACAAGTGTAATGGACTCAAAGTAAAATGAATTTAAATTATTGGTTTAGGGCAAAATATTTAGTAATATACGCTTGCACCAATAATATGAGAGAAAGTTTCACTACTAACATAAATGGGAATATCTGACGGAAAGGCGAAGGGCCGATAGCCTAATAAAGACTGATTTCTCGCTCTGGGAATATCCATATTCTGTTTAAATATATAAGTTCTGATTTAATTGTATAACTAATACATATTCTGTTAATATTCATTTTTATATAATAAGAATTAAGCTATTATTATGTCATTAAAACTACTTACCCATTTTTATTGTTTTTAATATGACAACATCTGGTTATGTTATTACTTGATGCTGCTTCCAGACCTCGTGATAATTTGAGCATTTCTGCCCCAAATTGACCCAGTGCTGACATTGTGCATGGCGACGGTTCACTTTCTTGTAACCATAATTCGTGTGTGTCTATTGTAGTTAATTCTGTATCCGTTGATGCAGCTGAATGTGCATGTTGCGGTGTCGTTGGTCGCCCCCGTGTCGCGTTTAATAGTTTTCTCCATGTGCAACGACGCTCTGCAAATAACAATACATTGTGTAAAAGCATGTTCATTACGAACAATTGTATTGCGGCTTTATTAATTATAGCGTGTAAAACACTCAGCTAATGATATTTCAAACATTTAACATCCTTATCAAATATAACACGATATTAAATATTTTGTCAGATAAAATTTACATTAAAAAGTTCAATACTTTCTGCCTCGACTGTATATGTATATTTGACTTATCAGTATACGTAACGATCGTCTCTGCGGCAATCCCCTTTAGAGAAGTTGCGGCTCAACATAGCTTGCTTTGATATTCGTATACCGCAAATGGAAACTTTAGATACATTTCAATTGGGGCCGCTTTTATTCCTGTCAGTTTGTGGCTCCCTTATGTGTCATTACGTAAACTCGCAGCAATTTCATGTCGGTTAGGGACCACCAAAAACAATTTTAATTAGTTCAAATTAGTTTTATTGTTTTACACATGTTTGCGTTAACTTGCACCACGAGTTGAGGCCTCTAAATGCCTGTAATTTACATTGAAAATCATGTTTTCATGTGTGAACTAAAAATTAAAAATATTGAAATGTTATTGCTGTAGATTTATCCAAATAAGAATAGATATACAGGAATGTATCCTCTCGCTTGAAATACAAAGGTTATTTTAAATTGATTGTTTTTAGTATCTCTCTTTCGGATTATATATTAAAATATTAAAACCAAAACAATGGAAATTATAATTCGAACTACCTGTGCTTAATATTAAGGGTCCAATCGGTAAATGAGAGTATAGTACATTTTCTCCTGTCGGCCTACGGCTACATGTTTTCAGGCAGAACCACGAAAGTAGTATTACAAGAAAATGGAATAAGTAAACGGGGTCTGTTTTTTCTTTAAAAAAATTATTTTAATTTAATCATGAAAAAAAATAGCCATTTTTTGTTAACTTATAACGGCGAAAATAACGACAAATTTAAAAAATAGGCCTTAACAGCCCTTCCTTTAGTCTTTATAAAGCCGAGCAAAAATATTTGGCAAAATATGTTTTTTTAAATGCGAAATCCGACAGATCAATTCGCATGTCTGGGAAATACAATTTCGGGTGTAGAAGGCGATATATTGGCTGAATGTGAATCATGGTGCCAGTCCATAATGGGCAATGATTGTGGGGTATAGACTTGCAACGAGTCGTGGGGAAGAATATACTGGGGAAGGAAGTGGCAATAGAAATATATTACAAGATAACCAGGAAGGGTCTAGTAAGGGTAGAGACATGAGGGAGAAAATGTCAGAGAATATGTACGGCGTGTTTGTTTATTTGAAAGGGGCGTATAATTCACATAATAATGAGCGAGAAGAGTGTGCAAAATAAACATAGACAAGAGCAAAATTGAATTTGAATGGAAAAAATAGAATAAATGTGGCGGGTATAGCAAGGCTGTCCACTGAGCCCTCTATTTTACGCACGATTCAGATGGAGGATGAAAGTATCAAAGAGGGGCAGGCAGGTGACCTGGTCACCATAGCAGGCAAGCACAAGAATATACACATGAACGTCAAGAAGGGCCTCCAGGAGGTAAAGTTCCACCATGATCTAAATACCCAGGCTAGGAGGTAAAAAAAAGGCGAGGATCGAAACACCTACGGCGGAGAAAATGATATTCGAGCTGTTGGCCGTGAATAGGACCCTCAAGAGCGGACAGGAAGAGCTCCAGAAACAGGCCAGGAGACTGGAGAGGAGACTCGAGGAGATGGCGGCGGCCCAAAAGGAGACACGACCGCAACAGGATAGCCCAATGAACGCTAGGGACTCACAGGCCATCAGAGGAATCTTCGAAAGAAACTCCCCATTCGGGGAGCTAAGTTCTTGGCAAAAGAAAAATGGCCCGAGGCCACATACTGCCACATCAAAATAGGAGGACGAGGATAAGAGGAAATCTAGAGGGCGATGCTGGCAAGGGTTGCCGAGAGTGTAATGCTATACGGCGCCCCGTTGTGGAACCGCAGGCTGGTCTATAAGCGCCAAAGGGAAATTGTCGCACGGCAACAAAGGAAAACTGCGCTACGGGTAGCTAGAGGCAACAGAACAGTGTCTAGAGAGTCATTGCGGGGATACCTATAGTCGAACACCTGTCGCATGAGCGCGCTGACCTCTTCCGAGAAGGTCAGAACACCACGGCGGCTAGAGGCAGAACGGTCCAAAAATGGCAGAGGGACTGGGACAATCTGGAAGAAAAAGCCGGTAGGACAAGACCCCAGAATACAGCCGTTGGTACCGAAATACAAGTTGAGTTCCACACTACCCGGCGACAAGCTCCCACCACAGCATAAAAAAGTTATTTGGGAATAGGAAGTAACAACGTATGGGTGCTAGCCAATAATGTAGTGTTGATGTGTGATGAGTGTTAGGGATACAGGATGAGAGTGTACATGGATATGTAAACGTGCATAATTCTGAACAAAAAAACTCACTGTCTTCTGTCGTATACCATTAAAAACATTAGCCATCTCCAAGACAATACAATTGGATACTATGCAGGCGCTCGAAACATATTAAATGTAAACTATTTCGTTTTATGTTCGTTATCTGTCCTGTAATACATTATCTCCGCTTATAATATATCGGGAAATGAAGGTTTTGTGAATATTAAAAACCGGTGTCACGTTATACATAAACGTTGCTTCCATAGAACGCTGGTTAGCGCCACGTTTAATTATTTGCGGATAGCTACTAATAGGAGTTTAGTGTAATCGTAATATAACAAAACGAAGTTCTTTAATTTTTGTTAATCTCCTATATACAAAGTAAAGAAGAAACACCTTTATTTGGCATATACAGATCAGTTACACTGACGCTCACTTACATAACAAACTACCCACCCTAGCGTCCCTCGTCCCTCACATACTTCCTTTCCCACGATAGTCTTCTGCAGATTTCTACACCATTCCCTTCCTGACTTAACTATCGTTCATGTATCTGCACTTCACCCATCCACTATACTTTCACACCCTCACGCTCGTGGCTCATGTGCCACCACGTATCACTCCCCTTACCACAAAGTACCCACGTGGCCCTTGTCCCATACACACTTTCCTTCCTCTTTCTCTTCCGATTCACACCTCGCTCATGCCATGTATACCTTCGCCCCTCTGTTCAATCCTAACCTGGTTATGTTGCCCGGGGATTTCGCCCGTACTTGCCAATCTACATACTCCTGGTTGTACGAGCTCTTGAACTTTTCCTGTCGCTCTTGCCACTCAACATCACTCATTCAACTCAACATGACCTCAGTTCGCACGCTTCCTCACCTCATAGCTTCTTATCCACTCACACCTCAGACATACCCAATCTTTCATATATCTTTCCTCCACACGCTCTCTGCCCTACCCCTACCTCCCATCCACACCAACCGCAATAGTCTTTCATCTTTTAACTGCTGCAGCCTTTCCTCGAACTTTACTATCCGCCCGTAATTCTCCCACCACATAATCATTTCGGTAGGTCTCGTGCAGGAGGATCGGTAAAGGAGCCGACCTATTCAGCCCCAACAACTTATTCAGAAACCATTTCTGCGCCCTCCACCAGATCCCACCCTCTCGCACCCCATACTTCCACTACGTAAAGCAGTATAGTGTTCCCGCACGCAACCCATATCTTACAAAAGTAACCAGGAAAAGGCAAACTTGTTCGCGAAACAACTGCCGAACACTAGAAAATCAAACAAAACCCATCCCTCCAGTCCACGCCAAAAGAACTTGAAGCTGAAATAACTAAACTTAATGGCATGAAGGCCTAATTCACACGCTAGCCCAAGTCCTCTCCCACTTCTGTCAACTAAGTCGTACCCACAGGAAAGATATTTTTTTGTCAAATACGATGGGTACCGTAAGGTAGCGTATTGGGTCCGATACATACTGTATACCAGAGACCTCCCTGCGGACAAAACAATATTCTGAACCTTAGCGGATGGTATTGCAGAGATGGTAGTGGAGGAAAAGGTAGAGGCTGCAACTTCCAAACCCCAAAAAATCTGTAAACGGCATCAGCATATGGGCAAATACAGGGAGAATAAAACTGAACAAAAGCAAATCATGCCATAAAAATATTTCATGAATAGAAATATACCCCAATTAACGGTAACAATAAACGTCCAACCCATACCATAGGATATATACTGCCATATACTTGGCATTTGTATGATACTGGACGTAAACATCCTGGTCCATAAAAAATGCAGATCTAGAGGCGATCTGGTCCACCGGATTAGGGTCGGTATTATAAAAGTGAGTTAACCTATGATTGTAGGTTAACGAGGTGCCACGTCGCTATTGGTGTTGTATAAACGCATGTCATGGGTTAACTCATGAGCTAACTCAGTGGCAGATTTACGGAAATGGCGGTTTGCCTTGGGTTTAACCATCAGTTAATCTAGTTTAACCTAAAAAGGACGGTAAATAGTTCCCGAATTAGTATTTATAAAATATATAATGTAATGCATGTGAGTGAAGAAGGGATTACGAAGAAAATCACGATTATTTAGAAAATGAATAAATCATTTTCAAAAACGGCCTGATGAGGAATTCTAAAATAGATTTCGAATGATGAAATTACTACTAGAGACATAAAGAGAAATATGCATATGGTATCTAGGGCAATTTCTTATTTGCATACTCAATTTATAAAAATTCCAGAAAATCAAGAGGAAATACATGTATTAGAATTTGACCAGAAAGCGCATTTTTGCAACTGTATTGGTGCCCTGGTTTGTACACATATCAAGATAGAATATATGTCGATGAACGACCAGTGTCAATGCGATACTTCATTAAAAGTGTATGTCATTAGCCAGTATCAACTCTTCTTCATCTTGCAGTGCATGTCCTATCATCACAGCTGTCCGAACCTTATTGGCTGCCGCTCGGAATAATTGACTGTTACTGCAGCCAAACCAGTCCCTTAGGTTTTTAAGCCAGGACATTCGGCGTCTTCCGATGTTCCTTCTTCCTCTGATCTTTCCTGGTACTATCAGTTATAGCAGCGCGCATTTAGGTCCTCCTTCTCTTCTTTATGGTGTGAATTATTTCCAATTCTTTTTGCATTTTATTTAAAACTTTAGTGTTAGATACCTTATCTGTCGATAGAATACGCCACATTATGCTGTAACACCACATTACGAAGGCATTCAGTTTGTCTAAGTGATTCTTCTTAAGAGTCCATGCTTCAACCGTATACAGTAATGTAGAAAAGACATACCACCGTAGCATTCTTGTTCTAAGTTCTAGGCTTATACCCCTACTAGTGAAGAGATATTTAATTTTCACAAATATTGATCTCGCTATTTCAATCCTTGTTTTAATTTCTTTTGTTTGGTTACCCGATTGATCTAGGTTCCAAGGTATCTATACGTCTGCACATTTTCTATGGCGGTGTTCGCTACTCTCAGGTTTATCTGATTTTGATTCGGCGGAGATTCTATAATTAACATTAACTTAGTTTTATTAAAATTTATTTTTAATCCGTACTCACGACATCGATAGTTTTTCTAGTACGTCTTTAAGGCTACTTGCAAACAAAACCGTGTCATCCGCATATCTGATGTTTTTCACAACTTCCCCATTTATAATCACTCCTATCTGTTCTTCTTCCAATATTTCGGTAAATATAGCTTCGCTATAGAGGTTAAATAGTAGTGGCGAAAGAACACAGCCTTGCCTTACTCTCCATTTCTTGTGTTAGCAGTTTTTCTACTTTTGCATTAGCTGTTTGACCCTAGTATAAGTTGCAGATTATCTTCACGTCACCCGAGTCTATATTTTTGCTCAGGAGTAGTTCATGTAATTTATTATGTTTTACCCTATGAAACGCTTTTTCGAAATCTATCTAACACGCCAACATGTCCTGATTCATATCTAGATCTTTGGAAAATAATATTGGTGCCATAGAGCGCCTCTCTTGTCCCTAGTCCCTCACGGAAGCCAAACCGTGTTTTTAATATCTTCTTCGAGTTTTCTGTATATTCTCTTATGGATGATTTTCAAGAACATTTTTAGGCTATAACTCATGAGTGCAATGGTTCGATAATCTGAACATTCTATTAAGATAGGTTTCTTGGAAATGAGCACAAAGGTAGACAGTAGCCATTGTTTAGAGAGTCCTTTCTCGTAGACCATGTTGAATAATTCTACCAAATATTAATTAAGTCGTCGTCTAACAAGCTCTATAGGTATTTGGTCGGGTCCAACTGCTTTACCAGGTTTCATAGATTTCAGGGCATATTTTATTTCTGTTCTTAATATTTTTAATTTTACGTTGTTAGTTTCTAAGATTGGTTTAGATCTTTCTTCGTCAAAGAGTTCCAGGAGGTATATTTTCCACCTCTTTAGTTTATCTTCCACGTCAATTATTATTATCCCATCTTTGTTCTTGATTATCAAGTCATGATTCCACCATTTTTAATAACAATCAATTTCCTGCCAAATTAGAGTAGGGCATAGATATATGGGCGATAATTTGCTGTTTGGAGAGAGGGGATACAGTATGAAACTCATTGAACAATTGCTCCTGGGGTGTTATGGGATGGAGTGATTAGATAACTCCACTCCATAACACCCCAGGAGCATAAATTCAATTAGGCCCAAATTCGTACATGCAATTGCATTGAACGATGCTTTGGTGTTCGGAAAAGACGCTTTCCAATACTATCTATCGGGATAAAATTGAATATATATATATATATATATATATATATATATATATATATATATATATATATGTGGAAACAGTAGTAGTTGCCACTGCAGTACTACATAATATTGTTTCTGACCGTGAACTACCACCGATGAGGAAATGCACGAAGAAATTGTACAATTAAACAATGTAGCAATTGTATCACATGTGGATGTTGCCAATATAAATAATGAAACAAGATATATCTTAGTAAATCAATATTTTGCAGATTTATTGTTACATTGTTATAAAAAAAATATATTATGCATTCATTTAAATTGTGTTTCAGTAATTCTAGTTTTAGGGATTGCTTAGCTCTACCAAACTCTATATTTTCTTCTTCCTGTTTATTTTTTAATCATATTAGTTGCAACTCCTCTGCAAGTATTTAATTTCGGTGTCTTATTCTCTGTTTTATCTAGTACTTAGGTTATGCTTGCCCATTATAACGCGTCAAATCTGGGAAATTTATGAAATCGGTATTGCCACGCATTGATTAATTAGCTGACACTTGAAAGCAACATGTACAACGCCTTTGAAGGTTAACAAAACAAGCTTGACTCATGGTTAACTCATATGATGGTTAACTTACGTTTATAATACCGGCCCTTATAAGTCGAATGTCCTAACCACTACTGTCACGTTACGTTACTGTTACTTCAAAACGTGTATGTATTCAATATGCATGTATGTAACTTTTATAAAATCTCAAAGGTTTTAACATCGTATAAACCCCATGTTTATTGTTGTGCATGTATTTACTGTTTTTTGAACATTCGCATTGCAGTCGAAAATGAAATACGATGACAGCCGAGTATGCTCTTAATTCATACGCTATACATGTGGTATGTTATATATTTACTTGTAAGCTGCAGCTTTGATAGAAAATAATATGGAAAATATAGCGGTTTCCAATTAGAATTAGAGTCTTGGTTTCCTAGGAACGGTATCGGAAAAGCGACAATTTGTGTCGCCATTTACGCATCACAAAATTCGTTTTTAGTATATGTAATTGAATAACTCACTTTTTTTCTTCGTCTTGCCTTTTTGCATTACATTGAGGTATTACCCTTAATGAGAAATAATATTCGTTTATAAAAAGGACAAATAAAAAGCGTTTTACTTTGTTTTTTATTACACGTTACTTTAGTTACACTTTGCAACTAGTTTCGGCTAAGGTCTAGATATTTTCGAGCTCCTCCGATGACCTTGAGCTTAGCCGAATCTAATTAAAAGTGCAACTAAAGCGTAATGAAAAATAAAAATAGTTTTATTTATCCTTTAAAATGAATTATCACAAAAAAATAAAAATTAGCCGCCTTTACGCTACCGCAGTCCTAGGAAACCAGAGCTTAAGTAATAATTAAAATATAATATATGTATAACTAATACCGAACAAAAAATTTATTTTCATAACAAATAATTATATAGTTTTTATTTTTTAAATAGTTGTTCAAACATAACATGCATAGTCTGATTGACCTTAGGAAGTTATTGGTCAATAGTTTATAAAATATATGTATGTGTTTTATTAGACCACAAATTCATTGGTATAATTTCTATAGTAATTAATATATTAGTGCTTGTAATCGTCTAAATGATACTTGCTGTATGCTAAATAAACAACATTATTATTAAAAGAGTTCAGACTTTGTCTGATTTATCACTAATAGGTGATTTTAGACTTCACTTTTATTGACAATTTATAAACATCTAGATGAATAATTTTTATTTAGAAATTATAATTATATTAATTATAGTATGGGTGTTGTCATACTATTATAATTTCTCACTTCTAATATGAACCATGAAGTATAGTAAATATTGTATATTCCAATAAAACGAATAAATTTAAATCCTATGTCTGAAAAACTACTGGTTTTAGAAATTTTAATCATATAATCATTTAATTAATTTATTTGAATAAGACAAATATAATCACTAATTATGAAATCAATCATATTAAGATTCATAATTAGAAAACAATGGTGAAGGCGCCGGGCCAATGGCGGCTAATCATTTTAATACGGTTAATACGAAATTCCTACATAAATTACTCTTCTTTTAATTTCCGTTTTTTCATGTAATCCCATCAAAACAAAATTGACTAGAAACAAAAGAATATTTTATTTGGCATCATTGCAAATTAAATTCTTCGTTGCTCAGTAGCGAAATTACTTTTCATTGTTGATAACATTTATGTACTAGATGAACACATTTTCAATTCAACAAAAAAGCCACAGAACATTTAGTCAAGATTTACTTTTACGTTTTATTTTGATAAAGTAATATATACAACGGACTGTGAATCTACAAAAACATTGTTTTTTTAAACTATCCAGAACATTAATAAATTTAATCACAACAATATTACTAATATGTTCTTTTTATTATTATTTTATATGAAGCTACTCTCTCAAAGAGGCCCTTAAGACAAGAACATACGTTCTTAATTGTATTCAGTCAGGGTTTCGTAGTTTCCTGTTTCTAAATAATTACTAGACTAGAATATATATATATATATAGATTAGAATTCTGAATTGTATATGTGACGTGCAAGTTGAACATTGCTGTAATATTTTAATACTTTCGAATACCCTGACTTTTAGTCTTTCCTGTGTAATGAATTACAGTAGAGAATTTTCATGTCTTCCATTGATTCAATGTTATGTATATTTCTTCCCAGCCATCATATTTTTAAATTTTGTTATAATTGGGAATTTTTCTATTCCATAAATTTCTGAATTTAGTCCAGATCATACTCAGTGACAAAAAAATTGCAACGCCAAGAAGGAATAAAATGTAACTAATTTAATATAAACATATAACTATAGATATATAATGATTTATATATTTTATTATAGAATTGAACATACTGATTTTTACTTGTCTGTCTTTCACTATCGTAATTATAATTAAATGAAATATTCACTTTCTGAATTTTGCAGTGTATATAAAACAAGTATTAGTTCTAAATTGGCTAGATTCAACAGAAAATGGATAACGTTCGTAGGTTTTAGATTTAAAATTTGATTGGTTCAAAATATATAAGCTTATATGGCCAGCACCACTGATAATGTAAGCACAAATTTCCTGGATTTATTTCGTGAAGTCTCCCGGGGAGGAGAACGGGAGGGGTAAATTACTATTAAAATGTTCAAGGGGCTGAGATAATTGGAGGTCCGCGACAGCGACAGGAAGTGATATTTCGAGATTTAAAACCATGCGCTATATACCGTCTATATACGAATTTTATTCGGGCATTCGCTAGCGAAAAACAATAAAATCAAGTGGACTTTGAATTTTAATTATAATCTGGAATTATACCGAGCCATAAATAACTATGAGCATGCTCGAAAATTTATTTGTTTCATATTCACCTTACATTGAGGTTTACAAAGTAATAAAAAGTAACAAAAGAAAATTATAACAAGAAAACTCAATATTCAATTCAAAAGTATATTGTCAATATAGCAGAATATAATTTTAAATTGTATACATCAAAGATATGGTCACCAGCATACATCATACACATGCGCCAAATATCTACACCTAGGTTACTACCCCTCCCTCCTTGTAAAATTGTAGCCACGACCCGCCATAACTTATCTAAAACTAATCTGAAATTATTGACCAACATTCTAACTGGCCACTGCCGGCTAAACCAACACCTACACACCATGGATCTGGTGAATAGCCCGTTATGTAGAGGGTGCAATGAAGAACTAGAAACAGCAGAGCAGGTAATATGCCTCTGTCCAGCTCTAGTACACACTAGGCATCTAATACTAGGGGAGTGCTGGCCTAGTATGACCAGCATTGGCAACTTCTCACCCGTCAGAGTTTTGCAGCTCGCACGCAAAATTTACTGGTGGGATGAGTAAGTAGCCTTAAAAGGAATTTCACAATGGGCCTATTTGAGGCCATAGGTGTCTGTAGCTACGCTACCCTCCAGCCAACTATCCAGAACTATCCAGACCCCTCCCTCCTCCAAAGCACCTCCTCCAACTCGCACGTGTACAGAGGGGGCTTAGCGGGCCCCTACCCTACCCCTACATTCATCCTAAATATCTGTGATACTTCTTCATTAACTCTTTGTTTTGACCGCGACTCTTTATATATCTTTCTCACCCATATCACTTCTTCCTTTTCCAGACCCAACCTATGCATACACTCCACAAGTTTCCCCCTAGTAACTGAGTCATACATCGCTTTCAATTCCAAAAATACCGCATACACTCTCCCGTTGGTTTTCAGCGATTCCTCCAACATACTCGTTAGCTTGAAAATCTGCTTCCTCGTCCCTCCATTCTGTCCTTCATCATTGTCATCATAACCTTATATATTGCACTCATACCAGTGATCATACCTCTTTTCCACCTTCTGCAACTCTTCTATTTGTTTTCCCACACGTTCTCTCGAACTCCTTCTTTACCTGATTGACCCTTTCCACTTTAGCTATCTCATACCTCCACTTCGCTATTGCCTCTGCGTCTTTCATCCAACATGCATCATCAAATCAGCTATCCCTCTGCCCCCCTCTTCTTAACTCCCTTTATATTTTTTCGTACAGAGCCACTTACGATTCGCTCCATTCAAACCCCCGATGGCCCTTTCTCTGCTCTCTCTCTTCATACCTTCCCTTAATCACATAAATACCTCCACTGGTGATCCGACATTCCTATATTATTCACCTTGTAGCCCTCCAACTATTCGCTTTAGATACTTGTGACCACTTCGTAGACCAATACCGAACGAAGGGGACTAGAAAGAGAAGAAGACTTTCTGCGGACAGGGGGCAGGTCCGCACAAAGTCTTCTTCTCTTTCTAGTCCCCTTCGCAGCAGCCATATCACAACCCGACTTTCTCACATATTGGATCCATTCTCTCTTCAAGTCCTATTTTGTCAGGTAGTTTCCCTGCCAGACCCACCACTCGTCAGCAATTATCAGTTTCCATTACCCCACCCTAGCTAACACACCTCTCCTTCTTTGCATTTTTTCCCTGATTTTCCTTTGTACTTCCATCGCCTATACGATCATATTATTTTTATAGATGCTTGTGCCCTTAGTTTACTTTTATAATTAGGAGGTAGTTCGTCCTCCCAACTGGTCAATTCTCGCTAGACTCGCTCCTCTTTTCCCCAGCTCTACTGCCCACGTATCCGTATATTGAGACTTAGAGCCATCCCCTATCCTCCTATCGCCGATACCTGATACCACCACGTTGTATTTTTCACATATCTCTGCCTCACTTTCCCTCTCGATTTTTCTACCTTCCTCTTTACCAGACGGACCCACTCTGATGCCGTTCTGTCCCCGCGCTCATTCCTCTTCTTTCCTAGTGTCAGTAGCTTGCCAGCTTATCGATGACCTCCTTTCTCTCATTTCAACCACTCGCATTGCATCTTCCTCCACCCATTCATAATCTGCACCCACTCGTTCCTTTTTGGCTAGGTACAAATATGTCTGTCAGATATTCGGCAAATACCTATGCATTCTGCTTATTATCCCTGGCTCAAGCTAATTGATCCTTTCTTATTGGAGGGTTATTGATAACTTCTCTCTTGATCTTCCTAGTGGCTCTCCAGATAGAGTAATTGGTCTGTTTGTTAGGTGATAGTTTCTTTAGATAGCAGTCGATTCTTCTTAGATTTTCTAGATTTATCTTTATAAGTTTCTGGGTTTAATAGTTCAATATAGTCTTGTCCGACTGGATATCTGGATTGATGCAATCGTTTTCTTGCTCTTCTATTTTCCTTGACTAGGTCTGTATTATCAATTGGGTAGTTTACTCCTTTTGTCTTGCTTAATTTTTCTTAGCTTGATGTTTAAGTTACTAATGTTCTGAGGTCAGTTCTATGGCTACCCTGCGGCAGAGCAATCAAAAATTTGACCACTTAGATCCGTGCTACCATGAAAAACCCCGGCGGATATTTAAGCGACGTTATATTCTAAATATACATGGCCCTTTTAAATTAAAAAAAGAATATCGTTAATACCTCACACACAGCTTGTTTTATTCCATTTCAATATTGACCCGTCCTTAATGAAAAACCCTATATATGGTAGGTATTAAGAAATATCTCTGAAATGTAGTTCTTATTTGCCATTGACATTCTATGCAGCTATTCTTAGGTCTTTGAAAGCCATAGGCTTATTGTGTCTTGGGTATAGCTCCTTCTCCTATTTTCTAGTTTGTTCAGTCATTCATTGACTCTCAAAAATGTTCATATTACTTTGCCTTACTGCAATTGGGAGTTTGGTTACGTTATAACAGATCATTTATCACTTGTGAAAATGTCACCCCAGATCTAACTCTGTTTGATGGAAAAGCAGGTTTGGCTTTTCTTCGTATTGTAGTTACAATATAACATCTTCATGCAGTTGCATGAAGATGTTATATCCCCTGTAGCTGGCAGGGTATTTAGCACTTAGCACAACTTGGCGCTCTGTTACCGAATTTCTAAGTATGCCCATATCGCCGACATTTTTTACACTGTGATATAAATTTGCTGTTTCTTACTGCCTCCAGTCTAACCTTCATACTACTTATGTCGTCTGTGTTGCAAATTGGTCTGTTAATATCCTTTGTGATTTTAAACATTGACATGTATAATGGGCGGTGAATCTTTTCCGTTTGTTATTTACTCTAGTTCTTTTATATGTTTTGTATGACTTCTTTTTATGAGTCACTTTAGGTGCGAATTGTGGAATTATATTGAGTTTTTAGAAAAATTAGATAACGACATGAGACACCAGCAAAAACCGTTTATTACTGTCTCTTAAATTTAGTTTTTTAAGAATTCATGACCATAATTCGTAGAATTTGTATACTGTTATATAGTCGAAACTTCTATACTGTTTTCTGCGATCTATAATGGTTGTTAGCAAGTTATTGGCTCTCAAATATATTATGGGATAATTCATAATATGTATCAGAGCCAACAACAAGGTATTTATATAAATTTTATTTAATTAGTTTGCCTAATTGTTCGATAGAAAGTTCAATACAGCTTCACAATCACATTCGCTCAATAGAAAAAGTATCCCACTCCCAGATCATTACATAATCACAAGTATTTACATTTATCGACCGTATTACTTGAATCAGTAAATTTTCCCGATATTGTGCACATTAACCGGTATCAGTGTCAAGTTTTCCAGACTATGCATATTCATCGTAACATTACAATGTTCCAGATTCAAATCACCCTTTTTTCATTAATTCTGTATAGTAAACTTATTCTCTTTTAAAAGTGTTGCAAACTTTTTAATGTATTACATATTAATTGTGAAAATATGTTGTATTCCACTCAACGTGTTTTATGTACTAAAACGTCAGGCTCGTTTTAATTTTACTAATAAGTGGTTAGCTATTGTCAGACATGCTGACGATTTAATTGTGAGTAAGTGAGGAATAATGCTACACCCACAACATAAAAAATATGAAACTCACCTAACGGCGTGGAAGTGGGGCCACCCATCCACCCACTGGACCAGTCTGGTGTGCCAAGATTTTGCCTTTGTTCAGCCAACAGTCGCACCGTTAGCGCGTATGTCAACAGCATCACTATCAGCGGAATATAAAAACATATTATTGATCCTATGAACTTATACAACGGGTCCGGTATTTGGCAATCTCCATCAATTAGAACGGAGTCGTGATTCTAAAAATCAATGTTCATTAATACTTACTTATCGGTAGCGATTAAACATTATAAATTACCTTTGAATACATTAGGCTCAACGGTAAACTCATTGCAATTGATAGTAACCATACGAACACAATTTTTAGCGTTACCCTTCTCCGGGATTTATTTCTTCCAAATTTCATTGGGTATCGCAATGATAAATAACGGTCGATGCTGATTGTGCATAGGTGCATTATGGACGCTGTACAAAATAAGACGTCTAGACATATCCATGCTAGGCAATATACTGATGGCAACGGAAAGTGACCTGCAAAAGAAATAGCATGATTAGAATATAAAAAGTGTATGTACATTTAATATTAATAATAAATTTACATAAATATTAATTGTTAAATGTTAAACTGAATAAGATAACTAGAATTTTACAACGAATATAATCAATATTTTAATTCATCACTAATAAAATCTAGGAAGCGTGAAAATGATAATGACAATACACTAAAGCAATTGGATTTGTACTAAACAATGTTTGTAACGTAATAGTTTATGAAATAAGTATATCGTTTATCATTATTGTCTAGCCCTGTAAAATATGTATGCCTCGTGCATACCGGTAGTATGTAATATAGATGATATATGAAAATACCAGCCGTAACAAAAATAGTGCGGTTGTGGAATATTTCGTTCGATCGATGAATAAATGTCAAGAACTCAGCTACAATTTCCCATCTTGATGAGTTGATATTATGGAGGCGCCAACAATTAAATATTTCTGGCAAAAAGCTTAATTATAACCATTATATACTTTGCTAGATTTCAATTGATAATCATGAATTCATATACAAATTGTGTGTTATTATTGTCAATTCCTTATACGTTTAATAATTATTGTCGTATGTGTCAATAGAATTGCTGTATATACAAATGGATGTATAATAACATCGGAGGGTTCACTAAAATGCATTTATCATATATAAAATATGTATATAAATTATAACAACATTTACTGATGTAAAGTGTTTTACTCATTTATATAGATATCGATATGAAAATTATTCATATTTTCATTCCCTCTTAGAATCTATATTTCTTTAGGGATATAATATTTTGGAAGATATGTTTGAATCACAAGACTATAATATATAATTGTGTAACTTGTAAAACACACACGTTTTACTGTAAGACATACTATTAATGCATAATAATAATAATAATAGTTCTTTATTACAGATTTTGCTACTGTATAAAATTTAACATAAATTATGACAATTTCTTCCGTAATACCAGGATAAATGAAGATGTATTTCGCTTACAATCTTAACATATATATTTATTAATTCCATTTGCAATAACTAACATATCGTCGCCTAAGTGGTGTTGCTGCCACACATCTAAACTTTAATTTGAGGTTGAAGGGAGAGAGAAAAACTGATTATAAAATATTTATTGAACTAATTAAATTGCTCCTAGTTCAACGAAATCAAATATAAGCCATAAAATAAAATATTGATAATTTATTAGAGTAAAATAACTCCAATAAACATTTTATCATTTTTTCTCACTCCTGTCAACCTCCTGTCAAATTTTAGATGTGTAGTGTTGCTGCTTAGTCGACGATATACATATACATGTACGTCGTATCAAACTAGACCTATTGCCAAGTTGGTGTAACTGGAAGACACATGTACATATTATAGTAACACGCAGCATATTCACAAAATAAAGCCCCTATGATTGAGAGGCCGGACCCCAATCTCATGAATTTCAGGCTAGATGTATAATATAAACTTGTGACTTAATATGGGTTCTCGGATATATTGATATGTGAAAAGCCTCAGCTCTTGTCAGTTAAAATTCTATGAATTTTAAATTACATAAAGTAACTACTAATCTTGGATACCAAATAGCACATATAAAGAAATGATTATATTGATTTCAAATGATTATAAATATTAACATTGGATGTTGGGGATGATTTGTTCAGTAATGCGGACATATGCCAAATATAATAGTTTAATATTTCCTATTTAAAATAACACTTTAAATCTTTAGTTTCCATAATATTAAATGCATATATTTTTAAATAATTAATCTCGTATTATCATGATAGTTAAATCGATTGAGACCGTAATTAAAGGATGGCGGCATCTTTATAATTAATTATACATGGTGCTGCATATTAAAACACTAATTAACAATGACATCCTATTCATCACTCAATTACCGTAAATTGAATTAGTAAATACAATATACATAATTTTAAATATATTATATTCCAAACGAAATGAATATTAATTACGCATAGTATAAATTATCAATTATACACTGAATATTTGGATGTTTCAGATCAATCACTCAAACTACATTCACTTTTACAATGTTTTGAACATGTTTCATACATTTAAATCTATAACGAATCTAAGTCCGGCCACAGACGGTCCGGTATACCGGAGAGGCAAACCGGACAGTTTTCCTCTCCGGTTTGCCTGCACAGTGTCGGTCGGCCACACACGTTCCGGTAAACCGGAAAGATATACATGCGCAAAGACCTATACAGCTAAACCCAAGCGTGTGTATGGACGTGAAACTTCTGGGGGGTGATTATGTTAATTGCTGCTGTACCCGGAATTCGGCAAAACCTATTAGCGCGCGGAGGTTATTGTTGCGGACTTTATCTTTACGTAACTATCTTATTTCTAAATATTATTTAATCCTAATCCCATCGTTTTATGGTTTTCATATAACTACTAATAACTATTCCAAGTAAATGTAAGTGTAAATATTCTTATACTAATTATGATCTAAATTTTTGGGTAGTTGTTGTGGCACAAATACATGGTAATTATAAGTTATAATAAAGTTATATAATTTTCGTAGTCGATAATGTAGATACTATTCCAATTAATTGCCGGTTCAGAAGATGACGATTAAAAACGTAAATCCTAATATAGAAAAATGTCAACAGAGACTCTTTTGAACTGTGCCAATGCAATTTTTTTTATTTGTTTGTAGAATTGTTTAATCATGTATCTTGGTAACCATAATACAGGAATAAAAAATGTACTTTTGTTTGCTGATATTGCATAATATTTAGTATCGCTCACCAAGTTATTTTGAAACTTTCATAATTTCTTTAGAATTTGTTTGCTTCTCACTTTTCAATTGATTTTAAACTTTTACGTGTGAATTGACGTTGTGGTAAAATATCTATCAAAGCGAGTAGAAACAAAATAATGAGTTGAAATTGTCTGCTGTTATTGACAATAGCAATAGTAATTCTACAACAAAATACATCAAATTGAAATTTCTTATGAAGCATTACCGCTATTGGTAGCACTTAATTAATGATTTTTTTAAATTAAATCGCTTTTTATGTGTAAACATACATTTAATTCAAATCAACCTTAAATTTACAGATGTAACTGTCTGTATGTCCCTGACTGCTAATAAAAAGCAATAAATAAACAATACACAGTACATTGCACAACAACACTATTTGTCAAACATACATTATATTTGACGATTGTTAATATTTGTAGGTCATGTTTATTGCATATAATATTGATAATGTATATGATACAGTCTGCACGTATATCGTGTAAAAAAATATAGAAATAAAAATTATGATATTACTGTACTGTTTTCGTAATTTGTACCTGAATCTTCGAAATATGTTGAATAGAATTTTTGTGGGATTATTATTTTCTGCCGCACAGGGGACAAGCTCATTTATGACGTTAAGGTACAATAATGCGCAATTGGGCATTCAGGTACAAATTACGAAAACAGTACAGTAAAATCATAATTTTTATTTATATATTTTTTTACACGATAATTACAGTAATTTTTGAAACTTGGAAAAGTGTTTTTCATGATAGAAAGTCATGTTTAGCCTCATTTTGTAGGTCTTTTAATTACAAAGTAAATTCAGAAAAAATATTGTTATAAAAAGTGTACCGTTTCAGCGGTAAAGCCGAAGAAGCACTCGCCTGTGGGTAGAAAGAATCGAATTTCGATTCTTCTCCGGTCGCCTGCACAAGTCACTATGCCTGTACGGATTTACCAAAATTTGTCCCCACACACGCTCCGGTTTGCCTGCACAGTTCTTTGCGGCTTGCGGATAGAAATAATCGAATTTAGTTTCCTCTCCGGTCGCCTGTACAGGTCACAGGTTTACCGAAATTTGTCCACACACACGCTCCGGTTTACCTGTACAGGTCTCTTCGCAGATAAACCTTTCCGGTATACCGGAACGTCTATGGGGCACTTTACAGTTTCTTATATCATGCGCAGATATACTAAAACGTCATTAAATGGTATATCTCTTTCTTACAATATTATACCCCATTTACACCTTATCGTTACTTACAATATCACTCGTCATGAGGTGACAAGTAAAATTGATTTGTTGAAATATGAATGACAATGACATTTTAATTATTGTACAATGTATAATTTTCCCGGAGAGATGCAAAGAATTGTGCGACAATCTCTTTAGCAGCGATTGCATGCGACATTTAATTACAACAAAGAGATTACTTATTTTAATGAATTCTAAGAGCCGTAAATATTTGAAATTCTAAAGCGGCAACAAGTAAAGGGCGCCTGTATTATATATTTTAAAACTAACAGCGCAAACCGACGCATTTGTGTTGTGAGAATACCTTAAATGGGTAGTTGAGAACTTTGTAATTATTTTACCTTACAAACCTGAAAACGTAAATATGAAATCGTGTTATATGAAAATATATTAAAAATAAAAATAAACTGTATGTGTCTATATCGCTAATATTGTTTTATTATTGATAAAACAAACACATGTAATAATATAGTATTTACAAATGTAACACAAAATATTGTTATTCAATTAATTATAAATTTGGTTAAACATAAATTTAGGTTGGTTTACTATTGATAATTTGAATCGTCGCATCCGTAGGACAATTTAGCTGTTGTAAAGTAATATTATTTAAATTTATTTATATCATCACAATGTATTTGTGTCATCATCTGATGCATTATAATTCTGTCCTGGATCGCTTCCGTCCAATTTAAGATTTTCATTTTACTAAGGTACTCCGTCATTCTCATTGCAAATCGTGTTAGTTTTGTCATATCTATTTACGGGCGAGTTTTTTATGTTCTCTAGCCATCGAAACAATATGCTACCGCAACAGTTTTCGTATGTCAAGTTTCTGTGACATTTTATCTCCAAATTTAACTAACTTAACTAGGTCATTTTCATATCAGTGAGTGATTTGAAACTTGAACACAGAATCGCAGTGATATTGATACCGAAAGAAAGTAGTAGTCGGAAGAATATCAATGGGGATATACTGGGGGTAAGACCTGGGTACACAACTGCCTCCCAGGAAACAAGTCCATGCAATAGATTTATAAGGACTCTCCTGAGAATGACGCAATTTTCTGGGGGAAACTCTTAATTGAGTAAATTGTAAACAGACTACAATAATGTGGAATAACTACAGGAACTATAATTATAAACTTGAAAGCGGGCATACAAGAAAAAAGACAAAACAATTATGCTCAGAAAACCTTTCTTTTGCACGACAACTGCAGTGTGCAAAAGTAAGAAATGTTTATTTATGACTTTTGTGCTACTAGTGAATGTCCTGATAATTAATTTTATTACTAACAGTTATTTTCGTCAAATGGGGACAAAAAACAACTATTCGTAGTCTATTGTTATCTTAGAAGTTGCAACTACATAGTTGGAAGAAGAAGTAGGGCGCACAATATATCGATGGATAATATTTTAAGTACTACTAGTTACACGAGCTCACAGGAATTGGCGAGATAGTTGATTCATCATAGCCGTTGGACGACGGTAAACACCTAGTTATTTAATAATAAGTGGACATGAACATAGTTAAAGCTTACACAAGTAATGCAAAAGGAATAGAATAAGCTAAAGTAAATACAGCTTTAAGTTATGTAAGATGTCGTTTTTATTACAAAACAAATCGCATCTATATTCCGTAGTGAGTTTTGCGTATCATCATGAGCAATGGCAAGGAATGATGATTTGAATGTGGGATGTTATAAATGTATGCTTGTTGCGAGAGGATTGCATAGGTAAAGTTAATTTAGTGGATTATAATAATGAAGTGCGTCTTGTACATTGTGAATAATGTTATATAAATCTTGAATCAAAATGTATCCCTTTTGTCATGAGGGATGGGGGAGATTTTCATAAACCCCAGGGAGGCTACTCTGGCAATCTCTCCCATGAAGTATTAGATCCCGACTCATCGAGTCGACCTATCGGCAAACTCCCCACGTTTTCTTTGCCATGTGAACCGCTGGTATCGCTCAGTCGTAGTTGAGTATGCTCTGTGTCACTTGGCAGTAGAGGCACATCTCCATTAGGCCCAATTCACACATAAGCGGCGTAGTATCCTGAAAACATCCTGAATCAAGTCGCCCGCGATTCACATCTACAGGAATGATAGGTTTTGGAGACTGTCACCAAACAACGGTTAAAGTAGTTCAGGGGCTCAAAGCGATACGTGGCATAGCTGTATGTGCTCAGACGTATTAATCGAAGATTGGTAGCGACTGGTTTGATGCCATATAGGCCGAATAGAGTACCTAGACTTATGCATCAATACACGCAAGGCAGATTAGAGTTTGCTAGGATGCACCAAAATTGGGAGGAGGGACTGGAGATGAGTTCTCTTCTCAGACGAATCACGATTTGCTCCGAGATCCCCGGATGTACGCCATAGAGTCTGGTGAAGATAAGGGGTAAGATATTCTTCAGCCACCAATCTTGAAAATTGACGAGTGGGTCTGTTATGGTTAGGATGGGGACTTCTCTAGAGACAAAAATTAACATTTCATTCTTCAAGAACTATTTTGAACTACAATCAATTGCATTAGAGACATTCTTGCTGACTATGTTGTTCATTTTGCACCATTCATAGGGCCAAAATTATTGCGAATGCAGGATAATACATGACCTGATACCGCTAGGTGTGTTATGCGGTATCTACAGGAAATAGGATTTAGAATTTTGATTTTGGTATGGCCCGTGATGAGTCCTGATATGAATCCTAATACCGTGCGAGCTCTAATATGAGCAACCCGAGCATGCCCGGGTTGCTTGTATTAGAGCTCGCACGGTACACGTGAAGACGCTACAAGGATTAAGTGTAACACTTGTCGAAGAATTGATTAACATTTGATTAAATGTCTATAATTCAATGTATGCCTCCACGAATTAGTAGATGTTCGAGAAGTTAACTGATACCAGAAACCATTGATCAATTTAAGATAATCTCTTGTTGCGGTTTTCTTTTAGTGTTGTATTGTGTGATTCCTACTTGTTATTAAAAATTTTTTCGTTGATATAATTTCTTATTTGTGGACCATAAAAGCAATTAAGCAGAAAAATATGTTTAGTAATAATTCCAATTTAGTTAGTGCGCCCCTTTTTTTGTAACACAGTGTATTTGAATTACAGATGAGAAATACATTCTCTGAAATAAATTAATATTTTTAAGCTAATGATGAGTTCGTATTTATAGCTTCATGATTGATTCTCCTATAATGATGAATTAGCAGATGTACCGTTTAACATGGCATATATTGAAGCAGATGAGCAATATTATCAGAATAAGGCAAGGAAACACATTCTTGATTCCGGTTTCAAACCATTCTAGTTTCGTTTATTAAAAAGAATTCAATATTTTCTCTGAAATAAATTAATAATTTTAAGGTAATGATGAGTTAGCATTTATAGCTTCATGATTGATTCTCCTATAATGAAAATGTCTAAATAATCTGATAATCTGTTTGAGGTTAATTATTTAACTCTTAATTATACACCATATATCAGCAATGTGTTAAGATTAGATAGACTTGCAAAAATATAATTAAACTGGTAACGCGTAGATACAAGAACATAATTAACATAAATTAAAAAGCTAAAAACTCATTTTACACTTTATATTAATGCTGCCATATATCATCCTTTATAAAAAATTTGCTTCTGAAAAAAGTAACACAGATTGATGTCAGTAGGGAAATGACAACCGTGAATAGGTAATATAAGTTGTTTAATCTGTAGTTAAATACTATACTATATGATGTTAAGAATAATAATGTGCGGAGTAATACATTACCATATACTAGGTGTTCCATGAAGAGGTTTACTACTTTCTTCAGCTATAACTTTTGAATAAAACGATACAAAATTGATTTGTTGACTGATTTATTATTTAGACATAAGCAAATATTTATGGAATATAACATTACTTAAAAAATGGCCGTCTCTATTGGCAAGAGACATGCAAGTTCTTTCAATAAGATTTTTCATGGCATTCGCACAATCTTCCGCCGGTATTTGTTAAATTTCGGTGCGAATGTTTTCTTTCAATTGCTCTAATGTTTATGATTTGCTTGCGTAAACTCTGGACTTAAGAAATCCCCAAACAAAAAAATCTGGGGCTGACAAATTTGGTGACCGAGAGGGCCAATCAATATCACCAAATTTCGAGATAACTTGATGTGGAAACAAGTCACCAAGCAAAGCCAATATTTCACGGACGGTGTGGCAGGGAGAATCGTCCTGTTGAAACCACATGTTTTGCAAATTGAGCTGAGCAATTGTTAGTTGCACAAAGTACCTTAAGACATCAGGATACCGCGCACCATCCACGGTAGTGGTCTCTCCTACCTCATTTTTAAAAAATAAGGTCCGATGACACATTTACACCAAATTCCACACCACACTGTCACTTTCAGTGGGTGAAGTGGCCTCATGAATTGCGCCAGGTTGTTCCAATGTCCAGATACGATAGTTTTGTTTATGGACGTATCCATCCAAATGGAAGTAGGCTGTATCTCTCATTATTAATTCGTCCAAAAATCGAGGTTATCATGTGTAAAAGTTCCCATCTTAATTCCGTAGTCTCGTCGCCGTGCATGGTCTTGTGGAAGCAGCTCCTGTGTTAATTGAACCTTATACGGAAACATGTTAAGGTCTTTGTGCAAGATTCTCCACAAATAAGTTGGAGTCAAGTCGAGTTTTAGAGCACGATGCCTAATTGACGTGGATGGAGTTTCATCCACATTATCCCTAATAGCAACGATGTTTGCGATCGTACGCACGGATTTTCGTCTAGCAGCGTAGGGCCTGTCGGCCACAGTGCCCTGCTCCTCAAATTCATTAATTAAACGATAAATTGTGGGTTCCAGCTCGATTTTCTGCCCAACACATTTCCTCAACGTAGCCATAATCGATGATTGATTAACGTAAAATGTTTTAACAACCAATACACGTTATCTTATTGTAAAACGCTCCATAACAAACTTGCCACGTGCTGACAGCTCGCTTGTTAAATATCAACTGACAGAACCAACGTAAACACAAATGGCGTCGTGTTAAAGTAGTAAACCTATTCGTGGAACACCTTGTATATACATATTTATCTTAATTCTCATATTAAATTCATTCTATTTTAATATTTTTGCAAGTATTTAATTTAAAATATCATTATTATTGTTATTTGTATATCTTACACTGTTATATATTTTCTCTCTAATTGGTTCAAAATTGCAATTTACCTGAATTGATTGTTTTTTAAATGTATTTTCAAAAAAATACTGTATATTTAAATACATAAGTCTAAATACATCGATTATATAATTTACGATTTTAAATACCACAGATGGCAACATAAACAATGTACAGAAACTATTACAAATTACATTATAACATTATTTATATTTTAGTTTGTGATCTGAATTAAGTGTAATAAGTTTATGTTTTAATAGTGTAAATGAAAGTATACTTTTTTAATTATAATATAAAAAAAAGTGTATAGTAGCAAAATCGCTAATAAAGAACTATATTAAATGAAAATTAAATTATTTAATTGTTGTAAGCAACATACATTTTCATAAAGGGTTGGAGTACTCTTGAGAACATGTGAACTTTAATTTACTAAAAATAGCAGTAATTTATGAAAAGAAACGATTAAAATATTCTTAATAAACTAAATTCAATAACAAAAATTAGATAAGCATTTATATATACATTTGTCAAGAAATACACTGCATAAAGTGTATTTAGTATGTATATACTAATTAGTCCCTGTCGTGTTTATAATATATTTTACACCGGACCTTCAGCTGTCTCGCTGTTCTATTTTCGATTACCTAAATACTATGTATATTTGTGGCGCGGATAGATTGAAATGAAACAATCTCTACATATTTTTAAATCATTCAAAATAATTTATTTACGACAATTTTACTAGCATTATCAGAAATTACATGAAGGCTGCAAATATAAATCCATTATAACTTTTTTATAGTCATTACTTTTTTACATGTGGTATTAAGTTTTGTTGTAAATTATATATTATGCAATAAAACGCACATGTACTTTGTGAACTACATTATTTTTTAAACATATTCATAAAGTATTGATTCATGGAAAATATGTTTCCAGTTCATGCTTACCACTATTATTTCAGAATGAATTATATTCATAAATATCATTTTAGTGGCCAGATAGGGCGAAGAGCGGTGACAATTTGCGTGAGTGGCATAACAGTAATATACTTATTTACACCCATTGCAATATAAACTATCATTTTAAGAACTACGTTATTGCATTTATCATTTACAGTAGAAAATAAAAAGGTCGTCATACTTAAAATATTATACCCGGGACATTATTCCATATATGTATACATAAATGCTCGTATGCGTCGTCGAAAATAGATTTCAATATTTATAATGGCGTCAACTATGATTAGTTAAATGCCACAATATATAGTAATTCATAACTGGAGGACCAAAATGAAATAGCATATTATATACTAGGCTATTCGAGATATATAGCGGTTTAGTACAACTAACCCTCGAAGAGGGAAGTTAAACGCTATCTGGCGGCACCACATCAATTAGCGTTGCACACCCATATGGTAATAACCGTCAACATGCTCATGCCATCAGGATCACCGGGTAGTGCCCTCTAGAGAATAATATTCCAACAGAGTACTTGAGATATCAGCACAAGGCCAATCGTATAAAACAGATATTGTGTGAATTCATCCTCACTAGCTGAGCTACACTGACGAGATGTAATAAGATCGAAATCTAGATATGTAGATTGCTAAGAGGTGGGTTCACACTTATATATGTTATATAGCGGTTAGTTTCTACCTGGTGGCAGAACGACGAACTAAAGGTCATAGGTAGTCGTCCGAGTAAACACGTTATGTGAGTTCGCTTTGCTTTCGTTGTTTGTGCTGTACATTGCGTTTTATGTTGGTTTAAATGATATTGATAATACCTTATAATAATGTCCAGGACAGCGTCGAAGTCTAAAGCCAATAAAATCACTAGCTAAACTATATAACTATAAATACTGTTACACATCTAATACAGCTACATTCTAAAAATATGAACTGTACTGTTACACCTTCAACACTGTTAAATTCTAAATTAAAGAATGGTGCATCCCCCACATCGTCAAATAGGAACCATACATCCATTAGAAACTCTAATTTAAATAATGTAACATTATCCCTATCATCGAAGGTATATTGAGAGTAAAATACGTGACATACAAGGTGCATTTGATTTAGTGTATGGGGTAAGATATCACTTTGAGGAAGATGCATTTTATATTGGCAATTCTAAATTAAAGTTTGATAGAAATAATTTCTCCATTAATGAGACTCAAGATATTGGGTCACCTGGTATATATTAATAATTATTTTAAAAAGCGATACAAAAATACATTTAGAGAAGAAAATTTATAATTATTTATGTTAACGTTGATTGGAGAATTTCCTGTGATAAACGTATATGATGTTTGAACGCGTTTCATTTATCTTAACACTCATTAGTTGATTGAAGTGGGTGCAGCCATATTACCCCTTTACAGATTTAAACATCATTGATCACAGACACAGCATAATGATCAACACTCCGAGGAGTTAATACACAAAACTACCATTGTTTTAATCTTAAAAATAATTATTTACAATGTTCACTTGAAAATGTAAATCTATATCTGTATGTATACATAAAATGTAAAGAAAAGTAATGCTCTCTCTCCTATATATCTGCAATTTAGAAACGTGAATATTTACTGTAGTCAGAATGGAATGGCAGAGGGTACGAAGAATATCTGGAAGAGATCAGGCTGCCACACGATGATGAACATTACTACGTATAATATTAGATCAATGGTGACAGAAAATTGGACAACATACAAAAGACGATATCAGAAAATACAAAGCTCGAATTGCGCAGTGTACTGGAGCACAAAGGAATGAACGTGTTCAGAAGATCAACAGTAAATACAAAGAAAGAAACCGTCGCAATCAACGACAAAGAAGGGAAAATATTTAAAGGAAGACACGAGATTGTAAGAGTACAAGAATTCTATACTATGCAGACTTATATGAGATGAAGATAAGGCAATATATCCGAACAAGACCAGAATTGCGATTTTAGGCCGATCGCTATTATCATACGATATAATGCGTACGTGTTTCACGGCACTGAACTTGTAAAATAAACTCAAAAATAAATTTCAGAACATAACTCCTCTCGAGCTTTCAGTTCTATCAAATATAAGCAGCATCTTTCAAGGAGCGAAGGTCACAAATAGACACCATTCGCAATAATATCGAACGTCTTTCGATTTCAATTCATAATGATCTCTCAAAAAGCCACCTACCAGAGAGTTAGGTTATGAACACTAACTCCGAGGACATATCGGAGATCACAAAGAAATCACTAGAATAGTCCTAGATCATATGAAGAACGGAACAGCAGCGGCTAAAGACGGAATAATAGTTATAGCACGGCCGCGATATACTATTGCACTAATTAGAAATATTGTTCAACCAATGCTTGGAAAATAAGGATATACCACAAGACTAGTCTAATGCTCTCGTGAGAATCTTTCACAAAAAAGGCGACACCGAAAACTACAAAAGTGTCAGAAAAGAGCAAACTGGGTTTAAGAAGGGATACAGTAGTACAGAACACCTGCAAACGATGACAGCGTATTAGTAGTATATTAGTTTTTCTATTCAGTAAAAGCCGTGGAACACAACAAACGTTTATGGCAATCATCGATTTTATAAAGCCCATCGATATGGTCGAGGTATGGGCACTACAGCAGGCTAGAATTGACCACAGATATGGAAACCTTATTAGCAGCATCTACCGAAATTGCACTCTACAAATCCAGCTTTTCTAACAATCCAAGAAAGTGGAAATTAACAGAGGGGTGTGCCAAGGAGATCCTGTGTCACCCAAGCTCTTCACCCTGGTTTTAGAGGGCACACTAAAAAATGTCGACCTGAAGAACATTAGTACACATTAATATCAATGGAGAGAAAATAAATGATTTAATGTTCGTCAATAACATATTTTTGATAGTCAAAAGCACAGCAGAACACCCATTGAAGATATATACAGGGCCACGAAATGTACGCGCCTGGAGATTAACATCCATAAAACGAAATGAAAACGACTATAGGTGACGTCTGCATTTGATGACATGCACTTCATTTTGTCATACTATACCTAGGATAAACAATAACTATAGAGAAGGCGAATCGAGAACTGGAAATAAATGAGAGTACGATAAACCTGCATAATGCAAAATAAATTAGTTATCTCGGCTATGGTTATGCCACTCCATCGAAAAACTAAATTATACAACGAATGTATGTGCCAGTAACGACTTACGGGTCGCTAACTTGGACCTTTACGAAAGCCATACAGAGCTATTGGGAGAAAAATACTCGGCATAGCATTAAAGGATAAAAAAACAAAACGAATGGATAAGGGACAAAACGAACGTTCAAGACGTAGTGAAGTATTCCGCTGCTCAGAAATGGAACTGGCCGGGGATACGTCGCAAGAGGCCAATATAAGTGGACCAAATTAATTATATGGAGACCATGGAGCAGAAGTGGAAACGCGGGACGACCACAAATGAGATGGAGCGACAGCCTGAAACGAACGGGAGAACTGAACTGGTATAAAAAGGCACAAAAGCGACAGAAATTGAAAGATATAAGGGAGGCTAACACCCGGAGGTTGGAAAACAGCCAGGAACAATACTAAGCTATACAAAATGACTTCATCAACTATATTTCGGAAGATCCATCATCTTCCAATGAAGAATGTTTTTGTATTTCTTTTATTTTAGTGATTTTAACACTAATCTTCTTGGCGAAATAGATAGCCATAAAAAACCAATGAATATTAAAATATTTAAGCAAAATAGAGTGAATCAAGTAAAATGTGGTCGCGGTAGAATTTGCTAGAAATACATTTTGCATGTTTTTGATGATATGACAAAAATTCTAATACGTTCTTATTGTAAGAAATCACATAATAATAATAATCTTCCCGAAAGAACTACTAGTGGATTTATTGGTCATAATACAGACGGTATCAAATGTTTTCTGTCAAAATAGTAGTGTGGGAAAATCTAGAAGGAGCGATTTAAAGTGTTATATAAAATATTTGTTATATTTGTTTTAAGAATTTCTCGGAAAGAAGAGAAAATAGAAGTCATGGATAAGAGACAATGCTACCACCCTAACTAGGTCGACCAAATTCGAGATTCGGGTATTGACCTCTATACGATGGTAAAGCGACACCTGGTGTCTAATAATAGAGATCCTGAAATGGTGTAAAATTTAAATTTACATTGATTTTATATGGTGTTTCGGAGTAGATTACATTTCACTCGATTAATGATTCTTGACCTGTAGGGTCTCGTCATGTTGTTCTCACTTTCCGCTATCAGATTCTAGTTGGTTTCTGAAGCTCACTACTTATTAAACGCTGTAAATACCAAATTCTCATGGACACATTTTGACGTTTATTCGGTGGCGGTTGCATAAATATAAATATAAACTACGGTACTGCCAATCATGCAAAGTTGCCACTGTTCCTACTATCGCTACAATAGTCCTGCATTCTTTTTCAATACGGAATACCAATGTTGCTACCGGCTATCGACCCCAGCTTTCAAATAGTTGAAAATCATCATCAAACTCAGGAACGTCATATTCACTTAATCCAAAAATATAATTTCAAAGCCCACGATTCTAGCAAACAATCAGAACATAAAAGAAGTAAATACGGTAACAGTTCGTATATTCTGAATGTTGGTATAGCTACTAAATGTGTATGCAACCATACATAAAATTACCTAAAATAAGGCAGATTGACAATAATTTAGCAAAAAGTGCTGTATGAAAATTGATGTTTTTCTATTAGTAAAGGCAATATTGGACAAGAATTGTAGATTATCAGTATAGCCAAATGTGGGACGAACACGTTAGGCACCATATGTACAAATTCATTATTGCGAGAAAGTGTAAAAGGACCATTGAATAAAATTCCATGTAAAATGTGTCGGCGGCAATTACCAACGAAATATATAAACCATCAGATTTTATGGTAGTGGATTCTTACATATTAATGCCATACTATAAGAAAACAATACTTTTACAACAAAGAATCAACGGAAATTTAAATGATTCAATAACGAAAACTTGCCGCCAAAAGTATGTCACCTTTACATCATTTCGGGCCGGCGCGGTGGCGCCCCCATCGGTAATTCTATAGGTCAATAGAGAAAATACTTATTAAACGAGTATCTACAAATACCTGTCATGACACAGATACATACAGAAAAATAATTAATAAGCAAAATATTCGGAACGACCCTAGATGAAGATGATAGAAAAAAGAATCCTGAATTAGAAGCATCAGTTTAATGTACCAATATTGTATGTCTTATCAAATCCCAATAGCTACGCAGATTTTAATACGTGAAACGATTGAAATTTTTGGTAAATTCTCAAGGCCTACAAAATAGTCATCCCCAGGAAGGCGGATCGTAGAAGGAAGCGACCAGTGTACTGGTGGTACCCAAAAAGAGAGCAGAGGCTAACTCGGCGCACAGGAGAGCGTGATGAGCGAGGTCAGCTGCCTCACCACATACCGAGAAGATGGAACGGGCCTACAGCCAAGCCTGAAACAAATTCTGGGCCGCCATCCAATACCGCAAAACCGAGCTTTGCTAGAAGGAGCTGTGCGAGTAAGGCCTCTCCTACAGAATTGTCACCAAGAAAAAAATCGCTAGACCCTATGTTCTCACCTAAACTTCCCAGTGCAGAAGAGTGGAAGGGCGTGGAGCCCCTACAAATTGCGGATATCCTGCTGTGGTTCACTGTTTTTTTCTGAATAGCTTTGTTGTCGATTCTCTAGTCCACGTCTTCCTTAGATCTTTCCTTGAATGATATTATGCAGCAGTCAGTATTTGTCATTTCTCATAACATGTTCGAAGTAAGCGAGTTTCCGTGTTTTAATGCTCTGTCTCTACATCCTTCGTAATACTTGCATGTTAAGGTCGTTTTAGACAAGACAATTTCTTGACTCAAAAGTTATTCAAGATGCGAGACAATCTAAATTTTCTCGTATCATACAGCAAATTATTTGAAATATTGAATTGGATGATAGATCGAATGGAGAAATATAACGCGTTCTATTTGTCAATCACAAATTGTATGGGAGGAGGATATTTGAATTTATTTCTTGAACAACTTTTGAGCTAAGAAATTGTCTTGTCTAAAACGACCTTTAGTTATTTTTGCTGTCCAAGCAATTTCTCAGCATCCAAGATATTTGTAGGATGAAACTTTTTTAATTAGCCGATTTCCCATTGTCTGCGTGCCTATATTGCTCACAGAGTAAGACAGAGGGAGCATAAGCGCTTTCGCATGTAGTCCCAGAGGGGAAATGCAAACGTTATATGCAACTTCAGGAACAATGGACTCTGTTTAAAATGTCCATAAGACTACGTGTGTAATCTTTCTGCTTTTTTCGAGAATATTAGTTCAATTTTAATTTTAAGGTCCATAATTTATCATTAATTAATGTATAGTACTTTAAATGGGTAGTTTAATACTAGATATTTGATCAAATGGAAATTATTAAGCACATGTCTGTATCTTTTGATTACATCTAATGTACGTTTTGGCTTAAAAAATGACCATATAGTTTACAACCAAATTTAGCATGTGGCCTGTTAGTTATCTGATCTAACTTAGTCTTGACTAATGTTTGGTGGAAACCTACAAACGAATGTTTATGTTAAACAACTCCGTTTACCGGATTTGAAACAAAACTTCATGCAGTTTTGATGATTTTTTCCCTACAATATTTGAATTCATTATTTAGATATTTTATTATAATGATAAAAATTATAATCTCTGTCTGAAATAACACTGTACATGTATTCTTTTTTTTAAATTAAGATTAGTTAGCTAAAGTGTATTTATTGTTATCATAACTTAGTAATGTATATAGCGTTAATTTGTTATAAATAATGGAAACAAAAGTGTTTATTTCGAACAAGAAACTTGATGTATTTTAAACAAAATATTCCCTTTATTTTTTATTAAGGTTTCTAGTATAATTAATTTAATTAGCATGTAAAGGGTTCTTTGGTATATACAAAAGTAATACACTTTTATGTATATATTTCAAATTCTAGTGTATATTTTCTGTAGAAAAGAGATTACGGTTTAACTAAAAGTTTCTATATTAAATTATCAAAACATGCAATTTTTATTAATTTTTTTCCACAATATTCGAATTCATTATTTAGATATTTTATTATAATAATCAAAATTATAATCTCTGTCAGAAATAACACTGTACCTGTATTGTTTTTAAAAATTAAAATTCGTTAGGTAAATTGTATTTATTGTGTATCCTTACTTAGTAATGTATATAGCATGAATTTGTTAAAAATAATGGAAAAGAAAACATTTTATTTTGAACAAGAAACTTGATGTATTTTAAACAGTTTCCCTTTATTTTTTTATTAAGGTTTCTAGTATAATTAATTTAATTAACATGTAAAGGGTTCTTTGGTATACACAAAAGTAATACACTTTTTTGTTTATATTTCAAATTCTAGTGTATATTTTCTGTACAAAAGAGATTATGGTTTAACTGCAAAATTTCAATATTAAATTAGACGTAAAATACATCTCAAAAATGAATTAATTATATCCGCTTTAGTCCAGTTTAAATCTCACAACCTGATGCTTGACAAGAAAATACTCAATTCGTGTGTATTTATTAAAAAATAAATAAAATCCATATATCTCTTATAAGGCGCAATGTAATATCGTCCATAATTTTGTGGGTTGCATATAGTCTCAGTCGACTTCCCCTTGCGTCTGGGGTTTCGAGGTCATTGCCTACAAGCTGCCGGTATGTTCCCCATGTGCGAATACATAGTACCTAACCTCGGTGACATTGCCACCAATCCCGACGACGGCGGGCTTAGATATCAATTTGGGGCCCCAAACGTGGGGCCATTTATACTTATATATAACAATATAATGAACCACACGCCTCCTTGATACAACATGAAGAAGACCAAATGCACCGCACAGCAGAAGCGTGACCACCAATCTGCGAACCCGCAGATTCGCAGTGCCATACATCACTGCAAATTCTATGATGACACCGAGTATCTTGTAGGATGTAGGAGAAGACGCCGCTACAGAAGCAGCATGGTGGGCCCAGATCGAACGCGCCCAGCAGATGTGCGATTATCAACCTGCCGACCGACAAGCTACGTACTCAACGAAGAGGATCAAGCGCTGGTACGTTACCTTCGGTGGCAACATCCATTCCCATCACCAGGGACATGACAGCAGAGCGTAATGAGGCCAACCACATGGTGACCCAAAATACAAGAGCTGCGACCCTTATTTTAAATTAGTCTTTGTAAATACTTTTTATTTTTATAATGTATTTTTTATATATTTAATATTAGATAGACAACTGAGAATAGACATTAAAAAAAGTATGTGATGGTCGTCGGGTAAGCGTCGAGAAGATAGGGGAGAATTGTTATCGTTTCACCGAACGTATCATTTAACCCTACTCTACGCTCAGTAGGGTAGGAAAAATGGGGGATGCGTTCGCCTCTTCAGCGGATGCTAAGACTAGGGGACCTATTTGCCCCCTATAAATAACGCTGCCTTACCAAGACTCAGAGGACCGATTCACTTTACTCGACTATCGTTTGAAACCAATCTTGTATTTACTGTTTACACTTGTTAAATCAGGAGGACCGATTCACATAATATAATTGTGAGATAATAGTATCCTTATTCCTTGTGAAGGCTCGCTCTCACCACGACCTAGACAATTTTTCGAGTAGATTTTCCCCGTAAGAAGATCTGACGGTTTATCACCCTCCCCGTGCATTTCATACGTAGAGCAGATCCCGGCGTAGGACTACAGCTTCCTTCACCACCTCCTCGCCGCCGAGCGTTCATCATCCTATTTTCCCCGTAAGGCGACCTGATAGTCTATAATCCTCCTCCCCGTGCTTATCTTACGAAAAGCTGACTCTAGCGACGGACTGCATTTTCTTCCACGTCCCGTCGACGCCGAGTTCGATAACAAGGATAGGCCCTCCGCACACGAGGCAACTGTTTTGCAACCCAAATTGAGGTGGTGGCAGCGACGCTTCCAGTTCCTTCCGACGATGTTCCAAGAGTTAAACAGTTGGTATCCAGCGGTTGTACCCCTCAGTATAGGCGGCATCGACTGGGCAACTGGACCTCAGTATTGGTGTCATGACAGGGCCTTTCCATCGTTACACGTCATATAGAATGTCCAATGATTATTATTTTGGATTGTTGAGAATAATTTCGCCTTCCATCATGAAGATGGACACAAACACGAGAGAATGTATTGCTGTTTTCTTCGTTATGTCTCTTCTTGAGTATTGTGTAAGTTTATAATTATACAGAACTTCATGCTTTTCTACCTCTCCAACAAAAATAATGTACATTCTTTGATTACTCTACTTGAACACACGTGCAATCATGCAACGCAACTTTTTTGAGACTGGGGATTCTACTCACACGTAACCAGTTGTAAACTGATTTGAAATCAGTCAAGTTTCAGTCGACCCGTATGCGGTCTCCCACTCCCCTACACGGGTAAGGTTACAAATCAGTTGCACGCGCAACTGGCTTGCAACTCTAGTCATAAAACAGTTGTCTCATGTGCGGAGAGCCTAGGCCAAAAATAAGTACAATATTTCGTTCTTGGTAGAGAAGCTTACAATCCAGGGAAAACTTAATGGAAGAAGGCAAAGGGGAAGTGCGCCACGGCGGTCGATCACATTCGGCCACTGATCGGAAAAGAGTTTAAATGTGGCAACCGAAATGGTCCATGACAGAGAATGATGGAACCTAGAGACATAATGCCATCAAACGATCGCGAGGGTCAAAAATAAATAAGAAGAGATACGTTAAGGTGAACTCAATTTATAACCTTATTCTAATTGGGAGTCATGCAAATAAGGACGATGATTTTAAAATATGTTATTAGTTGGTTTGATTTGGTTTTCACCAATTATATATTTTTACCGTGCCATTTTCAGCAAGTACTTAAGAAAACATTTTAATTTTTTTTAATTTATATATGTTCTGAGGCAGAAATAACATTTCTACATCAAACAAAATATGTTAGCAGGAATGCACTCTTTTGATAAAATTTTGCAGTAGATTTTGCAATAAGGGTTGCTGTATTTCACGTGTTCGGCCTAAAAATTATTTGTTGAGTTCCTCAGTTGTCTCAGGGTTATTCGCATAAACTTTACTTTTCAAAAAAAAACCAGACTTCATGCCGGCCAGTTTTGGTCTCTTGAATGTGTTCATACGTAGACATGAACACATTCAAGAGAAGAAGTAAACTTCGCCAATAAAGATGATTTTGTTGTGAATTCATCGTCATTCGTCATTCTAACATCCAGTTGGTAAAGATTCTGCGCTGTCTGTGGTCGTTAGGTTGCAGCTGGATCGTGTGATCATGAATATCTAACTCTTTTCTCAAAATTCGATGATGAGTGGAGCGTAGAGTTTTAATTCCTAGCAACGATTGCGGTTGCAGGTATTTTGCCGTTCTTCCACACAGACACTCTCACATCTGTGATGTTTTCTGTCGATCTTTTGGGACCATAACGGATTAGATTTCTTTCTATGAGGCCGCGTCGAAATGATAACATAATTTGCGAATTGTCATAGTAAAATTTTCCCTATTTTTTAATGGATTAACGAACAAACGTTCTTCCAAGTTGTAACGCACTATTTTCGTAAATGTCTATGTTTTAATGAAGTAAATACCAAATAGCGATGACTCAACAATTGATTGTCGAAAATGGCGCGTGATTCAAAATTCAAGTTCTTGCTGAGACATCCTATATAATGCAACTCTATATAATTTCTAATTCTTCAAATAGTTTATTTGCAAATGAAATATTCAAACCATAATAATATCCTAATAAACATGGCCGACATTTATGAACTCATGGTACATTATTCTATGAAATGAAATGTGAAAATGTATAAACTGATTAAAGCCAATATATTATTGTTATCCACCTTATAAGTCAAGTTTATCATTAGAATTGCATTAATGATATTTAAAAGATTCGTCGGAAGGTATCGGGGTCAATTGCCTTCGATCGAAGGGCTATTTTTGTTTTTCTAGATATATTAAATGCAAACTTCTACACTAATCACCAACGTTCACGATCACTCCACACCTGCAGACTGAAAATAATTCTCTTATTATATTAAAAATATTATTTTAAAAGTATATTTTAAATATATTTCATATGTTATTAAATGCTGTAATATTAAATTGAGAACTATAATCAATCAGAATATATTATAAAAATAATTATCTTTGAACTGGTTACTTATGGATAGCCTACACCGAAAGGTAAAAGGCAATTGATAATATATATAATACTTATGGAAAATAGTGTTGAAGTTTGACATTCCTGATATATAAACGCAATTTGTATGGTTTCTACGACTCCGTTTCTCGCCATTATGTATTTGACCATATGTAAGCGCCTGAATGTGAGTCTGATAACCCTAATTCCCATACAGCTCTGCAGCCCCTACAATAGTTAGTATTGGGGTTATCAGGGTCTCTCTATTGACACTGGTGTAGCAACATTGGATTGAGTTTCAATCCTAATTTATTACCAATGCACGTTGATATTTTATTTCAAATTATACAGCAACTTTAATTTGTAAAAACACCTACCAATCATCTTTGAATGTGGAATATATGGATATTAATTTGATATGTTCATAAGTCATTATATTATATTCTGATTTAAAAAAGGTATTATTTGTCATGAGATTTACTATACATTTTGAAGACTTTATTGAAATATATACTGTCATAATATGACTACGTTAAACGGTGCTATATATTGGGCAAGTTTAAACATTAATTTTTATATATTTATTTTGTAGGTCAATCTACAGTACATGGCATTCTGCAACTAGAAGCATCTACGAGCAATTTAAACAATTTAGTTTGATATTAAATCGAGGGCTTCGTAACATAGGGGAACTGTAAATTTCCAATTCTATTTTTCTGCACTAATATTAAAGAATTCCGATATACGAGTAGTAGATTACACCAATTCCAAACATAAATTTTTTCATCGAATGTGGGTTCTTGCGGTCGTTCAAGATCAAACTTACGAGGCGAGGTGGAGAGGTTAGCTTCCAACCTATCCTCTTGTCTAAATTTTATATTGTTGCAATTCGTTTCGTCAGGATCAAGTCTGCATTATCATTCCCGTTCGCATGGCATTATCATTAGATAATATGCTTATATCATGACGATAATGTCCATATTCTAATACATTCTGGTTATTTTTTCTCGAAACATACAAAATAGTATGATGAGTTTCATGTTTATATTATGATTACCTATTGCAGGATTTAATTGATATATTATAAGCCCCGAAATTAAAAAAAGGTTAATTTTAATTCATGTTTTATACACACACTTATAGGCAGGGCGAATCTTTTGGTGTCCCAAAGGCTTCGTCCGGCCTTCTCGTGTCCCAAAAGAATCGCCTGCCCCTTTGTAAATGGTTCAATTACAGTAAATTTATTATTTTGTCCTGCTACCATCCAAAGTTAAGCTAGAATATTCATTCTTACTTCTAGAAATAGGTTGTTTTCAACTCAATATACGGCGATTCTATAATCGAAAATGTACAAATTAAATAAATCAAAGTGGAAATCCTGTCATTCGGTGCTGGAATGTTTAATTCATTTTAATTCTCTTAAATTAAATTAAAAGAATCTGATGTGACCAGCGCACATAACTTTATCCATACACAGATAATTATTTTTTTAAATATTAATTTATTTCAAATTATCCTTACGTGCTTGTTATGAACATCTACATACGTTCCTAATCCTAAAGTTGGTATTGAACGTTATTTTATTTATGTGTACCCCTAAAGGGGTCCTGTCCTCTATTCTGAGTAAAGCAACTTTTACTTATAAATTGTAAATTAACTAATAGATCTATGGCCTTTGTAGAATACAGGATATTATAAGAAACCACCATTGAAATGGCGTAATATGGATTGAATATAACAATGAGTTTCCTTTTTGTGCCCTCTGCCGCAATTCCCAAACTTTTATTATTATCTATATTTAAAAAAAAATAAAAAATTGTTATCATTTCTTTTGCAGATGCATGTTTTTAATTTTTTAATAAAACACCGGAAATAATTAATAAATGTTTGTAGAACTTTTCGTAAACTTTGTGATAATTTCAAAATCGAAAAATTGCAGTTATTAAACATGGGACTTTCCCTCTACCGATTTTCGTCAAAAACTAATTCAGATGGAGGTACGTGAGATAATAGCCATATGCTATAGTTTGAAAATATACAGTAGCTTTTTCGAAAACGTGTCGGAAAAATATATCATAGGACGAATGACGGACTGATAGACACATTCCTTAGTGGTCTTATATCATCAGGGGAGCTATACAAACGATGTCCGTAAATTTTGATTTTTTTTCCGTACCATTACAATACTTCGTATGATAAAGTAAAAACGGATAATTCGAATTTTTATTGTATCATGAGTTCATAAATATCGGTTTATGCATTACATATTTAAATTTAGTGCTCTGCTGCCAAAAACAGATTCAGCCCTAGTGCCAAGTGATATCTATTTCTTTTAAATGCGCTACGTATTTGACATGATAAGATTACTTTATTTATTATTTAATTCAAGTATAAAGTGTGTAGAATTACTAATAATTTAACATATTAAACCTTTATACTGGGAAGGAGACTTTCTGCGGCCAGAGAGGCGGTTCGATGATAGACGTATTAATAAAGCGATCGGAAGGAATGAGCTAGTACATTTTAGAGTAGAAAGCGAGGGGGCGTCAGACCATGTATATGAGGAGAGGAAGGGCAGCTGGGGTTTGGATGGTGTGAACCGGACATGTTGGCATATGCGACATAGCTAAAGACGTGATGTGGGAGAAGGTGCGCTCGATACAACGGTTGCAAAGGGTGATAGTGACAGCCAGACATATATAGCTAGTTTCGCGAAGAGTGTGGTAGAAGAATATGGCGGAAGCACATGATAATCGAGTGATGAGAGACGAGAGTTGGGCAGGGCTAATCAAGTGAAGAGGGACTTTGAGCGTGTTTGCGAAAGGAAAAAAATGGACGAGATTCAGAAGGTAAAAGGGAGCTAAAGGCGTGTTGTCAGCTTTTGATCTTTTTAGAGAGGGAACATTGTTATATATTAAGTGAGAAGGAAATATGTTGTTAGTTTTTGTATATTCTTATTTATGTGGAGTTTCTTGTGATGGGGATGCCAAATAAAGGTTTTTTTTCAATGAAAATGACTATGTATATGTTCAAAGCTTAAGCAGTTCGAAGCACAGTTATAGTTCCGCAGTTAAAATCTCATTGATAATATGAAATTTTAAAATTGTAGAAACACAAATTCGAACTATAAACCCTTCGCATGACAGGAATCGAGTAATTACAAATTTTGGCTCTTAAAATTGAATCTGTGGGTAACTTATATTTTTAATCCATAGATTCAATTAGGTATTTAAATCACTTTTCGTGCTTTTCCGGTAGTATTTGTAAACAAAGAAGGAGAGCTATGTGACCACCCGGAGCATGTGGTTGAATTCCCCGTTGAGAACTATAATGTTAACAGACTGAGACAAAAAGTATAGAAAAAAATGGTACAGAAGAGTTGGCGAGATTCATCATACCCCGTCGAAAGATGGGTATTTCATCTAGTTCAACGTTTGTTTTATAGAATCCTTGTAGAATTATAGTATATTATATAGTATATAGACACATTTAGTGAAACATTATCTTCACCGATAATAGCGCCTATTCTGTATCTATCTATGTTTGAAAATAAAGATTGATAGACAGATACGCATCAAACAGGATAGAGGCGATTACTGCAAACCTAACATGCACCGGATTTCCAATCAGACCGTCAATATAGACATGCAATACTAATTAGTAGGTATTGAGAAATGGATATAAATAGTTACTACTACATTTGGATAAAACATTAATTTGTTTATTTCAAACAATTTAAACAATATATACAATAATCAGCTCATTAAAAAATTAATTATGTCATATTTGAAAACTTAATATATCGTACAACTGATGAAACACACTTGTTAACGATATGCTCTGTTGAAATTATTAATAGTTTTGGCAGTCACTTTATTTACTGTCTCCAGCGTGTTGTAGTATACAAATCATGAGCATTAGCACGTTATTTTTATCCTCAAGGTATATGTATCGAGATATTATAACACTGTATGTAGTTTTTTTTAAATGTGTAATATGCAAAATATCCGTCCATCGTCGCATGTCTGTGATAAATATGTTTCTGGAGGAAAAACTTGTGTTTATTTTGGAACCAAAAATTACCTCTGCCGATTATCGCAAGGAGACTTTCTGCGGCTGTGTATTCTGTATATCGTTAATGAAGATGAAGCTATTAATTCATGGAAATCTAAAAATAGTTGCTAGTCTAGCCATACTATTTACATCGGTATTTTCATTGAGTGCAATGCAAATAATGTACTATATTCCTATCGTCGGGTTCAAAATTTTGTCTTCGTTTTACATACGAAGACCATATTTTGAAGCCGATCGACTCAATAATAAACAGCGGAACTCAATCCAATTGCATAGCTAGGAGAAGAAGAAGGGAGCACTATTACCTTTGGTAATATTTAGAAAAAAAAAGTATAGTAATAGTTGTCACACGGGCTCGGAGGAGTTGACGAGATAGTTGATTCAACATACATCATAGGGCGAAGGAAATTTCAACTAGCAACAACTAATTTTTGGTCTGTTCGTCAATATTTTTTGGCATATCTTCAATACTACGCTGAACCATTCTAGTTGACAATATCCTTTCTTTAATTCTCGCAATTATTTATTTATGTTACTTAAGTCATTGAATATGTGTACGAACAATTTATGAATATGTTCATTTCTTCTTCTAAAATTCACCGTACATAAACTGTGTTGCGTTGGAATCAATACTAAGACCTGCAACAGAGATGGTTACTTAACGAAATTGTAGCTATTAATAAATCTTCTCAACAATTTATTATATTTTCTATAATTTACTACGCGTTTAGCAATGTATTCATATTTTTCATTATTTGGCATTCCACTCACATCTTTATATTTTGTTACTAAATTTTGTTTTGGCTCTAAACATGGTACATAAAGTATACATCAATTTGTCAACATTTTCCATGCTCTTTTGTCCAAACTCTTGAAATAATCTATTTTCGCTTTATTTTTTCCAGCCTCATACACGACCGGTCCAAACGGTCCGAGTTCATTTAGCTCAAGTCCAAACATAGGGCCCACTAACGATCGAACCTCTATGTGAGGTATTCGTGGCTTCTATATTTCTCAATTACATCCAAAATAAAAGCATGACCGCTAGTACTAGGATTGCTCCTTTTCGGAGGATACTCCTCGCACTTGATAATATGTGTTCTTTGGTCATTTATTATTTTTTATTTCGTTAAATTTTGGATGAATTGGAAGTTTTGTATCCTTTAACATCTTCTATTTACATCAAGAAACGAAAATTAAAGACCAAGTGACAGTATAGTAGATAGCAACAAATACGTTTGTTAAAGTATATACAGCAGGTACATACGTTATGACAGCGCAAAGAGTGAATCAAGACTGTTAGTGGTTTGGATCGAGGATTGCACACACACGATGACTCCATTGGATGCCGGTGCTATTTGGCTCGAGATTTTACCACACAATATAAAGCCAATGACTGGCTCGATGGCTCGGCTCCATGGATTTTGGAATGATTGAAAATCCAACTTGGTGGCTCAAGTCCACAAGTCCTTCCGAGTTTCTACCACACGGGAAGATTTTGGCTTGGCCATTTAGACTGATGGATCACTCAAACACTCGTGTATGGGGCCTTAAGACGTTGCTTGCGATGTCGATATCGAGCTATCCTGCCCTCTCGTTAGTGACCTGCCTGCACTCTGTCGATACGTTAGTTCCATTTTCATTGTCTCTGTCGCGTTAATCTTACTGTCTCATTGTCGGTTGGATTCGATGACATAGTGTGGATCGACTATGTTCTTGGTTCTGTTGGTGTAACGTACGATTTGTATATTCGGATCTTCTCCTTTTACAAACTGATTATTATAATATGATGTCTTTCAGGAATCCCTACTATTGATGTGTTATCGGTTTGGTTCTCAGCCCTCCTGTCCTAATGAGCGGCTATTTCTACTCCAAAGTACCTATTTTTATACAACTAGTATTTGTATCTGCTGGGCCGAGAAAAACTGATGTAATAGAACTGTAGTTCATCTCACTCGGACATAATGACTGCATTATCTGTGTAGCAGATTATTTTTATTACTCCTTTATTAGTTATGAATGCCTGTCCCGACTTTTTGACGTCTTCTATTATTTTGTCCATAATTACGTTGAAGAATAAGGGATTAGTGAGTTTTCTTGTCTAATTTCTGTTGAGTTGGGCATTTCCTGGATCAAGCTGTTGTTGATAGTATACTGTTTGTTGAGTTGGTGTTAATTTTTCAATGGTTCTGACGATTTCTTCGGGAGCATGTCTCAATATAGCTGTGATGTCATTTAGACTAAAGCTTTCGTTAAATCTATGAAGCACATATGGACTGAGTAGCGCAATAAGGGCCAATCTGCTTTTTTAACAAACTGAATTAAAGGACTTATTATATACTAATAGTTAACTTTTAACTATTGTGAACTGAGATTTAAGACAGAAACGAAGATTAGACATTTTAGTTTGGATTAGTAATCAGTTTGAACATTTTGTTAAAAAAGCAGATTGGCCATTATTGCGCTACCCAGTCGATATACCTCGGTTCTTTCAATTGAGTTTTATACTATTTCTCGAATGATGAATGTAACGTATGTTGTAAATCTATTTTTCCTGAACCTCTACCCGTATAGGTAAGCAATCTCAGATAATGTCGCATTTAAATCGTGAATAGTTTCATCACGGCGCTTTGAAAGCTTATTCCTTTGTAATTTCCTCGTATTTTGAGGCCCTTTTAAGATAGGGATAGTGGCGTTTTTCTTCCAGTCGGTTGGTATAGTAGTTTAATTTAAGATCTTCTGGTAAAGCTAGCTAGTTGGTCGCTTAATGGTGTGCGTCCGTAGTTTATTAGGTTGGTTTGTAGGTCGTCAATCCCTAGAGTTTTACTGTTTTTTAGTTCCTTGTTATAGTTTCTGTCATTGTTGGTCTTTCCTAATGCTGGGTCTCATCTTCTTCGAAAATTTGCTTAAAGTGCTTATCCATACCGCTTTCGGAATCGTTTTTTGCTGATACGTAATCGTTTTCTTGGTCGTATCATACATATTCTTTTTTTAGCTGTAGTAGAGTATATTTTCCATGTTAGCAGGGAAGGTTTTTCAGTTTTCTGCACTTATTCCTCGTATTTCTACGGGCTCTCTGTTCCTTAATTTTCTGTATTGCAGCCACTCGTCTAGGGGGTTATCTTATTTAGGTCGTTTATCTTTGGCTCTTGGCGTGTGTTTTACTTCCGCCGTGAATCTTGGTGTTTTAAGTTTATTTGAGCTTTTGTTTATCCTCATTTGCATAGTGCTTCATTGACAGCTGTATCGATGTGTGAATCTACTTTTTTCCAGCTGTCGTTCTCTGATCTTTTTCTGCCGGTCTATTTTCGTATAAGTCCTCCACGGTAGGGTCGCTCATGGACTTGATGTTCAATTTGTCTATGAAAATATGAGCCGTAGTTTTGCCATGCCTAGCTGGTGGTCCGATGTTTCCTGTTAGGGAGCGCACGTGGATTATCTTAGCCTGAGTAGTCGATCATGAATATGTATCCTTGTGTATTGGGCCAGGTTATCTTCTGCTGTGGCTTGTAATGTAATTATGATTTGTTTATACTCTTCTCATTTTCTGTACACAATGTGATGAGTGTTATTGACGTGCGATGCATTGAAACTTTGTCTTACGCTACCTATGGTGTAACCATTTCTGGCTGTCAGATCCCATTATCTGCATTTCTTGGCCATTGTGTATTTTGTCGATATCGGCTTACAGCTGTTATATATCAAATGTATTAATTCTATCTCTTTGCTTTTGTTGGCATCGGGAGAGTAGACGGTGATAAGATGTATTTTGGCCTTGCTGATATCAAAGAAGACTGTGAGTAGTCTTTCATTAACATAGTCTTTCAATAAATAGAATATATCTTCTATGTTCTCTGTGAATTTATTACTGATTAGCAGGCCTACTCCGGCGGCGGCTCGTTGATGGTTTTCGTTTCTACGGTACTTGAATATGTATAAATATGTAAGATCACTTTTTGTCCTTCGTTTAGTTTGGGATAGTGCCAATATCTCTTTTGTGAGTTTTCATTTTCATTTGTTTATCTACAACTATTACACTTTGGTCCTATCTGCAGTCCGTATCGCAGTGGTCCAAGCCAACGGTCTGAATCCATTGCGTACAGAACGTCTGTGGTGCGAATCCACCGCTAGTCGCTAAACTATTCTACAAGGAGTTGAGCCGGCTAGCCTACCGTGTATGTTGTGTGAGGGACGATAGGTCCTTAAGGCCACAGTGCATACAAACTATGAACGGGGGATGTATTTACGTGAACAATAACAAAGATCCTGTCCTGTATTCACGCTATTGAACTGAACTACTGTTCAGTTAAGGACGAAGTAAATGTAAATAAGAGCAGATGCGTGATCAGCAGGTGGGTGGTTTTCTATTCGCCCGCTGCAAGTATTTGTTTCATATTTATGATTTACAATCTATTTTTATATTATACTTTAATTGCGGATCTTAAGTGGGTCATTTGAAAGTATGAAATTGTGATCGGTTTCCGATGGTTGCTCTAGACAATTACACAATATTCCGTTTGGTTATTTTTTTAATGTGGAACTATAGAAATAGTTGTTACACGCTCAGGGATGTGGGCGAGTTAATTAATTCATCATATGCTGTCGGACGACGGACATTTGACCAAGTTACTAACATAATATAAGTTCGTAATTATAGGAATGTGTTTGAGTTCAGATAAAACAAACTATTACGTAGATCCTTTTACGACGCAATGATAACAATAATTGCCTATTATGAGATCGCTCGGAAGTTTCCTAAATGGCAATTAATTTTAATGCCAATATATTGTACTGTATTGACATAATATAGAAGGTTTTATATTTAAATACAATAATTAAGCATAAACATTATTTCACGAAAACATAATAAATTAAATCAAAAACACAACTAATTTTGTATATTAATGTATATTTTAATATCTACCGTTCTTATCAATCGTAATGCTGCTGTAAATACAATTACTTTTAAACTCGATTTAAAGAATATTGAAAAATCGAATATTCTCTTCATGTCCACCAGCATATGGGCGTTCTCCAAGATTGTATGGTAAGCATGAAATAAGTTCTAATGCGAATGTGTTTGGTAACTGTGATTCATTTTTGGTCTCTAGGTAGTCTCAAATAATAATCAACGATTGACATCGAATATACTAAGATTGTCTCAGTGCATGCACAAAACGTCTATTTTGATAATGAAGGGATATTTTCTTTCAACAAGAGCTATAGGAAGACAAACGAGGGTCAGAGGCCTCAATATGTGAAAAATACTCATTTATATTTTACGTTTAAAATATTTCAGAATGTCTTCGTATATGTCCAGGGGTGCGATTCCTGAGACCACTCGTTTCAACCGTATTCGTTTAACTGTCAAAATCTCTCCGCAAAATATATACAATTCACAATGTGGGCTCGTAAAATTATGGAATTTCAGTTTACTAGCATTAAAAACATTAATAAAACTCAAATCCTGAATTGAACATATTTTGCGGAGAGTTAAACGAATACGTTCGAAATGAGTGTCAGGAATCGCAGCCCTAAACTACTTTCATTACACCTGTTTCTGCATTGTTTTGAATGGTACCCTAATCGAATATGAGCAACGACATGAATTGCATGACTAATACCGATTTCACGGGCGAAGAGAATACAACTAAACAGGGTCGTGCGGTAGATTTTCTCAGTATGATCCACGTCTTCGAAATGCTGCATTTTAAGTTTTTCCTTTAAAATATCCTTCTATTTAGGCTTATGGCGCCTCCTAATGGTACCTCTTGATGCGGATGCCTCTCTACATCATAGTATGGTACGGCCCTATATAAAACGAACTAATAAGCGATTTGATGTTAATTCGTGAGGATGCTGGTTCTATAGGCCTTGGTAGAAGATATTCTTTGATGATAATTTAGAGCCATTTAAATGTTTTTCGGTATACTAGCACAAACTGGTGATGAACTTTTCTGAACAAAACCATGTCGTCCACATGGGATAAGAATTACTGTAATTATCGTATATCCTTTGCGCTATCAGGGACATGCACACAAATTGTACAAGCCTCATTAGAAAAGTGTTTGGTAGAGAAAGAAGGCAATTTAATTCGCATATAATAATGCAAAGGACTTTTTTTAACAATCGCGCATCTCCCTTGGCAAATATTGATAAAGTTTAGAGTATTAGATATTTTTAGATGTACCTCCAGACTAAAAAGTTATTTTCGGCCTATATCCTAAAATATATCATTTTATAAGATGCTAAGTATGAAAAATAGTATATTAAGTAACTAGATGACGTATATTAACAAAAAATAAAACTATAATGTTATAACTAAGTTCTCGATAATAAGTCTAATCTTCGTTACATTCTGATATAGATACCGAGTCATAAATGTCAGTTGTTGGCAATTTAAGGATATCAGTCAATTCTGCAGCTGCCCACTGCTAAATAATCATTCATGTCAACTTTAATTTAACAGAAAAAACATCATTTACGAATACATGGTAAATTCGTACCAGCAACATATTTGCTAAAAAATAGGGATTCGCTGCCTATATAGCGCAACCTAAACCGAAAACCATATTTAATAATTAATAATAATTTATTGGTGCTAGCAGACCATGTCATGCACATTGTGGCGTTAAAGTAATATGACTGGTTTCAAGAAAACAGTGGACAAATACTAATAAATAATTAGGTATTTGATTTTAAATAGAGAAATTGAGAGTAAATAGAGTAAAATTAATTAAATAGATAAAAGATGTATGGAAACATTTAACATGTTAAAATGATTGTTGCTTATTAAGGTATAAATTAAACTATTTGTACAGTCGTTACCAATATACTCCTCGATGCTGTAGAAAGCATTGGAAACCAGGTACATTTTAATGCAGCTTTTGTATGGTAGATTCTGAACTGTGCATAACATATTAAAACATGTTATACAGTAGTATCTTGTGTCGCTATTTGACTTGTGAGGCGAAATCTATTTTGTCCATGTATCATAGCAGTGGTGGGGATTATTGGGACTGTAAAGCTTGATGTTTCTCGAATGTATAGCAGGTATTCTATATACGCTCATGGCGCTGTTAAGATGTTCATGGATTGAAAATGTGATTTGCAGTCCCTGTAGGCAAACTCTGCTATTACTCGTACAGCTCTTCGCTGCATTATAAAGGCATCGGATAATGGTTGAATCATATATCAAGTGGCTATGACAGAGAGAAAAATAAATTCCCAGAAGTATGTCTTACGGAATAATTCCGCCAACATTGCTTAGGATGTGTGCATTTTTGGATAATTTTGACATTAGGTCTTTGCCATGGAGTGCCCATTAAGATGTTTGACTACTTGTACTCCCAGAAAAGCTGTCGACTCTGTGACATCTACAGGAGTTTAAAGGTTAGACAAGTTGTACCGATTTTGCAAATAATGCAAAAAGTAATCTGTTACCATTAAATCGCTGCATCCAGGATTTTACTACTTAGAGCAACGGTTGTATCGTCTGCATACAGGACTGGAAACGAGTATATTAGAATAGTTGATAAATCGTTTATGTTTATTAAGAATAGTAGTGGACCTAGAATTGACTCCTGTGCTACCGCATAGCTACCGCATAGCTAATGTCTGCTTTTGTTGAAGCACTACTTATATATATATATATATATATATATATATATATATATATATATATATATAAGTCTCTATTATTAGAGAAATAGGAATAATCCCTACATAGACGAGTAACTATCAATAAATCATATTGTTCATGTAACAGTTGTTACCTGTTACAGCATATTCGTATATTTAACGACAGGTAACCGGATCGATTTCAGAACACGTTCTCCTGAAATGTACGGTTGGCGGTTAAACCGCGTCGACCGAAGAAAGAGAGCGGTTGCTCATCGACCGGGTGATGTTAGCATTAGTGAACCTATGCACAGGACATCCTGAATTGAATGCTATGAATTGTTTATTACATATGATCGTATTTGTTACACATATACATAATAGATATAAATCAGTACGCTGAAATTCTGTGGCTATTTGGCAAAAGCTGATATGTTTATTTCAATTATTCTACTTTACTTACATATTTTCTGTTACAAAAAATAATTTATATATGGAAATGAAAGTCGTTATTAGAATTCCAAATTAATAATAATTAAATCCATCCATTTATTAATGAGTGAATTTATATACATTTTTGAAACAAGATAGTTAAATTCACTTATCAGATTGTGTCAAATAGCCACATAATTCATTTTGTCATTTTGAGGATCGTATGAAATATATATCTCTCTTATTGACTGTATGAAACAATATTTTTGTGTATGGATGACTATTGGATGACTATATTTAACAAAATATTTATATTTAGGCATTCTATCAGTCTAGTACAATCAACATATGACTCTACAGAAACAAGTGGTTACTACTTATGAGGCCGGGAAACCAAGAATTAGCAGGGAAACAAATTTAACAGAAAATAAGCTTCCCAGGTAGTCATCAAACGAAAACCGTGTACAAAAACAAACAACTGTAATCCATACAGCAACAGTGGCAAGAAGATAGCTTTTAGATTTGGTATCTGGAACGTCAGAACATTACTCGAATCAGGCAAGGTCCACACGGTAATCAAGAAAATGGATGAGATGTTTATAGACTTTGTGTCTGCAGTCTTCTATGGACAATGTCAAGTAATTGCCATCTAGTATACAACTCGGGTAGCTCAGATGGTATGCACATGGCATAATTGTAAATAAGAAAATAGCCAAATACATCACAAGCTTCAAGCCAATCTCGGAGAGAATAATACTCATAAAACTACACTAACGAACATCATGAAGATCCATGCACCAGCCTCTGACATACCAGAAAAAATGATCAAACTACTCTAGCATACACCCTACCTAACAAACAATATAAACAACTCTAGACATAACACTAGTCATGGGTACCTTAACGCCAAGATCGGAAGTGGAAGTAGCAGTCTTGGTGACTGTACAAATTCTACAAATTACCTGCGAAAAGATTATACACCTGGAAGTCAATATAAGACAAACCAGAACATATCGTCAGGAACCAAATAGACTATGTTATGATTAAAAAACGTTTCAGTAACGCAATAACATCTCTGAAGTTATACCCTATAGACGATATTAAGTTTGACCATAATCTTCTTATAAAACTAAAACTCAGCTTAAAAAGGCTGATCAAAAACGCCGTACGACAAATAAAAAAAAAACAAAACAAGAACTACAGTCATACGCCAATGATAAAATAAAACAAATATCCAATTCAAAAATAGAGCCTCACGCAAAGGAAACTCAAGAATTCAATTAAGATGTATTTAACAAATATCTACGCCCGTCCACGACTAAAAAGAAATCAGAGATAATGAACAGGATATTAGAAATTATGGAAAGAAGAAGAGAAACTAAAGGCAGAAACAAAACGATTTACAACGAATTGAACAAAAATAAATAAAGAACGTCGGTAGACAAGCAACCCCCCAGTAGTTCGCAAGACAATACAGAAGAATAGAATGTTAAATAAACATGATTCATTTAATCGCCACAAAACGGTGACAGGAATGTACAGACACAACAAAGTATCGCGCCAGACACTAACTAAAACACCGTCATCAATAAGTTAAACACCTGGAAGAAACACATTCAAAGGTGATAGAAATTTAACATCATTTAGCTCAGAGTGTAATGCATGCCCGGCCATTACGACAGACGACCTCAGAAATGCCATCAGAAGAACGAAGATTGCAAGGTAACAGGGCCCGGAGGTCTATTCTGTAAGTTCAGATATGGTATAAATGCAAAATAGTCCAGTCTGCATTTATACAATATCTGAACCCATGGCACCAAATAAAAAACTGTTTCAGCCCCAAGCTCCGCGAACGACATTTATAAGCCGCAACATAATGCATAAAAGAATATACAAAAAATGCAAAGCACACGTATCTCGCACACAATTCGGATTCCGTGACGCACTCGGCACCCGTGAGACTCTTTGTAACTCTTCCAAAGCTCTAGACAACTGTACAGTATACGTATGCTTCATCGATTACAGTAAAGCATTTGACAAAGTGAAACATGACAATCTAATGTCAGTATTAAAATAAATAGTCTACAAAGACCTTATAATCATCAATAACACTACCACGTCCAGAAAGTCAAGGTTAGCCAGGAAACAAGTGGTAATATAGCATGGTGTAAGACAGGGCTCCATATTCCTTGCTCTTCAACGTATACTCTGAGAAAATCATGGACAAAACGGAAAACTACAACCACGGGATCCTTACAAATAGAGTACATCTGAATAAATTCAGATACGACGACACAATTATCTTCGAGGGCAGTTCAGACCACGGGTGGCCAACATTTGTGTACATAAAAACTACTTTTTATATTGAAACATTAGTGCTCTATTCGTCACTTATATAGTCTACTCGGTTTCTAAGTTAAAAACTACGAGAGATCGAGCGGTCGATCGCTATCGACTTGTTGGCAATCCCTGACCTAGAAGATCTAGAAGTACTATCGACACACGAATATCAGAAAAAAATTAACGCTATGGCCTCGACATAAATGTCACGAAAACAGAGTACATAATTATCAGCAAGTACTCGGCCCCTCCCGAATAATTGTAAGTAAAATAACACTCCATATTGAAAGTAAGCAGTAATATATACATGAGTACCAACATAAACGATCAATGGTATCACGCAACAGAAATCTTTTAAAATGGGGTGTTATGGACGATATTGACGAATATTGACGATATCTTGGACAGACTACCGTTCCCAATACCGAAGTCTTACATGGACTAAACTAGGAATGATATATCCCATTCAAGGTAAAGAAATGTAAATTCGAATATTTAGGCCATATCTCAAGGAATGAATGTAGATACGGATTACTGCAACTCTTACGGAAAAAGAGGCTTTAGCTCTAGTACTTAAGACAATGGTTTTCCATATCATCCACAGGACCGTTTCGAGACACAGCCAAACAAGTCTAAATAGCCACGATTATCGCCAACATCCGGATCTGATAGGCAGAAGAAGATTCTAATGAGCTTTAAGTAAAATCTAAGTAATTAATTGGCATATAATTTGTACAAATTCACACTCTGTGGTTTGCCCGGGCGGGTATGGAAAGCGGCGACGAAACGAAGGAACGCAGCCCGATCAGGCCGCAGACGGGAAAGTGCGCGGCGACCCCAGATATGAGAAAAAGAAAGTGGGAGAAGTTGACTCCGGAGCAGGTGAAGGACGGCAACGTCGAAGCTCTGAAAAAAAATGTGGGAAGTGGTAGAAGAGATGGAAGAGGAACTTAAGAAATCTCGAGAGGAGAGCCTCAAATGGAGGAGACTTTTAAGAGAGGAGAGGGAAGAATCACGGATAGAGAGAGAGGAGTTGAAAAAGGAAAGAAAGGAGTGGCAACTGATGATGGACGGATGGAGGGAAATGCAGAGGGAATGGACACGGGAGAGAAAGGAGATGATGGGGAAGATAGACCAGCTGGTAAAAATGGGGGAGAGTAGGAACGAACCGGAGGGGAAAGCAGCGCCGGAGTGGGTAAAGGAGGTGAAAAGGAAAGTGGTCACGAAAGAAAAGAGAGAGAAGGAGAGACAGAGAAATGAGAGGAAAAACAATGTAGTGGTGTCGGGGATAGGAAAGGAAGGGGTGGAGGGAGTTATACAGAAGCTGGATGTTAGTGTGCAGGTGCGGAGAGAGGTGAAGCTGGGGAGAAAGGGGGACCGAATGCTGCTAGAGCTGGCCAGTTGGGACGAGAAAATGCAGATAATGAGGTCTAAACACAAATTCAAGGGGAGAAACATATATATAGACGATGATTTAACCGTAGCGGAGAGGGACGTTCAGAAGAAAATAAGGGATAGGGCCAAGGAGGAAAGAGCGAAAGGTGTAGAAGTGAGAGTGGGCTACCGAAAAATGAATGTGGCAGGCGAGTGGTGGATCTGGCAGGGCGATGGTCTGGCAAAAAAGTGCTGAAGGGTGAGGACGACGAGCCTGGAGTATGGGGTGGATGAAAGAGGTGAAGAGGGCAACTGCAGGGTGGGCTTCTGGAACACTGCGGGTCTAAAGAAAAAAGTGCTGGGAGGAGTGTGGGTAAAAGAACTAGAGGATTGGTTGGACTCAAAGGACATAGTGGGGCTAGTAGAGACGTGGCTGACAGAGGAGTGGGGGCAGGTAGAGTGCTGTATGCCGACAGGATGGGACTGGATGACTCAGGGAGCGAAGAAGGAAGCTAAGATGGGTAGAGCCAAAGAAGGTATCCTATTGGGGGTGAGGAAAATGGAACAGAGAGACGCTAAGAGAAGCTACAGGACTCGTAATAGGGAAGGTGGAAACGCATAGAAGTGCGGTGTGGGTGGGAGCAGTGTACTGTAACAAAAACCGGGTGGAGGCCTTCAAAAGATTAACAGAGGAAGGAAAAGATAAGTTACTGGAGGTTTTGAATAGAGTCTGGAGTGGTGAGGAAGAACTGCCGGAAGAGTGGCGTGTGGGGGTGGTGGTCCCGGTACACAAAGGGGGAGCAGCATCGGTCGTAAATAATTATAGGGGTATCACCGTTATGAATGCGGGATACAAAGCGATGATGACAATTGTGAAAAATAGACTAGCGAGGGAAGTGGATAGAAAAGGGCTGCTGCCGGAATGCCAGGGGGTTTCAGAAAGGGAAGAGGGACGAGGGAGCAGAATTTCACGCTTGCGAGAATGGTGGAGGAAGCGTTGAAGTGCAAAGGGAGAGTGTATGCGGTGTTTGTGGATTTGAAAGCGGCGTATGACTCAGTTCCTAGGGGGAAACTGGTGGAATGTATGGATAGATTGGGTATGGAAGTGGAAGGAGTGGAGTGGGTGAGAAGTATATATAAAGAGACGTGGGCAAAATCGAGAGTGAATGGAGAAGTGTCTGAGAAGTTTAGGGTGAATGTGGGTGTAAGGCAAGGGTGCCCGCTAAGCCCCCTCCTGTTTAATCTAAACACAAGCGAGTTGGAGGCGGTGCTGAGGAGAGGACAGGCTGGAGGGGTCGTGGTGGGGAGAACCAAGGTGTGTATGCTGGCATATGCGGATGACATAGTATTAGTAGCCAAGAGAGTGGAAGAGATGCAACAGATGTTGGAAAGAATGGGAAGTTACAAAGATAGGAGAGGGCTAGTAGTGAATGTGGAGAAGACTAAATGGATGATGTTTAGGAATAGGGGTGGAAGGGGTAGAGTGGAGGAGCTGAAATGGAAGGGAAGGATGATTGAGAGAGTGAATGTCTTTAAATATTTGGGTTTCTGGTTTGACAGTGGAGGAGGATTTAGGGTGCATGTGGAAAGTATGCAAGCGAAAGCGAGAATGGCTTGGGGAATAGCGAGAAGGAAATGGGAGAGGTTGTGTGGCGGTAACCTCGTAATGGCGTGCAAGATCTGGGATGCGTGTGTAAAACCTATTCTGTTTTATGGAGTGGAAGTGTGGGGATTGCGTGAGTGGGATGTGATAGAGAGAGAGCAAGGTGTGCTCCTGAAGAGTCTGCTGGGTCTCGAAAGGTCGACACCAAGAGAAGTGCTGTTGCAGGAGACGAATCGTATGAGTATGTGGTGGGAGTCGTGTGTAAGGGTTGTGAAGTTTGAAGAAAGATTGCAGGAATTGGGTGAGGAAAGAGTGGTGCGGGAGGTATGGATGAGGTGTAAGAGTAGGACGGAGAGTGGTGGGAGGAAGGATAGAGGAAGGATGTATGAAAGAGTGGGTATGTCTGAGGCGTGGGTAGAGGAGAAGCTGAGAGAAATGGGAAGCCTAGGAACTGAGGTATTGAGTGGCAAGAACGGCAGACTAGAATGAATGAGAGCTCTTACAACCCTGGCTACGTAGAGTGGCAAGTGAGTGGGAAACTCCCGAGTTACTTAGCCAGGGGAGAGTGGAGCAGGGAGGACAAGGTATGCATGGCAAGAGCGAGGTGTGGGTCAGACGAGAGAGGGAGGAAAGTGTGGATGGGTTTAGGGTACACCGCGTGTGCGCTGTGTAGTAAGGTACGCGACACGTGGTGGCACCTTAGCGAAGAATGTGAGGGTGTGAAAGCAGAGTGGGTGGAAGACTGCAGAAAGCTGAATGAATGGTTATGCGAGGATGGGGAAGGCGTGAAAATCTGCAGGAGGCTGACGTGGGAGAGGAAAGTGGTAAGGGCAAAGGGAGCGGCGATAGATGGGTGTAATTTGTAATTTTTGGCGGAGTAGTACTTTTATTTATATTGTATTTTTATTTTTATTTTTGTATATTTTTGTTGAGGTTTGTGATGTGGAGGGACAGTGAGGGAAATGCCAATAAAGGTCTTTTTTTTATTAGACCGGAAGTTTATTTGGTAGTTCTAGAAAGTTGAAAATACGACTATACAGGCTGCTACTCCACTCCATATCAATATCTCTTAAGGACATATTCCTTATGCCCAAATAAGCCTCGAGTCGAAAAACTACAGGACACTCACTATAATGAGTGCAGGATACTAACTTGCTTTGTCCATGATTAAGAATAGGTTGCAAGAAGAAGTGGACAGAAAAGGGGTGTTACTCGAAAGAGACGTGAACGAGAGCACAAGTAAATGGACAAGTGTCGGACAAGTTTATGGTGAATGTGGGGGTTAGGTAGGGATATCCGTTAAGTCTACGCTTGTTCAATATATAGACAAGTGAGTAGGAGGAGGTATTAAGGAGATGACAAGTGGGAGGAGTTTAAGTAGGAAGAACGAAGGTGTGGATGCTGGCGTATGCAGATGATGTGGTACTTGTGGTCATTAGGGTGGAAAATATGCAGAAGATATTGGAGAGAATGGGAATGAACTTTGATAAGAGGAGGTTAGTTGTGAATGTGTAGAAAATCGAATGAATGCTGTTTAAGAGTGGATGAGGATTTGGAACGTGGAAGAGTTGAAATGGAAGGGTGTAATGATTGGAAGAGTGGAGGATTTTGGTTTAACCGCAGAAACATTTACAATGGATGCAAGCTAACGCGTGGGAGAATATAGGGAAAATAATGGTATGGAAGCTATCGATTGCAGTTGTGCAGTGGTTAAAACTGATTATTGTTTTTTTTTCTGTGTAGAATATGCCAACTAAAAGTTGTTTTTTACCAACTGTCGGAGCAGACTTTCTTGGTAATATTGTTTGATATTTAATGCATAACAATAATTGCTATATTCATATAGATCGCTCAATAATCACACATCTGGCAAGTTAATGAGCAGAATGGTGAATTTAAGGAACAATTTAATTGCATTTCATTATTTTTAATGATATATTCTATTTTATTATTTTTATAATTTTTGTCTAGGTTATAAGGATTATTAATTGTATTTTCTAACATATATTCAGAATAATTAAAGCATATTCTATTTAATATAGAATATTTCTACGACTTTGTTTTTATTAATTGTTGCATAACAATTTATCTACATTATTATATCGTGCATTGAATATATTATGGGTATTTTGCTGTAAAGTTAATCAACATTTTTACGTTTATCTTTTAGCGTATACCAAATAAATTATGTAAAAGGAAAACATTTTCTATCTCACAGTTACAAATTCCCGGAGCCTATTCATGATTGGTATTTCGTGAACAGCACAATAGTAAATTTCCAGCGTATACGAACATGTGAGAGCTAATAAATGGGTTTATATTTTACGAGGCTACTTGTTATCGATTTCTACGAATACACCATTCAGAATTGTAAAGTAGAATCAGCGATGTCATTCACTAGGTTTGCGCCACTTCGGGTGAGCCAATTGTTGAAATAACACAGTATATTTTGCAATTTAACAGCTACAAACAATTCTGCGAAATAGTGAACCGATATATAGTTTGCATGTACATCAGCATTCATATTTATTATTCAAATATTCTATGGAAACGTATTATTCTGTATACAACTGATTTTTAAATCAAGCGGTCAACTCTCGCGAGCTGGCAATATCTATTCTTCAATAAATCGATTCGATTCAATAAACCCATATTATATTTGTTTGGTTTTGATTTAATAAAGATCATAAAATATAATTTGCTGTATTTTAATATGTGTCACTTACTATTACTATAGATATTACTATAGATTTTTAATTTTCATCGCATAGATTTATCAGTTCTAAAGACATCGAAGATAGTTTTTCTATTTTGCGTTTACAAGTTATATTGCTCTGTAGCACATTTTATACAGAAAAAAATCAGTGCTGTAATGCTATTTTACAACATGCATTGTTGGGGAGCTTAATGGGAAAATCGTACTATTAAACAAACACAAATGTCACCTGATATGCAGTTAGGAAAATAAAACAGATCTGAGTTTATTTCGGATCAGAAACTAACTGTAGCGTTTCGCAAAATCATACAAAGTGAACGGGACATGTCTGCAGTTATCTTATTACAATCTAATATCACATTCATAGTCAATACGCATGGTTATTTTTTTCAAATATCGCCGATGCCAACATGAAGAGATACTATTAAAATATTCATATATTCATATATATATATTCATATATGGATCATAAATAAGAATAAAATTAAGGTAAAACAAAAAATCGGAAAAAGTCTGTGACCAGTATACATTACTTTATCATACGTATTATTTTTTTTAATACATTATTTTATAATATAAATTTTCCAGTATTTTCATAATTTTTGCAGTGATTCTTCAGCAAATCTGTACATACCTAATTTTTAATTATAAATAATTTGAAATAATTTGTTGTCCACCTTATTCTCGATATTTTTATCACCAAACATACTTTACCTGAATCTATTGTATTCATATTTTTAATTAACTCAGGTGAAGTGTCATTTCAGTTAGAGATTTTTTCATTTATAGAAAATTATGTAAACGTTGCATTTTTTCAAAATCGGAAAATCACATTTGGGCATCAGGAGACTTAATATAGAGGAATTGCTGGAAAATTATTTTATTTCATATTACAATACAATATGTATGTTAAAATAATAGTATGACAAATATGTGTTACAATCACTATTGTAAAATTTGTCCAGCATATGGTATTCGTTTCACAATGAGTGTCATCGTAACACGTGTTTTACAATGTACTATTATATGTAATATAAGTATCTATTTGAGGACTAACTATGAGTAAACTATATTAAACAATTAGATTCAAAGGGCAAGTGTTTATTATATTATATGTGGATCCGTCCAATATAACTGACGTCATGTTTGAGATCAATAATATACACGTTTCGGAAATTTTCACTTGCGCGGACAACTTGACAAGATGGAAAGATAAAGGAAGTATAATAAACAAACAAACATGAAAGTCACTCGTGAAATTTAACGGAAGGAGGAATCATCCAAGTGGAAATGGTGTAAATGGTCATTATTTTAGACAAATGTGTTTCGTCGGAGATGTTTTATAGAGTTACGATGCTACACATATTAGGGAAAATTTCAGCCGAATAATGTAATGACACAAACTGTTTTGAACATGTATAATTCTCGTAAATATCATGTATCCTTTTGAATAATAAGCTTTATTTCGCTATAAAAATAATAATCCATTAGTACGCCCGAAATATATATATATATATATATATATATATATATATATATATATATATATTTATATATATATATATATATATATATATATATATATATATATATAATACATTTTACATTTGCTGTTTTGCAACTGTAAACATGTTTTTATGTTTTTTTAGTTTTTCTTGAAATTTGTTACCATTTTACAGTTCGGCACCGTTTATAACCGATATGTGTATCGATTTGTTTTTGATGAATCGCTTAATGGGGTAACGACATAATTTACGCATTGTACCACCACACAATAGAGTCGCGGAAACATAGCGTGCAGCATTTAATCAAAACATTCATGATAAAGGGTGTTCCAAAAGCCAATCTATATGACAAGGTTTATTTTGTGGATGTCTCGCACTGCCAGTCCTATAACCTTTCCGTTTGCTTTAGTATTGTTATGTTGATATAGGATATCTCTCAGAAATCTCTCAGTATATAATACCTAATGTTTATTTACGATTAAATATTATAAGTAAATACTGTGTACTAAATACTCACAACTTTTGAATGCTTTGAGTTTTGAGAATTTAAGGCAATATACCTGCTACTAATGTCAGTGAACACTAATGATAAAGGTATTTATTGAGTTATTATCCTCCAATGTAAATCGATCCGGATGTCACCTTCGCCGCCCCCAAAATCGTACTCATCAGTGTATTATCATAACACGAGCCGTGGAACATAAACCATAATAACATATTTTCAGGATAATTATTCTAGGCCCAGTCGAATGATATATGATGTTTTATACATATGTACTGCAATTAACGAGTGTAGTGTATTATTTATATATGAATAAACTGATGTAGCCAGTTCATATTACTTTATCATTGTGTTTTATTTATCACACGAAGTATGGGAAAAGTATTTTAATCATGTGAATTTTTACCGGTTTATAAGATCCCCTGATTGTTTTAGGATCGTGTAGGTGAAGTGGGATATGTGTGGTAACGGGCATGTGCAAAAACGGTCTATTTTTATTTAAGTATAAGCTAAATTGTAATAATTTATATGTAGTAATCTGGTGATATAGTCAGTACCAACACTGTTTGGGGATGCGACCCAGTAATAAAACTTCGTTTCAATAGAATAAAAAAATAGGATTGTACAATAAATGCTACCTAGAACGCGCCACAACACTTCGCATAGATAACAAGAGTAATATAGGTTGTAGTTTACATCAAACAAAGATTGTCTCTGGATTCCTTTTTTTGTTTTTAGAAATTACTGTCCCGTAAATATTCTGGCATGGGGCAAGAGAAATGCATTACGTGGGGCAGGTAGATACTATCTATTTGCTCTTGTCCCAGACCACGTTTAGTTTTTTTGTTTCTTGTTCTAAAATTCGCAATAATTATTTAGATTTACTTTAATTGAAAAAATATACTGAGGCATGGTTCGTAACTACATATGAAAAACGGCGAGGGCCAAATACAAAGGAAACGTTCGAATAAACTATTGATGGCATTGGCAAAACGTACAATGTTGACAGAGCAAGCAAGAAATACATCATACCAATATCTACATTAGATTCCCATTTAAAATGAAGGCGTGGGAAAAAATCCAATTCATTTGGCAGAAGCACTGCTAGTCCAATCAAAGATGAACAATGGCTTGCTGGAGCTCCCTTGCAAATGACTTCGAATTGCCAAGATATGAGGTGCTAAAAATAGTTGGAGAGTTCGTCAATGAGAACAATATAAAAATTCCATTTAAAAACCCTGTACTAGAGGAGGTTTGCTTTTGGGATTCGTAGAGACAACTTATCAATTAAAAAACACAGTGTAGATATTGCGCAAAAAAATTGCAATACTTTTACAATTCAGGAATACTTTACATTGTTGCAAAATACTATAAACCTACTGGACCTGAACTTGGATGAAACAAGTTTTTGTAAAAATCCTTCAGAAATTAAGGTCGTTTGGGGGAAAAACTGTCAGTGCTCCTGGAAAGGAAATCATAACTGTTAATGGCTACCACTGATACTGTTCAAGGACAAAAATATCTGGAATTCATTGCCCCACCGATTACCCGGGGACAACAAATGCAGGAACCATGGTTGGGTGGAGGCTGAGGTGTTTGAAAATGATTTCAAAAACGTTTCTAGCAAACAGTTGGCAATAACATGCATATTTTATTAATATACGATTCTATTCAGATGGCTTCTAAAGAAAATGTAATAATTATCAAATGACCACCTCACTCACATCAGCCATGTTCTACAACCTTTGGATTTAAGTGTTCTAAAACCTCTAAAAACCTCATGGGCTCAAGGTTGGTAAAGTGAAAAGGAAAAATATTGCTGTGAAGCTCCCAAAAAGGATTTCTCTAAAATCATAAGAGAGATTTTGATTTCGTGGTTCATTCGCGATACTTACCGTAGTGCACGATATCGTATGGCAAACTCCATTTTGTGGTCGACATAATCGACCATCCGGGCAAGTGTTTCGAATAACCATGGATCGTTTTCGCACCAAGCACACTTTAAATAAGGTGCTTCGTTAACGCCACGGGGCGGGGCGTGCTCTGTCGCTCCAAGTTTTGCGGTCGTGTACCGGTTGTAAGGAACGAGGTAGAATTGTGCACATCGGGAGCGACAAATAGAAGAAGAGACAATACGCCCGGAGCAGCAAATAGTGGTAAATGAAAACAGCTTTATTAATACAGACTTCGTACAGTGCGCACAGAAAAATCTATTGCAGCTGTAGAACGTAAAGGAAGTAAAGGCAAACCAATTGCGCTGGACAGGCCACATCCAGAGGAGTCACAATACGAGACTAATCAAATCAGTGTGGGAGGAAGCACCCCAAGGAAGAAGACCATTAGGAAGTCCAAAATTGAGATGGCGGGACATCAGGAAAATTGTGAGGTCTTAATAGGAGTGGACCTAACCACATAGCAGGAAATCGCAGAAGACGGCCCTAGATGGAGACAAGTGTTGAAGGCAGCCAAAACCCACCTTGGGTTGTAGCGCTACGGAGAAGAAGAAGAAGAAGTAGAAGAAGAAAAAGAAAAGAAAAAGCAGAAGAAGAAGAAGAAGAAGAAGAAGAAGAAGAAGAAGAAGAAGAAGAAGAAGAAGAAGCAGAAGAAGAAGAAGCAGCAGCTGTAGAATGTAGTATTAAGGACAACGTGAATGAGTTACCTGTGTCCATTCACTTTATGGAACATTTTGCTGAAAGATCTTGCTTTACAAGCTTACAAACTCTAGCTCGAGCAAGAATATTTCAGCAACAAGCCAAACAGTGCAATGAATCTTTAAATTGGCGTTCAAAATTCTATGATGCATGTATGGATTATTTTCTGTGGGGGTATGTGAAGTCGTTAGCCTACGCCGATAAGCCAGAGACGATGGATGACTTGAAAGCGAACATTCGCAGCGTCCATATGCCCGAAATCATGTGTAATATAAATGCCATAATATTATGATTCCAATAAATTTAATACCATAGCAATTACCACGATTCTTATGTATTTTATTTCATTTTAAAGTTCTATACCTCTACAAAAAGCTACTTTTCACGCACCTATATTATAATTAGTAATTCCTCCTGAAGGTATGATGCACGTCATGTATAATGCGAGTAATGAATCAGCTATATAAAATTTAGAAATTGAAACAACTCGCGCAAAACAACTCAACCTTCCACTAACAGCGAACCTAATTCACCGTTGATTCTACAAGAAATAAGTTTTGAAGAACTTCTTTGGAATACTATAAAAATGAATGCATCAAATACTATGAATAAATAATGAAGAGTTCCGAGGGAAGCGGAAGTGATTACATAAAAGGAAATCAAGTATCGTTTGACTGAAGAAAAAATAAACAAATGACAGAACTGTGTCAGATGGAAAAACTACATTCTCAAAAGATAATGGTAATGATAATTTATACTCTACATCATGGGTGGCCAACCTTTTCAGAAGCCGGGACAGATATTAGACATGAGATTTCCTACGGGGCCTTACAACAATATTTCTTTTATTATTCAAAGCAAATAGTGTTTCAATAAGAAGATATAACATAAACATATTTATTAGATTAGAGTTAAGCAATACAAAAAATAATAATTTTAGTTGAGACGTCTGATTTTGTTTGTCAGAACTAAGTGCATCAATCTTGATAACAATTGTTGTTGTTGCTACACGCAAACAGTTTTCCAAATGCTCATCGGTAATTCGTGTTCTCAATTGAGATTTAATATGCTTCATTCGACTAAAAAGCTGTGTTTCCAAATAGCGAAATCATCGATAGAGCATGTTTGTAAAATGCAGGATATTTCTCCTTCTCCAAATATGTTTTGTAAGACTCTTCCAAATCAACCTCCTTTAACTGTGCATCACAACACATTTCACAATGTTCCATTTGTAAAATTCCTGGCAATAAATTCACGTCTACGGAGATTGGCGTTGCAAATGCCGCTAAAATCACACGATGCCTTTTAAAATCTTGAAAACGGATTTAAAATTCCAGCTTCAAGTCGAATATCAACGAAGCGTATTTATCTGCCGCTATTTGTGTGAGGTATGGCTGCAATAACAATGTAGGAAAGTGAGTGAAGATTTTTGTCCTTAACTGTTGTTCCCAAAGCCCAAGTTTCATTTGGAATAAGGAAATATGATCATACATGTTATTAATTAGTTGATCTTTCCCTTGTAGACGAGTATTAACCACCTAAATGTTGGTGGGTAACTATATCGACCAGAAATGCAAAGCCGCTAACCCACTCCTTGTCATCAAATTCTGTGATACTTTTGGACTTGCTTGCGAAGAATAATTGTATTTCTTACTTCAAATCAAACACTCTTTTCAACATTTTGGCAAGGGTCAGCCATCTTACTTCTGCATAAAATGTAACGCCATTATACTCTTGAATCCGAAGATTTAAGAAACTGTTGAAACTGACGGTGATTCAAACCCTTCGACTTAATAAAGTTCACTGTTTTGGTGACCACCTTCATGTCATGATCCATTTTAAGGGACTTGGAATATACATTCTCCTGATGAATAATGCAATGAAAATTTAGCATCAATCAATTTTACTAAACCTTCGTGTTTTCCAACCATTGCTGGAACACCATCTGCTGTTAAGCCCGATAGCTTGTTGAGTTATAAGGAAAAGCGATTCAATGTCGATGTTACAGCTCCTAACAAATCTCGTGAGCAAGTGGTGTCCTTAAGTGGATAAAGTGCCGCTAATTCTTCAATTTTGTTAAAATGGGCATCAACGTCCGTGATAGAAATTGCCACTTGGGCGGTATCTGTTAGATCTGTGCTTTCATCCAATGCTAGAGCATAAAATATTAACTTAATAGTTTGACGAGACAGGCATATTTTTGAGAAATCCGTTTTCTTATCCGGGCACAGAATTTCAACGACACTCTTCAAACATTCTTTAACCATTTCACCATCTGAATATGGCTTCGATTTGTTTACTAGTATCATGGCTACTGCATAACTAGCTTTTACATAACATGTTGACGTTTGAGCCGCTTTAGTAAATATCTGACGTTGTGCAGAAAGTTTTCTTTTCAATTCATTTACTTGGTCTTGTCGAAATTGCCCTTCGTACTTATCAATCTTTGCATGTTAGTTCAATTTATATGAAAATAAAACGCCAAAGAAAAAAATGTGTGCGCGGGCCACAAGTATAGAAGCGGGCCGCGGGTTGGCCACCACTGCTCTACATGGAAAAGTAATTACTCGTTCTACATTGATAAGAATTGAATGGATTCAATGCATTAGTTACATGCAATGGGTATGTCTCTACAAAAGTTCCAAAACGTAAAAATGTTAGTGTGAAAGATATGCAGACTGGATTAATATGAGAAAAATATATGTCAGGATCTTCATATTATTACTTTACGAGTTTGGCAACAATTAATATGTACTTAGACTAATATTTAATTTTGGTGTTTTAGTTTAATAAAACATTTTTTTGTGATAATTTTTGTATATTGCCATTAAACTAAAGAATATATTCTATTGCAGTAAAGAGAAATTTACAACAGATTTCCTCAGCAATCTACTTTTGCTCCATAGTATATGAACTAGAACTTCAATGTATTTTTAAAAGTCATTTTTACACTTGACTCATTTTCCGGGCAAATGCAATATAGTGAGTACATTTGTATTTTGATAGGAAATTATAAAAACTGTCTGCCCTACTTGAACATCTGATTTTCTCCACATTCGTTCTTGGGAAAATCATGTCCTAACCTAAATCCCAATCAAATTCCGAATCACACCCATCCACCTGACTCTACAATCAGGTATTTATATAGTTATATTTAAATATATCCGACATGGTGTTGACTTTGTTTATTCCACACTATGTCAGATATAGTTCTATCAAGTTCAAGAAGAGACACAGTGCCCACTCATCCATGGATACGCCCCCACAAGTACATCAGCATCAGTATCTCTGTGACATCATCTGTTCCTCGCATTTTCTGTCTGTCCTGCCTCTTTTTGTTTCTCGCGGTCTACATTTCGCCAGTCTGGGTATACATTTGTCTTGGGTCTGTCTTGCTGGTCATACAGCAAGACAGACCCAAGACACCTATCTCCATTTAAGACACGCAACCCATTCCATAATGTCCGTTATGTTTTTAAACATATATAGGTGTGAATCCACCTCTTAGCAATCTACATATCTAGATTTCGATCTTATTAGATCTCATCAGTGTAGCTCAGCTAGTGAGGATGAATTCACACAATATCTCGAGTGGTTATATACAAAAATTATACAACTAACCCCCTAGGAGGAAAGTTAAACGCCATCTGATCTTTGTTTAATGCTTCTACGGATGTATTTATCTCTCAATATAAAACTAAGTTTGACAAACGCAATCCATGCTACTTGGATTCTGCGTGCTACATCAGCAGTTTGATTTTGTTTTCCATTTTGGTTTTATGCCCCAGGTATATATGAGCCTATGAGAATGAAAGTGCCGTAAGTCATTGTTTTTAAATCCGAAATATCGCTAGGGCATGTTGATATACTCTAAATGTTTCCGCAAGGGAGTGGCCTATAAAGTTTCTCTAGTAAATGTAATTCCAGTTCTGCTAAGAATGACAAAGTCGATTTCGATTTCGATTTCGCATCTGTTGAAACTGCGACTAATAATATGCCGGATGATTGTAATACTGTAATGGGCAATTGTCAACGAAAAGAAAAAATATTTACCGGATGAATCGCGGTGACTTTTTATCTACAAATGAATTCGAAAAAGCTGCCATTCGTAGAAAAATAAACCAGAACCGGGAACCGTTGAATTGGTTGCAAATTCAATATACTCCGTTGCCCTTTCTATAAGTGTTCTAATTGTTTGTAAATGGTCCAGAGTGCTAAAGTTTTTCCGGAACTGCGATTGTTCTGCTGGCTGGTATAAATCGAGATTGTCTGTTAGTCGATTTGTTATAACCCTCGTATAGAGCTTGTATAGGTGAGACAACAGGCTAATGGGGCGGTAGCTTTCTATATTGGTTGGGTCTTCCTTTTCGTGTAGTATTATCACTTCTTCGTTTTTCCAGCATTGAGCTATTTTTCCTTCTAGCAGGAATTTGTTTAATCATTTTTATATAGCTTACTTTAGGCTAGTCCATCATATTTTCATCATTTATGTGGATATGTGGTCGTCAGATGCCTCTCGAGTCGTCATTTGTCGTAGAACATGTTTAATATCTTGCGTGATTATTTCTAGGATATCTTCTGATCCGACATTTAAAATAGTGTTGGATTGATGATTGAGATGATCGGGTTTAGGTATAACCGATATATAGTTTCTCGTAAAGTATTGGTATCTCTGGTGCGAGTTTTGTTTTGTCTGATATAATATTTCTCTTTTATTTTAACAATCGATTCTTTTCAGGATTTGTACTGTACTTTTTCTGTTTAAGTATCGAAGTATCTGAAGTTGGGAAGATGTTTTTGTCAGCATGTTTTTTCTTTTAATCATTGTATTTAATTTATTCAATGGTTGCCCGCACCAGTCTGTGGCCGCTTCCGGTGTCGAACTGGTTCAGTACAGATATGTCTATGTCACTACATATGCTTATTACTGCATAGTATTATTGTTTATTTCGTTTTTCGATCGGCTTTTAGGTGGCGCCAGGTCCATCTTCTTTGTTTCTGTTTCTCATAGAATGTATTTAGACAAAATAGTTTATCACTATTTAGGTAGCTTATCATCCTATCTGCTCTTGCATTTCGATCACCTAGTCAGAAGTTTCCAACGTATTTCGTGTGCTGTATTTTTCTTTTTTCTAGTTTTGTCTTTGATTATTCGGTTATTATGGTGTTAGTGGTGTTTTCCTGTGTAATGTTTTCTTACAATTGTTTTCTAAGTTCGTCCTCTGCAGTAGCGGTTGGTTCATAAAACTGTATTAATTTAATAGTGCATCTATTATTTATTTGTAGGATTATATGAATTACTCTATCTACCTCGTATTTGCTTACTACATATTTAATTTTTCGGTTTATCATTAGGGATACTCCTTCGTTTTTGCAGTATGTCACTACTCTATATTTCCTAACTCTTGTTCCAGTTCTTCTAGGTGGTTATCCGTGCTAATTGTCCTAATATTATATGATGCTATATAGAATGTATGCATTTGTCTGAATAGAGGATGCCGTCTTTTAGTCTCATCCTTGAGGCTGTTCAACGTTTCATCAAAGTGGGATTTTGAGTTTTCAATTCTACCCACCTGGGCTATTTGTGTTTTAAATTTCTTCCATGTTTTAGTATAGAAGGTTTGACAGTTAAAACGCCACGCATGCCCTGCCTGCTAGCGAGTTTTTGTTTCAGCCGAGTTCATCATACCAGGCTACGACGTTTGGTGTGACCGCTAGGGGTAAAAGATGTCACCCCTCTAGCGCATTCGATCATATAACACTAGAAATGAAAAACGTCATAGAAAATAATTTTAATATAAACTTCTAACTGCATATTAACTTTCTGCTTTTCAATTGCTTTGGCTAATATCGTGGAAGAGCAAAGCCAACTTTACTTTTCCACGATACCAGATGCAAGAACATCAAAAGCGCTTATTCGCAATGTCTAATCAGAAAAGATTCCTGAGATAACAGAACAAGAAATAAGAACAGAGCCGAAGCAATTGAAAAAACAAAAATGTTTAGGGATTGAAAAAATCACCAGCGGAATGCTAAGAAAGTGAAGAACTAGTTGCACTATACCTGATTCTCAACAGATGCGTCATCCTGCTCAAAAAAGGCAAAAAATATCTTCAAATAACTGCTATTGGACACTAAAAGCATTTATTTCGATATTAATCTATCGAAACAATCTCAAAATTCTTAAATTATATTATTATTAGATTAAATGATCATCGTCCGATGGGAGATGAATTATTGTTACAATAAAAAAAAGTAGGATTGCAATTATTACAAAATAATTATTACACACATTTAATAATGTGATTAAAGTCATCGACCCCGAGGGTAATTCATACCCACGACTCCCATTTTTTTAATAACAAGTGATAGTTCGGTCACCTCCAAAACAATGACTTAGTTGTTATATAAGGATGATTGATTATTTAAAAGCTTATTTTAGTTATAAAGATACGTATGTATAAATAGGATGATTAATTAATGTTTACAAATTACCTGCAATTGTATTCATAAATAAGCATAAATTGAATACAAAATATAAAAAATAGTATCATTGTAAAACTTATTTTACAATATACTATTGTATACCATATAAAATTGTATAGACACTATACTTTATATGTATATTTTGTATATCGTTCGGCTATGCTGGGCTGGTCTTAGTGGGCATAGAACAGTGAGTTCTTTATACTGCAGAGTATCCTAAACTCACTGGATTAGCTCCTAATAGCGGATTATTGAATATATTCTTATGTTGCAATTACAATTGCTACCGATTTGGTAATCTAATAGGCCCAGAAAATAAAATACCACACAAATTTCGAAATAATTCAAAAATACATGCGTTACTAAATAGACAAAGCGAACATGGACATTGCCAAACAATGAACGTACAATGCAGCAGAGTAGAATCATATTCACCGTAAATTATTATCATTTCACAATATAGATACTATAGAACTATATTTGTTTTGTAGGTGAGGTATTGTTATTGGGTTTTTATTAAGATTAAATTCACACCATCTTAATTTGAATCCTTAGAGGTAACATTGTTTATAATAAAAGGAAATGCTCAATATAGTTTAAGTAATTACTAACCACATATGTGCGCTTTTCCCGATGATCATACAGCAACGATCAGCATCACTGCATATGCGTGACAGCTGCGTCTTTGTCATGTTGTCATATCAACGAAACAGCCTCGCGATCATTCATCATGCAGCATGCCTTCTACGCGTAAAAGTATTTATGAGGTATTTTTTATTTAGAAATTGTTTATACTCTCGACATACATGGATTGAGATTTGTGTTTCCGAATATTTTAGCGTACCCGCCAGTCATCGTAATGAAAACAAGCCTCAAGCAGAAGAGCTTTTTCAAAACCTAGTAGTACGGGTAAAAATACACTTGTATTAAATATTAAGCTATGAACTTAGTTCATCATATTCAAATGTGGATTATTTGCTCTCCTTATTGAATATTGCATGATGTTTAAAATACAATGGAATGTAAATATGCATACATGCAGCTATGCTCAAATAATTCATTTTTATATTATTTGCTAGCAAGTTTATTTTCCGTCGACTTCAATTCATGTTACATTCCGATTCCTATTCCAACATTAAATAATCATAATTCACTTTACGTACAAATTATTCAAGAGTGAATGTTGAAACAAGAGAGACTGCTGTAGTAATCAACCGGCACATTGTTACAGAGTTTCTAGATATAATTTATTAAATAAAATTAATAAATGTCTGCCGCCTTGTGCAAATCTATGAAGACTGTCGCTCTAACCTTATAAGGTCCTGAACGTGCTCAATCGCTATACAAAATGTAAAAGCGGTGGCACAATCAGTATGCAATAACGATGCTAATATCTGAGAGAAGTGTGTAGGCAAGAGGTAATAACATGGTATTACAAATTTCAATAAACTTTCTCGCAAAATAACATTTTTCTTGGTTTAAACTACTATAACATAGTTAAAATGCAGTTAATGAACTTTTTATTTTAATACGACATTTGTAATCAGTTTAACCTACTGTAGCATAGCTTAAAATATAGTTAATATTTTAATACAAAATTTGCAATCAGTCAAGTATTGTCAGTTTTAATATAAAATTATATATTACAAGCATAAAGCTTTTGTTTTCTGGTAGAATAGCGTTGGTATAATATATTGAGTTTTTGTTTTGTAGTTGTGCACATAGATTTCTTGCCATCATTATATTTATTTTAACAGACTTAGTTATCACAAAATTAAAATGAAAACATGCAGTCATTATTTGGTATATTCAAATAAATAAATAAACTAGCATTACTATATGCCGTCTAAGGCTAGGACGTTTCACTAGTCTATTTATGGATATGATATCACGTGCAAGTGATTTTATCGCCTGACATAGATAGTTACTTTAATCATCTAAGTAAAATGCTTTCAATGAGTGCCCGGAGCATTCACCATTTATTATTATATTCTTGGTATCAGACGTGATTAAACTATTGCGTATTAAGAAATATTTCGGGCCAGTAATATAGCGTGATTTTCATAGCGTGACAACAACTTAACGGAATTACGCCCGTTCTCACCATGTCCGGTTAATGCGAATCGCCGATTTTTTTCATTGCACCATTTTTTTAATCATTTGTTATGTATATCTGCTTAACCGGTCAATTTCGCCCACTTAAGGAATTCAGAATCGGAAGAACATAACCTTAATCAATTACCTCGATGACTTTCTTTGAAAATAATATATTCGAAGACAATTCGGGAAAATAATTAAAAATACATGCAATCGCTAACTTGTTACAAACAATTTCAGCGTGTAATCATCTCATCTTAGTCGCCACTGTGATGTCTTTAAAACTCTCGACGCATAAGTCTGTTGAGTTTTAATACATACTAAAGATAAATATACACGGATTTCTTCAACTCCTTCTATAGTAAAATCATTCTTTTAGTAGAGGAAGACTTACAAGCGTCGCACCATGCTACGAGGGTTGCTATTGATGTATTGATAATTGGCAATACTGCTAGATGCGATCAGACTGCGCCATCCCAAAGTTCGATATTTTTGACAGTACAGCATGCTGATGCTATTATGTATTGTTAATTGACCTATAGAATTACCGATACCGACGAAAATGGTGTAGAGGTGAAATATACCCTTCGCGCCAAGTTTTTCTTATTGAATCAATTAAATTTCCGTTAATTGTTTGTTGCAAGAGTATTGTTTTCTTATAGTGTGGACTTAATATGTATGAATCCACTACCATAAAATCTGATGGTTGAAGTAAATAAGCGATAGGTAATTGCCGCCGACACATTATACATGGAGTTTTATTCAACGGACATTATACACTTTCTCACAGTATTGAATTTGTACATATGGTGCCCAACGTGTTGGTCTCATATTAGGCTATACTGAAAATCTACAATTCTTGTCCAATGTTGTCTTTACTAATAGAAAATCAACAGTTTTCATAAAGCAATTTTTGCTAAATTATTGTTCATCTGTCTTATAATAGTTTATTGTTTGTTTGTTTACAAATACATTTAGCAGCTACAACAACATTCCGGATATATACAATGTTGCCAAATTTAAAGATTTTATGGTCCTAGTGTTTAATTGTGGGCGTTGAAATTAAATTTTTGGATTCCAGTGAATATGACGTTCCCGAGTTTGATAACAACTTTTACATTTCTTTACCTCTTTTTATTATGATTGTAATTGAAATATATTCCGTTGTACTGAACTGATAATAATACTATTAGATAGTAGTGAGAGCAGTGGCAAAATCGCATGCGATTGGCAGTACCGTAGTTTATATTTATGCAATTGAAGCTACAACGCCACGTCGAAATGTGTCCATGAAAATTTGGTATTTACAGCTGTTAACGAGTAGGTAGTAAGATTTAGAACTGACTAGAATCTGATTGCGGAAAGTGAGACAAACACGACCAAAACATACACCTGAAGAATAATTAATCGAGTGAACTGTAATCTATTCCGTAATACTATATAAAATCAATGTAAATTTGAATTTCACACCAACTCGCGACTAGAGGATAGAGGTCAATAGTGAATTGAAAAGTTTATCACGGCCAAAAAATGGATTTGAATCGTAACCTATCGTGACATTGAGGCATCCCTGGCCATCAGTATAACAAGTATACATTTTAGCCGCCAGATTTAACAATCGATAAAAAAGCACGAGTGAATTGGTGCAAGGAAATGATTACAAATTACAACCGCGGTGCATCCATTGCAATATCATTTAAGTCCAGTTCGTTCATACTCTGTCATTTTCTGACCAGCTTTAAGTCATCTGCGTCCCGTGTAATCACGACTTGGCCGTTCGCATAGTAAAGACTACATAGTACCTTATGCTTTTGCATTTGCGTCTTTAAGAGCTTGCTGTAGGTATATGTTGAACATGGGGGGGGGGTTATGTCGCTGCATTGGAGAAGAAGAAGAGTGGGGGCAGAGAGAGTTGGTTTGACGAGGAATGTAGGGTGAAGAAGTCGAGCTGGCGAAGAGCAATGGCGAAGTGGAGGAATGGGAGAGGTGAAGTGGAAGGGGCCAATCAGGCGAAGAGGGAGTTCGAGAGAACCTGCGAGAGGAAGAAGATAGAGGAGTTGCAGAAGGTAGAAACGAGGTTGAGGGAGTGTGTGACAGAGAAAGGGTTGTGGGAAATTCTGAAGGGAAGTGCAAAAAAGGAAGAGTGGCGTGTGGGGGTGGTGGTCCCGGTACACAAAGGGGGAGTGGCATCGGTCGTAAACAATTATAGGGGAATTACCGTTATGAGTGCGGGGTACAAAGCTATGATGACAATTGTGAAAAATAGACTAGAGACGGAAGTGGATAGAAAAGGGCTGCTGCCGGAATGCCAAGGGGTTTCAGAAAGGGAAAAGGGACGAGGGAGCAGATTTTCACGCTTGCGACATTGGTGGAGGAAGCGTTGGAGTGCAAAGGGAGAGTGTATGCGGTGTTTGTGGATTTGAAAGCGGCGTATGATTCAGTTCCTAGAGGAAAGCTTGTGGAGTATATGGATAGATTGGGCATGGAAGATGAAAGTGTGGAGTGGGTGAGAAGTATATATAAAGAGGTGTGGATAAAAGCGAGAGTGAATGGAGAAGTGCCTGGAAAGTTTAGAGTGAATGTGGGTGTAAGGCAAGGGTGCCCGCTAAGCCCCCTCCTGTTCAATCTGGGTGGGATGTGATAGAGAGATAGCAAGGTTTGCTCCTGAAGAGTCTGCTAGGTCTCGAAAGGTCGTCACCGAGAGCAGTGCTGTTGTAGGAGACGAATCGTATGAGTAGAAGTTTGAAGAAGGATTGGGCGAGGAAAGACTAGTCCGGGAGGTATGGATGAGGTGTAAGAGTAGGACGGAGAGTGGTTGGAGAAAGAATAGACGAAGGATGTATGAAAGAGTGGGTATGTCTGAGATGTGAGTAGAGGAGAAGCTGGGAGAAATGGGAAGCCTAGGAACTGAGGTAAGAGAGAGATTGAGAGATATTGAGTGGCAAGAACGGCAGATTAGAATGAATGAGAGCTCTTACAACCCTGGCTACGTAGAGTGGCTAGTGCGTGGGAAACTCCCGAGTTACTTAGCCAGGGGTGAGTAGAGCAGGGAGGACAAGGTATGCATGGCAAGAGCGAGGTGTGGGTTAGACGAGAGAGGGAGGAAAGTGTGGATGGGTTTAGGGTACACCGCGTGTGGGCTGTGTAGTAAGGGAAGCGACACGTGGTGGCACCTTAGCGAATAATGTGAGGGTGTGAAACCAGAGTGGGTGGGAGACAGCAGAAAGCTGAATGAATGGTTAAGCGAGAATGGGGAAAGCGTGGAAATCTGCAGAAGGCTGACGTGGGAGAGGAAAGTGGCGAGGGCAGAGGGAGCTGTTCTAGATGATGGTAATTTGTAATTTTTTTTCGGAGTATTACTTTTATTTATATTTGTATTTTTATTTTTATTTTTGTATATTTTTGTTGTGGTTTGTGATGTGGAAGGGCAGTGAGGGAAACGCCAATAAAGGTCTTTTTTTACTATATGTACGGGTGTGTTGTATTTCGTTGACTTTTAGTAGTTTCAACATATACTTTCGAATGGACTCTCAAGGGGCCTACTAAGAAAGAGCTCTGCTTTCAGTAATTTTAGGTAGAATGTTGTTGCTATGTTTTGATATTTTGTGATCAATTGTCTTGCTATCGGTTCTCTTAAGTAATTGTAAGACTCGTCCAATCGTATTCCACTAACTGTCTTATTTATTACAAACTGCAGTCTTCCCACCATTGCCCTATCAACATGTAATTGAGCTTACACTTATTGAGGCCGAACTTAATTTTGAAGTCATCGCTGCACATCCGATATATTAGCGGCTTTCGTTTATCACTCTGGCCTGGTACGGATTTATTGTATTGCTTGCCGCTTCGGATGCGCACAATTCTACTTCAGCCCTTACAAATGGCGGCGCACGACCGTGATACTGCACGCTACGGGGCGACTAGTAATGCTAAACCATGATAAACGAAAGCGCATGTTATAATACAAAATTACATTGTGCAAAAAAAAACCTTAAGATATTTCTTATAAAAATTATATCATGTTACCTGAAATTGACATGCAGGGGTTTTAAGTGGTCGGTACGGTATATATTGTATTTTGTAGTACCTCTAAAAGTCATGAATGTGGTACGCTATCAAAAGATTTTTGTGTATAAGGATATTAGCTAGCCATCACGAATGGATTATTTTGACGGGCAACGGAAATTTTGATAAAACCCGCAGACATGGCCGATTCGTTAGGCTAGGTGCATACACAAAATAACAATAGATCAACTCGATTGTTATAAATTGATAATTCATCGCGATCTCAAACCAATCCAACTAAATTATTGAGTCGATGAACAATCGACTGTGGGTGCCTAGCTTTAGTGGTGTTGAGGCTGGTGGACGTCAGGCCGCGACCGAGGGGTGAGACTGAAAATTGATCACTTACTCACGGATCATGTGAACAGTTCAGTTGTTTTATTTTGCTATGTTCGTTGTTTTGTAAATCTCTAAGAGCAGCGTGCATTAGATAAAAATAGGATAGGCTTCAAAAAAGAAAGTATAGAAAATTTAATAAAAATATACGAAGGCCTTCCTCGTGGAAATTAAACACAAACGAAAATATAAAAAACAAGAATTATGAAGAAATGCTTGCAGAATTTCAGGATGAATACCCTGATGAGGTTCATAGTCTATTAGATTCTGAAGTAAAGTCATGTGGCTGCTGTGCTGTTGAAATTAATTTTTTCTCCTACTTTATTTTTTGGTAAAAAAAATTACAGACCCGTCTTGCGCGTTAGTGGGCGACTGACAGTATGCGTTCGAGGGACTCGCAAGCAAATCCGCTGGGTCGCCCATCCAACAAATCTGTTAGTATATTGCTACCTATTGTGTTAATAGTAGTAACAAGCTTAAATTTAATAATTTGTGTTTTAGTTGGGGTAGCTTTTTTAAATTGATAAAATATTTTAGGATTTATACAAATTCATAAAGGGCCTAAAAAGGTTGTGCTAATCAGCGTTCCATAACAATTTGGTGACGCAAAAACTTCTACCTTAATTACTGAATCAATTATGAGTTATGAGTCACAATTAGTCATAAATCTTTGTTCTGATGATACCCGTAAGGACTTTGTACAGATATAGTAGGCATTTATTTGTAGGGTCTACAGAGTAGCAACATTTTGGCAGTATGTATGAACTTGTGCATGTTATTTCGTCCTCTAGATTTGACAAATTATTCATGAGTTGACTTGAGTTTATGAAGTTAGTAACTTATCTTGGCATGCGTTTTCCAGTTTACGGTTTTAGTGGTAGCACGTCGAACATCAGCTTCACTGATAATCCATTTTTACATCACCCTGGAGTGAGACGAGACGATGGCGCATGTAGCGCTCTTAGAGTACGTCAGACTCTCTGGACATACTGCGCGGACGCCAGACCCCTAGCTCTAACCTAGCTCCCACTATCGCCGTTCCACCACCAACACCGCCGTTTCCGCTCTATGTCAACGCGACTGGCTATGCAAGAACCGCACAGGACCAGTATAGCCAGAAGAACAGTGTTTTTCTCTCCTTTTTCACCTGTCCGAGCACTATCGGTTTTACCTAGTCGTTCGTTCAACTTACAAGTTTACAAGTTTTTATGGTTTTTGCTATATTCCTCTCCAGAAGAGTTTTAGTGTATCTATGGTCGACAGTTGGCCCTTTATCTGATATTATGAAGTTGTTTTTCAATTTTTTTATTAAAAGATGTTTTTTAAGTCGGTTGTTCTATGTCTTCCTGACATTGCTCTTTTTATAATGTTTTATATCTTCTTATTTATTTTATACAACGCTTTTAGCTTCTGTTTCTGCATACCTAGCATCTCTAGCTCAGTAGTTTTGATTTTCGTTCTTATATTGCTTTATGGATTATAATATCCCAATTGTTCTTGGTTAGCTTTTGATTGTGTCCAGCATATTTCATTATGGTATTCTCTATTATTACAACTTTTAGAGTATTGTTTCTCAAACGTTTTGGTCCGCGACTCCCTTTTGCACTTAAAAATTTCAAAGAAACCCTCGAAGAGTGGTTAATTTCTTGCGACCGCCCAAACATTTTTCGCGATCACCCTGGGGGTTGAATCACTACTTTAGAGGGTTAGCTACGGGTGCCGGAATCCAAATATACATCCTCTGAATAGTCTTGCATATTTTCAATAGGTTCTTAATTCATACCGAGTTCTATTTCAACTATATTTATAATAACTTTTAAACTAACGGATGATACCATTTTATATAAAATTGTTGTTAGTCTAGGCTGTTTTGTATAGACTTACCTCGCAGTTTTCATACATTTCTATAACTAATCTCTATAGTTTAGCACTGTAGGGTTCATATGAGTGTTTCGGTAATAAGATCGGCCCATGCTTTCGTTCATTTCATTAGTCCAGGTAGATCTCTCTTTTCTTTGACATCCTGATAGTGTGTGTGGTGGTGAGTATCCCAACAACAACTTCATCAAGTCGGCTGTTGAAAATGGCGGTTTTGACCTTCACTGGTAGGTTAATCATCACGATGGTTCAATCTCGACATAAATTTCTCTTGTAACAGAAGACATCAAAATTTCATAAGCACATTGTAGACCCGTGACGCGCAATTTTTACCATCGGATCTCACATATACTTTGTTGCGATCCACTTTTTTCTTCCGATGTAGAAAATTTTGTTCACGCCTACCAGCGACGTACTACAGCAGATTTAAATTTACCACAGTTAATAAAAATTCACTGCCCAATACCCAATCCCGATCTTGTCCGACTGCAACTATATTTAAATTTACCGCCAAATATCCCTGTCACATGACAATTCGATCACAGTTTTTTCCCGTAATCGGATTGGTCGACGGAAATTGCGCCGTCCTCGTATATACTTCTTATATAGTCCTTGGGTTTGACTAGCAAGAGTATCGCTGTTCTTATATTGACGGGGACTTATTTCACATATCAAGGGTCGCGTGAAGGGTGGGTGGGATTGCAACCGCTGTAACTATTGTAACCGTTAACTATATTTTAGTAACTATATTATTAATAATGGCGATGTTACTCTTATATTAGCTTCAATAATAGTCATGTTTTAGTTCGATTTGTATAACTTGCTTCGTGCATACTAAGTAGAGACTAGGGATATAGAGGAATGTACTTCAAAATCGATGTAAATACTTGTAGTGTTAGAAAATACTTCTTCTATATACTACTCTCTATAAACTATACCTAAAGTAAATGCTATAAATTGAAGTCAATCTTGACATTTTTTAAAATTTAATTCAGTGACTATTTACCATATTATTGGTGTTCGCCTCTAATTTTATAATATTTAATAATCATACCACTCAATATTTGTGTGATGTTAGGTGTACAATGTTTCATTAGTTTGTTTTCTTTTGTAATTTGTCAATATCAGCTGTTTTTGCCGATTACTATATCGCATCAACTGTTGTTTTCCAAAATTATGTTTGCCTCATCCATAGATATATAATGTTTTGTATCTTAAGGTTATAATCTTTTAACTGTCCTCCTGTTTATTTATTTAAATACTTTATTGTTGATATTTGAAAATCGATAAAATATAACCTGGATTCCAGGCAATTAAAATGATCGATGCTACAAACTGTGTTCCAATTTTATAAATATTGTCCATAAGTATACAACATATGTTTAATAGTTTCTAATTCATGATGGGCGAACAAATACAAGCTTTAGTGTTAAATGGTTTAGCAACCACAAATGAATATAGTATTTGTGGTTGCTAAACTAATAACACTAAAACTTCTATTTGTTCGCCCATCATGAATTACCAAATTAATATAATGAATTAAAATCAAATCAGAATGTGTTGCAAATCATAAACACATGGGGAATATGGAAAAGGATTATTTCAATAATCGTATGCCTATATGCACTTATATTCTGCATATATATTTGCGTTTTGATGATTACTAAATTGAAAACGCGATTGAGGTTGTAAATCCAATAAAATTATGTAATATACGAGTTTAAGCGGATACGAATATGTATATAATTCCCAAATAACTCGTTTAAATCAGAGCACTTCATCCTGTTAGTTTTGTTTGAAATGCACTTCATGCGCATGGATTATTATCAATTTACGACTTTACCACTCAAAGTAGGAGCCGCTGCAATTTATCTGTGTGAAACATTTGTGAATTTAATTCTTTATATTATATATATATATATATATATATATATATATATATATATATATATATATATATATATATATATTCTGACATTGCGTGCATCACATCCTGAATGACCTGAAATAATGCCTTACAACTTTACAATAAAACTAACAATTTAATGTAAAATGCTCATAATCAGCATTTTACATTAAATTGTTAGTTTTTTTGTAAAGTTAATTTTAAACATTCTATTACCTCTTGGAAAATTTAGATTTTAGCCTTATTAGATCTCATCAGCGTAGCTCAGCTATTGAGGATATGTTCCCAAAATCTCAACTGGTTTATATACAATGTGATGCAACTTTCGCAAAGTCAATTTTGAAAAATACATAAGGCTTTATTCCAATGGAGTGCACTGGGTATTCGGTGTTGTGATCGTGATCCTAGTGTTGCTGTTAACGGATATTACCATATGGATGTGCATTGTTAATTTTGTGGTAGTGGCGTTAAACTTTCTGTCTGGAGAGAAAGTTGTATTACATTCTATAGTAATTCATAATTATAAATTGATCCAAATTTATTTTTATTTACTTTGAAGCTAAAATTGCGAATTGTATAATTTTCAATCTAAAACATTTATAAGTTTATATTCATTATAGAACTTATACAGGAGTTATAAATGTATAACACATTTATATACCTATACTGCACTAAAATATGCAAGATTAATGAAAACATTTATTTTATATACGTAGTATTGCACTTTGATTGCATTTATATAAATATTGATCTTTTATATTCAATTGAACTTATTAAACTTTATAAATTCCATTAAGTTTTTTATATTGAGACAACGAAGGGAGTCTTGAAACTTTCAGGGTAAAATTTCAATATAATGCTCAGCCGCTGGCCTGAGATATAATATTATTTCTCTAGTTTAATGGAAGACTTGCTTCATATTATCGCCACCTAAAAACATATATGCAAATTTCCATGGAAATGTTTTCAAAACAAGTATATACGTGTTCTATTACAGCAGTTTTGTTTAGATACGGAGAAATTCAATAATACACAATTATTTAAGTAAACCAGAAATTTATCATGGGAAAACGATCTGATTCACCAGTTTTGTATAAGCGTAATTTAATGTTGAAATATGCCCACAGTTCGAGTGACTAATTGGGCGTTTCTGTATGAATGGTCGCTTTCCGCGAATGCTTTATATGGTAATTAATACACACTTCTAGAATTAATTTCTTGGATTCGCATTTTACTAATGTTTTTGCCCTTGTAATCTATTTTCCCTGTGGAGATAAAATGATAATCTATATATTAGTTAAATGGATTTACTCGGAACTAAAAACAATTTACATTTTCCTTACGTATATAAGTATAGACAAAGAATTGTATTTCAGCATTAATTTATATAAATTGTCTTTATAAGGTCTCCTGATAATATTGTATATTTATTTAACAATTAGTTAATCTTTAATCGTTAGTTTTTGTTGGAACGTGTAGCGGGAAATTCCACGTTTTTTTGTGATGTTCCAATGTTCACACACAAAGATTAACATATATTTAACACACTGTATATGCAATTTTGTATAAAATTTAGATTTAATTTAGACAAATAATTGATCTGTGAAAATCTGTACCTCAAAAACGTTCTTTTATTGTATTTCTATTAATTAATATGATGTGAAGTAAAGCTATTTTAAAATTTAATAATATATGAGAAACTTGTATCATTTTCATTATATATATATATATATATATATATATATATATAATATATAATACATAATTATTATTTTATTTATATCAATTCATAAAATGGGAATGGAGATAAAGTTGCGAGCTGCCAAACCAAACAAGAAATAATGATCAAATAGAGAAGCTAGGTAACAAGAAAACATACATAGACAACGACCTAACGGCATATAAAAGAAAGATCCAAAATAAGGAGAATTATGCAGGAAGCAAGGAACTAGGAGTCATTACCAAAGTCGAATATCAAAAGCTACAGAGCCCAAATAAATACTAAAAACTGAACAACAGCAAAGCAGGTAAGACACAACATACAACGACTACTAGCTAAAATAAGGAAAACGAAGATAGATAAAAAAAGGGGAATAAACAAAAGGAAGAGAAAATGAGGATAGTCTCATAGAACATAAAGAGCAAAAAAAGAGGGAGGAATAGGAATCATCGAAATAAAGAAAAGGGTACGGTATAAAAAATATATATAAAGGAAGCTATGGTCATGAATGGAGAAAGAAGCTAGAACAAAAGGAAGAGTAGGATTAATAATAGCGCCAAACAGATATACATGAAAGGTGGAAATCAAACAATTAGAAGAGGAAAATTTCACAATAATAATAACATACGGACCAACCGAAGACGTAAAGAAAGAAAAACAAGATACCTTCTTAGAAAACATGCAAAGAGAAATAGATGCAGAACAAGAAACGATAATCATCATGGATTTAAACGGATTAGTATGAAATCAGAATACAGGACTGGAGAAAAACATGGGCAAGGTAGGAGATGATGTTAGAAATACTAGTAGGTCAAGAATTAAAGATCTGAGCAACAACTGAAAACAATCTCGTAATTGCAAATACAAAATTCCATCACAAAAATATACTAGATAAGAACCAGGTAGGAAGAGAATTCAATAATAGAATATTTCCCTATAAGCAAAAATTTATTTAATATAATAAAAAAATGTAAAACTACCGCGACAGGCAGAGATTAGAAGCGTCTACTACCTTCTAATAATGAACTGAAAGAAAAAGACAAGTAAATAGATACAAGAAGAAATAACATAAAATATGAAATAAGAAGCTAGAAACTAATTGATGAAGTTGACAACCTTTATGCAGGAGTAAAAGGGACCTTTCTCGAATAATGTGCTGTTATGTCTTGCAGTCACTAGATTTTTTCTTCCTCTTGTTTGGAACTCGCTTTGCATTCGTTCGTTTAGCGTAAAGTTGTCTTTGTTTCGATGCCAGTATGATGCACATTCAAAAATGTAAAGGCAGGGAAATAGAAGTATCTGGAGTTGGTGAAATATTGGTTTGGTATGCTCTGTGCATTGTGCTCCAACTATGTTTCTCATTATACGTTTTTGAATGGAGAACACTCTCTTTGCCGTTGTCGCATTACCCCGTAAGAGGAGACCGTATTTCATATGTGAGTATACGTGAGAGTAATAATAAGTGATACATGTATCAATGTCAGTATTTTGTCGTAAAACCGTGACAGCAAACGCAGCTAAAGTAAGTTTTTTTGCTACATTATCAATATGCAACCCATTTCAACTAATACTCCCATGAACTTTATATTATCAGTTATTGGTACTAATCTTCCCCTGTGTGCAATTCCTATACTATGATAATTTTTCTCTTATGACTGAATTGTAATATAGTAGTTTTCGTAGGATTTTATGTTAACTGAGTTATATCACACCACAGTTTCATTTTGTTGATATATTCTGTACACTTAGCACTCAGTTGCTCAACATGTTTTGATGAACATACCAATGAAGAGTCATCACCATATTGGTACAACTTGTCATCTGGTAGGTGTCCTCCAGTTTTTACGATGTGTACCAGATCATACATACAAAACAAATAGAAATGGTCCTAATATGCTTCCTGGTGGTATGCCTTTGCCTATCCGTTCTGGCAGCGAATTGCAGAAGTCAACCTGTGTGAATTGGAATCTGTCAGTAAGATATAATTCTAACCACTTTAATGCCTTGCCTATGATCCTATATGACGCTAACTACTTTAAGAGAGTTTCATGAGAGATCGTGTCAAAGGCTTTATTTAAATCGATTATGACTTCGGTCGGGGCAATCTCGATTTCTTTGGAGAAAAACCAAACTGTGAGGGACTAATCAAGTTGAGTTCACTGCAATAGGTGAGCACTTGCTTATGAATAGCTTTTTCGAAAACCTTTGAGAATGTAGGAAGGAGGGATATTGGTCTACAATTCTCCAGCATCCTCATGGACACTTCCTTGTAAATTGGTACCACTTCAGCAATCTTTAGAACATTAGGACCGATACATTGTTTAAATGACATATTTACCAGCCTTATCACTGGTTTGGCCAGCACATGAACAGTTTTTTTTACCAAGAATGGAGGGATTTCATCAAGGCCGTAGGATCGACAATTTCTCATTTTATTTAATATGTTAATGGTGTTTCTCTCAATTATTGGTAGAAGAAACATGCTTTGATGTGGTTAGTTGATGTAGGGTTCATTGTCATGACACAGATTTTATTTATTTCCATTAGCAGCTCCAACGTGTTTGCTAAAGATGTCTACAAACTTTTGAGAATCAGTTATTTCTCGCTCTTCAGTATTTATATCAATCTTTTGTACTTGCCGAGCACTTTTTGTGGATTCATTAATGATCTTCTAAGTTATTTTGCTTTTATTCTCGTTCATGTCAAACATCTTCTTATAATATACTTTTTTGAATGATTGATCATTTGTCTTTGCTTTTGCAGTTCGTACGCATTTTTAATATATATATATATATATATATATATATATATATATATATATATATATATATATATATATATATATAAATATATATAATAATTTTTCTTGACTTATTCAATTGTTTTAGTAAGTTGGACTGTTCACTGATACTATATGTAACCCATTTCTTACTATCTTTACGTACTTTACTCTTACCAACTTTACTGTTACTAACTTTTGGGAAACATAAGTTAAAATAGTATTTAAATATTTTACTGAACGATAAATAGGTGAGTTCAAGTTTTCCCATTGTTCTTCCTCTAGTTGATTTTTGAATGTAGCTATATTACAGTATACTCTTCGATAAGTTATTAATTGAGAGTCTTGATAGGTGATGGTAGTAGTAATGTTGTATATGATTACATTGTGATAGGAAAATCCAGTGTTCTGAACTTAACAGCATCTATCGAGGCTAGTCAACATATTATCTATTGTTATTTTCAATTCTTGTTGGCTTCTAGATTCTAAGCTTGCATAGTTTCAACAGTTTTGTTTGTTTTGTTCATTATATTTATGTTAAAATCGCCCATCACTATTGAATATCTTTTCATAACTGTGTTAAACAGACTATCGATGTGGTCAAGAAATATGTTAACAGAATACACTAATAATAATTATTGTGAAGTCACAAGTATCTGCCGAAGAAGAATTTTTGTTTCACCAATGCGCCGTCCAACACCTCGCGAAAATCAACGAGTTATGTTTGGAACTACTGGACCACCTTTCGTATTCCCCAGATTTGGTCCCGAGAAAATTCTTTTGATTTTCGATTAACGAGGAGGCCGTAAACTTTGTAAGCAACTACTATTTGGACGGATTGATGAGGTTGATGAGGGCGGCATCCCTGGAAGTAGTGTGTGGCTTCGCAAAGATATTATGTTGTAAACTAAAATAAATTTTGAAAGAAACTGTTTTGTATCTTTGTGAGGTCGGACATTTATCAGACACCCTCATTTATATAATATTAAAGACAAATTATGGAAAAGGGAAGAGACGGAGAACTAGATGATAAGCAACCATACAAAGCTGCGGAAGTAGACCATTGGGCTTTTATTTGAAGTTAAACTAAATACCAATCACCCAGTACTTACCGTAACTTCAATTAAAATCCTATTGGTCCATTTCCGCACTCCTCTGCGCTTCTTCTTTTACCAGCGGAAAAGCCCTCGGATTGATAGATACAAATAGAAGATTCTATTGCAGAGAATATGGAAAATTTAAAGAAATAGATGATAAGTGGGGATATTTCTAGAATAATATACTTGAGGCGGCCAAGGAAAGCTGCGGAACAACACCAACAAATAAGAGGATTGAAAACGGTACAAATTAAAGAGAAAGAAAGAAATGAAGCTAGGAAAGAGATGAAGGAAGCCAAGCAACAGTCAAGACCACAATTTGGAAGGAAGATGGCAGAAAACTACAGGGAGTACCAAAAACAATTTTACGAGACACTAAATATAAACGTATATATGGAAATATAAAAAACAAAGAAGGAAATAACAGGAGGACAAAATCAAAAGACGGAGACAACACTTTGAAAAACTAACACAAACAGCAACAGCCATAATTCGAGTATGCTTTCAAAAGTTCCCGAAATGAAAGGGAAAATGAGAAAATATATGTTTGAAATATGTTTTATGTTTCAAAATAATCTCCCTTAAATGATGATCCAAAGCCATTATGCCCTCACGGAAGTACGATTCTAGAAATCCAAAATAGTCGTCTACAGCTGCTTTTACTTCTTCTGCCGTAGAAAATCAAATCGTATTCCCTCGAGGAACATGTTTAGTCGTGGAAATAGATGGAAGTCAGAAGGAGCCAAATCAGGGGAATAAGGTGGATGTTTCAACAGATCATACTTTAGTTCATTCAATTTTCCTATTGCAACCAAACTTGTATAGGAACTTGGAGTGTCATTATGGAAAATAATCTTCTTCTTAAGCAAGCCAGGTCTTTTTTTCGTGATTTTTTTATTTACTTAGTCTAGAAGTCTAGCGTAATATGCACCGTTTATTGTTTTATATATATATATATATATATATATATATATATATATATATATATTTATATATATATTTATATATATATATATATATATATATATATATATATATGTTTGGTCCACTACGCTGATCATCTTCTAGGATCCCACGACCATTTAAAAATTTCTTTGTCTCCTAATGTAACTGCATATCTTTATAAATATCTGGTGCCTTCCAACCTTTTTTCACAAAATATTTGATAACCGGGCGCGTTTCAGTTTTAACCATTCTGCAAAACATAACACCAGAAATTATAATGCATATGGGAAAGGGAAAGGGAATATATGAACTAACAACTACTCAATGTAATAATAATAAATAAAATACCTAAAGAATGTAAGACAGGAATTATTTCACAAAAAGGAAACTGGAATAACTATGGAATAATCATGCTAACCAGCATACCCAGGGAAATACTGGCCAGAATCATAGAAAAGATATAGGAGATAAAATCGATGAAACTATTGATGATACTTAATACAGATTCAGGAGATGGCAAATAAGTGAAAAAATCATAAATATAAATAAATATATCCGTATTCATCGGTAGTTTGAAGAAGGGAACAAGCGCAAAAATCAAATAATAATAATAATAAATTCCCAACTACCTGTAATATATTTAGCCAATACAACAACGGGATATGGTTACTGCGTGTCAAACCTAAATAATAATGTTATTAATCTTTAAAATCGGTTCATGTAGAATTTCTGGTGAAGTGAAGTGATGATCGCAAAAACCGTAGCCGCGTACAAATTTTCTCCAAGACGTGTTGTAAGTTATCGTCACTAGGGCTGCATTGCACTGTAAAAGTAGTGTCGTAAACGATACTTACGAGACACCTGGCCACATGTCGCATTAGCACTGCCTCCACATCTAGGGCTCTGTGAAGGTTGACGTTTGATTCCTGCTAACTTGTGGGAATTGAACAACACCAAAACGTAGGAAACTCACTTAACGAAACATAAGAACAGCTATCGGGCTGTGCAAGCAGCTGGGGACCAAGCACTAGCTCCCATTCAGGAGCTGGAGGACATGAGGCGCCTAGGCCTACCCTACCAAGCTGGAGTTGCCATAGCGCTGATCAAGGGACTCAGAAGAGAAACCTATCATAGGGAAGCACATCGCTGAACGACGGAAAATCGGCGAAGAAAAATCGTGGCTCCACAGAACCTTTTTCTTCGCAGGGTAAGTCATACAGAGCAGCAACATCGGATATTAAGATGGCAATACTGCCTGAGGACTAGCCGGAGTTGTCTCTGGGACGAAACGCACAGAGGAAACATCCAGTCTTATCTGCTCGAAAAAATTGAGGCACTGAATCCATTGGCTTCAACAGAGTTTCAGCCAGGTTTGGTCAACCATGCACCAAATTTTGGCGGTAATGAAAGTGGGGCAAACCTAGAAAGGGGCCAAGCTCAAATCCATGGAGGAAAGCCTGATACCCAAGCGCTATTTGGGATAAACGTTCTTTTCCAACGGAGTTTGGACATAAACCAGGGTGTGTATGCATGCTACATTATATTTGACAAAGTATTTGACAACTTAAAAGAAATGCTACTCAGTAAATACATTGACTTCAGGGATGCCAGAATAATAAGTAACTTATACTTTGGGCAAAATGCCAAGGTAGTAATTGAAAACCAACTACTAACAGACAAAATAGAGATTCGCCGAGGGGTGAGGCAAGGGTGCATATTATCTCCACTCCAATTCAATCTTTACAGTGAAGAAGCCATTTTTGCCGTGACCCTAGAGTAAGATTCAGCAGGGATAGTTATAAATGAAAAATCGGTTATCAACATCATATTTGCGGATGATACTGTTTTACTAGCGAGCAACTTATATACACGTATTCAACACATTCTTCACAAATTAAATGATCGCTGAAACGAATAAGAACTCAAAGTCAATTTAAAAAAGAACAAGATAATCTTCGTAACAAAGTCTTTGCAAAAGCAAGCACAAGTAAACCTATGAATTGATTGACGCCAAGGTAGAAAATGTTCACGCATATAAATAGCTAGATGCTTGTTTGGAACAAACAGGAGAGATAAGAGTGAGGATCTAAATGGCCAGAGCTACTTTTACAAAAATGAGAAAGCTATTCATTAATCGGGACATTAACATAAGAACTTAAAAATAATGAGGATCCTGCTGAGCTACATATTCTCCATGCTACTCTACGGTGCTGAAGCGTAGACAATGTAGAAATGGCATATCAACAAACTCCAAGTCTTCGAAAGGTGGTGCTATCGCAAAATATGGAGCATATCCTGAACACATAAATCAACAACGTCGAAGTCTTAAATAAAATGCAAAAAGAGTGCAAAATAATAAAGTACCTAGGCCATATATTGCGACGTTCCATGTACACAATACTTTAATTGATAATAAGGGAAAGATAACAGGAAAAAGGAGTATTCACAGACATCGCTTATCGTGGCTCAAGAACTTGTGGGAATGGTTCGATTATTTCAACGCCCAACTCAGAGCTGCTGTCAACAATCTCCGTATAGCCATGAGTAGCAGAAGAATATGAATATAAACACACGACAAACGTTAACTGGAAAACAAATAGAACGTTACATGGAAAACAAATAGAACGTTACATGGAAAACAAATAGAACGTTACATGGAAAACAAATAGAACAAGTAGAAAGCTTTAAGCATCTACGGACGATAATAGAAGGGAACAGAAGGATAGTCACCGAGATAAACAAGAGATCTTTGCCATGATTAAATCCACGTTCTTAGGAAAAAAGATATACCAAAAACCATAAAAGCAGTTATATTTAAAAACGTAATAAACGTAATAAGATCAACAATAATTAATAGCAGCGAATCATGGAGCATGACTGAAAGACATCAAACAAAGATAAATACCATGGATAGTTTTTTTTAAAGAATTGAAAACAGGACGAGACTGAATAAAATAACAAACGAAACATACAAATGGACACGATAAGCCAGACAGTTTAGTTAGTTTGGACACATATGCCGAATACAAGATGAATGACAAGAAATACCAAGTAGAGTATACAAAACTAGAGAAACATAAAAACTATAGGGGAAGACCGAGAAATACATAGGAGGACAGAATGAGAAGAAGCGGAAAGAAAAGGCATAAAATGGAAATATAATAAACATAGGACGGGAAAAGATAGCGAAAAATGTACACACGAATGAGATAAATGTGCACCCTTAAACCTAACGGTAAAAATGGTTTGGCTTAAATAAATAAAAATACATAAATAACACATCTAATTACATTTTCCTACTACCCATGAAAGTGATCCACCCATGTCGTAGTTAATGTTTGCATGTAAGTTAAATATAACGTAGTATAGTCAGTATAGTTGCGTTATGAAATTATAACGCAACTGGTACCTTTATCTTTGGAATATCGTATCAGCGTTCAAATGTCAGGCTTTCACTTACATTTGTTGCGGCTGCTTCATGAATGTAATGAAAACCAGCAGCGGTAATTATTCATTGCAATGCACTCCCAAATAATTATAAATGATTACGTTATTACAATACTTGATTCAATGAAAAACAATACAGCTTTATACCGATATGGGCAACTTCAAATCAACTCTAATATTTCCTAGAATTTAAACGAGAACCCCAGAAACGGGGTTTCACATGCCGGCCTTATAGTCGTAGGAAAAATAGTATATATAAATCGATGAAAAGTGTATTACTAGTCCTCGTGTGATTTCTGAATTGAAATGCCACGCTCGTTGAAATGTCACTTTCCAAGCTCGTTGCGTAATATACTATTAACATGCATTTTAATTTCTTACTATCTTAAGAATTTAAGACTGATTAAGGTAACTAACAATTAAAAATTATTGTATTTGTATCAATTGATAAGTAAACGAATTATCTGTGACCTAGTTTATTTCAACGAGCTAGCCATAAGAAAAACATGTTTTTATTTTTTAACCAGAGTGATAAAAATTAAAAGTAGCTCATTGTGTAAAAGTTTGAAAACCACTCCCCAGTTAGCGCATTTTCCGTTCTCTCATTCAAATATCAGGTCACCCCGGAAGCCCGAATAAAAAGTACGGCAAAGCCCAAGTTTTTGTTCCGCATTTGATATATAATATGTTTTGTGGTAAGTATTTTAAATATTTAACCCGTAAAATAATTCTCAAATAGCAATTAAATGAATTCGCAAAACAATACCAACTCTATATTTATATTCATAAAATATGATCCCATTATATTTATTCCCGCCAATTAAAATGTATTGCGTCATACTGGAGAAATAATTGATATCATTAAAATTTAAACAAGACACATCAGGTCGATATATATGTAGCCCTCTTATGTATTGTGACTGCGAGTTAATTCACACATTTATATAATTAAGGGAGTTTAATGAAATTCCTTTATACACCTAACCCTTTTCAGTCATGAAATGTTGACATACATAGTATTACTCCCGCTTGTATTATTATAAGCAAAATTTTATACGAACTCAGCAGAGTTTCAAGTACCTAGTTGTAATCAAAGGAACTAAATTAAGACCTTCGCTGTAATATTCTGCAGATATGGAGAAGTCGGGCCGGGGTCTTGATTTACAAATAATATCTTTCAGTGTTTATACAGCATTATATTTGATGTTTAACAATTACATCTCCTTTGTTTTGAAACGATTTTAATCAACAAAACTCGCAACATCTTGAATACGCTATATTTGTGATTTGGACCGGGAAATATTTACTTTCCAGAAAAGTCAATAGAGGAGAACGTTTCTTTTCTGTTTATATTTATTATAGCGTCGTTCGCAATTTCAATGTCACAAGTTACAACAGATTTAGTTTTGTAAAAATATTTTCTTTAGATGTATATTTAAGTTTATCTCATTTCATTACTGCTAAGTAACTGCATTATATAAATACGATTGTTGTGATAACATAATGTTTTAAACGAAAATTAAAAACAATTTGTGAAACAATATTGGTTTTTAATTTACTAGACGTAGTTAAGGGAATAAACACATTCGTATAAATAATTCGATATTCAGTTTAAACTCTGCAGTTTACTTGCCCTTCATTCTAAAAATATACGCAACTATTATTAACTTAGCGAGAGCTATATAATTAACATTGTTCCGTACAAATTGAGAATTATTTATTTAAATGACAGGGCTTGTTTTAACATAAATATGTATAGGTATTATACAGGGCATTGCTATTCTTACTAATTTGACAGTTTACAGCGTACATATATGTTAAGAAGTGATCGCTGCAGCATAATGGTAATATATCAGTCGTTATAAAAGAAAAGGACATTACATACTCAGTAAATAAAAATTAAAATAATATAAAAATAATAATAAATTAAAGAGTGAAAAAATGCATTTTCAGTAGGTTTGTTTTTCGAAACATATATATTATATATATATATATATATATATATATATATATATATATATATATATATAAATACAATTAATGTCCGTTTCCTTTTAAAATTTATAACTAACAAACCCGAATACAAAAACTATTTAATGGATTTAAAAAAGAAACATTTAGTAATAAATTATTCATGATCTGACTTATATTTTAACAAAATAATAATAATTTTCTAATTAAGTAATCATTTTAGATTATTTTGCAATACTAAATATGTTAAACATGAAAGAATCTCTGGTTATCCTATCATGGTCAAAGCCTGAAATTTAATTTATCATTTATTGGTTGAGGATTCTAAATGATCATTGCTATGTAATTGGCGCCACAAATAATGCGAATTTAGGTTAAATGGTATGCTTCTGTCAAATGCTGACTTATAAACGAATTGATTTTCTAAATTATGCGAAGATTACTGCAAAATGGTAATGGTAATAAATAAGTTGTTATAAAATTATAAACGGAAAAGCAAAATAGTGCGTAACGATGTTATATATACAACCACAACTATAGCTCAATTTAAAAAAAGCCAAAGTAATTCTTACATAAGTCTTATGTAGTAAGCATATTATCAAACATATGTTATAGCCTATAACAATCGAATAAAACAAATAGATTCATAAATATAGCAATTTTATATACATAATAACTCATACATACAATGAACTTTCCCAGTACCTACTGTTACATCAGTAAGTCATCCATTACAAATTATTCATGTATAATATTTTGTATACTCGGTGCTAATAGACTAATAGTCTCGCCAAAATATGCTCATGATAAATTGTTCAGATTTATCGTTAAAAAAGCAATTTTAAAATAGCTTTACTCATCATTGAAACTGTATTTTTAAATATTTGTTCGGATAAATATGTGTGCTTTCATTTCTAGTCCTATTTGTATATTTTAAACTGACTTGACGTCTAAATAAAGAATTAGCGTAGTTTGGAAATTGGAATAAATATTTATATTGATACGCTCAAATACTATTTTCGCATATATGTCATTGAGTTTTCTTGAATCACAAACAAATTTCACCAATTTGTAGAAAACTGAAAAGCGTCAATTAGTTTTATTTGCTTTAAATGTGTTAGTTTTGCTTTAAAACACGCGAGCAGTCTATTTGTGTGCTTAATATCGACACAGCCATTATACATGCATAAAACGTGCACATCCAAGACGCTATGCGCAATAACTCACTGCTGTGATTTATTGCTAGCACGTTTTAAATTTGAGCAAATTTTTATGTAGATCGAAATTAAACCCCCGCAATTTGTCTTGCTGTACAAATTAGGACAATTTACTTCCATCATATTTTCAAGACAAAATCGTGCAATCAACGTTTTGTAATCGAATCACATTAACGTGTTCAAAGAATGGAAACTTAATTTATATATCTGTCATGATCCAAATTCTAATATTTTAATATTTATATTTTAACTTAAGAAGATGTAGTAAATCAGGTAAATGACTATTTATTTATGTCTTTCCAATGCAGACAAATAAATAATAAGCACTTTTAATTATCTCAATATATAGGATATTTTAAAAAAATATTAATTGTTGATATATACAAAGTTTTCAGATTATGATTATATGAGGATCACAGTTATCATTGGTGGTAGAAATTAGGCCAAATAGGAAGAATTGAGTACGTAAGCACTAATAAATAATCTATTAAAAGGGTACAACCCGTTGGTGATTCTTGGATTTCGGAGCATATAAATATTAACATCCAATTTCCATTGAAAATGTTTTAGCTGTCTAGAATTTCAATAAACTGGTCAAATCACTGACCATAATGCGTGTTTCGGTTTCTGTAAATATGACAGAACCTTTAAACCGTCGAAATTTTATGCTTTGGTTAAACTTTGTTATAGTACGAAATTTAACACTGATGTTCAAGATCTCTATCATGATGTGGCTTAATTGAACTCAACTAAGCGCAATCTTGATTAAACTTGCACATAATGAAATAATTAGATCGAAAACGGCCCTCAGTCTGGAGCACCACACGGGGTACAAAGAATACCTCCGTCTACAAAAACAAACAAAATGTAAATATACAAGGTGATCTACTAGCTCAGTGACAAATTCTGACAGATGAAAGCTGTTTTTTATGATTATCTCAACATATTTGATAAAACGTGCTATAAATCGGTAACTAAAACGAATCAGAACTATGGTCGCGCCATATTTTTTCTTAGAATCACATGTCAGAGTGTCTCACCGAGCGTAGAAACGCATCTTAAATTCAAAATCTTGGGCTGACGTGAAATATCCAGGAGCCGAGACATGCAAAGCTCAAAACGGCGTACTCTACTACTCTGGAGGCTATGCCCCTGCACAAAAATAAGGCGTAACTGTGCTCATCTCTTCTAAATTATCAAAGTCAGTCATCGATTTCGTCCCATTAGGAGATCGTGGTATACTTCTGAGGCTTCTCACTTCTCACAGAGCCATGCACATTATACAAACGTATGCCCCAACCAGCGATAAACCTAACGAGGTGCTAGAGGAGTTCTAATCCTCCACTCTGGAGAGGGTGGCATCAAGCTCACGACGAAACAGGAGAACAAACATGCTCGACGACCTTAATGCCAAGATTGGGGAGGCCTCTGATGTCGAGGTTTCTGGAAGCTATGAATTTGGAGAACGCAATGCTAGTGGAGATCGTCTAGTATAGTTCTGTATAGAGCACTGCCTACAATACCGCAAATACCTTCTTCAAGCTTGTAATGATCACATAATAAGAAATAAAATAGATTTTACTCTCATGAAAGGTTAGCAAATGAAATTTATAAGAAGAGCGAGAATATATCCTGGCATTGACGTTAACAGCGACTACAACCCTGTCGGAATAGAAATCCAGTTCTACCGTTTTGTACGATCCCAACGCCAAAGCCAAGACTGAGCGATGTCAAAAGGCTCGTGGTGCGCGCTCATACAACCGAAAATCTCGAGGACCGTCTAAATACAGATATCCTGAATAAAGCACTTATGAACACACCAGTAACTGAAATAGGATATAGAAGGGTCGGTAGGAAACAACAGTAGATGACGGATGAGATTATACAGCTAGTGGATGAGAGAAGAAAACTGAGATCCAGAAACAGTAAGCGATATGAAGTAGTGTCACCGCCCTAGTAAGATGTGCATGTTGCAAGGCAAAGGTGTACTGGTTTGCCAAAAAGTGCAGCAAAATAAAGGAGCTCCAAAACAAGCACGACTTGTGCAATAAAGTATTAAGGGAGTTTACTAACAATCAATGCAAGTTGAGCAAAGGTATGGTTACCGTTTCGCCTAACGTGCCGTTTACCCCTAATTTACGCTTAGTAGGGTAGGAAAACACGGGCCGCGTGTGCCTCTTCAGCGGATGCTAAAAGTAGGGGGCCTGCATGCCCTCTATAAATAAACATGCACGCACCCCTAAACGGCATTCGGTTCTCCCTCACCAAGACTCAGAGAACCAATTCACCTTACCGGACTAACCTTCAAAACCGATACTTGAGTTTCTCTTTTTACCTTTCATTCAGAGAATCGATTTATATCCTTACAGCTATCAGCTCACACTGATAATTATGCCCCTCCTCTTGTGACGCTTATCCCTCACCACGCCTCAGAGAACCGTTTCGAGTACATCCTATCTTCCCTGTAAGGCGGCCTGACGGTTTATAACCCCCTACGTACCTGTCTTACAAAGAGCTGACGCCGGCAACGGACTGCAGCTTCCTTCATTACCCTTTCGACATTGAGCTTTGATGACAATTGGCTCCCAAAGCGTGGGGATTTTTATAATCTAATATAAAATATAATAAAATATAACGAACCACTTCGACGTTCGAGCGTTGAAATATGCCAACAATAAAGTTTTGATGGGTATTGAGAATAAGTTGAAAAAATCGAAGGAATATGCCGACGTCCACATCAACGACGCGAGGCCTGAACAACCAGCCTTGGGTGACTATCTCAATGAGGACAGTCCGGATATAACAAGAGAGACATTAGAAAAACGACTAAGTCGAGGGACCGGACACGACACACGTGGAAACATTGATTGCAGAAGAGGATGGGATGGGCATGAGCATACTGACATCATAGTTTAGACCTATATACAAAGCTGGTAAAATACCGGCTGACTGGCTGAAATCAACTTTTATCACAATTGCCAAGATACTAAACGCTTCACAGTGCGAACTACCGTATGATCAGCCAAATGTCTCACGTTGTCAAGGTTCTTCGTATCATCCATACACGCTTACACGCCATATATAAGAAATAGGTGAGCTATAACAAATTTGGGTATAAAGGCGGGATGAACACGCGTGAGGCTCTATTATTTCTTCATGTATTTACGCAACGATGCAGGGAAATTAATGTGAACGTATATGTCTGTTTTATCGACAACAGAAATGCTTTTGACTCGTCTCACACCACAAGCTTGCCGATAAGCAAGCCCACAGGTGTCGATACATGAGATCTGCGCGCTACAGCTATACTGGAACCGAACTACCGAAATCAGAGTCGAGGACACGACATCTGAAGAAATGGACATATAGAGAGGGGTCAGATATGGCTTTGTCTTAGCCCCGCTGCTTTCCAACATCTACGCCGAGAATACGAGAGAAGGCCTCAAGTAAAATGGTACACTCATCAATAACATATGCTTCGCTGACGATATGGCCGTACTGACTAACAGTCTTTCGCAACTTCATAACTAGATGAATCAATACGGTTAATACATAATTGTTGCCAAAACTAAACTGAGTATATTCTCGAAGACTTAGAGCCAAGCCTATACATAAACAATGAGTCTGTAGAACATGTGTCATCCGTAAAATATCTATTATCAGCTGGGAGCTAAGCCTACTTCTCCGTATCTGCATGTTAAGATGCTATATCTTCCCATTGTTTCTCTATGGTTTTTAAAGCTGGAAACTCAGCCCGTCACTGGATAAATGGATAAACGTATTTGAGATGTATCTATATAGACGAATTCTGCGTATATCCTGGGTGGAAAGAGAAACCAATGAAGAAGGACTTAGCCGGATGGAGAAAAAAAAAAGGAACTGGCGACCGCCATCAAAGAACGAAAGCTGTAATACATAGGGCACATCATGAGAGAAGAGCGGTATCAGATCCTTTTCTCATCATCGAAGGAAAGATCGATATTCTGGCATTCTGACATTTTTACATTTTTACATTTTTACATTTTGAAATTTTGACATATTTACATTTAGGCATTTTCACATTTTCATATTTCACATTTTCAAATGTTCACAGTTTCACATGAAAATGTAATGTAATTATTAATGTATATTTTCGATACCTTACTACATTTAAGATGCGACAATTTTCGCTAATTCCGCGCTTGATTTACCCCACGCCCGTTGACGTCACGCTGACGTCACCTATATTATTCATTATTTGTGATATGAGCAATAGGAAATCGCTATTATTGAGAAATCTTCTGTTTTAGTGAACCGATCTTGCTCAAATTTTCACAGGGTCTCCGAAGCGCGGGCTCACACCCGATTTCCAAATGCCATTTTCCCACCGTGAGCGTTAAATGGTTCGACACAGCGCCTAATTATGTTCGGCGCGTCGTGTTGATTGTGATTCCTTTGCTGTTAGTGAACCAATTGTGATCAATTTTTCACTGGATCGTCCTGGATAGTGTCCGCAGATATTTGCCAAATTTGGTAGCAATCTGTTGTGTCGTTTTCCCGGAATTTTATTCACAGACAGACAGACAGACAGACAGACAGACAGACAGACAGACTGACTGACAGACAGACTGACTGACTGACAGACATACATACCACATACAGACATCGCAAAAATCGGGTTTATTTCGACTATTTTGGGCATAAAACGTAACGAAAATTGAATATTTTTTTTTGCTAAATGGTATACGGCAATAACCTACCTTCCTTCTGGTGTAATTATTTTCCCGAAAAGTTATCGCATATTTCCACAATCTTAGTTTGAAAACGTGAACACGTTTTCGGTAAAACAATACCTTCCTTTACATCTGTGATGTATTCGGAAAGTAAAAATAACTGTTATGTCTGGTTTGAACAGAAATATATAGAAAATTTGTTTCTGAAATGACTATACTTTTTTTTGTAGATGTTTATATTATTCAGTTAATTCTCGTTACGATCGTGCAAAATCAATCATTTTCGATATTCGTGATACGTTGTTCTTCTTATCTGTTCCGCAGATATTTGACTACATGTAAGTCTAATTTTATTTTTTAGTTCCTATAGATTTTCAGGCCATCTTCGTACATCATAGTCGCTGACAAAAAATAGTCTAACGATAGATCTGGTGATCTCTAACTGAATATATAAATCTTGTGTCAACGCCAGTGGTAAATTTTCTAATAGTGTCCAAAAATCATAATTTAAAAATTGTAGATATAAAAAATAAAAATAAGGTCCTAATAGCTGATGAGATCTAACAAGATCGAAATCTAGATTTGTATATTGGTAAGAGGTGGATTCACACTTATACTATATATATATATATATATATATATATATATATATATATATATATATATATATATATATATATATTACACAAAGGGATAACTCAAACCATCAAATGAGATATCAGAAACATCATAGCACGAAGAAGATGAGCATGAAGGTATTAAATAAAAATCTTATTAAAGGAAGTATAAAAATAACTAACATTAAGAACATGTAGGGGAATATCATCGAGCAGAGAAGAACAGTTTGTAGTAGACACCGTTGAAGAATTATATCATAAACTGTACAAAATGAGAGCTATGAGAGACACCCTGGAATCTATATAGTAAGTTCAGACCGGTCTTGTAAAAACAGTTTTGTTACCCGTGGCAACCAAATTGGATCAACAATGCAATCATACGATCTTTAAGGGGTCGCCGATGTCAATAGAAAAAAAAGTAAAGAAACCATTAATTGCAATTTGAATCATAAATAAGTAGCAACTGAAGGCAAAATAGGAAATATAGTATGAAAAACGTATGTACAATAACCATTATAAAACTTGTTGTACTATATACTATTTAAATTTTGCAATTTTGGTTACTTTTATTATGAATCACCCTCCGATGTACCTTATAAGAAATGGAAACTGCTCAGTTCAGCAGTCCAGAGGTGCGAACCATTCTGTTCGAACGTATTTGTTTAACTGTCAAAGTCTGTCAGTATGGATAATTCATGATTTGAGTTCCTTCCATGATGGAATTTTGGTTTATTAGTGTATTTTAAAGCCAGTAAACCGAATTTTCATAATTTTAAGAGCTCACATTGTGAATTGTCCGTATTTTTCCTAGTGACGTGAACAGTTAAACGTTATAAACTCCACTCGTTTCAAGAATCGCATCCCGTGGGTGCAGTTTCTAACACTATCGTTCCGAATGTTTTCGTATAACTGTCGAAATTGTTCGGTAAGATACAGAAAATTATGGAATTTCGGTTTACTAGCTGAAAAAAAAAAACACACTAATAAACCGAAATTCCATCATTGAACGAATTCAAATCATAAATTGTTCGTTTTTGCGAAGCGACAGTTAAACGAATACGCTCCGTCAGGAATCGCTCTCCAGCATTTAGCACAGCTTACAAAGCTAGGCTTCTATATAAATTGTAATGCAATAAGTATAAATGTTTGAATTCAGGTATGGTAATGAGTGTCAGTGTTTTATTTTATTCGCCTAAGAGCTGAATTTCATTTCCAGTTATAAAAAGGTTCAAAGCGTGACGAGAAGGGGTTATTTATATAAAGTTGTAGTCGACCGTTTATTCAAATTCTAAGGCCGAAGACAATAAAGATTAGTCTTTCATTAATGTTCATTTAAATTAAGAGGCTCTTTGAAATCATATATATTGACATAATCAGTTAATAATTGGCTGCTTCAGCAAGAAAAGAAGCGCTGACTGTACTCGACAGCAAGCGAGGATGATAAATAATACGGGTATACGGGGTTTGAGAAAGAAAGTAGTAAGCATAATTTTTTATGGTTTATAACATACATAAGTTTATTTGCAGCAAATCATCTTTTGCAGTATACATGGTGTCCGTTTTTGATAATAGAAGGGCATATATGTTCTTGTTTTCATTTATCATGATTGTATCATCTGGATACTATATAGTTTGTGGCAAAGCATCTGGTAAATCATTTACGTAAATTAGAAATAAAACTGGCCCCAATATGGACATCTACGGTACTCCAATATTTATTGATTTAGAGTTGGACTGCATATCTCTAAAATGTGTCTGCTGCTGTCTTTTCGGTTAGATAGGAGTTTATAAGTTGAATGCAGTGCTTACATAATCCGTAGTATTGCAATTTTTTTAATACTATATCATGTGATATACAGTCCAATGCCTTACTTAGGTCCCACATGTCAGAAGATATTCTATCATTCATTCCAGTTGTAATTTGGTCTATTAGATTATTAATTGCAGAGCTTGTGTGTTTGTTTACCCTGAAATCATATTGATTTTTATTTAATATATCGTTCGTTTCTAAATATTCTATTATTTGTTTCTTTATCCGCGATTCCACTATTTTGGCTATTATTGGTACAATAATACTTATTGGGCTATCGTTTTCCAGATTGTCTGTTTCCCTTTTTTATGTAGCGGGATAACTCTTGATAGTTTAAAAGATGCCGGAATTTTACCATGTTTAACTGTTTCGTTGAACAGATGTGTTGGTGCAGTAATTATGATGTTTTTTTACATTTTTTATCATTTTAATGTTTAAATTGTATACATCTTTGCTGTTCTTATTTTTCAGAGAATATATTGCATCTCTTACTTCTATATAAGTATTCTCGTTGAATGTATGTAATGTAAGTATGGAATGAGTATGAACAAGATAAAACTAACATCATGGAAATAGGTAAGTGTCCCGCCATCAGGAGTGCCACAAGGTTCCATCCTAGGGCCTCTTCTGTTTCTATTGTCAACGATATTGCATGTGATATAAAGTCCCTCACTTGCTCTTTGCCGATGATATGAATTTATTCTACCAAATCAATACCATGTTGGATTGTGATATCTTGCAAGCAGACTTCAATAAAATATTGGTCTGGTGTGATAATAATAAGTTACTTCTCAATACCAACAATTGTAAAGTAATTTCACATACAAGAAAGCATATGCAGATGTTCTTGATATATGTCGATCTGTGCACCGCTGTGCACCGTCTATACAGCATGGGGGTAGCTCTGTGTTACATGCTAGTCAAAATTCTTTGCTCGCTAAAACCAGAAATGGGCTTGGTTCAGAAAAAGAGGAACACCCTGTAATTTATTTATTTCACGATTTACGATGGAACGGTTTATGTTAACTTACATTACTAGTGCTAGAAGGCTGGTTTCCCGAATGAGTGAATGAGTTTACAGAACTCGCCTTCGGCTCGTACTGTATTAAGAGCGAATTCGGGAAACGGCCTTATTGCACGAATAATGTATCTTCTTTTTTGTACAAATAAACACTAAATATTTATTTAAACTTATTAAAAGTTGTTGTGACAAATAGGTTATGTCACACTACCAATTACATAATATTTAGTCTATATTTTCTTCAAAATTGTATTAATTCAGTACCATCGTTAATTTTTAATGCTATTGGAAATTTAAGAGGTGTACGCTGTGCTTGCATGTATTCTCATATTTATAAATACACATTTACATTGGAACCGAATGTTGGCAACACTGGCTACTTTCCGCACTAGAGCGGGAAGTAGTATTTCCTGTACCCAAATCAATGCGGGAAATGACTATCTTAGGACAGGCGTACACATTTTTGTTTGTATTTTTTTTAAATATTTTTCTCTATTCCTTAAGTGCAAAAACTTCTGTCATCCATTTTCTCATAGTATTAGTTGCTTTTACCAATCCTTCTTTGACATTTTTGATTGCATTGTTTTCAATTCATAGTTAAGGGGAAGATAGACCAGCTGGTAAAAATGGAGGAGAGTAGGAACGAACCGGAGGGGAAAGCAGCGCCGGAGTAGGTAAAGGAGGTGAAAAGGAAAGTGGTCACGATAGAAAAGAGAGAGGAGGAGAGACAAAGAAATGAGAGGAAAAACAATGTAGTGGTGTTATCGCCGATACCGGGGAAAGGAAGGGGTGGAGGGAGTTATACAGAAGCTGGATGTGCAGGTGCGGAGAGAGGTGGAGCTGGGGATAAAGGGGGGCCGAATGCTGCTAGAGCTGCAGAGAGACGCTAAGAGAAGCTACAGGACTCGTAATAGGAAAGATGGAAATGCATAGAAGTGCGGTGTGGGTAGGAGCAGTGTACTGAAACAAAAACCGGGTGGAATTAATGGAGGTACTAGACGAACTGGATACGGCAGCAGATATGTGGATCATCGGGGGCGATTGGAATGTGAGGGTGGGGGAGCTGGAAAGAGGGTTCGGAGAAGACGGTGACTGGAGAAAAAGGTGCTCCCAAGATAAAGACTAACCAGGAGGGTAGAGAATGGATGCAATGGGTGAGAAAGTCAGGATGGGATGTGCTCAACGGTTGCTGTGAAGGGGACTGGGAAGGGAAAAAAACGTTCTGCGGACAAGGAGGAGGCTCGGTTTTGGACTACGTGGTGGTCAAAGGGATCGAAAGGGAAGAGTTGGTGTGCTTCAAGGTGGAAAACGTAGGAGGGTCGGATCATGTACCCGTGGAGGTGGTCGTTAGGGTGAGGAACGTTGGGAAGGGAGAACAGAGGAAGGGGCAGCAGAGGTTTGGATGGAGCGAGCCGGATTTGGATGCATATGAGAAAAAGCTAAAACGCGTCAAGTGGGAGGATGTGCATTCGATGCTCCAGTTGGAGAGAGTGACGGTGGCTGCATTGGAGAAGAAGAAGAGTGGGGGCAGAGGGAGAGTTGGTTTGACGAGGAATGTAGGGTGAAGAAGTCGAGCTGGGGAAGAGCAATGGCGAAGTTGAGAAATGGGAGAGGTGAAGTGGAAAGGGCCAATCAGGCGAAGAGGGAGTTCGAGAGAACCTGCGAGAGGAAGAAGATAGAGGAGTTGCAGAAGGTAGAAACGAGGTTGAGGGAATGTGTGACAGAGAAAGGGTTGTGGGAAATTCTGAGGGGAAGCGTAAAAATGGGAAACGTTAGCATAGAGCTGGCAGAGTGGGAGAAGAGCTGTAGAGAGATGGCGGGGTCAGAGGTGAATTTAGGGAGTCCGAGACCGGTGGTAGGAAGGGAGGCGTTTTCGCGGGAAGAGGTCGACGTGGCCATATGGCAGCTGAAACTGGGAAAGGCGGCAGGGGAAGATGGGCTGAAGGCAGAAACCTTCAAAAGATTAACAGAGGAAGGAAAAGATAAGTTACTGGAGGTCTTGAATAGAGTCTGGAGTGGTGAGGAAGAACTGCCGGAAGAGTGGCGTGTGGGGGTGGTGGTCCCGGTACACAAAGGGGGAGCAGCATCGGTCGTAAATAATTATAGGGGTATTACCGTTATGAATGCGGGATACAAAGCGATGATGACAATTGTGAAAAATAGACTAGCGAGGGAAGTGGATAGAAAAGGGCTGCTGCCGGAATGCCAGGGGGCTTCAGAAAGGGAAGAGGGACGAGGGAGCAGATTTTCACGCTTGCGAGAATGGTGGAGGAAGCGTTGGAGTGCAAAGGGAGAGTGTATGCGGTGTTTGTGGATTTGAAAGCGGCGTATGACTCAGTTCCTAGGGGGAAACTGGTGGAATGTATGGATAGATTGGGTATGGAAGTGGAAGGAGTGGAGTGGGTGAGAAGTATATATAAAGAGACGTGGGCAAAATCGAGAGTGAATGGAGAAGTGTCTGAGAAGTTTAGGGTGAATGTGGGTGTAAGGCAAGGGGGCCCGCTAAGCCCCCTCCTGTTCAATCTATACACAAGCGAGTTGGAGGCGGTGCTGAGGAGAGGACAGGCTGAAGTGGTCGTGGTAGAGAGAATCAAGGTGTGGATGCTGGCATATGCGGATGACATAGTATTAGTAGCCAAGAGAGTGGAAGAGATGCAAGAGATGTTGGAAAGAATGGGAAGGTACATGGGTAGGAGAGGGCTAGTAGTGAATGTGGAGAAGACTAAATGGATGATGTTTAGGAATAGGGGTAGAAGGGGTAGAGTGGAAGAGCTGAAATGGAAGGGAAGGATGATTGAGAGAGTGAATGTCTTTAAATATTTGGGTTTCTGGTTTGGCAGTGGAGGAGGATTTAGGGTGCATGTGGAAAGTATGCAAGCGAAAGCGAGAATGGCTTGAGGAATAGCGAGAAGGAAATGGGAGAGGTTGTAGGGCGGTAACCTCGTAATGGCGTGCAAGATCTGGGATGCGTGTGTAAAACCTAGTCTGCTGGGTCTCGAAAGGTCGACACCGAGAGCAGTGCTGTTGCAGGAGACGAATCGTATGAGTATGTGGTGGGAGTCGTGTGTAAGGGTTGTGAAGTTTGAAGAAAGATTGCAGGAATTGGGTGAGGAACGACTGGTGCGGGAGGTATGGATGAGTTGTAAGAGTAGGACGGAGAGTGGTTGGAGAAAGGATAGAGGAAGGATGTGTGAAAGAGTGGGTATGTCTGAGGTGTGGGTAGAGGAGAAGCTGAGAGAAATGGGAAGCCTAGGAATTTAGGCAAGAGAGAGATTGAGATATATTGAGTGGCAAGAACGGCAGACTAGAATGAATGAGAGCTCTTACAACCCTGGCTACGTAGAGTGGCAAGTGAGTGGGAGACTCCCAAGTTACTTAGCCAGGGGTGAGTGGAGCAGGGAGGACAAGGTATGCATGGCAAGAGCGAGGTGTGGGTCAGACGAGAGAGGGAGGAAAGTGTGGATGGGTTTAGGGTACACCGCGTGTGCGCTGTGTAGTAAGGGAAGCGACACGTGGTGGCACCTTAGCGAAGAATGTGAGGGTGTGAAAGCAGAGTGGGTGGGAGACTGCAGAAAGCTGAATGAATGGTTATGCGAGGATGGGGAAGGCGTGAAAATCTGCAGGAGGCTGACGTGGGAGAGGAAAGTGGCAAGGGCAAAGGGAGCTGCGATAGATAGGGGTAATTAGTAATTTTTGGCGGAGTAGTACTTTTATTTATATTGTATTTTTATTTTTATTTGTGTATATTTTTGTTGAGGTTTGTGATGTGGAGGGGCAGTGAGGGAAATGCCAATAAAGGTCTTTTTTTTTTTAGGTGAGTTACTTTTCTAGATTATTACTTTTGATAATTCTTTGATTGGGCGTAAGTTTTTCTGTCTGACGTATTTCAAACAAGAGCTTCCTAGATGTCCCATTTCAAATGGAACTATATCACTATATATTCAAAACAGTTGAGTCCTTAAAAGCCGGAGGAATCATTATTAGAGCATTCTGCAAACCATTTTAGCTTAGAAAACTGGACAATGCCCTCGCATTATAATACTTACACAAGAAAGTAGACCAACTTGCTTAATTATTGAATATTATTTTGCATTTCGTGTTTTTCATCACTCATATGAAATTATTTATCTCCGAAATTTCATTATGTGACCTATATCATAATAAACATCGTGGATCGCAGGAAAATAATCCCATTCAGAATTCGTAAATTGGGTTGCATTTGAAAAAAATCTCGATAGCGTCAATGCTCTTTTAAAAATGCTCCCAAAAAATTGACACTTTCATTCAAAGTTGTACATTTAAAATTTAAAATAGACGTGTCGAGCATTTTTGCAAAAATCATTTTATCGAATTTATTTCATACTTTAGGGACACCGTGTATACAAATTATTCATTCGAATCACTACCAACACATAAAGGAATAAATTCGACTTTTATCAAGTTCCCAGCAGGCAGGCTATCGAACTGGGTATGGTACAAACGACCAACTACAATTAGTTAAGTCGCTTATCGAAAAATGCATCAAATGCATAATCTATCATAGATACACCAATTTCATCAAACACGTGTACCAAAAAGGAAATGCATATTGACATATGACGGCTTCAGGATGATTCCCAGGATTTTGATATATGAACGAGACGTGCGGCAGGGCGATGTCATATCACTAAAACTATTCACGCTTTTACTAGAGTACATGTTTAAAGAGATCAACTTGGTGACATGGGCATTAACATCGATGCCGAAAAACTAAACCATCGGAGATTTGCCGACGATATAGCAGATAATATGGATGAAGCAAAACAAATTATTTACAGGCTCTGTGAAATTTCAAACTCTGTTGTACTTAAAATTAACACCAATAAAACCTAATACATAATATTATATATATATATAACTGCAGCAATCGAGATAGATGGAATGAGTATTAAACAAGTGAGCTCTTATAAACACCTTGGCTACGAATTCTCTATGGGTAGAAACAACTAAAGCCGTGAGATTGGTAGAAAAGTAGGCTTAACATGGGCTGCCTTTGGAAAGTTGCGCAACATATTTAAATCAGACATTCCATTATATCTAAAAAGAATAGTTTTCGACCAGTGTGTATTGCCCGTGCTTACTTATGGAGCTAAAACGCCCACCTTCACTAAGAATACTAGAAATAAAATAAGTATTGTGCAGAGAAAAATGGAGAGGTCGATTTTAGGTCACTCTCTCACAGACAGGGTCCGAAACAACAATAAGGGAGAGGACCGGAGGGACAGATGCTGTTACCCGTATAACAACATTAAAATGGAACTGGGGCGGACATTTTGCACGACTTTCCGACAAACCGCTGGACGAAGAAAATACTTCAGTGAAAACCGCCCAAGGATGCCTACCCAAACAGAGGCCGCCCGCCAACTAGATTGGCTGTCAAAAGTATAATAACCAACAGGATAGAAGCTGCACAAGATCGGCAAAAATTGATAAAATTACGGGATGTCGACGAAATTTATTGAATTTGATTATAATGATATTCAAAACTAGAGACATAAAACAGGTTATAATGAAAGAACTAAATATCAACAGAACACAAGGATTTTATCTTATTTCTGATAAAGTATTACAAGAACTGTCTGAGAAATGTTATAAACTACTTACTTTCATATTCAACGCAATAGTGAGGTCAAACTACTTCTCCAGCACCTGGAAAGCTGCTCAAATCATAATCATTATACCTAGGAATATGCCAGAATATGTCTCTACCTATGGGCCCATAAGTTTATTACTAATGCTCACAAAGTCCTGGCCCTAGCTATACGTTAAGAAACTCAATATAATAATAGCAAAAAGGTAAGTACTCCCAAACCATTAATTTGGATTCCGAAATAAATATGGAATAGAGCAAGTACATAGATTAGTCAACCAAACTAATAAAGATATATATGCCAAAACATATTTCAAGCTGTGGCTTACATGTTAAACTAAAGAAACTCCGCCAGTAGTTAAACTCTAGATTTAAAATTTAGATTATTTTTTAAAACAGATCACTTACTGAAGTGATTCCCGACGTGTCATCATTTTCCTGTCATAAAAAACGCTTATTGCTCTTGGGCAGAATGCAGATCCTTTTAGGAGTTGAAAAAAGTATTTCATAGTTACTTTGAATACCGCCAACAGAGGATTGTGGTCTAATTGAATCATATCAGTCACTGAGTCACAGGAAGAATAGCTGTTTCTATATTTTTTCTTTACTAAGATATAATCAATATATCTTTAAATTAATAAGATTTATTATTAGGAGGAAACTAATTTATTTATTTACCAATTGACCATGTACGCGAGTCAGATAAATAAATAAATATTTATTTTTATTGTATGTTTTATTATTACTATTATAATTTCAAAACAATATTATTAGTATGTTTGTATGTTTTAATTTCGTTTTTTCTTAATGATATACCAATTCCATCTGATCGCACGACGCTCCATAGATCGTCGTATGTCATGAACGAACTTGAAATTACATGAACTGGTAAATTGATAATCACGAATTCTTACAGTCACTGGGTCTTGCTGAATGCGGTCAATGAGACGTCTACTAAGTGCTAATTCATTTTACGGTGAACAAAGCAAAATAGTATTCATTCACTTTTCATCTTTTCCATATTTAAAATGCCTTCAACAATTTGTAGTCAATTACTCATCGCTAAGCTAAGAATAATAAATGAAATTTATAGAATGATTTATTTATTCTGTAGGTATTACTCGACTCAACAATGGGGTCCCGTTCGATATTTCAGTCGTTTGCGGCATTGGTCGTAAGTTTTATAGGAAACTTTGTTAATAAATCAGACTATTATTATACATAGGTACTTCATTACGGAAATACACGGATAAATTATATAAATATATAATGATAAATTAATGTTAATGGTTGAAATACGTAATGTTGTAATCCATTATTAGATCTAATATAACAATTGAAATAAAATATATAAAAATAGATCTCTTTATAAATTGCAAATGAAGATAAAATTAGCTATTTGAAATTAGAATTTCAACTCGTGGAGTGCTATTTTTAGATGTTTCTACATGTTTCCTGGCTGATAATTTATTATACACGATAACCATGAGTGTCACATACAAACAGGATGTTTACTAATTACATGAAATCATTTCTATATCAGTGACCGCTTACTTGTGTAAGTCCTAGAAATTTCAGTACCCTGCTTAGGGATCGTAAAAATTGCGGCTCTTTCTATCCTATGTAAAGCTTTAGAAATACAAATGAAGCTGAATATATTACATGTGTAATAATAGATTTGTATTATGTATAATAAAATACCAAAATATGTCTCTCAAAACCATATTAAGAGTTAGTTAGTCAGGGATTATTTGCCACTTCTGCCTCAAATATTTGCCGAAAGTATCGATATTTCGGAATCAGAAAGAAATATAATTTATTGCTCTTTTGTTTTCCACAAAATATAGATCTATTAATGTTTTTAATTGTTTATTTTATTACACGTAGGTCGGAGTGTGCATCATTTCACTATGATAATATTTTGTTCCAAGCAAATGATTATGTATACAATCAATTCATAACGATCATTACGCTACACATTGATTGTATAAACTGTGGAAATATAGGATATAAGATACATACTGTTTTATAGTGGTTCTGAAACTGGCGGACCCAATTTTATTTGGGAAACTTATTGCGGCTGTCCGTTTGTCTGTAGTCTAAATAAAAGTTTTTTTTTTATTTAAAAGAATCTAATTCAATAGTGGGATTGGACATTTTGTATAAATTGATACAGATAGATACATCTAGTAAGTTTCTTATACAGTTTTTATAGTACTTGCAATGGCTGTATATATTCTTTATAAGAATTTATTATTACAGCAAAAATATAATGTTTGTTTTGTTTCAGGTGAGTTCTATTTTTCAAGAAATAATAAATACGTCCTAACGGTAAGTCATGTTATGTTTTATATGCAGCATGTATGAATATATGATACCGGTATTATAATAACACAATTATATTATTTAATTCCGTCTAGTGTTGAATGCAGTTCCAATTAGCGTATTTCGTGTATAAAGGATTAATGTGTAAAGAGCAAGCTTTCATGCTATCGGTTTCCTGCTAATACAATTTGTGTTTGACAGATTATTCTCGTACAATATGCATTAAACTAAAGTTTACTGGATGGTTGTGCGGAGTGAAATATAAATATTGTATACTATAATTTGGCAAATTTTCTCGGAGTTCTTAATAGTCTACTATTCTGAATTATGGTCCTCGTAAAAGATTTTTATCTAAAAGTTATGAATCTCCTTTCTTTTGATCATGGCGTAGTCGCTAAGTGACCATTTGTAAACTCTACGACTTCTTCAGTTCAATAACGACTGAAATAAAATTATATTTCTCCGGACTTCATTCAACAACTGAGGGTTAACATTAGTTTTTCATCTGCCGCTCCCTCTCACAAAGCTATAGATTTCCCCTAGCCCTTTTCAGCCCGCAATTAATTTTATTACGGTCACAATTCTAGGTCAATGTCTATTGCTTATATGTTAATAAGTTTTGTGTAGTCAGTACCTGGCCAATTAAGAAGATTTATGTATCCTTAATAAGTTTTAGTAAAATGAAATTACCGAAGAGTAAAACGAACAAAGAATTATATTTAGAAATCTTCATTATAATCCACTAATAATTTATATATATTTCCATTTACTTTGAATGATCCTGGTTTAAATTATACTCATATGTATACTATATTATATATAATATATATAATATATAATAGCATACTTGGTATTTATTCCTTTTACATGCCGAATATCCGAGTTGGAAACTGTAAATAATTTGTTGTTATTTTAGAATACAATTGCAACAACTTTATCAATCGGTGGTATCGTAACGTGTTTAGATATTTCTTGAATATTGTATACCGCGATCAAATATATTTCCGTTGAGAGTTGAATATAACAAAAATGTCATTTTAGACATAAATGACGGATTATGTGCTGAAATACGATGGCATGAAACAAACTCAAATATTAAGTTAAGACTAACTCGTAACGACATAAAATATATAATTTTCTTTTATAGCCGTCTCAGGTATATTTTGATTAAATGTATTTTATTCAAACTTATTGATGTACATGATGTTCTATTTTGGCATAGGTAATCATGTTTCTAAATGAATTAGAAACCGATAATTTTCAACGCTCGGTAAATTGCATATATATATATATATATATATATATATATATATATATATATATATATAATGTATTATTTTATGTCAAATATATATATATATATATATATATATTTGACATAAAATAATACATTAGCAAAGACAACTTGGTACTATAATATGTAATAATCTGCAGTATCATTAATATTTTATAATAACTTGGGAGTTTAACGTCGTATTTGCTTACCCTGTCAGCGCCCGATATATGTTATATAAATATTAGCCATAATACTAAAACGAAAATGGAATATACAGTATCCGGTCAAAATAGGCAACATTAATGACCATAGTTATAACGTCTATTAAAAATAAAGCTCTCTTAAATGGAAAATATAACTCCCCCAAAAGATTTAATTTTCTTACTTCCGTTCTCACCATGTCCGCGTATACTAATCGTTATTTAGTTGCGCCATTGTATTAATTATTGGTTAATTACTAGTCCATAGTTAAAAGTAGTACCTGCTGTTTTTAGCCGGTCAAGGTTTTAATCGGTGACATATCCCTAAAATCAGTTCAGTCACAATTTACAGGTCCAGTTTTGCATTTAATGGATCTTTATTTTTTAACCGACAGAAAATCGGGACTGTCCCGAATTTCCCGGGACAGTCCCGATTTTCTGTCCCTGTCCCTATGTTTCACAATTCGCTTTTTGGTCCCGAATGTATAGCATTTGTCCCGAATTGTCCCGAAAAACAGTAGTGTGAGAACGTAAAAGTTTAAATGCATATATTTATTATATTGTAGTGTTGAGTTTATCTTTTTTCTTACTGGCACTAATGCTTCAGCTGTTCAATTGTATACTGTTTATTGATGTTTGTAAACTTATATAAGCGCGCTCGTTCATTTTTACCTTCAGTCATCGGGTAAAATATGACAATGCCTAGAGCTTAGGCGAAACTAGTTGTTTTAAACAATTAAATAAGTGGTAAAAAACATAGTAGTTTTATTCATCTCCTTTATTATTCTTCCTTGGCGGATAAAACTTGTTATTAAAACCAAATACTCAGAGCAAACTAAAAATATCCAAATGTTACCTTATCAGATAGTTGATGCACCTCGGCTTATTCATTTAGAATCTTACCTAAAACAAAAAATAATAGTATTAGCACATGTACATTAATTAAGACGTACACTATATAACGGAAAGGTATTTGAATTTCTCGCAAGTTAGTTTTGTAAAGTTTGATAAAGTGATACATTCCAAAAAAAATCTCGTATAAGGGTCCCCGCAGACTAGACTAGGTACTTAAATGTGTCCGTGTGTTCTATTTTCTGTTGATTAATTTTGATGTTAGTGTTTTTGTTCTCTTTTCCAAGAAGAATTGGTTTATTTAAGATCTGGGGTACAAGACCATATCATATGTGCTCCGAGAGAGAAAGATCTACAAGATAACTTGTAACTGTGGGAAATATAGCTTTTTAAATCCCACCTAAATTGTGTGTTGTTTTTTCCTTTGTTACTTTGATAACTTCGTCCATTAATAATATAAACTCATGAACAAAATTAAACTTGTATAATTACAATAAAGAAATGAATATTGCAATAAAATGTTCATGAAACCTTATTGGTAGGTACTGCCTAGTAGCTTGTAAATAAAATCATCGAAACATGGCGTTATTTCTATCATTTATTATTAAAAAACGTTTTGTTTTAAAATCAACGCAAACATGCAAACAAAAAACAAACGAAAGCAATAGAATTTATGAACTACAGCTATTCTAATATCGCGTACGTCCTCCTCTACTTCTAATTACTGCTTTCATGAATTTTGTTATACAGGAGATCAAATTTCGAATTACATTTTGAGGAGTAGTTTCCGATTCTTGAATTGCTGCGTCTACTAGTTGATTGTGGTTGGCAAGTACGACCTTGTTTTTATATCCTCCCATAGATACTCTATTGGCTGGCCATTCCATGAACAGAATAGCAACAGAACTTAAGTAGCGAATAACTTTCCTAGCCACATGCGACGAGCATTATACTGCACAAACAATAAATTGGGCCCTATAAAAAGAGCAAATGGCATGTGATAATAATCCGAATTGATTGACCCGCACAGAGTAGGTCCCTATATGTAATACCAACTCTGTGTGGCCATCGAAATAGATGCCTCTCCAAAACATTACAGGGCCACCACCAAACAGAACTCTTGAAGAGATATTGCAACTCACAAATTGCTCTCTTGGCCTTCGCCAGATCCGCTCACGTTCATCAGGAAATTTAAGGCTAATATTTGTTTCATCTAAAATAAAACCATCTTCCAATCATTAAGAATCCAATCTTGATAGTTTCTCTCAAAACGCAATGTTTGAATTTTGTTCTCTCTGGTGAGCAGGGGATTTCTTGGCTCTTTTCTGCTGTCCAATCTAGCTTCACTGCGCGCCTTCTAATCGTTCGGGAGGATACAAGAAGGTTGTGAGCAGTTACGAGCTTATTTGTTAGGATGTTACTGTCCAGTTTCTTAAAGTATATAGTCTATGAAAACGCTCATCTATTGTATTCGAATACCGTTTTCGTCCTTTTCATGTTCTTCGTAAGTGAGAGCATGTAACAATAATACTGATGCTGGAATGATTTCGTCCTATTACATTAGCACCATAACGCATCGAATATGCCTCATCCAGCAAAGTCATTGCTCTTACTGCTTCCTCCTTTGACACATTTGTTCGGGGATTCATTACTAAAATGTATTTCTTACTCTCGCACTGGCACAGATAAACAAAACTTGGTGGTTAAAGACAACTAAGAAGCAAACAGTTTCGTACAGATTTTTTGCCATACATGTTTTTATTTACAATTGCACTTTTAAAACAAAACCCTTGTTGACAAAATTTACTTGGCCTTGTCAAATTAAGTCCACAGCTAGATAGCTAGAAAACTAAAAATCATCTTTATTTTTTTAATAACACAAAGTATAAGCGGTGATGCCGGAATGCCAGGGGGTTTCAGAAAGGGAAGAGGGACGAGTGAGCAGATTTTCACGATGGGAGAATGGTGGAGGAAGCGTTGGAGTGCAAAGGGAGAGTGTATGCGGTATTTGTGGATTTGAAAGCGGCGTATGATTCAGTTCCTAGAGGAAAGCTCGTGGAGTGTATGGATAGATTGGGGATGGAAGATGAAAGTGTGGAGTGGGTGAGAAGTATATATAAAGAGACGTGGGCAAAATCGAGAGTGAATGGAGAAGTGTCTGAGAAGTTTAGGGTGAATGTGGGTGTAAGGCAAGGGTGCCCGCTAAGCCCCCTCCTGTTCAATCTATACACAAGCGAGTTGGAGGCGGTGCTGAGGAGAGGACAGGCTGGAGGGGTCGTGGTGGGGAGAACCAAGGTGTGGATGCTGGCATATGCGGATGACATAGTATTAGTAGCCAAGAGAGTGGAAGAGATGCAAGAGATGTTGGAAAGAATGGGAAGGTACATGGATAGGAGAGGGCTCGTAGTGAATGTGGAGAAGACTAAATGGATGATGTTTAGGAATAGGGGTAGAGTGGAAGAGCTGAAATGGAAGGGAAGGATGATTGAGAGAGTGAATGTCTTTAAATATTTGGGTTTCTGGTTTGACAGTGGAGGAGGATTTAGGGTGCATGTGGAAAGTATGCAAGCAAAAGCGAGAATGGCTTGGGGAATAGCGAGAAGGAAATGGGAGAGGTTGTGGGGCGGTAACCTCGTAATGGCGTGCAAGATCTGAGATGGGTGTGTATAACCTATTCTGTTGTATGGAGTGGAAGTGTGGGGATTGCGTGAGTGGGATGTGATAGAGAGAGAGCAAGGTGTGCTCCTGAAGAGTCTGCTGGGTCTGAAAGGTCGACACCGAGAACAGTGCTGTTGCAGGAGACTAATCGTATGAGTATGTGGTGGGAGTCGTGTGTAAGGGTTGTGAAGTTTGAAGAACGATTGCAGGAATTGGGTAAGGAAAGACTGGTGCGGGAGGTATGGATGAGGTGTAAGAGTAGGACGGAGAGTGGTTGGAGAAAGGATAGAGGAAGGATGTATGAAAGCGGGTATGTCTGAGGTGTGGGTAGAGGAGAAGCTGAGAGAAATGGGAAGCCTAGGAACTGAGGTAAGAGAGAGATATTGAGTGGCAAGAACGGCAGACTAGAATGAATGAGAGCTCTTACAACCCTGGCTACGTAGAGTGGCAAGTGAGTGGGAGACTCCCGAGTTACTTAGCCAGGGGTGAGTGGAGCAGGGAAGACAAGGTATGCATGGCAAGAGCGAGGTGTGGGTCAGACGAGAGAGGGAGGAAAGTGTGGATGGGTCCAGGGTACACCGCGTGTGCGCTGTGTAGTAAGGGAAGCGACACGTGGTGGCACATTAGCGAAGAATGTGAGGGTGTGAAAGCAGAGTGGGTGGGAGACTGCAGAAAGCTGAATGAATGGTTATGCGAGGATGGGGAAGGCGTGAAAATCTGCAGGAGGCTGACGTGGGAGAGGAAAGTGGCAAGGGCAAAGGGAGCGGCGATAGATGGGGGTAATTTGAAATTTTTTGCGGAGTAGTACTTTTATTTATATTGTATTTTTATTTTTATTTTTGTATATTTTTGTTGAGGTTTGTGATGTGGAGGGGCAGTGAGGGAAATGCCAATAAAGGTCTTTTTTTATAAGCGGTGATGCTTTAATTTTGTTCATGGGTTTAAAAAGGCACGGACTCTGTACCCCATCTTATATTAGTCCTTCGTTTACTTGGAATTATGGAGACTGTGTATTATTTCTTCTCACATCATAGATATGTTGTATTACTCGTGATAGTTCAATGATGACATTTCTGTGGTTTAGACTTTTCCATACTCCTTTTTTTAGAGACACGTTGTATAAAACTATGTATGCTTGTGGATTTGGTTATTTGTTAGTTTTTTGGTTAAAATCATGGCGATCAGTGATGGTAGCCGGGGGCAAGCTAATGGGACAACAACGACCATATAATCTACTACTAAGGAACATCCAAGGGCAGTCAGCAGAAAGGAGTAGAAATCATTGTAAAAAAACAATTGCACAATATGCCACTAACTTTGTCGCTGTCTCTGAAAGGGTCATGCTACTACAAATATCAAGCAGCCCAGGTCCAATAAATATAATATAAATATATGCTCCCACCTTTGATAGCAGGGAGGAAGAGAAACAACAATATTAGAGATAGAACAAATACTGAATAAACTTCCTAAACAAGATCTTACATAACAATGGGAGACTTCAATGCAAAAGTAGGTGAGGGAAGAAGTGGCGAATACATTAAGCCACATGGACTGGCAAAAGGAATGAAAAGGGAGAAAAACTAAGTGTTTTTTTCTGTAGAATTCACAGAACATACAGAAGGCTGTATACACGAACATCATCTAACCATAGTCCCGAAGTTGAAATCAAATCGATTACATCCTTGTGCAAAGATATAAAAGCAGTTTTACTGCAGTACATTCTTATCCCGGTGCAGACATACATTCCGACCACAACCTTGTAGTAGGAGTATTAAAAGTGAAGATGACAATTGCTAACGCTTTGTAGGAACAAAGAATGACATTTCCGTAAATGCAGAAATAAATCGATTAAATAGACAGTGGAAAATATTTAGTTGAGGTATTGAATTCAGATAGATTAAAGAAGAAAAAAATCTTAGATGACCAACGAAGTACTGCAACTGATAGAAAGAAGAATTTTAAAGAATGTAGATGTTTCTCACCATAAAAAAATATACAAAACAATCAAACAAAAATGAAGAAAGGCAAAAGAGAAATATATGATGGAAAAGTGTGCAGAAATAGAAAGTTCTTCAAGTCAAATATGGTAGCTTTAACGTACACTGAAAAAAAAGGAAATTACAGAGGAGTCCAAACCTACAGGTAGGCTCATAGACAAAGATGGTAACATAACAATACGAGTAGAGTATCTCTCGCCCCGAGTAACATGGTTCAGGTATTCGAGTTTCCAGTGTTTACTTATCATACGTAATTCCTTTTCTATAAGCATTCTAAACATGACCTTTTAATTGGTTACTAGGTCGGTCCAGGGTATCTTAGGTTAAGGTTTCTATTTACTAATAGTTTCTCCATTTTGATAACGTTTCCCTTGCAATTTCTATACGTTTATTCACTGCCTTGGTCTGATTATGGTGGCTCGATAACTACTTGGTAGCTACGTACTCTCTCTATTTTAGTCTTATTTACTAATACGGCTGAGGATCATCTACTTCTTAAATTAATTTTTTGTATTTGTGTCTTGCATAATTTTTTGAAAATCTTCGATGCTTGTTACTATTACCACAGTAACAGTCTGCATATCGAATATAATTGATCGTTTGTCCATTTATCACCCCTCCTCCTCTTGAGTCCTCTTAATGGCTTCTTCATTGATGCATTCTGAATAAATTTGAATAGAACTAGCGACCTTGTCGTACTCCGCATCTAATTTCTGAGAATCATGTCCCTATGCGGTTACTATTACGCTCCAATATAATTACTCGTATGTCATTGCAATCAAGACGCTTTTGTTCCATCAGTCGTTCATGTTTAACTTTATCTAAGGTTTTCTCAAGTCGATAAAACCGATGTATAGATCTACATTTATATGGCATCGTTGGATTATGACGTTTATGCTAAAATATTCGAAATGGCTGATATCCGCATCCAGTTTCCTCTATTACGTCCACAAACAACTTTCAGGTAAACTTCTAGGGTATGGCTCGTCTGACTAATGGGAAGTCCGAGCACTCCCGTGCTCTGATTCTGCTTCTGCTTCTAACTATTTAAGCGTTTTTTTGTTCCCATTTGATGAACAAAACTATTTGTCACGACATGCACTCAGCACAAAAGCAGGTCGATCGGTTTGAAAACATTATAGGGACTCGTCCTAACTTTATTACTTGCCTGTACTTGTCTCTTCTTGCCGGAACATGCGTTTAATTGACGGTTTTAATTCTTTGTTTCGACTTTTGTAATTTAACTATCAAATCGGCTATGATTTGGTTGTGATCAGTTTGCCTTTACCGAAAGAATAGAATTCTTATACCTTTTATTGGTCAATATATAGTCTACTTGGTTGTGAAAAGTTTTATCTCGTAAATGGCCCGATGATGTCCAGGTCTACAGCCTTCGCTTTGGTAGTTTAAGCCATATATTTGTAATTTAGATCATTCTGGTTACGGTAAATTCTATGCCTATTTCTCGTCTCTCGTTTATTTCTTATACATACCTCTACATCTTCGTTTTCCACTTTAGCGTTAAAATCTCTTAGAATGACAACCGAATTCTTAACAATTGTCATAATGACATAAAATTCCTCCATATTCTCCTCACTCTTATCCGTCGTTATTTCATACAATTGGACGCTGGTTATTTTGCGTATAAGAGATCGGAGTTGTATCATTATAACACTATTTGAAAGGTTCACCACTTATGACCACTCCAAATCTGTGTTGTGCATCCATAGCTCCTGAGTAGTAAATGTGGTAATGATGGTAATCTTGCTATTGTACGTCACTAATGCGCATGATTTATATGTTCAACAGCCGCATTTCTACTAGTGTATTATACAGTTTTCTGGCTTGGAATAAACTTCAGGCGTTGCATATTCGTATAAGTTTAGGATAGTTAAATGTCTTTTGTCCCATTAAGAAACTCGTTGTGTTGGCGCCATACAAGATTGGGGGAATTGATACTCCGTATATTGATTTATATTTCAATAACGCCATCCTAATTTTTCTACTGGTAATATTGGACGTGTCCAAGATTTGTTTGCAAAAATCATAAATATAGGTTTTCTCGAATTTATTCCATACTTTAGGGACACCTTGTATATTAAGTTATTATGAATATCCTGCCGAATTTATTTGTACTGAGTTATTCATCCTCCTTCTTGCTAAACACTAACGCGAAAACAAAAACTATCGATATTGTCAATAAGGCATGCAAAAGCAACGTTGCCATGCACAATAAATTGTTAAATAGGATCGGTATAAATTACTTTGGTGCAACAGAATAAAGATGTAAGACGTACTTATGAATGAGGTGTGCTTATATAAAATAGTTTTAAGATTCGTTGGTGAAACCATCCGATAGATTTTTAAACAAATACATTATTATTATTATAGTTTTAATGAAAACCGGTAATATATTGTTGTTACTTCTATGCTATATTAAGTTTACTAAAGTAAATCTGAATTGAAAATTAATATAATTATGTTATTCGGAATATTGCCTGAGGGAATAGCCGATTAGAATAAGATCCGACCCTCCCTAAAGTGTGAGTCTCTCCATTCAGAGGAACATCACTGCAAAATTGATGACGCCATGTCGTAATTTATCCGCTAAGCGGCTCCTGCTAGGGTGTAATTATAATTGGAGTAAAATATCCTGTAAGCATATTTCTATGTCCGAACACTATACTTATTATAAAGTTTTTAATATTTTAGTAAAATTCGTCAATTCGTCATCCACGACGTGTGAAATAAAATCAATAAAGTCCTCCCTTCCTTACAGATAACTTTAATATAAAAGTAAGTGGAAATCACAGCAGATATTACAATTTTAAAAGTTTGAAACATGTGGAGTGAAACGCATGACATAGAGTTTAGTAATTTTAAATGCAACGCTTGAAAATTGCAAAATTACGATTTCATATCCGGATTACTTCGGAAACTTCCTTAGGGTAAATATAAACAACATCGTTTCCCCAACTTTTATATAGAATCTGTTTGAAAATCTTTATTTCTCAACACTGTGTGTCATAAATGGATTTATTTTAAAACCAACCAACACACATGTTTGTCACAAATAAGATAAGATTTTCAACTGCTTTATTCAATTACAAAATTAGTGCCCGTGTTTATAAATGTCTGTTAAAACTAAACCTCCCTTAAATGCAGAATGGATATTTTGAAAATTGATTTTAAGGTTATTTTTCAAAACGTTTAATTTTCTTACTGCCGTTCACACCATGTCCGCTAAAATTAATAATCGCCGGTTATTTAGTTATACCATTATTTCGACCAAGGGTTAAGCACTAATCTTAGGGTAAAAATAAAAATATTATCTGCCTCTTTCAGCTGGTTACGGATTTAATCATACCGCAAACTAAGTTTGATAAAAATGTACAGGTCCATTTTGCATTTGCAGGAAGTTTTATTATCAACAGGCTTTTATTAATAGGGGCACACATCTTTATATATACAGCATTTAGTTTGTTTGCAAATTCTATCTAAAATGTAAGAACATACATTTAATTTTAATTATTATATATATATATATATATATATATATATATATATATATATATATATATATAATATTGTTTTTAAACTAAATTATCATAAAAAATATATCTATCATTAATTAGTTTAGAACTTTGATCTGAAAAGTCTTCAATAGAAACATATGGAACAGGAATCCAAGTTCTCAAATATACATTTTAGAATATGGTCGACCTAAAATTCAGGGATGTGCCATACTGAGCTAGCACAGTATTCTTAAAAATATGCATGTTAACACAATTTTCTATCAAAGATAGAATAAAATAAAATTTAGACTGTTTCTACAATTCTTTAAAAATAAACTGCATTGATTATGATATTCTAATTATCAATCGTGGTGGTAGTTTTTATCTATATGCTAATTGCACCGCAATTGATCTCGTGAATATTGTACTGCATCATTGGGAGGTACAGACTACCGGTAACAATAATTTTATTACAAAATTTCAGAATGTAAATTCTTAACAGTATACCAAACAAAATTCTCAAAACACACTCTGTTTGAGTGACTCAGACATTCCGAAATGTTTTTTAATTAAATGCAATTAACAATTGCAAGACATACTCTTATATTGTCTGTTAAATAATGAAGGAATAGATTAGTTAATACAATAAATATGACAGTGTTTATTTGACAACATAATGCGAGCTGTAATATAAAGTAAAATCATATTTCCATATGAAGTTGTTTTTTGTGGGTAGAGAATTAAAACTACACTTAGTTTTTAGTAATTACACTTAAGACGGGTTTTCCTAAGCAGCTTATCTAATAATAATGCCATTTCAAGCCGGCAGGAGCATATGACTTATGACGCATTCTGTTTCCTAGCGAACGTATAAAGTAGCATATAATTTTGTCAAGATGAGCTGGTTGCGGAAAAACTTACCTTATTTGCTATTTCAACAACATTTGGCGGATGAGAATGAAGAAGAAAAAATACTGCTAACAAACGTAAGCAGAAAACCTAGCAGCAATGTGTTTTTAAAACGTCGCCTACATGCTCAATTTTGAGCTCGTCTACTTCAGGATGTAAAGGTATTTTTTAGACATTTCCGAGGAAACAAGCATGGCAACAGAATATGTGATTAGTACGCGGTGTTCGAAGCAACGACCTGCCTGAATTCAGCCGACGACCGACATATTAAGCTGGCGTAGAACGTATTGGGCTGTGCCGGAAAACACACTACTTTCCTATTGTGTAGTGGCGGCATTTTGCTCTGCGCGTATTACGTGGTATCCAGAGTAATAGATACACTGCTCGAGAAAAACCACCTTTATTCTTTTATTTTATTCCCCTAAGAAAATCAGGAAGACTAAAACGAGGATGATGTTCCAAATGTAAAAAATGATAAACATGAGGTTATCCGATACATTTTGTATGAGAACATGAAAAACATTTTATTGATTTCCCTATGGTGCGTAATAAAAGCGGACATGCGGTATCTATCACTAAGTTCTTCTACCATAGCCTATTTAATCTTTTTCTTTGAAGCAGGATTTTCACATTTTATTGCCGCATTCCAGAGTAGCACAATTGTATTAATGATTGTGGATACACTAATTCTTTCGATTTTGTGAAACAGATTATGTTACTTATACTAAAGCAAAATAAATTGCTAATAAAAAGGCAATGCATTTAATAAAATCATTAGTTGTACGAGATATAATTTAAACATTATTACATAAAAGCAAATTCATGTTTTTTTATATAAAATGATCTTCGCATGAGAGGCTGGATAATTTACCTAGTATTGTATAAATATTAATTAAATTTCTTGTAATTAAACAGATTCGAATAATAATGTAATGTGAACCGCCCACATTTTTTTATAATTAGGTGTCTTATTTCAATTTTAATTAGTGTGAGTAGCCCTAATATAAATAGTAAAAAACCTTTATTTGGCGTAAACAACTACAACAAACCAAAATCCAATTATATACAATTTAGATAGCACAAAAACAACCTACCCTACCGTCCCTCTTCCCTCGCCCACTTTCTCTCTCACGGCAGTCTTCTATGGGTTTCCACGCCACTCCCATCCTCTCTTAACGTCATTCACGTTTTTGCAATCCTCCACCAACACCCTCATACTCGTGGCTGAGGTGCCAGTACGTGTCACTCCCCTTTGTACACAGTACACACGTGGTGTACCCTTACTCCATTCACACTTTACTTTCTCTCTCTTCCGACGCACATCTGGCACATGTCATGCAAGCCTTTTCCTGTCTCTGCTCAACTCTACCCTCTTTAAGTACCACGGAGGTTTTCCCCGTACCTTTTACTCTACATACCCCTTGTTGTACGAGCTCTTATTCAATCTTAAATGTCCCTCTTGCCGCTCAACATCACTCATTCTCAACGTGACCTCAATTCGCACGCTTTCTCCACCTCTTAGCTTACAATCCACCCACACCTCAGACATACATTCTTACGTACATACATCCTCTATCCTTTTTCCACACGCTTTTTGCCCTACCACTATCTCTTATCCATACCACCCGCACTATTCTTTGATCCTCCAACTCCTGCAACCTTTCTTCGAACTATACCATCCTCTCTCACTCATTCGTCGATGCTTGCACTCCAACTGTTTTCTATCCCCACCTCTGCACCCAACACTTTCTACTTTAGAACGGTCATGTTCCACAATCCAACCCTAGCTTCCTCATTTACCACCTTCTCCTGCTCCATCGTACGCGCCTCTTTTACCCCTTTTCTTAACCCGTCTCCCTGCAAAAACTACCAGTTCTCTGCGTTCCTTAGTTTGCATTATCCCACCCTTACCTACAGACCTTTCTCTCTTACAGCTTTTGCCCGCTCCCTAATCTTCCTTTGAACATCCCTCTCCTCTATCGTGAGATCATTGTTCATATAAACGTTTGAGCCTCAGCTTTGGCATCCCCATCATCCCCGTTATTGTCCTTCTCTTATACTCCTAAATAACCAACTGCATCCGTACGCTGTCCCGTTTCCTCCCCAGTTATACTTCCCTACTCACCTGGATATTCACCTCCAGCATCTGAATAACAGCCACCACCTCTTCCTTTCCAATCCTCGACGCAATTACATTGTTCCTCCTCTCCTCTTTGCATCACTTCCTCTCCTTTTTTTGATGGTGCCAAGTTTTTTTCCCTTATCCACACTAGCGCGGCTTTCAGCCACGGCTCATCCCAATCTCTCTAGCTAATCAATCTTCTCCATTATATCTTTTCTATCCATGGCCCATTCCCTCTGCATTTCCATCCAACCATTCATCATTAGCTGCCACTCTTTCTTTCCATTTTCAAATCCTCTCTCTTTTCCCGTAACTTTTCTATATATATTTTTCCACCTCACCTTCCATTTCCCTACCACCTCTTACATTGGTTTTAGGGCCTCCAGATTGGTCGCTCCGGAGTCAACCTTTCTCATTTCCTTTTTTCCATATCAGGTGCCCGCTAACACTTTCTCGCCTGCGGCTGAACGGGCTGCGTTACTCTGTCTCGCCAGGTCTCGCCGTCCCTCTTCATCTCCGCCCGGGCAAATTCGCAATATAAATTGTATTTTTATCTATATTTTATGGCTATTATTCTATTACGGGAATCATAAAATATCGATAAAATGATATTTATTAATATTAATTTAATTTAGTTTTCTTGAAAACATGTATAATAATTTTTTTTTATATATATATATATATATATAAATATATATATATATATATATATATATATATATATATATATATATATATACATAAAAACGCGTAAGCATGTTTGATCAAACTCTATTTTAAAAGTTTATAATAAATTATATATATTTTTGAATATTCTTCCATAAATTTGATAATTTTTAGAAGAATATTCGAATATATATGGGAATAAGTGATATCGATAAATTTATAATATAAATAAAATCATTTATTATATTTACTAAACCTATAAAACACAGATTGTATCGTTGATTAATATAGAATTTTCGAATATTTACTTTTCTAAATGATAATTTATGATCATTTGTCGTGCAAGATAGCTCACGCATTGTGCGTCTTTGTATTCATTTATTACCCCTGTTATGTCTTCTATTGTATATTGATGAACGAGGGTGGTCAGTGGATATCAGCCTATCAAATTAATACCGGCAGACCACGAAATTGGTAAAGGTTCCTGGCAGCCGAGCCGTAGGTAGTCGGCCGCCCACGTGCTGTACTTAAAAATTTATAATTAGCAATATACAGGGTGTCCCTAAAGTATGGAATAAATTTGATAAAACATTTATTTATAACTAGGACACGTCGATTTTTAGCTTCAATGAGGAATGACGTCATCGACAATTTGACAGCCCATTGTGAATTCTGAAAGGGACAAATTCCAATGTTTTAACATCGGAATTATTTACATTACTCACATGTTAATAAAATGTTAATTTGGCATCATACAGAATACATACATCTCTAAATTCCTTTAAACATTCTAGCATCACATTCCCAATATTATAATAATCATATGCACATGTAGGATTGAAATTGTACTGAATAGGATTCTTGTTTAAAACTCATCCATGCGGATAAGGGCAAAACTCAATTCAACTCGAATCTAATTTCAAGGTCAGTAGTAATGCTAGGGGGGTTCTGGACCACTTTTTGTACGGATTTTTCGTAGATGAAGAGTACATTTTCGGCAGGCTGAACAGGTTCAACCTGTTCAAAACCTGTTCAACCTTAAGCAGTTTTATAATGTTTGATCATATCTCGTATACGCATGCAGATAATATTATTTCGATAATTGCTTATTAAGTTTGAAATAATGCACACACTTTTTGAAAGAATAACAATTTCTAAGTTAGTAATAAAATATGTTTCCAATATGTCCAACTCTCTGGCGGATACTGTATATTGATTGATTACGATAATTAAATAGAGATCATTTTTCTGCTATGGTAATTTTATTCCATGCATATTGTGCTTTGTCTCATATAACTCTTATTTGACGCTACACGAAAAGACAACATGCAAACAATAGTGTTGGGCACATTTTGATGTTCAGTCGCTTGAAAATTGTGTTCATATCGTGTAGCATCGTAACAATAGGACCATAGATTCACCAGTACTTATTTGACGTCCCCGAAAGACAACAGCTCGCAGATATTGACTTTTGGTCACTAGGGACAGATTGCAGCCCGTGAAATAAGGCCGCGAGAAATAAAGTCTTCACATCTATATTAAAGCTACACTCAAGCGAGAATAATTCGATTTTACTCGGAATCACAAATTCTTATTCTACACTAAAAACTCCTCGCGAATGCAATTTATGTTTGCAATTTTATTTTAAAATATACGGCAATAGTTCATTATGCGAAGATGGTTCAATCCTAGTCTAATGGCGCATTCATATAGCTGCGGAATTAATAAAATCAATACTGGATGTATATATTTGATTGACATACTATAAGTATAAATATAGTCTTCTAGCTTACCTAACAACCAGATATTGCGAAATAAGGGACCAATTATATAATTTAGGATTTTCTCTTTGTTTTCCGTGAAAGTCGCAGCTATATAAATGTATAAATACATTTTATATACATATCATTAGTTTTCCTTAGGCTCCGTTGTATAGTAGGCTAGTTAAATTTACCCCGTGATTATATTGTTAGATGTTGCATAATTTGGTATTAAATTTCTATTGCATAGCCTCATGTACCATGGGGAGTTGTATCGCCGTACAATTCTCGACCCATTCTGCGTACATGGAAAACAAATGTTGGTAACTGCTGGATTGTCTTCACGCTGGTGCAATTGGGTCATGTTATGCCCAATTCACACATAAGCGGCGTCGGGCACAGGCGCGGTGTAGGCGAGGCGCAGGTGCGACGTAGCACAGGCGATTGTGATGTCCATATGCAGTGAACGGGTGGACATTATTGCACTTTATGTTTACATAAAGGCAGCGTGGAAGAGTTTCGCCTCTTCGCCTACCGTGTCTTAGGCGTAGAGGCGAAGACGCGGTGCCGGCGCGGCGAGAGGCACGAGGCAAATGCCCGCGCCTCGTCACCTAAGTAAGCATTGCACGACATGTTTATATAGAGGGAGCTTGAAGCGTCGTGCCTCTCGCAGCGCTTCGCCTGAGACACGGTAGGCGAAGAGGCGAGAGGCATAACTCTTCCACGCGGCCTCTATGTAAACATAAGGTGCAATGTCCACCTCTTCACTGCATATGGACATCACAATCACCTGTCCGACGTCGCGCCTGCGCCTCGCCTACACCGCGCCTGCGCCCGACGCCCCTTATGTGTGAATTGGGCCTTAGGTAGAGTATGGGTGTTGTCAGTTATCCCGTTCGTCAGTTTTCATTTAGTTGTTGTGGTGATCTTTGTGCTGTTTTTTGCTTATACCGTGTACATATTGGTTTTGTATTATTATTCAAGCGACGATGTCTATAAACGTACTATGACAATTTTACCATGACCTATATTAAATAACACACACCATCCTTTTAAGGGCCTAAACCCACTAGATTTTCCCCTAAATTTAAATTCCCGATCATTTTACATACGTTTCAACAATATTCTCAAAAGTTGCGCCGCAACGTACCATATTCACGCTCATGTTAGGCCCAATTCACACATAAGCGGCGTCGGGCGCAGGTGCGGCGTAGACGAGGCGCAGGTGCGACATTGCACAGACGATTGTGATGTCAATATATAGTGAAGGGGTGGACATTGCACCTTATGTTTACATAGAGGCGGTGTGGAAGAGTTATGCCTTTCGCCTCTTCGCCTACCGTGTCTTAGACGAAGACTCGGTGCCGGCGCGGCGAGAAACACGAGGCAAATGTCCGCCCCTCGTCACCTAAGTGGGCATTGCACCACATGTTTATATAGAGGGGGCTTAAAGTGTCGTGCCTCTCGCACCGCCGGTACCGCGTCCTTGCCTCTTCGCCTAAGACAAGGTAGGCAAAGAGGCGAAAGGCATTACTCTTCCACGCCGCCTCTACATAAACATAAGGTGCAATGTCCACCCCTTCACTGCATGTGAACATCACAATCGCCTGTGCAACGTCGCGCCTGCGCCTCGTCTACGCCACGCCGGCGCCCGACGCCGCTTATGTGTGAATTGGGCCTAACACTGATTATATATGGTCACAGTATGTGTCAAAAGTGACGTTTTAATCACGGATTGAAAATACATGAGAGTTATCTCCTTTATACAACCAAGCCTTGATCTTCTTACTAGCTGACATTATGATGATGATTTTAATTTTGATTGAGAATGCTAAGTACATTTATTTTTATATTGTACTATAGCAACACAGTTCGTTTTAGCGGGCGGTTTAACTTACATTTTAAAATGAGCTGACAAATGCGCCAGAGTGGAAATGCAGTCGTAAGGACGGATATGTGCAAACGTACCCCAGGAAGGCGTCTATTATATTTTATTAGATTTGTCTATATACACTAGTTCTAATATTCTAGTTAAAATTGTAAACAAGTTTTGTTTTCTGGGGTGGCCAGTTGATTGTCAACTTTGCTGGATGAGGGATATTCGATGCGTCATATTGTTACTGTGATAGGAAGAAACGAATCCAGCATAAGTTGCTTGGTTAGACGATTTATCGAAACATGTTCTCACTTATGAAGGCCAGGACAAGGGCGAAAATGGTGTACTAATCCAATAAATGTGCGGTATCTTACTCTCTCCACACTAAGAAACAGGAGAACGTCTTCTAACGCGTAACATGAGCTCGTAGCTGCTCACAATCTTCTTATATCTTCCTGACCGTTTAGAAGGTCCTTAATGGAGCTGGACCGACCAAGAAACCCTTGCTTTTCAGATTGCACAAAGATTAAAGCATGCGCTATGCGAGAAATCAATAAAATTGGAAACTTAGTGATTGGAATATGGCTTCATTCTCAGATGAAACGAGGATTAGCCTTAAAAGGTTAGATGGGTTGCGAAGGCTCAAAACAGCGTATTTTTACTGATTTGTTTTTAATATATCAAATGAAATATTTTATTCAACAATTCAGCATATCAAAGATACATATTTAACAAGTACTTTGTGAAATTTTCTTTAAAACTTTTGAATATTCAGCCATTGGGACCTCATTTCCCTTGACTTCTCAAAAAAAAAGTTCTCTCACTGCAGTCAAGATAACTCATAACTATTTCATCTGAAATTTAAAAACCAATTTTTTTCTGTTAGTAGGTGTATAAAGTTCATGTTTGAACAAGAAAAGGAAATAAATTGCAGTCAGAATTTTTGGCGGTGTTGTGAACAAAAAGTCTCTTTTTTTGTCAAATTTTCACCACGTATTGCCTCATAAAATAAGTTGTGAGAAAAAAAGAAAAAAATACTTCGTTCAAGCACTAGATAATGTTATGTTTTGAAGAAGTGAGCAAAACAAGATCGGCGCATAACTTTTTAAGAAATCATGACTATCGACTTCAAAAATTGAGTTTCGAGAAAAACGCGATTGAAGTTTTATGTTAAAATAATATGCATACAATATTTTGCAAATAAATAAATACAAATCCCGGTAAGAAATTACAAACACTTATAACCTCCGAGACACCTCGTGGCTCAAGAAGCAGCATTCAACTAAAATATTTAAAACTAAATTTTAAAGTCAAAGCAAGCGAGAAAGACAGACAAATATTAGCTAAGCAGCTATAATGGGCAGAAATTCCGAAGGGTCTATTTCTGAGAATTTTACTCTGATCGATTTAAAATTATCGGAGAATATTCTAGATACTATTTAATAAGACAAAAAAATAAATCAATATTTTCAAATCCACCTAACGTCTTAAATTTCCTAAACGGCGTGAGCGTGTCTGGGGAAGACCGGAGAGAGATTTGTTAGTTGAAATAACTCTTCAAAAGTCTCCTTTGGTGGTGGCTCCTTATGTTTTGGGGGTGCATCTGTTTCGATGGTCGCATAGAGTTGGTCCCTGTACGTGTTGGATTAAGGAATGCGGATTATTATGTTGAATACATCGTTGCTGCCCATCTAATGCGAATTTCTTGTTTAAGCAGGATATGCTCGTCCTGATGTGTCTAGGCAATTTATTCGCTACCTAAATGTTGTTGCTATTCCGTTCATGAAATGGCCAACCAATAGTCTTGACATGAACCCAATAGATCATCTATGGGGCGATATTAAAAAAGGGTTCGATGTCATACATCTCCATCTGCCAACTACAATCAATTGGCAGACGCAGCAATTCAAGAATAGGAAAATAGTCCTTAACAAGTCTTTCAAAATTTGATCTACAGTATGCCAATACGAATAGAAGCAATAATTATGAGTGGAGGAGGACATACAGGATATTACAATAGCTAATCCATACATTTTTTTCGATGTTTAATAATAAATGATTATAAATAACGCCATTTTGTTCTCGATTTCATTTTCAAGCTAAAGTGTTTTTAAGGCCGGGCCGATGTTGAAATGGAATCAAACAAGCCGTGTGTGAGGTATTAACGAAATTCCTTTTTTATTTGAAAGGCCCATGTATAGTCGTTTCATTTTGGGAAGGACTAAGTAATTTTTCGGGTAATTGTCCGCGCCGTTGGTATTCCGGCATGATTGCACTTCATTGCAGCTTCAATACAGATACAATTATACCTAAAGAAAGAGTCCATTTTATTAGTCCTCCATAACAATCTCCGAAAGATGTGCGCCCTCTCCGTGGGTGGCCATTGTGTTTCAGGTATTGGACAATAATCCTATTACTGCAGTTAAAAATTAGCTTGTCCTTCCCGAAATGGAAAGGCTATATGCCATGATGTATTATTTTCAAATGTCTGCTGCGGCTTCTAACGGTGGCATGGATCCGACTGGTCAAATTTTTAATGACTCTGCCGCATAGATTCGGCTGAATTTGGTTATGTTGGCTTAAGGGCATCGGTCGATTGCGGCTGATTGGCATAGACCTGCGACTTCAGGAAACCCCACAAGAACAAGTCTAGTGGGGTCAAATCGCACAATCTGGGTGGCCAATTCACGTTGCCTCTGTGACAGATATCGATAACCCTTAAATTGTTTATGCAGAACGTCCACCGTGGTATCTGCTGTATGGTATGTAGCCTCGTCCTGCTCAAACCACATGTCGTCTGGTCTGTAGCGTTCTCTGTTAATGATGACCGTCTCACCAACGTTATTTAAAAAAAAAGTACGGACCTATGACGTTCCTAGCCTAAAATCCGCACCAAACAGTAACTTTTTGTGGATGCATTGTCACCTGGTGAACCTCGTTTGGGTTGGTATCGTCCCATGTACGGCAATTTTGAGCATCGTTTACCACACTTACGAACACTCATTTTGATAATAGAGTTTTATCATTTGGACGTGCAGCTCAATCGTATAACTTGCCATGATGATTTGACATCAGTGTCTGAATTAAACACCAGTTTAGACAGACGCCATCAAAACAATATGGCCGCCACAGGCTGCCTAGACAGTATTGCATTATTGTATTGCAATATTAATTTCAGTAATGTAATTATACAAGTTTAATTGAATGGTGGGTTAATTTTATCCATAAGTTTAGATACAATAGTCATACACTATAATTACAATCTGATGTAGGACCAATGAGCAATTTTATTCTTTCCTATTTTCTAATAATGTTTAATATGTAAGGTATACCCATCAACGTCCTTATGTCTTGTCTTTAATTACACTATGGTTGGTGTGTACACTAGCACTAGCTCTTTTTTTCACTGTACACTACATTAAGTCGTGTCGCTTAACTCTTTTGAGACTTCTTTCTAATCATGTTTGGTTTAGAAGCAGTAGAGCCTTGACGTCCACATAATTATTTATTTCTATTTTGACACTTTGCAATTTTGTTATTTATTTGTGGTTTCCACTCCCTAGTCCCGATGGAGATCAATATTCCTGATATAGCAATGTGCGTCCACGATACACCTTAGTAGTAGTAGTAGTAGTATCGGTAATTCTATAGATTTGATCGACAGTAGTTGATAAGATGGTTTATATCTATCATTGGATTCAGTCTTTTCAATAGCAGCTTTTCGAATAATTTAGATATTACGTACAGTAGGGATAATGCCCTGTAGGACGCAGCTTCATGGGGTGGCTTTCCGGGAGATCATGATAAACCTCTACCACTTTCCACATTTTTGGAACGTATTTTAGCCTGAATGCGGTATTTATTAGGTGTGTTAATTTAGTTATAGCTTGGAATTCCTTGGTAACTGTTTTTGCGCTTCTCCAGATATTAGGTCAAACCCTGGAGCTCATGTTCTTTCTAATTTCGCTCATTACTTCTCGGGGTAAGTCTCATCGTTGTCTTATTCTTGCATTGGTTCTTACCAGTTAACCGTATCTTCTTGTTTATCATCATTCTTCAAAGCTTTCTGTTCGCTAATTCTGGTCAATTTATTATCCTCTTGTTTTATTGGACTAATTTGCATAATGAGTCATTTTGCCTTCCAGAGGGAGTAGACTGTGGTGCTGTCAGCTGTTAGATCTCTTAAGTATGATCATATGGATTCATTTTTAATATGGAGAATTTCCCTTTTTTAGTCGTTGAAACGTTGTTTAAGTTTGCTTTTGCGTTGCCATCTGCGCCTAAGTTTCCTTTTCTAGTTGATTAATTCCCTAATCTCTCTTGGATAAATGTGTCCTGTTGTTCTATGATTCGTGGAAGGAGTGGTTACCCATGACGCTTGTTTGATAATATCTACAAAGTATAATTGTTCTTGACTTCTTTGGGGAACTAGGAGGTTGATCCTTTCTTCACTAGTTAGCTTAAAGCTCATCCAGTCTGTTAGTTTGTTAACAAGTTAGGGTTATTTCCCTTCTTTATAATATTATTACGTAATGTTAACACTATAGGTGAGTGGTCTGAGATTATGTCCTACCCTTCTTCTTTCTTGTGTAGAAATCTTGCGTGTATGCTTTTATCTATAAATATATCTAGAAGGTTTGGCATATAGTTCTAAAGTAAACAAAAATATGGCTAACGACCTAAGAAGCATGGCATCATGGAATGCTGCACACCAAACAGAATTGCAAGCAGCTCTTGATATAGACAAAATTCATGTATCTCATCTGAGACACAGTAACTAATCAATGATATATCAGATTTAAATGAAAGATATAGTATACAATTCACCCTCAAAATAAAGCTAGGGGCGGAAACGCTGTATAATAAAAAAATAGAAGAACCAGAATATATAACTGAGGAAATACAAGCCACATGTTAACATGCTAAAACTAAAAATTAGCAAATCATTATTGCAGCAATATACTCCCTATGCATTGAAGAAAAATAAATACCTAGAATTACTAAAAAAATTAAGGAACAGATATATAATAGGGGGGGGTTTGTCTATAATGCAAATTCAAATACATTTTGGGGCTCCAGACTAACCAATACGAAAGGAAGGCAACTTCTAGACGCGATCAAAGCAGACAGCTGTAACCTTGTAATCACTGGAAGATCTATCTTATTATCTTGTAGGTTTCTACTCAGTATCATTATTTTGAAAGTGGTTAAGTCCATTTTATCATATAAAAGATAATTAATTTAAAAGTATTGACAAAGGTTAATCCATTCGGATGATCTTTTTAACACTATAACCATATTCAATTTTATTATGCAATAATAATTATTAAAATTGTTAAAGAAAATACACTTTTAGCTTCAAATGGACTTACTACTTTCAATAATATCATATTGTAAGAAATAAAAACAAAAGTCCATATTTTTATAAACATTGGATTTACTGGAATGGATTTTTTTAATGTGAAAAATACTAATTTAAATGAAGATCTAAATACACGAACAATTAAGTTAATTAATTTCAGTTATATTAAAAAAGAAGATACACATAGTACAAGTATAAAATATAATTACTTCGTCAGGATAACTAAACATTATAAACTTACTTCTCCTTTACATGTAGCATAGTGAAATGTTCATGGTAAATAGGTGGCATGTAAGTCAATAAACTTATCATATCGTTGTATTTCTCTCTTGTATTAGGTCTTGATGGCACAGTGATTATACAGTGGGAACATAGTAATTTTGTTGAGATGTTTTGGTCTTTCTCCTTTTCCAAATAAATAAGAGGAGCAATTTCTTCCATACTAGTTTTGTAAAAAATGTTGTGCGGTTCATATCTTAAAACTCATCAAGTATATTTTCATCCATTTGATAATTTCTCCGTATTTTTTTCCTGTTTCATATTGACTCTTCTATAGATTTGGTTGAAACATAGTATTCTCGTTTCATTTCATACAAAATGAAGATATTTGTTTTCGCCAATTCTTTATTGAACGTTAATTTCCAAAGCTTACAGTAATTTGACGAAGCAATTAGAAAGTTGTTTAACTATAATAAATGGAGTTATTCCACTTAAAAAAATTGCGATAACATTTGTGGCTAAAATTCTGTTGATTACTTGATCAAGAAATCGTGCTCCATTGTATGTATGATTATAAATATCAAAAGAGGATATCTATATCTTAATAAAATTACCATTAATTTTTTTTTCTCTAAGAGCGGACTTGTACCACGGTCCGACTTATACCATTAAATAACGGTCCATTTGGTCTCGATAAGGCATAATTATTTTCTGCGAATTGCTATATCTCATATGAATTTAAATAGGGAAAAATGAATTATTTAATTAAGTTAACATCGGGCTAGGTAATCTAAGCGCAAGAGAATCTTAGGGACGTTTATGCAGCTGGATTTTTTTTTATTAATATTTGTTTTGTTATATGTAAATCAAATGTTCGATCTTCCTAATACCTCCAATAACTACCTATAAATAGAAAAAATATTTTCTTTGATGTTAAATATGCTTGACATTGAAGGGAGGCTTGAGGCATATATAAAAATAAATGGATATGTACTACCTTTTTGATGAACATGGATGTGGATTTGAATTTAATTACCTGAAAACAAAAAAAGGTATATTTAATATTATGGAATTTACACAGGTGACGAATCTTAGGTTTATTGTTATGAACCCGAAACTAAACAGCAGATAATACAACACACTGTTATTGTATTCAAAAACCAAGTTTTTAGATCATGAGGGAGAGCATTTTTTAAAATAATAATTAAGATTCTATACCCCAATCATTGTTTTTGTTATTCATTCTTAATATATAAATAGCAACCCTCGTATTAAATCTTTTAAACATTTTAATAAGTTCTCTATCTTTAAAATTGACTAGTTGTTTTTCATAGTCGATGAAAAAAGCATCAGTTGTTGTTGTGTTGAGAGCACTTAAAACATGCATGGATCGAATCTACGTATCGCCAATGTTTTGATCTTTTTCCAAATTCGGATGCTACGATACCGACGGCAATGGCTTAAAGTTCCGAAGCACCGTGGAGCGGTTTTTCATGCAGCGCTGAAATTTGAACTGGTCTGCTGTCTTACAATTCCGGCGTTTTTCGACCGTGCGCTCCAATTAAATTATATATTACACTACAATTAAAATCACAATTTCTTTTTGTTAGCTGTAAATACAATATGGTAATAATATTATTAATATTAATGAGAGTGTGCTTGTGTTATTAATTGTGCGTGCTTGTCTCCTACGCAGGAGACAAACACACACAATTATTTTAACAGACAAGAAAACACTTAGCTTTCAATGTGGATAAGAAAATTGAGAAATTAAGAAATCAATTATCTAAATACTTTCAAGCAGTCAACAAATAAATAGGCACTTAAGAATTAATTGATTTCAACACAATAATTATAAACATATCGCTTCTACTATGAAACCAGAATAAATTTCTACCATAAGCCTTCAAGGTGCTGCCACTAAGTTGGGAGATGAAAATTCAACAAACGGTGGAAATAGGTGTAAGATATAGTTATAGTAAAAGTTAAAAGATCCGGAAAATACATAGTTTCGATTTCACACAAAAATAGTGCTAATATACACTATTTTTGTGTGAAATCGAAGCTATGCATTTTCCGGGTTTCGATGGATATCACCAGATGTATTCCAATACTCCAGGGCATCTTGCTCCGGCTGCAAACTCCGTACCACAGCTCTGATTTATTTATGATATTCAGATTATCTATCTGTTGATTCTACTTTTCATTTTATCTTATAGTAAATAAGTCCCCGCTTGAAAAAATCGTAATTTATTTTTTTGTGCTGTACATATAAACCACCAGTATTTTCCGTTATTTCCGCCAGTATTTATGTATTTTATTTAAATTCACCTCAAAGAATAAATAGATCCAGAAACGCCGTTCTAAACAAACTTTTAAGTAATAACATTTACTTTGATCCTGGCGGATTACTCACTCAAAGCATTTTAAATTGAAATCCAGTGATACATTTTATACAACAGTATAAAATAATGGGTAGTTTTTGTTGTATTTTCTTTATGTTTTTACAAATAAATAAATAATAAAAGTATATTTAGAATAAACGACTTATGGTGGGTTTATACTGATATAAAATTATAATTAATAAATAAAATAATAAATTAGACAAAACGTAACTAGTTCCAATATAAAATATTTAGTATTATTTATGCTCACAAAGTAAGAACTTACCATTTAGCCCTTAATACTTATTTTGTCTCACTAAACAATATTATTGGAAATAATTCTCTGAAATTAATTTATTATTTTAGTTCACCTTTCACTCTACTTTTTTATGTAGTTTGTTTTACAGAATGTGTGTTATTACTTAATTAATTATTACAATGGCACAATTAAAGTGTTCAAATATCAGTTGAAAGAATAATATGCGGGAACCTGCAATCAATTAGATGCTCAAGAAAGTCTACGGAAGAAACGCCAGAAAATATCTTGAATTATTTTAGGAAAATATGTTGAAATGAGAGTAGCAGTCCTGCCGGTTAATATAAAAATTATAGGTGGAATTCTCGACTTCCGACGGCGTATGATGAATCAACTCGTCTGAACCCTTTTTGATTATTTGTGTACGTTTCACCTCAAAATATTAACGAACTTAATATTGTGCGCGAACTATGCAGTTCTATGCAACTTCTAAGATAACAATAGATGCAACTATCCTACTATAAATGTCCCCGTGAATGACCAAAACTGTCCGTATTAATAATATTTGTCACTGTCACTGGCAGCACAAAAGTATTAAATGACAGGTCGGTCGGCTTCAGAACATTGTCTTCGTTTTTATATTATAGGGATGCCAAATTAATTAATTTATACAGAGTTTTCAGGAATTTATTTGTATTTGTTTTTCTATGTGTGGCAGAAATGTATGAATAAATGAAATAATATTTATACTATAACATGTGCTGACTAAACAAAGTTCAGTACTTTTTAGATTTAAATAAAATGGGTACGAGGAGATCAAATGAAGCCAAAGGAATACAAAAACACACTAAATTTCTAACCGTGGGTAGAATCAAGAATAGTAAACTAGGAGAAGATAACGAACGATGTAGCACACATTAAACTTTGAACATAGTGTTACTTTATTTACCGGCGATTTTATCTGTAGAATATAAGGGAATGCATTAAACACCTAAATATATCTCTTATTCAAATAAAATAATCACTTATAATTTTTATAGTATATACTAAACAAATGAAACAATATCAAGGACTAACCGAGAATAGAAATGCCCTTGTCTAGTTTTAGATTCTGAGGTGCAAGTGGTGCAAGTAGCATATTGTTGTTTATAATATTTATTGATTTGTTCACTTTATTATTACTAGGATTATGCGTAGCCATTATAATTTTCGATTACACACGTTCTGTTAATAATGCGTTACTTAATAAATTACTATGGTTGAAAATAGAGATAGACTTTATCGAATGAATTATATTATGCATATTATATGCCGATGGCTATTAAACTATCAATATTAACAATCGACTAAAAATTATCGATAATCTCATTACAATCGACTAAAAATAATCTATAATACTATATGAATTAAAAATTATCCTGTTAGTCTGAGGACACAATTTGGCGGAGCGCTCCAAAAAGTAGATTTAGAATATTTCACATTTCACATAACCCCAATCATTCTAGGTCAAGCCCTATTTCTGCCCCTTAAAAGTTATTTTTATTTTTTCTTAGTTAATTTAGTATATTAGTATATATATATTAGTAGCGATTTTGTAAATTTCACGTTGTAACATCTCGGTGCGCGGTTTCTTTCTCATAAATGTGGTATTTTCTTAACTAAGCTGTTTAATCGATAGTAATTTTCACATTTTTCAGTTTACCCACTTCCCCAGTACCCACATTTTCTTTCTATTCTAATGCTCTAGGGCTTTCAGTATAATTCATAGTGATTTAGATCCTTTTTAGTTAATCCACTTCCCCAGTACTCAAATTTTATTTCGATTGTTTCGATTATGTTTCTATAAGTCATATATACAGTTACAGTTACATCATTTCCCGCGTGCGGTCCATTTTAAAGTTTTTATTCGATAGTGCTAAACACAAACGAACACTAATATCGCATAGCCAAAATATATATTTCGCAACATCCATTTACCTATGCGAAATAAGCGTCCGTTTTCAACTAGTAATAGATACTATCGAATAAAAACTATCAATAGATATTCGGGAAACAACTGTCGACCAAAATACAATTATGCCCGGTTTCAATGCCCAGTAAAAATAGGTCTTACTTATATAAGTTAATAACTTATATAAGTAAGACCTATTTTTACTGGGCATTGAAACCGGACATAATTGTAACACCGGGACGTCGGATATGAAACTTTCGAAATCACCTGAAGAATATTACGGCAGATTCTCCAATTTGAAAGGTAACATCATAATAAACAAGCTTTATTTGTGAGCAAGCTACGTAGAGTGATGTTGATCATTGTTTCCGTTTCTAATGTCATCGATCTGTCCTCAAATTATATTTAATCATGAACATGCAGAAATGTTGAGGTGTCAAGTGATGCAGCTTACTTAATTCATATATCACTAAAACCTGAAATAGACTATTTTTAAATGTCTATCTATATGTGCAGACGCTTATTCCGCATAGGTAAAAATGTGTTTTGCAGCAATATTATATTTGTAAGTTACACCCGGATATCGGATTTTAAGGACTAGAAAATTAAATTATGCAAGTATAATTTAATTTTCCGAGTCCTTAAAATTGCAACCATCTAATACAAGGCCTTGTTTGTCTGATATTAAAATTAGTTCAGAGAATTTCCATAGTATAGTACGATTCGCTACTTCGATCAAATTAGTGGTGACGCAAACATTTCGAGAGTAAATATTTGTGTGAACAACCCTTAACATACGCACTATACACAGCTGAAGGACTAAATGGTCGATGAGTAGTTTGGGAAATTGCCTTACAAATACAGTCAGCACTCTGAACTATTTATCAATCATTATCTAGATCACTTCTGTAATCATAGGGACTAATGACTCATTGATAATCACTAACTAACGACACTTCCCCCCACGCAGGTTAAGTTAAGGCCTTAAAAACTACTGCAGTCGATTTCTTAATTATGTTGTTATCTGATGTAACTTGGACCGGTCACTGCAATTTTCGGAATAATTTATTTATATCACTAATTATTAACCTACAATTTTAATTTATTATTGACAAATTTACAAAAATCGTGAGAGTAAACACTAATTGCCTTATGTATGTATTTAATTATGTATATAACTGTTTTATTAACCTTCTTATGAATTAAACACTAAAGTGCTAATAGAAAGAGAACGATCGAGAGAGAGAGAGAGATCGTTCTCTTTCGTTGGTTATATATATATATATATATATATATATATATATATATATATATATATTGTTATATAGATTGTTTAGAAGTATACAGAAGGTAATATATGAATATAATAAATTAAAATTGTTCTGATTTAATGTATTTGCATGTCGCTTTTTTACGAGGAATTATTACAGTGAATAACTTCCAGGACATTCATTCATTCGGTGTTCCTGTACTTACGTTTAATGTACAGAAAATGACATGTGATTGGTGATACAGTTATGAATGATTGTTATGATTGTTCATTATTCAGATAACTTTTATATATTGATTTACATACTTTTATTTTATTACCCTGTAAGTGAATGTAAAATCTGCTGGACTAATAATACTGTTATTATTTTTATAGTTAATAAAAAAAACAGTGTTCACAGAAACTGAAGTTAAGTCTTTGGTTTATTATTATTTACCATTACACCTTGAAAACTAATTATGTATTATATTTAATTTTAACTTAACTGACATTGCATAATAATAAATTCTATAGGAGAACAATGTAGCACAAAGTGAACAATCATATTGCATAGCCATCAAAATGAGTTACAATTTAAGGAGAGCATCCTATCGTGAAAGTAGGATAAAACAGTTACTTGAGCACGAATGTGCATCGGGGATTCATTTATCTCCCTTTTCAGACATGTCTATTTTTGGTTAACGGAATAAAAAAGTCAAGCCTCCCATCAAGTTAAATACGGGCACTTGAACGAGCTGCCCTCATTTAGGATAGTCATTATTTGTTTTCCAAAACTCTTCACAGGCGCTAACTTATTACGTATAATGTTGATAATAATGTAATGATTATCTTAAAAAAAATATTGATTTCTGTATAATATAACTGCATATCTGTATGCTATAGTTATGGGAGAGCCTAAAATCACCGAGCTTCCGTACAATATTATGAGAAAAGACATACCTACTTTAACTGATTTTTGTTGTTGAGAGAAGTGTTTTAAATAATCGATTTAATTACAGAAAAAATGTTTAATTTATTTACACACTTGTATTCCTAATTTTCCTACTTTATGAAACTATGCATATATATTCCTATTGTATTTGTGTAAATATCGAAAAACAAATACAAACTATAAGTTCCCATTCTCTAATTTAAAAAAGACCATCTCTATAAATGGATGTCTCGTTTCTTTTTCAGAAAAATGATCATCAATGTTATAACCAAATATTGCATTTGGGTATTATTATATGTAACTTAAACCGAATTAATTTTTGGTGGAATGGATTTTGTAAACATGATCTTCTTGGAACTATTTATAAATTATTATTAAATATTTCTAGGAAACCTGTATTGGCATTCTTACGATTAGATTATTTTATATAAACGCGTATTGCTAAATGAATAATATAGAAGCAAACACAAATAATTAATTTTAACTAAAAGTGAATTACATAGACTACACAAATCTCAAATTTCTAGATATTTCTATTTTATTATTATGAAAATAAATTGTCTCTATTAAACAAATACACTTTACCGGCGTCATTTATAAAAATTAAACTTAATATCGATAAAACCTATACAGATACATAATTGATAAAATTACGAAGTCTACGAAGAATACAAAGAGGGAGTGGCAGGGAAGAAACAATCCACGAAGAAATCAACAATAATGGGCACAAACTATGAGCAATGAACATGGTTTTAAGTAACATGGATTTCAAGCATAAGAAGGAATTCAGTGACATGGAGACATCCAAGAGGAACGGACGAAAACCAAATTGATCACCTGTTGATAACGAAGAGCAGGAACATGATGTAAGAACATCAAAGGAAGCAAATTCGGACACCGACTACTATTTTGTATCAATGAAATTAAGACAAATAATACAAACCGAAATCCTCAAAAGAAGCACAGATACAAAATGGGAAACAGAAAAACTAAAACAAGAACAACATAAAATGAAATTGCTCTTGTACAACTGAAGGAAGTAACAATACAAGCAACGAAAACAGAAAAGATGAATGAGGAGTGGACAAAATTAAGAACCCTAATAACAAACGCATTAGAGAGAATAATAAGGGTAAGAAAGGAGACTAGAGGAAGGGATAGTTCAACGCAGAATGCAAAGCTCTGAGTCAAGAAAAAAAAACAAATCAAGATTGAAATGGTCAAGGATAGCAGGACCAGACGACCAACGAAGAAATGCAAACAAAGGAAAATAGAATGGTTCGAAGAAGAAATAGAAAAACAAGATATGAACAACAGAAACAACAATACTAAATAATTCTACAAGAAGACAAAGGAACCAAAGATATATAACAGGTTCACAACAAGGCGATTAAAGAGGGTGGAAGTAATAACAAAACACGACAGGAAAAAAATAAACCAAATATCGAAACGCAATTCCAAGCAGCACGCTATTTGTTTTTAGAAAGGCTGTAGGATCTAGAATAAGATAATGACATAACACAAAGAGACGAAGTAGACGAGCCTAGCCACACATGTAATGAAAAAGCATAAAATGGAATAGTACCAGGGACAGACGAGATATCAGGAGAAATTATAAAATGAGAAGAAGTATTACACCAACACAAATATGAGCTGATATTAAAAATAGGAAGGAACAATGAAATACAAAGACCTGGAGAACAGGAATAATAGTGCCAATACACGAGAAAGGAGAAAAGAATGCCCCAAAAACTACATAGGTATCACCCTACTAAACACCACATATAAAGTATTATCAACCCTAATACACAAGACACTGGAACCAGATACAGAAAGATAGAGATTACCAAAACGAATTCAGACTGGGAAGATCCACAACAGACACTATCTTTACTATAAACCAAATACTAGAAAAATGTCACGACATAGGTATAGAAACACACATAGTTTTCATAGACTTTAAAGCCGCTTTTAACACAGTGAGCAGAATGAAAACACTACAGGAGATGAAAAACATGAACATACCACAACAATTATAAATCTAACGAGAATGGCAATAGAGGGATCTAACGCGGTAGTCCTAGCAAGACAAGGATCATCAGAAAACTGTTACGTTATGTTTTTGTAGGTCAGGAATTGAGAAATAAATAAAGAAATTCAGTAAATGAGAAACGATCGTAACGAAACCTCAATACAAACAGTAAAGAGTAATACAAAGGGACGCACTATCAACGCATAAAAAGAAGTAAGACTACACATAAACCAAGAAAACACAAATTACATGAAAAAACACAAGAAGGAGGATAAAAACGTACAAACATAGAAGAAGTGAAAAACTTTAACTATCTAGGGACATAAATAATTACGCTTAACTATAATAGGGAAATGAAAGCAGGGCATAAACATAAGCAATACTAGCTATTTAAGTCCAAAAACCTTAGTAAGAGGACCAAAGTAAAAATTTACAAGACAGAGATAAAACCGAAAATAACGAACTTGCTGTAAACGAGAAGCATAAGGAAAAATACGAGGAGGAACTAAAAAAAGAGTAATGAGAGCGATTTTCGGACCAAAAATAGTAAACGAAGAATGGATACCGTTAACGAACACAGAAATACTTGTTCAAAATGGAGGAACAGACATATCAAAAGAAATAAAATTGCGGAGAATACAATGGTTTTGATATGTAATGAGGAAACACAAAATGCAACAATAAGAAGAATGATGGAATGGAAGCCAAGGGAAACAGAAGGAGAGGGAGTGCAAGGATAGGGTGGACAGACAATGTAGAACAAGACCCTAAAAACACTAGAGGTCCCTAACTGGAAGGGAAAAGTACATAATAGGAAAGAGTGGAGAAAGATAGCAGAAAAGGCAAAAACACACAAAGATCTATGAAAGAAATAATGAAGGAAAAAATTTTCAAGGGTGATCCCCTCAAAACACGGGTCGAGGGAGTTCGAGAAACGAACAGCCGAAGCATCCAAGGACTGTAGAGACAACTGAAGATGAAGAAGAATATTGCCATAAAAGGATTTAAAACTGAGGGAACAGATATAAAACAAGAAGAATGAGAATTTATAAATATCAAAGTAGCAACAAGTAGAACCGAAGATTACGATTTTCCACCCTCATCAACAAAGGACAGAATATATAAAATATCGTGGGAAAATTAAATACATGGAATGGAGAGTCATGCATCATGAAGGCCAAAAGCAAATATGGGAATATATAGACAAACATCTGAAGGCAAAGGCAGGCGGATATAACGAGAATTTAGAAGAATTGCAATAGAGAACAGTCAACATAAGATACCAAAATATGGGAGAACACAGAATGAAATAACAATAACATATGGCAAATAGGACCATGGAACCAAATAATAATCAAGATCCAAAATGGAAAGGTAATAGAAATGGAAGATGATTTTGAACAAATGGACATAGATTTTAGCAGTAACTGAAACAAAGTTAAGGGATAACGAAACTCGAAGATTGTTTGGCCGATCACTTTCTTGTTTTAATCACTTCTCGAAACTCCCCAATTTTGCTCCTAATTTTATTCTTAATGTCCAGTACCATTCGTATATTTTAGCCTCTATCACTTCTGTAACCCTTCATATCTCAGCCTCTATCACTTCCGTGGTACCCCATTCCTCAGCACGGTACAGAAAAAATAAACCTCACGCACGCATCCTATATAATTAGTTTGCCACTAAAACAATGTCTTAACTCCTTCTCCCACGTTACCTTCATTCGCTCCACTGCCTCTTGGGCTTTATACCTGACATACCGAATGTGCTCTTTACATTTCCCATTTTCCGCGAACATGCAGCCCTAGTACTACCTAAGCACTGCACCTTCTTCACCTTTTCTCCTCCTCACATAAGACTGTCTTCAAACTCTTTTACTCTTTTCCTGAAATACATCAACTTTTTTAAATATTTGCTTCCAGTTCTCGCCTCCCATTAATCACTGCAGCGTCTTCACCATTTTTTTAACTCACTGAAAGACTTGGCTAAACTGACAACACCGTAAGCGTATGACTAGGACCAAACGTTTCACTGCCTTTCCCTTGTATCCCTCTCCCGACCATTTTCATTATCAATGTCTTTAACCCTGAGTTGGTATGGTAGAGTCAAATCTGACCCGAACCACTTTGTTTCCATTACTATTCCTACTTTCTTTTTGTGCAGCTGCATACCGGTTAAGGAATTCTCCTTCTAAGATAGTTTCAGATGCAACGTACGTGAATAGAGTTGCGTATTGTTTCTGGGTTGTACGTTGTTGCGGGTCATATTTAACCAATTATAAATACAGGACGTAACATTACAGAAAAACATTGGAGTTCTTCGATGGAACTTATGATTGAACTGAATAAAGTCAATATAACATACACGAACTCTACGGAAGGCTAAATGCGATATATGTACTTCCTGAATAAAAGCCTCATAAGGATCGTCCTGCCTTATCTTCAATAGTCGAAACCATTTTATCGTACGTGTTAAAAAGGCGTAAAGCAGTGAACATATTATCATCACTACATCATACAAATGCGATTGAGTATGGACCAAAAAGGTTCAGAGCTTATCTATGATAAAAAAATGACTAAAAGTATGATGAGACAAAACACTTCAGACTTTTTTGGAAAGAAATATAGTCTTTTTCATTCAGATATTATGATGTCTTGGGGTGTTAACAATTAGAAATAAACCAGAGTGCAATAATTTTTAGAAACAAATGTTTATTTTTATATTTATCACATAATCAGTGCCAAATATTATAGAGTTGTCTGTTTTCTTCATTATTTCTGTGATTTTTAATTTAATATGCATAATTTTACTAGTAATGCTTAATTATTATCCTAAAGATGTAGTAATCATCGCCCAAAAATGTTTACCGGCAAAACCTTTGACACAAAAAAAATCATAAGAGTGTGGGTCAGTATTGACCCACCATACCTTTAGCAGCTGAGGTAGTCACCATACCAACTCTGGGTTAATTCTTCCATCTTCACAAGGAGGAGTTGTTACTATCATATGTAACTTATTAATAATACATTTTTACTGGACAATTTGCTAGGCTTCTTCTTGTTTTTAAAGTGTTTTCTCCTATCGGAGGATGGAAATAATAATTGCAATTCTCTTCTACGAGGATGCAGGTTGAAATAGTTCCGATAATGTTTTTCTATATCATTCACGGAGGTACTTTAACCACGATGTTCTGCGTCGCCCTACGCTTTCTCTGTATCTTCCCCTGCATAAGAGTTTGATGATAAATCCGTGACAACTTTTTTAATTGTCTTAAGTTGTTCCTTTTCTTCTCTCGTACGACTTCAGCTTTTTTATGTTGCAGTTTTAGAGTGTTCATGGTTACACACCGTACAATAGAATAGGAAAGACGTAGCAACGCATTATTCGCACTCGTTAGTTTAGGTTGAAGTTCATTTTTACGAATTGTATTTTTATTTTGATGAACGTTGCCCTTATCGTTCATTCCTTGGTCTGATTTGTCATTGCTTCGTGTCCCCAAGTCTTATCAGCTCTCTCTGTCTCTTATAGTATTATTTACTAATACTGCTGGGATGTTATTGGCATTGTTCTTTTTGAAGATCATCTAGTTGGTCTTTCTTAAATTAATTTTTAATCTATAATATTGACTAACTATATGTGTGTATTGCATCCATTTTTACGCTACTATCGCAGTATCATTTTTGTTGAAGACTTCTTTGAGTACGCATTCAATTAAATAGAACTAGCAATAGTATGCAGCCTTGAGAAACTGTGTGGATAATTTCTAATTTCTGAGAAGCATGTCCTTCTGCACTTATCATTGCATTCTGGTTGCAATATATCATTTTTATTAATCGTATATCATTGTAATGAAGACACCTTTGTTATAAAATTTCCATCATTCGATCATACTTTATCGAAGGCTTGCTAGTAATCGGTCGGCCTCAAACATTGTCTTCGTTTTTATATAATAGCGAGGATTCCAGTATTATACAGATTTGTGAGGACTTGAAGAATTAAAGGAATTGAAGAATATCTACTGGTATCTCATTCGGTCCGACTCCCTCTCTCTATTTTGCGTCCTTAATAGCATATTTCGCCTCATCGGCTGTTATTATGGATCATTTTATGATCTTATGTATGACTATTTTATTCCTATTATCATCAATTAGCTGTTGTATATATTCTTCCCATCTTTTGATCTTTTATCCTTTTATCAAGATTCATTATGATGTTTCCATTGTTGTCCTGTATTAGCCCATTTTGTTGTCTACTCCAATGTCAGTGAATTCATTAACGTTTTTATGTAGGTAATTGTATTTATTTTGCCTCTCTAATTATTGTCTGATTTAAAAAAAAGTGTTTTATAGTTTACAATTTTCGACTAGTGTCAGGATTTGGTCTAACATCAACATTCTTTAACAGATCGTGGTCTACTTTTAAATTGCTCCCTGCTTCGATTCATTAGAGCTTCCTGGAACTCGTATCACGTTTGTGCATGTCTATATTGGATACGTCTCTCTCCTGCATAACTAGTTGGAGCTTTTCGAGGTTTCTGTTGATATTCGTCGACGTTATGTGTTATGTTTGTAATTGCCATACTTCTAGTTTTGCCAAATTTAATAAGTTACTTCTTTATTATTTCTTTCTCCAAGTCCATATTCCACACACCTCCCCGTTTCCCACTTTAGTGTTAAAATCTCCCAAAATTATTGTGATTTCCGAATTGTTAACTATTTTCATAATGGTTATACAATTCCACTATATCCTCCTAATTTTTATCCACTGGTGGTGCATATACTTGCATGATGTTTAATTTGCATACATGAGATCTGAGTTGCATCATTATAATTCTATTTGAATTCACTACATTTACAACGATACGTGTGATATTTTTTTATATTATTATGGCCAGTCCATACCTGTGTTGTACATCCATAGCTCCTAAGTAGTACATGTAGTAATCATTGATGTAGCATTCTTCTTGATCTTGCCGATGTACGGCACTAATGTCCAGGATTCTATATTCGATGATCACATTTTCGCTATTACATTATATAGTTTTCCTTTTTGTCTAAACTTCCGACGATCCACGTACCTATTCGTTTAAGACAGTCATTGATCTTAAATTTATTTTGTCCCATTAAGGAACTCGTTGTGCTTGCTTTACTCAACTATGTGTAACAGTTGCCAAAGTGACAATTGAATAACGGAGTGGAAATTACCTATAACCGAGTTATCTGCTTTATACAACCGAGCATCTTTCACTTTGGTTACTTAGAAAACCTTTATTGGCATATTCTCTCTTACATTGCAATTCTCACTTTACAATACAATACAATACAATACAAACAATACAATCCACAATATACACCACTATGATACCAGCTGCTCTTTATTCACATCGCTACTTTCTACCGCTACCCCTCTTCCCGAAGTTATCCCGAATTCTCCTTTCTCTTTACAATTTTCCTAATTATCGCGCTGCCTCTCCCGTCATCTACCAGTATAGATATCTATTCCGCTCTTGACCCCGTAACCCATTCTGTTCATCTCATAGCTTGGCATAATCTCCAATGCTCCCATTTGTTCTCCCACTCCATACATAGTCCACACTTTCTTTCCTCATTCATCCAGTACCTTTTCCCATTATCTCTTTCCGTTGCCTCTCTTCCGTCAGTTTTCTTTTTAATCCGGCTCTATTCCAAAATAGCATGTTTAGTTTTGTGTCCTGCGTTTGATCTCCGACTTTATATTCCCTGTTCGTCTATTCTTGCAACCATCCCTTAGACTATTGCACTTTAAAACCCCTTTGCGGAACACAGTTCTTCGTACATGTGACACGTGTTGTTAATAAGCATCTTTCTATGTCCTATCCGAACCGGATTTCCGCGCCACCTCGATCAATATCTTTTATATTTTCACTTAATTCTGAGTTAGACCATCATTTATGTATAAGGGTTCTTATAGAAATTTGCACAGAATTCTTTCTAGTCACATACTTTCCACCGACGCAGCTTTTTTACCTAGTTTTTTAATTTCTTAAAAGCCAAAGACAATGTTCAGTTAATTTTTTGTGTGGAATACTAGGTGATAATCTGATTGGACCACTTGAATTATCTTTATCTAATTTAACGACTTAATGGCGCGTATTACAAATTTTTATCAAGAAACTCATTACCCGAGATTGTTGAGTGTACAGTACGCTTTGTTGCAAGACCAAGTCCTGCATCTTGACCGCAAAGATCTTGAAATCTGAACCCGCTGGACTTTTACCTTTGGAGGTCATATGCACAAACGGAACACAACAGACATTCTAATGGATATGATTTGAAATATTATTGTTATAAAAGTACCATGGATTGGGATTGGATGTTCGACAATCATCAGTTCGCCACGCAGAAGCTTGTTCAAATGCAGGGAGGTAATTTGGATTGTTTACTTTAATTATATGCTTCAAATCGATCGCTATCTAGGGCAGATTATATCCGACAAAATATTGATGTAATTATAATACCCTAGAATTCGAGATGATGATCCATTACTTTATCGTGTGTTATTATTAACCACTACATATAATCACAATATGATATAATATATAAGTAACCTACATCGTCAGCAAATCAAAAAACAAAGTATTAATTTGTGTGAGAGATCTGATGTAAAAATAATGTATATAACATTTAGACAGTTTTTCTTCTCAATATGTATGATATGGGCCTTACATCTTCTTACGGTTTCGTGTTTGCAAAAATAATTACCAATAACAATTCAAGCTAAAATAAGAAATTAGGCAGGTAAAGTCAGCAGAAATAAAGATTATTTTGGACGTTTATGCAAACAATATAACATCCACTCTTATTTTATTATAATAAAATTATAAATAAAAATAAAAAAATAGTTATTCATGGTAAATAGACTGTAGACATGTAAATGATGAATTAATCTGACGTTACACATAATACGTAGCGGCCTTAATTCAGCCGCATCTGCGTATTCTTGTGACTAACGATTTTTCCGCTGCATATCTACAGAAAGAGCTGTGCGTAATTTGCAAGTGTGGCGAGAACAGCTATCTTATTCTCCGATAACAAGATACTGGCGATAATATAATTTACACAGTATAAACAAAATGACTTTGCCGTAGATGACCATCATTTGCGTTTATTTTCAATCTAGATATCAGGATAATATGACAAATATCCTCAGTTTTCAGAAACAAAATTCGCTTATTTAAATTACAGTATTTAAATATCTATCGTTAAAAGGTTATTTGGGGAATATTGAAATTATTTTCAAGTTCGTAATATCGGTGCCTATAATATTATTTTATGGTAATATAAAATATAGATTATTCAAAATAGCAGTAATAAATAATCTTTATTGGACTCATCCAGCCAAAAGGCAGCAGACCTTTAAAATAAATTGTCTGTTTTATAAAATTGTTGAATGCGACGGAAAATTTAAAACGAAAAAGAATCGTTAATATCCGATGAATACTTGAGATTTCGCATGCAGCTCTTGATTTCTGATTGGTTTGCATTAAGTAAGTACGTGTTATCCATAAATCTAGTGCGAGGAAGCACCGCATCGCTATTCTATGCACGCGAAATCAGTGAAAAGAGCTGGATTATACAGCTAATCCGACGCGCCATTACACTAATCGATTCCAAGGCGAGAATTGTTCCTGGCGCTTTACAGGGCAATTATGTTCGGTTTTCATTACTACATGATGTGCGCCGTTATGAGTAATGACATGATCATTTACAGCGGAATTCAATATTTCAGGTAATTTATATGAGCCAACGTTTAAACCACATATCAATAACTATTATGCGGTCAGGCAATCGCACTGAATTAAACGCTTTGGATTAAATTTAATATGTGTGTTTGAATATTCGCATCTCATAGATTGCTGATTTACTAATTACCTATCATTCATGTTTTAACAAGTATTATCAACTATAATATATTGAAATGACTTTGTTGAATTATATTTTCATGGAAATAATATTTCCTATCTAATGTAATCTGCCATCACATCGTAATTTTTTAAAATGTTATTATGAATTTATTTGATAGATCGTATGTCAGTTTTAAAAGCGCTTACCCTGTGTATATCTATACCGAAAAATTCGAGCGAAATGGTCTTAATACCAGGAACGTGTGCTGTCATAATAATGATTGTCTAATTCGTCACCCCGCCCAATCAATTTAAAATCATAAACGACACTCTTCGTGATCGATTATATAAAAGGTATTTGAGAGGTTTCATTTAATATACAAACATTGAAAACTATTTAGAAGAAAATCAGTTAATTTTTGTGCTGAATATAAAAATGATTAGTTATCAGGGTTTGCCATTGAAAGGTATTATTTACTAATGTAGAAATAGATTTAGATCTGGTATAGATTTTGTGTTACTGCATGACTGAAAGCTATACTGGTATTGATCCATTACGATTGTTTTGTTACTGGAGGTTTCTATTCTACTGTTAGTGATGTTTTCAACTATTTTACTAAAAACCGGTAGCTATCTATGTAACCTGTCTGTAGATTTTGATATCAGATTTACAACCTGCTTTATTGGAACTATTTAACCTATATTCAGGTCTTCCGGAAAAATTCCTGTTCTCATTGTTTCGTTTGTTAGTTCTGTTATAATAGCCCTTAAAATAACTAGCTATTTTTTATGTCTCATGTTGTGATTGCGTCTGCACCGTGTGCAGTATTATTTTTAGAGACATAGTATTTGTAATTTCAGATTCTGTGCATAGAGAGGGAAATATTGATTTTTCATTATGTACAATTACTTTTTGCTGTGTTTGATATTGGTTGTTCGTTTCTGCGTGGTGCCACTGTTAAATATCATGCAGTTTCCTAATCTGTTAGTATTTTTCCATTTCTATCTTAAGGTTAATGTTTATTGTGTAATTCAAACATAATTCATTGTTTACCAAGTTTTTCTATGATTATAGGATCGGTAAACCTTTGCTATAGTGATTATATTTTATTGTTCTTATCAGGGAATTTATCTCATTTTTTTATTGTTTTGAATTTAGCTATTTCCTGCTCGTTGCCATTTGTGAGCTCTTTGTTTGAAATTTGCAAGCATTCAATCGGTAATCCATTCACTATGGTTATTCTAGCTTTTCTTCTTATATTTTATTCTTTTTTGATTTTCGATATAAATTAGCTAGTTGATTGAATGAGTTAATTTTATTTTTAATTGGTTTATTATGTAATATGCTTTTAAATTTATGTTAATCTTCCACGACTTCCACGATGGTTTCATATTTAAAAGTGTTCGCTGGTTTGTTTAGATTTATTAGCAGCATTTTGTGATCACTTAATGGACTGTCTTCAAGTTGCAGCGATTTTAATGTTAGAAATTGTATGGACGATTATTGTTTTTGTATGACTGTTCTTGTCGACTCTTGTCGCTTCGTTTTCATATATTTATTAGTTGAACTCCGTATATTCAGCAATAATCAGCTGCTCATACTTAAGTGTTTCTTTATTTTTATTTAGTACACATATGTTCATATCTCGGATTATTATTATTTGTTTGTGTGTTTGGAGAGTGAATAGCTTTAAAAACAAGAACTCTTCCAAGTCTGCACTTGGCGGCTTATACCAATATGTTCTCAATTTCAAATATTGGGCTCTATAATAAGTGTAGAGTGTTCATTTGTATATTGATTTTATATTATATGCTATTAACTAATATGTGTCGGAATAGGACTTGTTATCGTCGCCACAAATAGAGAGAGAATTTTATTTGATTTTGAAAAGGATACCATCGCACAATATTGATAATAGCTTGATGCCGTCCAAAATTAAGCTCAAATGTATTTAATTTGAATTTCATCGCCGTCCATCGCTTTTGGATGTTTCAAAAGTGTTTCTAGTTTATTAATATATTAAGATTTTTTCTTAATGACGTTTTTTTACTTACCTACTGTATTAAATGACGACAAACTATATTTATTTAACTAACGAAATCATAAAAGAGAACAAAACCAATATTATACCGATATTAATAAAATTAATAAATAACATAATAGTAGATGGAATATTTCCCAATTATGTAAAAACAACAACTGTCATACCTATATACAAAAAAGGAGACAAAGCCATCATATGCCAAGAACAATACGCCTTCCAACGAAACACCGGAACAACATTTGACACAATATTACAACAGAAATTAGTACAAAAGCTTAAAGCAATTGGTATAGAGGAAAAGAACTGAAACTGATAAAAACAGACAAATAGAACACAAACAACAAAAACAAATGGTACAGAGAGCCAACCACTACAAGTACAATACGACATACCACAAGGAGGAAACTTACCACCCACACTTTACATTATATATACTAATGATATAGTGGATTTGAAGCTAATGGGTAAACTTTACATATATGCCGATGACACTTGCATTGTCTATGCAGGAGAGAATCCAGAATCCATTCAAGCAAACATTAATTCAGACCTAGAGAAGCTTGAAAAATGGTACTTCAACAACCTGCTCACTGTCAATGAATCCAAAACAAATTACATGATATTCAACACACAAAAACATCCAATAGAGTTAATCAATCACATTAATGGAACACAAATTAAAGAAATACAAGAAGTGGAATATCTAGGATTAAAGATATAGGATAATCTTAAATAGGACGCGCACATAGATCGCCTACAAAAAAAACTCCAAAACGATAGCAGCAATATACAAAATAAAAAAATATATACTTGACGCAGCAAGGAAACAAATATACCATGGAATCTTCGCATCACAAAATAACTACCTAAATCTCATTTGGGGAAATACAAGCAAGAAAAATATATCAAAGATACAAACTCCACAAAACAAAATTTAAAAAATCTTATATGTACAATTTGGACAGAAGAGCAAGTACAACCGAACTATATGAAAAGACACAAGAACTTAACATACAGAACATGATCACCCTAAACAATCTATTAATGATCTACAAAATTAAAAACAACCTAATAAAAATAAACACAGACATACATACATACAACAACCGCCATAAAAAAATTGATTTATTCGTTTAGTTAGGTTACATTATGTAATCCAATCATTTGAAATAAAATGTACTAAAAGATATAGAAATGATATTTTAAAATTAGATAAAAAATAAAATATAAGACTCCTAGACCTATCAAAAGAAACGTTTGAATTACGAATTGGGAAATGATGCCCATTTTTATGGATTGGGAGTGTGATTTTAATGGAATTTTTTTATCAAACAGTATTCCTAGGTATTGATGGTGATGCTTAGAGAATTGTTGGAGTGTGGTAGTAGGGAATGAGTAGTCTTAATGAGTAGTCTTAATACGCCATTTTGAAATTCATTGTTGGATATTATAAGATTTTGTAAACAGTAGAGTGCTTTTTAAAGAGCACGAATGTGCAATTTTGACTGTATCATCTACATAGTGTAGTACGTATAAAGACAGGTTAAAGTCATAGCAATAAATATTTTATAGGATCGAGGGAGGGGAGCCTTGTGGTAGTTCTTGTTCAGGTGTAAAGGATACTGAAACATAATATCTGATTCTTACTTGCCAAGAACTAGTGTTTTGGAAATTTTGTATAATCTAGATTAAATTGTAATGTAATGTATCCCTTAACATTAACAAAAGAGCATTTAGATAAAAGTCTACGATGCCATATAAAAACACATGCTTTGTGTATATCCAATAGCTGAGTGTTCCTTCGAGGTCTGTGGGTTGACAGTTAGATGTAATTATAATTAGCGGTAATTGCTTTGATTTGTGTTCGGCATACATCCGAATTAGTAATCTGTTATGTATTTGTAAACTAGTATTTTATCTTGTAGTGCTTCAAGAGTTTCCCGAGGACTGAAAGTAGTGTAATAGGGCGGAAGCTAATGATGGAGCTGGGGCCGATCTTGTGAATAACTAAAATCACTCTTCGTTGTGATTGAAAGTGCTGGTTGAAATCCCTATACTGTAAAAATAAAGACTATGTTTGGAAGCCGACAGACCTTACTTTACCCTAATTTATGACTTACAGTTTTTCAAATTGGGACGAAAAACGCACTAGTAGGATAGTTAAGTCTGTTGTTATTTTAGACTTTACAACTGCATAGTAAAAAGAAGCAGAAGCAGCGTGCACAATATTACGTATCGTAATATTTTCAGATGAAACGTATACAATAATCACGTGACCTCAGGAGTGCACGTCTTGAAATCACTCGATCTGAACGTATTCGTTTAACTGCCAAAATCGCTAAGCAAAGTACGGACAATTCTCGATGTGATCTCGGCAAATTATGAAATTTTCTCAATCATTCAAAACTAGTAGTTTCAAGAATTGCACCCCAGAGGAGATTGGGAGTTTATTCATCATACATCGTCAGACGACGAGAATTTCAACTAAAAATGTAAAAAAAAAACATTTTGTGAATGTTTGGTAAATATTATTTGGCAAGGTTTTGGGGATTTTTCGTGGAATATTTCATATCCTGGGGCAGTGTTTTTTCTCGACCTTAATTTGGTTCTCCTCGATTGTGGCTCTTAAAGAGGAGATACTTGTTATATCAAATGATTCATACTAATAGTTTGGTGAATAAAATGTAGTTATGGTCTGATGCTGTTTTGTATGTTTGGTTAATATCTCTAGCAAATGTAGTCTCCTTGGTTGTCGTCATCGTTAAGGGCTGCAGCCCTAGGCGGGCTTTGTCTTTCTCAGATAGCTCCCTATTATGCTACTGTGGGATTTCCATGGCTGATGTTTACGATGTTTGTGTGTGAGTAGTAGGGCAAGTGCTATGTTACCGACGGTATCAACGGAATATATCTTCTGTAGGACCGTGGAGCGTAGATGTTCCAACTAGGATTCATGCCATAGGTCCGGCGTTTTACCGCTCGGCTATGAGCTCCACCACCACCAGTCTAGTTGGTTAATGTTATATTATTGTCCTGTAATTGTTGTATTTATTCTCTTTTTTGTACTTAGTTTTTAATTTCCGTCTAGCAGTGTTTGCCTTGAAGTTCATTACTTTTATCGCAGGCTTGATTCCACGTGTCTCTTGTGTTTATTTTGGTTGTTAAATTTTGGTTTTAATTCAGTATTGTTAGTTAATTTGAAGTGTGTTTTGTATTTTATAAGTCGCAGAATTAATGTATGTAGAGGATATTTATAGTATTGTTTTATTTTTATTTTTGGGGTATGTTTTTCAATAGCGTCTTCAAACATTTTCTGAAAAGTTGTGCCAGATGATTGAATAGTTATGCTACGCAGCCCAATGAACTTTGAAACAGTTGCTGTGATGAAAAATAGGCCTTTATTAGGCATAACCAACAGAAAAATACATACAACTCACTTCTACCAAATTTCCCCAAAAACTAAAATAAAATATATGGATTAAAATAAAATACATTCTCTTATGTAACATTTTATGCCCTAGTCTTCCGCACTAGGCCCTATGCCCTCGACAATTTCGTCTCGTCAGCCACTGGCAGATTTTCACGCCCAACCCATCCCCTCCTAACCATTCAATCACCTTTCTATAATCCTCAACCTACTCTGCTTTCACTCCCTCACATTATTTGCTAAGGTGGTACCATGTATCGCTCTCCATACTTTCCCTCGCGCTTTCCACTCTTCATAAGGGCTAGATGAGCTTTCAGCCATTCTCACCTGCATTTCTTGCCACTAAATATCTCTCAATCTAACCCTTACATTAGTTCTTTGGCTTCTCCATTATCTCAGCTTCTCCTCTACCCACACCTAAAACATACCCACTCTTTCATATATCCTTCCTTCAACCACTCTCCATCCTACTCATACATATCATCATCATCACGCAATAATTATTCACAACCCTCATAAACGATTCCCACCACATGCTCATCCGATTTGTCTTCTACAAAAACACCGTCAAAGGTGTCGACCTTGGGAGACCTACTAGAGTATTAAGGAACCTTGCTCGGTTTCTATTACATCCCACTCACGAAATTTCCACACTTCCACTTCATACAACAGTATAGGTTTTATACACGCATCGTAGATCTTGTACCTCGTTACAAGGTTACCGCACCATAAACTCTCCCATTTTATTCTCGCTAGCCCTCAAGCCATTCTCGCGTTCGTCTGCATACAATATACATGCATCATCAACCCTTCTTCACAGTCAAACCAAAAGTCCAAATATTTAAAGGCATTCACTCTCTCAATCATTCTTCTCATCCATTTCAGCTCTTTCACTCTACCCCTCATACCTCTATCTCTAACAGCATGCATTGGGTTTTTTCCAACTTCACGACTAGCTGCCTCCTATCAAAATACCTTCCCATTCTTTCCAAGATCACTTGCATCTCTTCCACGTGCTTGGCCACCTGCACCACTTGGTTCTACCCACCACTTCCCACCCGCCTGTCCTCTCGTTAGCATCTCCTCCCACTCGTTCGTTTACAGATTGAACAGGAGGGAGCGTAGCGCGCACACCTGCCTTACTCTAAGGCCCAATTCATATATAAGCAGCGTCGGGCGGAGGCGCGGTGTAGGCGAGTCGCAAGCGCGATGTTGTTCAAGCGATTGTGATCTCCATATGCAGTGAAGGGGTGGACATTGCACCTTATGTTTACATAGAGGCGACGTGGAAGAGTTTCGCCTCTTCGCCTACCGTGTCTTAGGCGAAGAGGCGAAGACGAGTTTCCGGCGCGGCCAGAGGCACGAGGCAAATGCCCGCGCCTCGTCGCCCAAGTGGGCATTGCACCATATGTTTATATAGAGGGAGCTTGAAGCGTCGCGCCTCTCGCACCGCCGGCACCGCGTCTTCGCCTACGACACGGTAGGCGAAGAGGCGAGAGGCATAACTCTTCCACGTCGCGTCTATGTAAACATAAGGTGCCACCCCTTCACTGTCTATGGACCTCACAAGCGTCTGTAGGACGTCGCGCCTGCGCCTGTAGGACGTCGCGCCTGCGCCTCGTCTACACCGCGCCTGCGCCGGACGCCGCTTATGTGTGAATTGGGCCTTACATTCACCCTAAATTTCTCCAATACTTCTCCAGTCACTCTTGCTTTTGCCCACGACTCCTTATAAGCCTTCTCCCCCACTTCACTCTTTCCACTTCCATCCCACCCTATCGATACATTCCACAAGTACTACATCGCCCTACAAGCCACAAAAACTGCATACACTCCCTTTGTAGTCCAGCGACCATTTACGCTAGCATGAACATCTGCTTCCTCGTCCCTCTTCCCTTTCTGAACCCACACTGGCCTTCCGGCAGCAGCATTTTTCTTCAACGTTATTATCATAACCTTACCTATATCCCGTCCCATAAAAGTCGCCCAACTCGGCTCCCCCTTTATATACCGGGACCACCACCACACCACTTTTCCGACACCTCCTTTTCGCCACTCTACACCTTATTAATTATATGCAGCAACTTCTTTCTTCCTACCTTCGGTTTCAACTGTCCGAGAGCCACATCCACCTCTGTCTGCGAGAACGCTTCCCTTTACACCACCCATCTCAAACTCTACAGATCCTTCTCGAATGTTTACTTTGCCTTTTTCTCCCCTCCGTTCAGGATATCGCACAATCCTTTCTCCGATACACCCTCCCTCAACCTATTTTCGACCCTCTTCAACTCCTCTATTTGTCCTCTCAAAGAACGTCGTTCCCTGATTGGCCCTTTCTATTTCTCCCAAACCGCCACTTCGCCATTTTCTGATTACAATTGGGATATAGTTGGTGGGTTTAGTGCAGGACTTGTATTGCCAAATATTAATAGCACACATCAGTTGAATGTATGAGGCGGCGGATATTATTTGCACAAAGGAGGACATCGGGGCATCTATCATGAATAACAGCCCATCGGCTGTTATTCATGATAGATGTGGGGTTAGTACGGCCTCTCGAGAATTAACGACATTTATATTTATTTAGTTTAAAGTCACGAAGCATATAAAGAGGCCATTACAAAGATTGTGTCCTCAATGTGGTTCTTTTTTAAGGGAATTTATATTGCAGCATATTCATTTTCTACTAGACATTGTTCATTATTTGTGATGTAGACGAGTGCACCCCAGAAGTAGGGTCGACAGGTGAAACAGTAACAGTAACAGGTAATTCAAGATCAAACATTGCTATGAACATCCTATTACCTGAAATTTTCAATTCTATAGGATTGTACAGTTTCGTTTGGTTTTCTTGGTAGTGCAACTCTATCTCTTCTCGTCGGTTTGTTGCTTTGGTAATGTATGTGTCAATAATGTGGTAGTATCGTATGGTTTTGACAGATTTGTGAACGCGAGATCCTTTGGTTAAAGGGTCGGTTTCACTGCACTGATTTATAGGCTTATTAGATGCTTTTTTACTCGCTGTAACAAACCAACGCTGTGTAATATAACGTGTAATTAATGAAATGCTGCGTATTGACTTTTGTATCTTTGACGTTGCAGTGTAACAAAGTTTTATAACATATGATTCCTTTGTGATTTTGTGGTTAATGTATTATTATCATTAGGGAGTTCTGTTTTAAATTTAAATACTTTTTACATGCAATCCAATCTTTCTCTATCAAATTATAAACATCAATTTTCTTGGATAAATTAATTAATACTTTGTGTTTTAAAGAGTGATTAAAGTAATCCTTATCTCTAATATTCCATAAATATGGGTAGACTTCATACAGACGCAAAAATAACTAGCATCTGCAATTTATTATTATCATTAATGAGTTCTGTTTTAAATTTAAATACTTTTTCCATCCAATCCAATATTTTCTATGAAATAACAAACATCAATTTTCTTGAATGAATAAATTAATACTTTCTCTTTTAAAGAGTGATTAATGTAATATGTATTTTTAATATTCCATAAATATGGGTAGACTTCGTACAGACGCAAACAATCACTAGCATCTGCACTATTCCACTTTTTATCACACTATCTTCGAGCGAACTTAAATTTGGCAATTTAATAATATTATTCCAATTATTATTTTCATTATTTTTTAATTTAATGTTAGTTTACGTTCAGCACCTCCCACCATCCGTTTTTACTAGCTCCAGTGCAATCGAATAGTGAGCGACTCACGCACTCGCTGTTTTTATGAAAGCAGCGAATAAACTGATAAACCAGCGCAGTGAAATGGACCCTTTTATCAATTTGTACTGATTTTAAATTGCTGAAGTATTTTTTATATTTTATTTTTTTTATTTTCTTTGTATTATTATGATAATTATCAGGAATTATCACAGCTGTATATCTGCTAATGTTTATTGTCGGTTTTAAGTATATAATCAGGTGTAAACACGTCTGCGAGTAATCGCAGAAGTTGAAAAATCAGTAAATCGCACGATAGAAAATTGCGACAATATTTCGCCATAATATAACAGGATATGCTAGCTAGTCTCTCGCAATATTTTTGTCGCAAGTAGCTTGGTAGTCTAAACGTAGCTTTACGTCTATCGACAAAAGATTTGCTCGATCAACGACGTAAAAATATTGATTGTATTATATGAGTCCAATTTTGAAGAGTATTGAAACCATGCAAAATCACAAGAAACTGTGAATTTATTGCCAATAAACGTACCACTCTCGTAGAAGTTTCTACTGTCTTGTCCATCTTTAATTTATTCAATATATTTCTGTAGGCTCCGTAAGTATTTCTTCATAAAATCCTCATCTTACGCCACCACGTTATTCTTTTATTTTTGTTTGTATTATTATAACAATTAGCAAGACTTATGACAGATGCAGCTCTTCTAATTTGTTTTGCAGTTGCCACGTTCGAGCAGCATTTGCTCAAATATATTGTTAGGTGTAAACACGTCTGCGAGTAATCGCGTAAGTTAAAAATCAGAGTCGGATGACAGACAATTGCGAAAATTATTCGCCGTAATGTAAACGGACATGCCTCCTACGACATTTTTTTCGCAACTAACTTGCCAGTATTAAAGTAGCATGAAACATGAAAGTTATTAAATTGTTTAAATTGCTATGCACACTAATCCACTTAATATATATATGTGAACTTTGTCATAGAAGCGAACTATCGATATGCAAAATTAATTGTTTACTAACTAACTGGGCGGATAGATTTACAAAGTCTGATATGTGGACGTGTGCATCAGCTTTCGCACGCCGGCTTTTAGTAACGACTGACATGCTAAAGACGTCTACGGTATGTTGAGAAATTAGCGTTGGTTGTGAATAATTCTCCTAGCTGCACAGCTCTGTAATAAACCACAAATGCCCGCTACATTTTCGAACAACCACTAATATATGTAAAATAATACTAAAACTGGCAATTTAATATAAATGTTATATACATGAATATGTTATGAACGTAAACTAGGAAACCGAGTCTTGCTATTTCCGTGAAATCAGACAATATTTTCCTAATTTATGAAATGCCCAAAATTTAAAAAAGCGCACTTACTAATATCTTTGATTTAATTTGTTTAATTCGTTAAGTTAGTAATCTTAAAACAATTCAATATGTAGTAGAACCACTTAAATAATTTCGGTCCTAATTTCTGCTGGTCGTTTTTACTAACATCCTTTTCAACAGTTACGTCCTTTTTATTTATTTCAATGGCAACTTATTTATCTTGTAGACATTCGTTATGCTAAAAAATAACTAGACATTTCACAGAAAACTATTTAAACTGTATTATTATATTAAGAAAACAGATTCACTTTACAAAAAAAAACCTACCTCTACAGGGCTACCAGCCGTGAGGCTTTCCCCCGGGTAGATGGGGAAAGTTTAGAAGAGTTTAATCACCCGGTATTTTCTTTAACTTCAAAGAAAAACTTTTAAAAACTGTGGTAAGTGAGTCGCTCATGCTCTCAGTACGATACAGACTATGCCACTATGTACCACATAGATGATTAATAAAATGATTCAATTTGACGTTTAAATCATATTCAGAATTATCATAAGTATCCCAACGCATACTATATAAATGTAGAATGAAGTAATCGGATGTTATTATCAACATCGTACTTTCTATGAACAAATATCTAAAAATAATAAATAATGTTAATTTAATTCAGGTATATACTGTAATAATATATATATATATATATATATATATATATATATATATATTCATTTTTGAAACAATGAACGTTGGCGAGATGTGAATGTCAGTTTCCACCAACATTCCCCAAGCTTTAACCTTTCCCTAAGTAATTCCAACCGCCACCTAGCATACCCACGGCATTGAATTCCTTTACGCTACTACGTAACACTAGTAACACCATCAGTGTCGATTTATGCGAGGTTAATGAAAACGGACATAAGAGCATAAGGTCATGCTAAATGAAAAACGTGTTTACTTATATTTCGCATTATGGTTCTCCTTGAGTGGTGGGGCATGCTAAATGTTAATATATGTGCAAATATATGCCCTGCTAAATATTATACAACCCACCTGAGGTATTTTTGTTCTATTGAGTATACGTTACAAATCAGCCGTTACGCAAAAAAAAAGAGATGCGGTTTATATAATCTTTTTATCTATTTTGAAGTGATAACTCTAGTCTATTGCCACGTTACACATGTTATAAAATGCCATGCGTTGAATGTAAATGGAACTAAAGGCCTTTTATTGAAAATCATAAGTTTCACAAGCAGCGGACTCGTGACTATTATTTTGGGGGTGCAACGCGTACATTTATGACTGTAGTTTATTTAACACTGCAATGCTGCAGCGTTGGTTGGAATATATGATGTGAATACAAATAGTTGTTATATTTTATTGTTATAGTAATGTCCAATTTGAGTGAACATCATTCTCAAATTACAAATATTTTCGAATGTAGTAGTAATATAAATATATTTTCTTGTTAATATACAGAGAATATTTACAAATCGTCATATACAACATAATTTACAATAATAATTTATTACATAAAACCAGTATAACTAGGAACTGTTTTTGAAATTGTTGACGAATTTATAATCTTATGAGTTTATGTCTTCATATTCTGACTTTTAAATCATTAGAATCAAACCAAATGAAATAAAATTTATTGATGCATTAATAATCATAGATTTTACACAGGTCGGAAAAATCGAGTTTTAGTGAATTAACAGTACTTTTAAAAACACGTAAAAAAATGTGAATATTTATTATTTCATAAATGTATTTTGATTTTTTAATGTTTGTTGTTTGTAGCGAGTTTATGTCTGAATATTCATATTTAGTTTAAAATCAGTGAATTGTAGTTGCGGTGTTAATATGTGTATAAATGTTCAAAAAGTTGAAAGCGTATATATATATATATATATATATATATATATATATATATATATATATATATATGTATACATATACATATATTACAATATATAAATTCATTGCAACTAGAGCTTTAGTTGCTGAATCAACTTTAAATAAACAGCAATTATTAAAATCAATTCAATTATCCTCTCCTTCTCACCATAACCAGTTATAATGTACTAATCGCCGGTTATTTAGTCATTGTGACATTATTTTAGTCTCATTTCTCAAGAACTAATCCTCGGGTAAAAATAGTATCCACCGATTTCGGCCGGTTCTGGATTCAATCGGTGCCCTAATCGATAGCCCTAAAATGACATCTAAATCTAGCAGTCAATTTTGCATTTAAAACATCTTTGCTATTAACAGACGTTTTATAATACGGGCACATGTCTAGATATTCTATTCAATGTTTTCAGCAATTTTCTATGATTCAATCAATTTTTGTTTTGAAAATTGCTTAAAACAGCGTAGGCATTCAACCAACTGTTGTTTTGTTTCGTTAATTGATAGCACGTTTATTTAAGTTGTTGAAATAATGCAATACTTTTGTATCTATCTAAATTTAGTAGTTAATAGTTGTGTTATAACAAATCCTTACTTTATAACATACAATTAATTTTAAATAATTAATAAACCAATTATGGATATAAAAAGATGGAAAGGTATGACCAATAGTCTAAATAAAGATGGATTCTCTTATATAAATAATATATAATATAAAGAAAATAATTCAAGAAATAACATAAATACCAGTTTGGTGCACTCCAAACATTATCTTCTGTTTTTTAATTTTAATCGTTGAAACCTATATTTTAATTATTATTTATTCATTAAACTAATGATGACATATTTCATTTAAAACTCCAACTGCTCATAAAAATACTGCTTCGTGCCTCTTTTACGGAAGAGAGATTTATAACTACTAACTATAAATGAACAGGTGCACCTCTGAATCGTTGGTGTATAGGTTACACTTTATTAAGAGTGCTCTTTAAGCCCCGATAGAGCTTTACACTTGAAAAAAGACATACTTAAGTTTCGACCATAAAACTAATATTATTTGAAAGCTTTTACATGGCATTAATATTTTAATGTTATTTGGGCCGCATGGCCTCCGAGGCTGTTCCTAACAAAGCGCATTCTATTAGTCCATTCTTGATTTACTTTTTTCAATAATGGTTGCCGTATGTCATGAATATTACAACATTACTATATTGTCGCCGGTTTAGTAGCATAAACCAATAACTTCACGTAGCCCCATAGACCCAACTAATATGGAGGTGTCAAAAAAAAAGAGCTTCATTGCTGAACATAATTTTGCGATAAAACAACGGGTCAGCTTGCTGCAGCTCTGAAACAAAGCAAATTAAGCGAATTAACGAACGATGGTGTAAATTTCTGCACCAGCTGAATTTGATATGAGTATAGACCTAGATCTTTCTGCATAATTGTCCACGTCGTGGATGGAAAGATCATAAATATCTGCGACCGATGTATACATCTTCCCTATAGATAAGTAAGAACTACGATATGTAGCGCTGGGTGTGAACTAGATTATTATACATTGTGCTTGGTTCGTTTCTATTAGATTGGGATTTAGCCTTTTCACTGAATAATTATTGAATTCGTTTTTGCATGTATTTTGTACGTGAATTCAACGATATTTGATTTGATTTATCACGGTTTGTTTACAATATGTGAAACTTTGGTAGTTTTCAGATCACCTTTCACCTATCACTTGTGTATAGCATGTACACTTCTTCTACGTATGTCTGTCCTTACTACTATAGAGAATGGATGATACATATCTTTCCACAGTGCGATGCATACCTTGCTGAACAATTATAAAATAAAATGTATGTCAACGGCTGCTCCCGGAATGGTGGGTTCAGAAGGGGAACAGAGTCGATAGAGCAGATTTTCACGGTAACGAGAATGCAAAGGGAGAGTGTATGCGGTGTTTGTCGATCTGAAAGTAGCGTATGACTCAGTTCCTACAGGGAAACTTTTGGAGTGTATGGGTATATTGCAGGGGTGGCCAAACTTTTGACACTTAGGACGGCCTGTGTATTAAATTATAGATGGCGGTCTACCAACATCGTATGTATTAAGTCATCGCTGTATGCTGTATGCAGGTATCAGAGATATGTACATATCAGACAGGCGGGCGACTAAGGATAGTTACAAGGTCGACGCTTTGGCCACCCCTGATATATTGGGTATGGCAGAAGAAGGTAATGGAATCTATATCGTCGTGGGTCCACTTCAATCTGTATACCAACCAGTTGGATGAGGTGCTAAGGAGAGGACAGGTTGGAGGGGTCGTGGTGGGTAGAACCTAGGTGTGGATGTTGGCGTTTGCAGATGACGTAGTACTGATGGCCAAGACGGTGGAAGAGAACCAATAGATGTTGGAAAGAATGGGACGGTACCTGGATAGGAGGGGGCTAGTGGTGAATGTGGAAAAGAACAAACGGATGATGTTTAGGAATAGAGGTAGAAGGGGTAGAGTGGAAAAGCTTAAATAAAAGGTAAGAATGTTTGAGAGCATGAATAGCTTTAAATATTTGGGCGTTTGGTTTGACCGTGGATAAGGGTTTAGGATGCATGTGAAGTGTATGTAGGCGAAAATGAGAATGGCTTAGGAGATAACCAGCAGAGAATGAGGGAGTTTGTGGGGCGGTAACCCCATAATAAAGTTCAAGCCCTGGGATGCGTGTGTAAAGCCTACGGAGTATCAAATGCGAAGAAACTTTCAATGGGGAGAGAGGAGCAGTGGGACAAAGTGTACATGGCAAGAGCGAGATGTAGGTCAGAATAGAGCAGCTGGAAACTGTGGATAGAGCTAGGGTATACCGCCTGTGCTGCGTAGTAAGGGGAGCGACACGTGGTGGCAATTAGCAAAGAACATGAGTTAGTGAAAGCAGAGTGGGTTGGATATTGCAGAAAGGTGAAGAATGGTTAGGAGAGGATAGAAAAGGCGTACATATCTGCATGAGGCTGATGTAGAAGAGGAAATTAGCGAGGGCAGAGGTGGTCTAGAGTGAAGGAAGAAGGCATTTGATTTTATGTTTATTTGTATAATCTTCTATTTTGCTTTTATTTATGTTAGTGTATTGTTTATTGGGGGAATGTTGTAGAAGGGTTGAATTTTTGTACTGTTATGCCAAATAATGGTCTCATCACGTTGTATTACATGTAGGAATAAACAAGTTATTATGCACATTGTGTAATGTTTTAACTTGCTCATAGCAAATAATGCATTAGTTTATTGCAAACAGCTTCCGTATAACAGCTCCTTGTTAGTTCTTTATTATTAATACAAGTACATGATAGCCTATAGACTGTAGCTCCGATTGAAATCTGGTGGTAAAGCTCACAGTAGTGAACGGTTTACACATTCCGTTTTTTAAAATTCAAAACGAGGCCATTTCTATTACACCATATAGTTATGTCTAGCATTGCAGTCGTACACATCAAACTGAGTTCATGCGGAGAATCTTCAGTAATCTCAACTACAGAATCATCAGCATGCACGACGTATCCTTCCGATATACAGTCTACTATATTATTTGTGAAAATAATATGAAAGTTTCTCAAGGATTCGTGTGAGGCCCCCTTAAGGGGTTATATACCTTTTTATGCGGAAAAATTGAGGAAAGTTTGAATTTTTGTAAAGGATTCGTATCCTTGAGGAACACCTAATTTCAGATCCCTTTTTCTAGATATACATCCATTTATATCAATAACCACATTTCCCTGACTAAGATATGATTTTAACAAATCAAGGGGAACACATCTACATCCATAATTCTCAAACTTCATGTTCCTGTCTACCGTATGAAAAGCTTTTAATAAATTGAAAAATATGCTTACAATGTATTTGTAACTGTTTATAATATTTATGAGAATGACACTTCTGTTTGATAGTTATTTCTATCTGAGGTTCTATCTAACTTTAAAGAAACAAAACAAATTAGTTATGGCTACTACCGAATGATTATAGAACTGTCTTATAGACAATATATTATATTATATTAATAATTATTATATCGATAGTTAAAGTTGTAATACAAGGAAATTATCGATAGATTCAAAACAATTGATATTATCGAAAGAAAAGTTCACAATCGCAACCGACTATGATTCCAGTTAAACTTACACCTTCATAATATTCCTGGCGATTTTCTAAAGCGCTTTCTTAATTTAGTAAAAAAAGACCTTTATTGGCATTTTCCTCACTGCCCTTCCACATCACCAACCACAACAAAAATATACAAAAATAATAATAAAAAATTACAAATTATCCTTATCTATCACGCTCTCTCTGCCCTCGCCACTTTCCTCTCCCACGTCAGTCTCCTGTAGATTTTCACGTCTTGCCCATGCTCGCTTAACCATTCATTCAGCTTTCTGCAGTCTTCCACCCACTCTGTTTTCACAACCTTACATTCTTCGCTAAGGTGCCACCACTTGTCGCTTCCCTTACTACATAGCGTACATGCGGTGTACCACAGACCCATCCACACTTTCCTCCCTCTCTCGTCTGACCCATACCTCGCTCTTGCCATGCACACCTTGTCCTCTCTGCTCCACTCACCCCTGGCTAAGTAACTCGGGAGTTTCCCATGCACTTGCGACTCTACGTAGCCAGGGTTGTAAGAGCTCTCATTCATTCTAGTCTGCCATTCTTGCCACTCAATATCCCTCAATCTCTCTCTTACCTCAGTTCCTAGCCTTCCCATTTCTCTCAGCTTCTCCTTTACCCATACCTCAGACATACCCACTATTTCGTACCTCCTTCCTCTATCCTTTCTCCAACCACTCTCCGTCCTACTCTTACACCTCATCCATACCTCCCGCACCAGTCTTTCTTCGCCCAATTCCTGTAATCTTTCTTCAAACTTCACAACCCTTGCACACGACTCCCACCACATACTCATACGATTCGTCTCCTGCAGCAGCACTGCTCACGGTGTCGACCTTTCGAGATCTAGCAGACTCTTCAGGAGCAAACCTTGCTCTATCTCTATAACATCCCACTCACGCATTCCCCACACTTCCACTCCATAAAACGGAATAGGTTTTACACACGCATCCCAGATCTTGCACGCCATTACGAGGTTACCGCCCCACTACCTCTCCCATTTCCTTCTCGCTATCCCCCAAGCCATTCTCGCTTTCGCTTGCATACATTCCACATGCACCCTAAATCCTCCTTCACTGTCAAACCAAAAGCCCAAATATTTAAAGACATTCACTCTCTCAATCATCCTTCCCTTCCATTTCAGCTCTTCCACTCTACCCCTTCTGCCCCTATTTCGAAACATCATTCATTTAGTCTTCTCCACATTCACCTCTAGCCCTCTCCTATTCAGGTACCTTCCCAATCTTCCACTCTCTTGGCTACTAATACTATGTCATCCGCATATGCCGGCATCCACACCTCCCCACCACGACCCCGCCAGCATGTCCTCTCCTCAGCACCGCCTCCAACTCGCTTGTGTATAGATTGAACAGGAGGGGGCTTAGCGGGCACCCTTGCCTTACACCCACATTCACCCTAAACTTCTCCGACACTTCTCTATTCACTCTCGCTTTTGCCCACGCCTCTTTAAATATACTTCTCATCCACTCCACACTACTAATATAGTAATATTCCGTTTTTTAATATTTACAAAAGTGTATAATTTTGTGAATATTAAAAAAGAGAATATTGCCATAAATTTATAAAAAATGTCCCAGAATCAAGCGTTATGGCCTGTAAAATAGATACTCTTCATAAACTATCATAGAGATATTCTCAATAAGTAATAAATAATTCCAATATTATCCTAGTAGTAGTTACTGTATTAGTTACCATTTGTAACGGGTCACCTTAAGGTACTTTTGCCGTGTGTAGTGTAAGTGTATGTGTATGTATATTATTACCTTTTAATTCTTGTTATTTAATTTTAATTAATTTTAATTTAATTACCTAATTACGTACTCACCTGGGGTGGAATTCTTAACACCAATCGTTGAAATTTTAGTTAGTCAAATGTTGGAATTTCGGTTTTTACTTTCCGAATACATCACAGAAGTAAAGGAAGGTATTGTTTTACCGAAAACGTTTTCACGATTTCAAACTAAGATTTTGGAAATATGCGATAACTTTCCGGGAAAAAAATTACACCAGAAGGAAGGTATTGTTGCCGTGTATCATTTAGCAAAAAAAAATCAATTTTCGTTACGTTTTATGCCCAAAATAGTCGAAATAAACCCGATTTTTGCGATGTCTGTGTGTGGTATGTATGTCTGTCTGTCTGTCTGTGAACAAAATTCCGGGAAAACGGCACAACAGATTGCGACCAAATTTGGCAAATATCTGCGGACACTATCCAGGACGATCCAGTGAAAATTTGAACACAAACGGTTCACTAACAGCGAAGGAATCACAATCGACACGACGCGCGGAACATAATTAGACGCTGTGCCGGACCATTTAACGCTCACGGTGGGAAAACGGCACAACAGATCGCGACCAAATTTGGAAATCGGGTAAGAGCCCGCGCTTCGGCGACCCTGTGAAAATTTGAGCAAGATCAGTTCACTAAAACAGAAGATTTCTCAATAATACCGATTTCCTATTGCACATATCACAAATAATGAATAATATACGTGACGTCAGAGTGACGTCAACGGGCGTGGCGTAAATCAAGCGCGGAATTAGCGAAAATTGTCTCATCTTAAATGTAGTAAGATATTGAAAATATACATTAATAATTACATTACATTTTCATGTGAAAATGTGAACATTTGAAAATGTGAAAGATGAAAATGTGAAAACGACTAAATAAAATATATGTAGTACATTAAATGTAGTAAATATGTCAAAATGTCAGAATGCCAAAATGTTAAAATGTCAGAATATCAAAATGTTAAAATGTCAAAATATCAGAAAACCAAAAAAATAAAAGTCAAAACGTGAAAATGTCAAAATCTCGCTTGTCAAAATTTCAAAGAAAGTAAAAAAACAAAAATATAATAAAAAGTCAAAAAAAGTATTTTTTTGTTTTAAAGTAAAACAAAGTCAAATATGTCCAAAAAATAGTAAAAAAAGTAAATAAAAGTCAAAAATATCAAGTCAAAATGTCAAAAAAAATTAAAAACCCAAAAGTTGAATATGTCGAAAATGTTATACAAAATTAAATAGGTAATTTGGAAAGTCGTGTGGTGCCCACACCAGATATTTAATATAGAAAATATTAATTGCATTTTTAATAACCAAGAACTGCTCGAGTACTAGAGTGCAATTTTGACAGCACGAATGCTTTCCGGAATTCCACTCCTGAACCTTGATAGACATCCACCTGATATGACTATCTATTTTCGTATTGCATATTAATATTATTCAACATAATTGCTAAACATATAATGCAGGATAGTAGATTTTGTCACTTTTATGGCCGAATATTTTTATTTTCTTTATAAAGCTGATCTGCAATATTTAATCAATTGAAATACAAGTAGAATGAAAATAATAATACATATGTTGACTGATGCTTCCATCTTCGACTATATTTTATATAGACTATTATTTTATTATTATTTCCATCAATTATACCCGCTACGTAAAAAAAACGAAACACATTTGATGGATTTGTTCATGAATACAAATGCAAATATCTCTATTATGTGATTTTTGATGATCGGATTGGAAAATGTTTTTCTCCAAATATAGATATGTCCCGCATGTGAAATTATGTGTATGAACAGCATTGACATCGATTTGCATACATCATTTCATATTATATGATATAAAACACGTAACATTTACAGTTCAATAGGTATCGGCAAATATATGTTATCTATTTTCACTGTATTATCATTCAAATTTCGTATGTTGATATTATATCTTAAATGTTGTTCGTGTTTGTGCTTAGTGTAAATCTACGGAATAATCCATGCCACATTTGTCAATCTATAAATCACACAATTTTCATATCTGTGTGAAGTTGTGGATTATTATTTGTAATCATTGATATAAATTACAAATTTGACATTTGAATCGATTTATAAATAAATTGGAAGGAATATTGCGCAGCTGTATATTATTTATTTATTTATTCAGTAGATTTAGTTCTCGGATATGTACAACAGTATAAAATATGTATGTATGGGCCGAGGTAGTTAAACACATAGTTATAGTAGTAAATGTTTGATCTCAGATTTAATATATATATTGGTAAAGGATGGCCTGTAGCGCCACGGTTGTACAAGAATTTTATACATTTTGATTTGTTTCTGTTTTATATTCGTTTGTGTTTTAGCCATTTTAAGTGAACAATAATTGAATTCTTGGATTGTTAAGGCGTCTACTTTGTGATAATTCATTTTAAAGGATAAATAAAACGATTTCTTACTTTGTTTTTTTATCACACTTCAGTAGGTGATTTGAACGTGAATTCAACGATCTTTGGTTAGCTTTGTTCACCATTTGTTATATTCTGTAATAATTTGATAGTTCACTAGAAGGAAGGTGAACTATCAAATTATCACAGAATGTAAACAAATGGCGAACCAAGCTAACTAAATATTGTTGAATTAACGTTATTTATCAATAGCATGGGTAACTTCTGTCTTTTTGTTCACATTACTACACTATCTTCACTAATATGCACATAATAAAAACAAAACCTTCCCTATAAATGACTACGTTTTTATACGTAACAGGATATTTCATTGTCTCCGACTCATCGTCGTCGGTTCATTTCCAGACCATTTCATCGCCTGCTATTTAATCGCCAATATCAGAAATAACTATAAATTATAAGATGGTTTTAATTTTTCTTAAATGTTGGATGCTAACGTAACCCTGGGCCATCGCACAGTATTGGTAATAATTTGAGAAATAATGTAGTTCAAAATTCAGTCCAAAACAATACAAGTTATATTTAATTATTTTAATGCAAATAGTAGTCCTACAGTTATAGCTGACGCCTACTCTTCGTAGTGGTGTAGCCCCGTGCCGTAGGTGTACCTTATTGTGACAATCTTGCTTTTGATATACACAAAGACATACGAAAAAGGCAACAAATAGACACACAGCCCGCCAAAAAAGTACTTACCCAGAAGCTCATGATATATATATATATATATATATATATATATATATATATATATATATATATATATATATATATATATATATATATATATATATATATATATATATATGTACCCAAATATATTGAGTATTAATGGAATTACAACACACAAAAAATGCCTGCTACAAAGTGGACATTGTGGTTTTAATAAAAGTGTGTTACTAGATATCCATTGTAAAAACGAAATAGACGAAAATATATTGAAATCCCTATATGTTATCCATCTCACTACTCGGCATTTGACACATTGCTGGCATATAGAAATCACATCTGTCAAATAACCAGGAAGCTTTTAATTTCGTTGAAGCGGGATACCTCCGCATAGTCATTGAAAAGCTAATATAATTGATGGTTTTATTTAACGGTGGTGAACAGGGTTGACAGGATTCTGTATGAAATTTATTTCACAATGCGGCAAAATATAACGTATGAAACAGTTATCTATAAAACAAAAGAAATGTAAAGTAGCAATTAATTTTCCTATGTAAAGTTGCTGTTTAAAATATAATATTAATATCTCGTGAATATTATTTGCATATAGAATGATTCACAGTAGAGCTGCTAAACTACGGAAGTTTATTATTTTCTCCAAAATATGAAATACATATTTTCGATAGTGACAATTTTATAAATCTACCAGGAATATGCGTTAATTTATGATTGCACATTATTACAAAGCAATTTTTATGCTCACTATTGTAATGGCTACAATTTTAATACTCAAATTTTATTTCAGCATCTATCAGAACTAACATAGGTCTGATTAGTTACAAAATCTGGCAGGGAAAGTATTATTTTTCCAAAATATGAAATACATATTTTAGAGGGTGACAATTTTATAACTCTACCAGGACTATACGTTAGGTTTTGATTTCATACTATATTCCTTTTTACAATTAGTATGCTCACTATTGTAGCAGCTGCAATTTTAATATTCAAATATTTTTTCAGCATTTATCTGAACTAACATAGGTCATTACACAATCTGGAAGGGAAACTACTACGTGAAAGTATATAGTTTAATAATATCTGTGTGTGCACCATAAGACATTACGAACAGATTCTTGTTCAAGCAGAATTAAAATATTAAAATTTAAGTCTATAAGATGTTCGTAAAAATGATCCCCTATAAAATTATTAGCTAGCAACGATTTTTGTCTATCAACGTTAATATTCATACCAATTTATGATATACTATTTTAATAATAGTTATATGGAATAAATTTTCAGACTAAAGGTGGGTTTATTCTGACATAAAATACTAACCAATAAATAAAATAATAAAAGGAGTCGATTTCAGAAGATTATTTATTACCCATAATATTATTTATTGTGAGAAAATAAGTACTAAGAACTAAATGCGAATATTCTTATTTTTCGGTCATAAATAATTCAAAATAATTTATTTTATTTTATATTTATTTATAATAATTTATTATTTTATTTGTTAATTATTATTCTATGTCAGTATAAACCCACCTTATTATTATGAATCTCTATAAGGCACCTTACACGGTTAATATTACTGTTAATCCTAGTACTGTCAATATTTGCTTCAATCCTCATTTTATATTTATCAATTAATCAATTATCCGGATAAAGATCAGTATTCTCTTCATTACATCATTACTATACCTTACACGATCAGTAATACTGGCAACCTTTTAGAATAATGAACATTTTAAACATATTATCGTACATACTGTCATTATTCTAAAATATTGACAGTAATATTGATCGTCTAAGGTGCCTTTATAAAATATATATTATTTTTAATGTTATTTTACCTATTTGTTGTATGTCACCCGTGGGTTAGGTTATACAACAATACATTACATTTCATATCCTGAGTCAACTTATAATTATTTTCACGGTTATTGTACCTATTCGTTGTGTCACTCGTGGGTTGGGTTTGTATAACAGCAGAATAAATTCATAGCTCGGAGTCAACTTCTAATCTGTGATTAAAACAGTTTCGACAACGTTGACATACAAATCGATGTTGTTCTTGCGACAAAAGTAAAAAGATAACCAATTTGTAGTTAATTCCAGGAATGAAGTATGCAAATATTATTTCATAAATCATGTAAAGCGTACTAAATTCATTGTCTAACAAGAAATAGACGATTGCGCATGTTTTATGTTCCAGTCACTTTTTGCTCAAATCTATAAAAGTTTTGTATTATCAGTTGTGTCACAATAGTCGTTGTGAATCTTTGTGCTTATCATAATTCAAAACTTTAGTATTTAAGGTGTGTCACTATTGTTAATAAAAAATGTCTCCTATAGATATAATTGTAGAATTGAGCCGTTGTGTTCATCAAAATATGAAAGAGAAATTTTTTTTAATTTCAATTCTACAATTTCTACGGATAAAGATAAATCAAGCTCCTGATTATATATAGAATTAAATCAAAATGTGTTTTAAGGGTCGTAGAGATGAAATAATAATGAAATGTTTATTATTTTAGCCTTACGACCCTATTATTTTTGTGTACTTTACTTTATTATATCGCGTGTAATAAAAGTCGATGCAAAGCAAACTTTTGTCCGAGACATCGCTCTATTGTAATGGATGCATTTACGCCCGAGCTAAGCGCTTTCTGGCTTTTGTTCCTCAGGGTCTACATCTCCTGGCCCGCGGATAGGCCACCAGCCCGTCCTGGTGCTTCGCGCCGATGACCACTTTGGCGAAGCGGGCCACCGCGTCCTATTTCTTGGGTGTCATAGCTTGTGTAGCACTAGGCGGATTGAGATCACCTTAACTCCTAGTGTTCCTGTTAGCACATCCCTCTCCCAGGACCATATCTCGCAGGCCTCCAGTGTGTGTGTGTGTCACACTCCCGATCCGCTCCAGGTACTTTTGAAGCACCCATGCCCGCTGAGTATCTGGGTGACCCAGTGGTCGCTTTCTCCATGCTTCTGGTCAGTCCATTCCCGGACGTCCGGGATGAGCTTCCACGTCCATCGTCCTTTCGTCGCGTCTTGCTAACTTCTCTGCCACGCTTACATGGCCGATTCTCTAGCCTGTTGCTTTGCGTTCTTCGCTGGGTGTTCCAGTTTGCTTCAGATTATATGCCATCTTTGGCGCCATTGTCTGGAGGTCAGCTGGTATGGTATTATAGTAAAAGAATCAAAACGCGTAAAATCAAAAAGCATATTTTCGGAAAGTAAAACATTACTTGGATTTCACCCAAGAATATTGTATATTACTTCTATGGATATCCGCAGATGTAATCCAATACTCCAGGACTTCTTGTTCCGGCTGCAAACTCCGTACCACCGTTCTGATTTATTTATGGTATTCAGATTATCTATCTGTTGATTCTACTTTTTATCTTATTGTACTAAGTCTCCAATTGAAAAATGTAATTCATATTTTGTACCGTACATATAGGCCCAATTCACACATAAGCGGCGTCGGGTGCAACGCGGTGTAGACGAGGCGCAGGCGCGACGTCGCACTGGTGATTGTGATGTCCATATGCAGTGAAGGGGTGGACATTGAGGCGGCGAAAAAGAGTTATGCCTCTCGCCTCTTCGTCTACCATGTCTTAGGCGAAGAGGCGAAGACGCGGTGCGGCGCTGCGAGAGGCACGACGCTTAAAGCCCCCTCTATATAAACATGTGGTGCAATGCCCACTTAGGTGACGAGGCGCGGGCATTTGCCTCGTGCCTCTCGCCGAGCCGGCACCGCGTCTTCGCCTCTTCGCCTAAGACACGGTAGGCGAAGAGGCAAAACTCTTCTACACCGCCTCTATGTAAACATAAGGTGCAATGTCCACCCCTTAACTGCATATGGACATCACAATCGCCTGTGTGACGTCGGGCCTGCGCCTCGCCTACACCGCGCCTGCGCCCGACGCCGCTTATGTGTGAATTGGGCCTTAAGCCATAGTAATTATCGTTACTCTGCCAGTATTTATGTATTTTATTTAAATTGGCCTTATATAATAAATAGACCCAGGAACACCATTCTAAATACACAATTAAGTAATAATATTTACTTTGAACCTGGCGGATTATTCACTTTGATATTGATACATTTTATACAAAAGTATATAGTAATGGGTTGTTTTTGTTTATGTTAATAATTAATAAATAAATTTAAAAAATATATAGAAAAACATCAGATTAAATTAGGATTATTTTGTGTAATTTGTGCTCACAAAATAAGAATGTTCACTTACCATTTAGCCCTTGGTACTTATTTTGTGTCAAGAAACAATATTATGGGAAATAATCCTGTAATTTACTTCGTGTTTAATATTTATTATTATAACTAAGGTTGTGGCCGCCACTCTTATTACCTCGTTGGGTTGATCGTCTGGGCCGGGTACCTTTTTCCCTTGTCACTTCCTCTTCGCTCCATATTGTGTCATCCCCAGTATGTCATTTCGTAATGTGTTCTCGTTCCTATTGGGAAGAGTGCCGCTATTACCATCGCCGCTCCACCGGCTACCGTTTCGTCAGGTCCTGAAGGTCTTACCCTGAGTCTCCCCGTGACGATCTTGTAATCCGACCCCTCTACTGCATAGCGGCTCGGAATTTATTCCGCTTTGCTCTGTATATTACTAGTAGTTTGGGCCTCTGGGCTTCTCTGCGCGCCTCATTAATCTCTTTTCGACGCTTGTGTCCCCTCGCCGTGTTGGGATCGCAGGCCTCCTGTATTTTTGTTACCAGTTTGTCTGCCATTTCCTCCGCATCCCCATGGGTTATCTCCGTCGCACTTGCAAGGTACTGGTTCAGGGCCCCTTGTTATAGCTGCCCCGAGTTTCATCTCCTGCTTTGTATAGCATTGTATATCCCTGGTATCGCTTTGACTATAAACTTGATGAATTTGTTGAGGGTCTTCTCATCACTTATATTCCACCCTTTGATTCTACCCTATTCCACGGTCGTTGTTAGGGTGACATCGAGGTGTGAGGCGAAGTGGCCCACGAATTTCAGCGCATTTCCGGAGTTGCGGGGAAGGAGGTTGATAGCGGTTGATAGCTGCAACTCCCAATGTTTGTGCATTGCGAGCACCACTGTACGGCCATTGTATTAATGTCTCCCACGACTATGATGTTGTTTCCTGCCGTTCTCAATGGTGCCTTTTGTTTCCGCAGGAAACCTCTCAAGGCCACCAGCCGGGGGAGACGTAGCAGCTGATAAATATTACGTCTCGATGGTGGCCCAGACCACCCCCTTGCCCGGAGTTCCGCAGCCGCTCAATAGCTTTGCTGCCTCGCTAGTTACTTTAATGGCGGTATCGCCACCCTATCCGTCCGTTAGCCACGATGTATTATTGTTATATGTAGTAGTATTATGATGTCTGCCTTTCGGGTTCTCGCTGTTGGTAGGAGCAGGTCGTGCGCCGAACTACCCCTGCCTATGTTAACTTGTGCTATACTCGGCCCCTTGTGGTCACAGCACCCGTCCTCGCACCATTTATTGCCGTTGCCGTTTACTGGTCTGAGCAGTGGACACCTGTCACTTGAACTGTGTCCTGTCTCTTTGCAGAGAAGGCAGTATCGCTCCTCTGCTTTGCAGCCCGTGGCCGCATCGGAGCCAGTACGCGCTCATGTTCTGCCCTCCACAGTTGACTGCGCTCTTCCCAGCCATCCAACACCTCTAACATCCCTTCGATCCTTCAACTCTGGAGGCTGCCCTGCAATACACAACTCCTACCCTTATGCTGCCTAGTGTTTTCAGTCTGTCGGCCATCTCATCTCTGGCTATGACGCTTGTGAGCTGCGTGTTTTCTATTGCAGGTCTTATTGCGCTCACGGTCGTGCCTTCGCCATCTAGTCCCTCTAACTTTTGCACCTCTAGGAGTTCTTATCTAGTTGTAAGATGGTCCTCGGACATGCACTACAGTTCAACTGTTTGGACAGGGTCTGCGTAACTATTCTACTGGCCACTTTTACCCTTAATTTTCATTATGATGTCCCTCTTAGTAGTTTTGCTATTACGTGACGCTTTGGTGCCTGGGGTTCGATGTGTCAGTTTCCCTTACTTTCTTTAGTAGGCCGGCATATGCCGAGCCCTCAATAACTGGGATTATTATCGCCTCCTATATCTCTTTTTCTTGGGTTGTCTCGTCTGTCCTGAGCTTGTTGCTCTACGCTGTCGCTGTCTTGGCCTCCTTCTTCTCTCGCCCAGCTTCTTCTCGTATGACTTCCGCCAATGTTTTTGCGAAACAATATTTCGCTAGCTTCGGAGCTGTTACCGCTGAAACTCCCGGTGCTAGGATAGTTAGTTTCAGCGGGTTGTTGCTGACAGTTAGTTCCCGGAGGTGGCGGAGCCCCACGTACAGTATGCGCCTTGTTTCATCCAGGCTTTCCCTCTGGCATTATGTAGAACCTGTATTTCTCCCGACGCTTCCAGAGTCCTTTACCGGCGGTGGGGGTCTCAAAACAGAGAGGGATGACTGTTTTATTACTCCGACATTCCAGGACAAAGGACTGGTGCAAAAATATTGACTGCTCTTGATGAGTATTTTCAGGTGCACTGGTTGGACAGGAATAAATGCGTGGGAGTGTATACTGACAGTGCTGCAAGCAAGACTGGACGTCGCTAAGGAGTAGTTTCGAAATTAAAAGAAGTCGCGCACCCTGAAGTTTTTTTACTTACGGTATTATCCACCGTGAGTACCTAGCTGCAAAGAAGATTTCTACTAAACGAAAAACTGTGATTAATGACGCAGTGAAGATTATTAAAGAAATTCCTAATCGCGCTATGAACTAAGGCTCTTCACGACACTATCTGAGAGCGTAACTCACTCCAACATCTTCTACTCTACATGCAGAAGGAAGGTGGTTATCGAACGGAAGACTATTTGAACTGAAGGAAGAAGTAGCTTTAGCGAAAGCGAAGATCTGAACTGGAGCCTTTGTTGATAAAGAATGACCGGAAATTCTTGCTTACATGGCGGACATATTCTGTCTGCTCAATGAAGTTTTATGTTTCTCTGCAGGGTTTTAAGATATAATATAATATATATATATATAAACACCTTCATACAATGGGTCTGGTGGACAGCCAGTTGTGTAGAGGGTGCAATGAAGAACTAGAAACAGCAGAGCATGTACTATGCCTCTGTCCAACTCTAATAAACACTAGGCATCTAATACTAGGGGAGTGCTGGCCTAGTATAGTCAGCATTGGAAAATCCTCACCCGCCAGAGTTTTGCAGCTTGCACGCAAAATTGACTGGTGGGACGAGTGAGCAGCCACAATGGGACCATTTGAGGCCTAAGTGTCTGTAGCTATGCTACCCTCCAGCCAACTATCCAGAACTATAACTATCCAGAACTTTAGATATAAAATAGATGCATTCTAAAAAAAGGTAGCTCTTTGGAATAGTCGCTTACTAGATAAAGATGTAGAAATACTTTCTCCTTTGGATGCATTTTTAATTGCTTCTTATATCGACAAGACATATTCACATTAATAAGGCAAGATTTAAGAGCATTATCTGAAAATATTAATAATTATTTCCTTGAAGATCCTCGTAAAGGTGGCCTTATTAATAATCCAGTTTTTGAAGATACAAGGTTGTGTGCACTAGATATTCGTTCGAGTTCGAGTTGTCTTCTGTTGTCTGGTGTCCAGATATAAATTGATATCCCAAATTGGGGCAATTAACCCCAATTTGGGATATCGCTAGAAAAACAATATGCAACCTTGAGTTATGAAACTAACAAAGTATTAGTCATTTTGTCGAGTTTTGTGTGAAAAGATCTTTCAGGGCATGTCAATAATAAAAAACAAACAGAGAAGCCAAATAGTTGTAAATGCATAGTTTCGTCTCTCAGAAACAACTAAGCAGCGTCGTATCTTTACTATCAAAGAATTATTTGTCTTTCAGCCGGTCCTCGAAATATTTTTATTATTTTCATTAAAAGGTTGAAGTACACTGGTTTAGAATATACTTAGAATAATGAAAATATAGTATCCGGAATATGAGGATGAAAATATATCAAAGGTATATGTTATTTAAACAGGATGTCCGGATAAGTTTAAATTATCGTACACAGAAATGTACAATTTCACATAACCCGGTTTTTAATTAAAAATCTAATATATATCGTTTATTTAATATGAACTTAGAGTATATAACATATGAAACGGTAACGTACAATCACCATTAATTATAATTACTAAAGTATTATAGCACAAATAGGAAGCCCGGTGATAAAATATTCAGTATTTTCCTTTCCCAACACATTCCTGGTGGAAGGTTATAAAAGCAGTCAACGGGTATGCGAAATATTTAACATTTTGCACCAAATTATTTCTAAGTAGTAGTATTTTATAGATGTTTTGCATTTTTAATGCTGTTTGATTTCACTTCAGTAGCGTTAATCTGATTTAGTTTTAAGAGACTGGCGGCAGCTCGTTAATTGCAGAGGTAACCGATCTCGGTCGGAAACTTTGGGATGGGGTGGATTAAATGAGAGGTATATTTTAAAGTTATAAAAGTTTAATCCATCAGTGCTCCATCTTCAAATATACATTGCAAATAAAGATCATTAGGAGAGTTTTAAACAGAATAATTAGTATAACATTGAAATAGTTTAGTAAAGAACTGTTCATTTATATTTGTAAAAAGCGTTTTTATTTTCCGAATATGGCAGTGCTATATTAGGAACATATTATTATTGCGAACAAATAATTGAATCCGTCACTTTAAATATAAACGTATTTATATATATATATATATATATATATATATATATATATTACCTATTAATAATAATAATCCTTTATAATAAGCCCGTATTGTCCAACAGAAAGGATTTCCAATTATAGGACAATATTATGTTTAGATGAGTTAGAAATTACGCTCGGTCAAAAAAAGCAGACTATTTTTTCACTTCCGGTAATGAAAAATTGGTTGCTAGGCACCTCTAGAAAATTCTCTCCAAAAATGAGATCTTAATAGTAATAGGGAGGTCAGTTTTTCATTTTAGTTAGTCCTAAACGAAACAATTCATATATCGCCATTCGCTGAACGTACACCAATTCTCTATACATATTATTTAGGGAATTGAACGCTCTACAAAAACGGCCACTATGATTTTTTTGTATATCTAAACAATTAAAAGATAATGAAGAACACATTTTGAAGAATCTAAGACACATTTTATTTTCCTTCTTCAATTAAAAAAAATTAAAATATAGTTTCAAATAAAAAAACTTTAAAAGAGCTATTTTTTATTGACAGAAACTCAAATTTATATAATTATTTTCAAAACTTAAAGGATTAAATTTACTACTAAGATAAATATTAAAATATGCATTGAACTTTCTATAAATATATTCCAAACCTCCACAGTAATCGATTTAACAATTCAAACCATTTTTGAAGATCAGTTAATTCCCTACAAAAATATGTATTGTCCATCTCATTATGCTTCAATTTAGCGAGTTATAAAATAAAGAAACAAAATTAAAATCTTTCAATTAGCGCGTGAGATGTTCTTATGTCCAATTTTTACACCAATTGACGCATGAACTGCGTTGAGAGTCCAATTGGACTTTTTGGATTTCGCTCAATTTGTGTAAATAATTGGACATAAGAACATCTCACGCGCTATCCACTACCACCCTCCGTGACGCAGTTGGTAGCGATAGCCCGAGACGTGGGTTCAAGTCCACCGGAGAGTGAACATTTTGAGAAATTATATATATATATATATATATATATATATATATATATATATCCAAGTATAATGCAAGTGATTTCGCAGTCGGTCATGTTATATACTCTATATATACTCTGTTGTGTTATGTTAAATCTTATCGGAGAAAAATACTTTTGTTTATACCAGGCATATCCAGAAAGTAAGAGTACTGAGGCTCTCACGGTCGGAGGGATTTTATTTTCATCATGTTGGCCACACGGCAGTGTAGCCTGACTCCTCCCCTTTGCACCGAGACCGGTTCGAGGTTAGTACGTTGAGAACTGTTTTTTGAATAATGTCAATCCAATCTCCCGCCAAGTGCGAAATATGCGGCGTCATCCGTTATCTCGTTTGGAAGGGAAAACCTCTATTTGAGATTTATAATGAAGTGAAAACTGCATATGGTCATAAAGCTATGAATCGTACGAATGTGTACAAGTGGTGTCGCGAGTTTAAAAACGGTCGTACGTGTGTGCATGATGATCAGAGGAGCGGAAGACCTTCAATTGTGACTGACGAAATTGTGGAAAAAATTGAAAATGCGCTCCGTGACGATCGCAGATTGACTGTGGATGAACTTTCTGCGATGTTTCCGCAAATCTCCAGATCTCTACTACACGAAACAATCACAGAAACCCTCAGATATCGGAAACTGTCCGCGAGGTGGGTCCCAAAACAACTGGCAGACCAGCACAAGTTGAATCGAGTGGAGGCCGGGCAAGAGTTTTTGAGGCGCTGGAAACTCCATGGGGATGAATTTCTCCGCTCCATCGTAACTGGAGATGAAACTTGGGTAGCACACCACACGCCCGAAACCAAAAGACAGTCTCAACAGTGGCGTCACACCTCTTCACCCTCCGCCAAAAAGTTCACAATCACAATTTCAGCCAAGAAAGTCATGGCATCCGTGTTTTGGGACTGTCAAGGCATAATTTTAATCGAATATCTGCCTCAAGGGGAGACCATCAACTCTGCAAGCTACTGTGAGACCTTAAAAAAATTGCGGAGGGCGATTCAGAACAAGAGGAGAGGCATGCTGACAAAAGGAGTCTGCCTGCTGCACGACAATGCCAGACCACACACGGCCAACGCCACGAAGGAACTGCTCGCCTCGTTTAAATGGGATGTCCTGAACCATCCCTCGCATTCCCCTGATCAAGCACCTTCAGATTACTATCTCTTTACCTCCCTGAAGCTGCACATGGGTGGAAAAAGGTTTTTAACCGACGAGGAGGTAAAGGAGGAGTTGGAGAAGTGGACGAAGGAGTTGGCGGGAAACTACTTCGAGGAAGGCATCAAAAAATTGATACCTCGCTACACCTGCATAGAGAGCAATGGCGACTATGTCGAAAAATAGCTTTTATTATGTACTAAAGTTATACCCCAGGTGAGTAGGGCTAGCCCAAAATCTCACCCTGATAAGTCAGGCTGTCTCATGGATTCTGGCGGCGACAAAAAGTTGACAAAAACACAAATAAACAAGACCAAAGGCAAAATACACAAACTAAACATTGCCACATATAACGCAAGAACACTAGCAACGGATGGGAGGCTCATTGAAATGGAAGAAGAGCTGAGACAAATAAATTGGGATATAGTGGGAGTAAGTGAAGTAAGAAGGCGTGGAGAAGAATGGAGAACACTTAAGTCGGGAAATATATTCTATCATGTCGGACAAGCAGACAAATCCATAGGCGGCGTAGGCTTCCTCATAAACAAAAAGCATGCAAAAAACATCATAAGCATAAAGAGTATATCCACAAGAGTAATATATCTAATACTCAAACTAAACTCCAAATATAGTATAAAAATTATACAAGCTTACGCACCCACCACCGATTATGAAGACGAAATAGTAGAAAGTTTCTATGAAGACATTTCCCAGGCGAAGAGTGAATCACCTACTCACTTTACAGTGGTAGGAGGTGATTTTAATGCTAAGATAGGCAAGAAGCTGGATGCAGCGGAGACAGTGATCGGAAACCATGGAACAGGGGACCGGAACGATCGGGGAGAAATGCTTATGAACTTCCTAAAAATGCAAAACCTATACTTAATGAACAGCTTCTTCTACAAAAAAGAACATCGCAGGTGGACCTGGGTGAGTCCAAGTGGAAACACAAGAAATGAGATTGATTTTATAATAACTGATAAAAAGCTTATCGTCAACGACGTCACTGTGATAAATAGTTTCACAACAGGAAGCGACCATAAAATGGTAAGGGCAAAAATAACTCTAAACCTAAGTAAAGAAAGACGTAAGCTGGTAACAAAGAAAAGACAGGCTGGTTGGACAACACCAGAACAAGTTCACAAATATGCAGAAATTATAACTACCAACTTGGAAACTACACAGTTTGAATATAGGCACAAAACAGCAGACGAAATAAATAACAAAATCGTCGAAGCTATAAATGGAGCAACAAAGACATACTGTAAGCCAAATAAAGAACAAATACCAAAGAGCTTATGAAACTTAGAAGAGTGTTAAGACAAAACGGCGATACAAACTCAAAACAACTGAGAGATTTAAACAAGACAATTACAAAAGATATCAAAAAATGACATACGTCGATACAACACAGAACAAACGAAACTAGCTATTGAGAACAACAGAAGTATGAAGGTACTAAGAAGAAATATGTCAAATGGAAGAAAAGAAATCTTCAAACTAAGAAACAGCACGGGAACACTAACCACAAATAGAGACGATATACTGAAAATAACGGAAAAATTTTACGCAACTCTCTACATGAGTCGGCTACAAGAACAACCAGAGGAACCGACACAAACACATACCGGGAAGGTCATAAATCAGGGATCTGAATATATGCCAAGCATATCGATAGCCGAAATTAAGAACGCCCTTGCAGAGATGAAGAACAACAAATCCCCGGGGGAAGATGGCATACACATCGAATCCATAAAACAAGGAGGAGACGCTCTACTACATGCCATAAAAGCACTATTCAACACCTGCTTAGAAGAATGTGCTACACCTGGCGAATGGAACAACGCCTCCACAGTTATCCTACATAAAAAAGGCGATATAACACAGCTCGGAAACTACAGACCGATAAGTTTGCTACCACATTTATATAAACTTTTCACCAAAATAATCACCAAAAGGTTAGAAAATAAACTAGACTTCTACCAACCCAAAGAACAGGCTGGGTTTAGATCGGGGTATGGGACAAATGACCATCTTCAGGCTATAAAAACTCTCATTGAAAAGTGTAATGAATATAATAAGCCCCTTGTCCTGATTTTCATAGATTTCGAAAAGGCGTTCGATACAGTTGAATTACCCGCCATAAAAGCTGCTCTAGACCAAGCACGAATAGACTATCGATATACCAAGCTAATTGAACATATTTACCGAAACGCTACAGCAAGTATAAGGCTACACGACAATACCAACAAATTTAAAATTGGCAGGGGAATCCGCCAAGGGGACACTATCTCCCCAAAACTTATTACCACGGTTCTCGAATATGCTTTTAAAATGGTATCTTGGGAACATCTAGGAATTGCAGTGGATGGAGAAAAACTTAACCACCTGAGATTCGCAGACGACATCGTCCTAATAGCCGACAACATCAAAGATGCAAAAACTATGCTCAACGACCTAAAACAGTCAACGGAAAAAGTGGGCCTTAGGATGAATATGGGAAAAACAAAAGTTATGACCAACCTAGTGCTAAGCGATCAAATCAAAATAGATGATGCTAATATAGCAGAAGTAACTTCCTATATATACCTGGGGCATCAGATATGCATAGGCCGCGATAACCAAACATGCGAGATACAGCGCCGCATAGGTTTAGGATGGGCAGCGTTTGGAAAACTAACTAACATCTTGAAGAGCGAACTACCAATGTGTCTCAAACGGAAAGTGTTCGAACAATGTGTGATGCCGGTAATGACGTATGGGTCAGAGACTTTAACACTAACAAAGCGTTCCGCAGTAAAACTGCAGGTAACACAGAGATCAATGGAACGGGCCATGCTAGGCATTTCCCTGCGAGACAGGATACGAAACGAGGTCATCAGGGAAAGGACGGGTGTCTGCGACATTATAACACGCATCTCTAACATGAAATGGAGATGGGCAGGCCACGTTGCCAGATTTAGGGATGGCCGCTGGACTAAACGGCTTTTGGAATGGAGACCCCGTGCCGATAAACGAAGTAGAGGTAGACCACCAACCCGATGGACCGACGACATCAAGAGGGTGTCACAAAACTGGATGAACAAAGCACAACATCGTGCTGCCTGGAAAGAATTAGAGGAGGCATATGTCCTGCAGTGGACGCAAACGGCTGGAAAATGATGATGATGATGAAAGTTTCACGTAATTTTTTTGTTTAAATAAAAAAATTTAACACCTACAAAAATTCAGTACTCTTACTTTCTGGATATGCCTCTTATTATTATATTTTGGTGGTATTAAAAATGTCTTATTGATGCGATGTGATGCTGATGGTGATTGATGGTAAAGAGAGCGAGATGACCACGCAGTGGTCACCAAGTTAACTTTGGGGCGCTGATATCGCTAACAACTTTAGGGGGTGGTATTACCAACATTTAAAATAAGCAAATTAATAAAATTACAAATTAGATATATAACAAATGATAAACAAAAATTAAAATAGACAAAATGTACAAGGTTTTAAATTATAAAATATAGAAATTATACATTGTAGGAAATCTGCTGTAACACTATATGTTCATAGAATGTTAACCTTTGATCGTATAGGTCTTTAACTTAGAGTGACCTTAATCATATTTTATTTTGTCTGCTGTAGCAAATGAATAACAGGATTAACAAATAAATATTTTACAGTATACGATGTTCAGAAATGTATTGCACCACTCTGGGGTGTGATTCTTGAAACCACTCGTTCGGAATGTAATCGTTTAACTGTAAAAATCGCTCTGGAAGATACAGACAATTCACGATTTGAGCTCGTAAAAGAGCCCAGTCAACAAATGAGCACAAGCTTCCCCAAAGGTGTACGATGGCGAAGCTTGTCCTCCTCTCCAAGAAGGACAAACCAAACACGGACACGGTAGTGTATAGGCACCTGAGCCTCCTCGACCCTAATTATATTAGAGTACAACAGTGGACCACGAAGGAGCCGAAAGGTATATTCTGACGGTCACCCTCGACGTCAGCAATTCCTTATACTCCATCCCTTGGAGCTGCGTCAACCCAGCACAGAGGCATTCCGTACAAGATGGCAAGACTCATCTGGGCATACCTGAGGGACCGGCAAATCAGGTTTGGGGGAAGCATGAGAGGACTTAACTTCGAGATGACAGAAGGGATGCCACTGGGGCATCTCCTGAACCTCACGGATGACTTGGCACTAAGGCGGGCAATGCCAGACGACACTAAACCATACCTTTCGCAATTGATATGGCGGTCCCGGGGATCGGCAAGGACATGGAGGAGCTAAGAGGCAGGATGCAGGAAGCGGTACGACTTATTTAAGATGGGATAATGAACTCGCGGCCGGGAAGACTGAGGCAGTTCTCCTGACAGAGAAATGGGCGAGACGTGTGGCAGTGACTCACCTCCAACTGCTGGGTGAGGTGGTCCCAATCCGGAACCGACTACGCTATCTCGTGATCATGTTCCAAGCAAATGTTAACCATTCTGCACAGGTACTTGAGGCTGCAAGGGGGCGACAAAAACCGAGGCGGCCACGGCCCGACGGGTCCTAAACACCGGAAGACCCAGTGAAGACAGAGGGAAGCAACTGGCAACAATCTCAATTAGCAAGTTCCTCTACGCGGACCGGACATGGCATGGGACGGCGTCGACCGAGCGGAATCGGGAACAACTACGCATGGCCACGAGCGCGGTCCGTAAAATCGCATCGGTGGAAATACTGGAAATACTAGCGGAGACCTACCGCTTATAGAGAGGGCCACCTTACTGGCCATTGAGCAGGGCGCCGGGAAGAGGGAGGCCCGCAAGACGAACAGACAGACCACCATAGACAAATGGCAGGAAAGCTGGTGCACCTGCACGAGGAGCATATGGACCAAGAGAGTCTCACTGCTAACATTCTACCGTTTTAGGTGTTTCTTTGACGTTTGCCAGATAGTATTATATATTCCAAAAAGCGCTCGCTCTCTTTCCCGCGTATAGTTTGTTAATAGTTTAATAACCAACAGATATTTAGATTTAAATAATATTACGAGCTCTACTCCTACTGGAAAGATCCTAATCTAGATATGGATTATACTTCTACCTTGATCTCAACACGAATTTTTGTTTGTAGTGGCATTGATGTAGTTTTTAATTGAGTGTCTATGAAAAGCTGACACATGATATGTGATACATTACCAATCTTAACAAAAAAGTTTGTATATAATGTAATATAATGATAATGATAATATTCTCATCAAAAACATATTTTAATCATGAAAATAGTATATTGGTCTTTTTATATCCTACTTTGAAGACCATTGTATTTTCAACGGTACATTCTAGGGAAAACGTATAGAAGGTATTCGTCATTATTTGGGCCAATGAGTATGATCTTTAGAGATTGATATGCAGTAGGGTAGACCCACGGTTCGTAGACTATATGCAGACGCTGGGGTATACACTAGATACAAAGATAAAGCTATAAGTTTAATTTTATGGGTTGTACGAATTAAGTTGTTAGTTTAGGAAATAAATGGTTACTATTTATACATGGCAAAGGTCAAGTCAATGTTTTGAATGGATTATTTGAATCCCAGTCGAGGCTGGTGTCTTTTTATATTTTAAACCCCATAATTTAATCGATGTATTAAGTATTAATTGTAATCTTTAAAGTAATAATTTGCTTATTCGCAATTAAAAATCTTGTGTCGGCGACATTTCACCTACTATAATTAAATTGGAAAGGACATGTTTAATTCTATTTCTTTTAATTAATATGATGCCTATTATAAATAAATGTGCACTAGTCTCGCCACATCCTTATAATATCCTGCACATCTCGATATTTTAGCAATTTGGTAGCAGTTTTGTTGCACGAAAGTCGAGTACCGGTCTATTCTTTACAATTGATAACAATAGCTTACAATTACAACTAGTGTAATCATAAACTGGCTGTGAACCGTTTCACTCTTGAATGGATGAACGAGCCACGTTTTCCTTTACATTGCGTATTTACGTTTACGCAAATTCAAGATTCGCTTTTAATCTATATGTTACAATCCAATTTAAGCTTGATTAGGACTTAATTAAGATTTAGGAGTGAAGGCTTCCCTTATACTTTATCAATGTTTCAGCGTTGTATTCATTAATAGTTTATGTGTACATTCTAATTAAGTTCGGTTCCTTGTAGATATAATATAATATAATAATCATATTTCCGTATTAAAAGCCGTGCATATAAAATGTATGATTACAAAGCAGGTTTTCAATTATTTTTGAGATTTTCAGTAACTTAGATATCATTGCTGGTACCTTTTTTAAAAAACGGGACTGTTATAGATATTTTTATCTGCGAACTTGTATCAATGAATGCAGCGGGTCTAAGAATAAATACATTCTTAAAATCAAATTTATTTTGTAAGTGAATTTATATATTTGTCTTTAAAAAACTTAATTGCGTCGTATACTTTATTTGTTTTATTTTGATTGTAAATATCAATGGCAATCTAAAAAAATAAATTTAGTATAGAATTACCTGCCCACTAACTATATGAAGGATTTAAGTTTCACACTCAACGTACAAAATTTATTATTTTCACTGCACTACGTGTTTGAAACTTCATAAGTATTTTATACCGATATTGGTGATCTTATATTTCAGGCAGCTTCACTGTCACTGTCGTCGTTGCTTTAAGAATGATTATTTTACTAAACCAATAATTAATGATTATTTTACTAAACCAATAATTAACATAGGAAACTTGATATGTATAATAATTAATGTAGAGTTTTTATTTAATAAATAGTATATTATAGATTTATTCGCATGATTACAATACTTGCTTTTTATGATAAAAGTAACAAACATACGTTAATTTTTAATTTCTTTAATATTTTGGATATATCCAATTCGTCTCCATCTCAATTATAATCCCGAACCGGCATAGAGCAAGCACGTACAGGCTCAATACTTACACGTAACAATTTTGCACAAAAACAAATTTGTGAGTTTATATACCACCTTGTTAAGACAATATATTGTTTGATTAGGCGCTAGACAAGCGAGTGATTTAAGTTTAAAATGAAATTGTATTGATTCATATTACAATAGATATAGACATACAAGCAATATATTGTTTCTCTGTGTCACGTATAAATCTTTATATAAATCTGTTTTCTCAACTTTAACATTAGGTGGAGGGTTCCATTCTGTAGAAAGGCGTCCAATTGTACTACCTTGGTATAGTATTTTCCATGGCAAATCATGAATAACATTTATAGAAATTTACGCACAATAAATAATTTTAACTTACAAACATTTGGGATACGTTTATTTAAACGTAATAACATTTATTATTATATATATATATATATATATATATATATATATATATATATATATATATATATATATATATATATATATTTCTCTATGATCACTGGGCGGTTAGAATATTTTCCGAAATCTCGAAGTAAAATATTAAATAGGGCGGAACAGGATTTTTGTGTATCCATGAGGGCGGTTCGGACTCCGGACCGGATGCGCGATTGGTTTCCTTCATAAAACTGCAGTTGCTTTGTTTATAATTATATTTTCATCATCTTTGTAAAATCTATAGATAATAATTTTTTACGAGAAACAGCAGGACGTATAGATTTTTTATAAATTAAAAATATATTCGATTATAAATTTGAATATTACAAAAGTTCTATAACCAATAAATAAAATTCAATACGATGCATTTAAATCATTAAATTCATATTATCAATAAGAAGATAGATTTAAACTAACACAACTTTAGAATTACATAAATTAAGTTAGATGTAAACACAAATTCTGGGAAAATTATATTAAAAAGTTGGTTAAAATGCTTATTGTCTCTAAACAATATTAAAATTAAAATGCAGTAATGTATATCTGATAAAATAATGTGTACTGGTCATAGATTATCTCATATAACATTGGCCTCTACGGGTAAACTACCCTCTTGTAGTTCATTATATTTAATATACAATTGTCTATTTATTTCTCTATAAATATTTCGAAAATCACAGAAAAAGTAAAACGTCAACTCAACAAGACCTTGAATTTTATTCGCCTTAAAAGCAACGACATTATAACATCACAAATTAGTCTTAAACTCTAGGAAGCTGAACTGCAAAAAACAGTGGTTTTTAACGCCATATATACGCCACAAAAACGTATTGTGTATAAATGGACTTACAAATAATAAAGAATATAAATAATGTGATACAAAAGGGCAATGAATTAAAGTGAACTATAGTGAGCTATTGAATTACTTGTGATATGATAATGACGGAATTAGAGATCACAGGATATATTGTATAAACGCTACGTATACATGCATTATTGCCCTAGCGTCAGTAACTACATTTTCAGTTTCTTAATTATCACATTGTCTATAATGACAATTTGAAATAAAAAGTTTAACAGAATATTTGAGTATCAAAATGTATGGGATGTGGTAATAGACACCTCAATAAATCCATTTGCCCTATGAATGAAACTTCTACCTTTATACTAAAAGAGTTATGTGAAATCAATACACGCAAAAGGTGGATGATACACTCCAATAAGCCATTTACAATGCTTGAAATACTGTGTATTGTTGTCATCTCGTTAACTGCCACGGTAACGTTAACATTTTTAAATGAATTAATAATTCATTTCGCTTTATATCCTGAATTTATGACAATTTCAGAGCACCCATCCAGCGTTTGATGGTCACCAGATATTACTTTAGGGCATTTCTTTTTGATACTGTTTTGTGAAATTAATGATATTAATGACCGATAAATGATTTATTAATACAACTTTTAAAATAGAGCTTAGTAGCGTAGTAGTTAGGGGCGCTGTCCGTCTCATAATGAGCATTCGGAAGGGAGAAGTTTTTTTTTATTTAATAAATTTGTTGATTTACATGCCAATTTAATTTACCACGAAAATAAAAATAAACATGTTTTTAAGTTTTAGTTAAATCATAAAAATTTCGGTATACAAAAATGTATGTTATTATTGTTATGAGCTGATACATTTTAATTTCACGTTTTCGAAAAAAACATAATTTTTAACCAATTTTTTGATGTTGTTATAGGCTCATGTAATGTAACTCCGCCTTGATTGGTTTTTGGTGGGAATCGGTCGAAAGTTCATGAGTTTGAAAAACCAAGTAAGTTCGATGTTTTCCATATTGTGTACAAAATTCGAGTATTTTATTAAAAATTATAAACCTAGACTTTGCCAATTTTGCCAATTAAACTATTGAGACTAGTTACAAATTAAATACACTGAGTGGCGCACTCAGGTGTACCTGATCATTTATAAAGCCAAATATTGACACAGGTGAGACAGGTCACTTAGAATTTTTAATATTATTGTCATTGACTGCTCTGACAAGTCTTATTTACGTTTAAGTCGGTATTTTTCAGAACCTTTTAAATTATTTTCATTGTGGGCATATTCAAGATTTTAAAGCATTCTATTTATTGTGGTTGTGTGCTTCTTTTTAAACATTATCTTAAAAAAATGCAAATAATTCTCAAAGAACTTATGGGGCGATGGCATTAGTGGCACTGTCACAGTGTTCGATATGCTATCTATGATGTTGAGAAACATCTGTATTTCGAGCCTTTAGAGGTACCGCGAGAGGATCGGCTGTTCCTCTGTGTCCTGGTTCAAGTTGCCCGTGGTCCAGATCTGCACGAGACAATAGGTTTTTGAGGCTGCAGTGTATTCGAAATAGACCGAAACGACGTTTGAGGTAACTCAGAGGCTCAGAGCGATATGTTGCACAGTTGTATGCTCTCAGACAGACAAAGATTGGCAGCGATTGGTTTACAGGCATATATGGCGAAACGAGTACTTTTCTTTTTGTCTTATGAGGTGGAATCTTTGAAAGACACCAATGCCTACCACTCATTCTGGGTAGGTAGGCATGAGTAGTGCCGGATGTTCTGTCGTTAGTGGGCATGTCCACCTCAAAGACCCCCTAAGCCCCTTAATGTGGTCCCGCTACGTCACTCCTGTCTTTTGTCCTGTCTTGTTGGTCCGTTGCCATGTCTTATGTCTGCAGGTCGTCGTTATACTTCTGCTTAATCAGTTGCGTTGAAAATTCGTAACCGTATCTCAATGCTCAGATCTAAGTAGCATTAGGCGTCCCATTTGCTGGGGAGAGGGTTCGTCCTCTCCCAGTTCTGTCATTAAATTGGCTTGTGCAACCACTTGTCACAGCGGTATACCGTGTGGATTGGGTTGTCGGTCTTGTTTGCAGTAGCAGCACGTGTCCCTTGTCGTCTTTCCAATCCTGTGTAAGGAGCCATGCCCTGGCAGTAATTTCGTCAGACAATAGTCTGTGTCACCGTGTTTTCTGTCGATAAATGGTTTTAGTTCGGGGAAGAATCCCCTTGTCCATGTCGCGTTTGGTGTCTCATTGCAACGTCTTTGCTATTTGAATATGACTTGCTTCCTTGCCTCGTCTCTCTCTATCTTGGGCGATGTCCCCCCTTCCTCGGTATTGAGCTTCCCTCTCATCCACCATTTTAGCCTCCGGAATTGTGGCCGCCAGAATTTTCATCTCATCCACGCAGGTGGTCTTATATACCCGGGTGATCCGAAGACCGCTGGTGCGCAACGCCCTCCTTAACCTGCTCAATTTCCGCTGGATCTTTATTGCATCGACCCAGACAAGAGCTGCGTACAGAAGGTGGGCGCGCGACACCAACGCTAACAACTCCCTCTTCTTTTCATCCGGGCCTCCAATGCTAGTGCTGCCTGAGTCCGGACTGCCTTCTTCGTCGCTTCCAACACCTGTGGGGTGTGGTTGGTGTTAAACTCTAATACTCAGTACTAAGTACTTGATCTGCCTTTTCAGCGGGAATATCGACGCCAGGAATTCAATATTAGTGACGGCCTGGATACTTGTTCTGTTAGTAGTGAGCATAGTGACATGGTAATGCCAAGTCCGATGCTAATTATTTAGGCCGCCATTGTCTACGTCGATTGCCTTATCCTGTCGGTAGGCAGACGGTTCGTTGAGGTTTTTCCCAGGTTACCGAATGAGGACTAGCTGTGCTGTCTTCGATCGGCTCGGAAACTTGCCCTTTTCCAGTCATCTGTTTGCGATCCTAGAGATTCGTCCCGCTATCGCAGGGCAAGACGCCTTGATTATTTCGTTTGGCAGTCCGTCAAGTCCTGGTGCCTTTCTGCCAGATAACCTGAGGATAGACACCTCAACATCCTCCCACGCGTTTGACTCTGTGGGTGTCTCCTCGTTCTTGGGCCGTGATTGCTCCTGGTGGAAATAGGGCAGCTATCACAACCTTCGCACCTCCAACAACTGACGTGTCATAAAATTAGTTCGTAAGGGAGGTATGGGTCTTTCTCGACCCCCGTACACAGTTTTCGCTAGCAGGCCTTCCGACTTCTCTTAATCGCCCGCCTGTACTCTTTACGCTGTATTCTGTAGCGGTCTTGGAGCTGGTTTGTGAGGGCTTCAGTTGCTTTAGCCCGTTGGACTTGTCGCCTTGCATTATTTGCTGCCCTTCTGACGTCGGCACCACCATTATGCCTTAGGCCCAATTCACACATACGCGCTGTCGGGCGCAGGCGAGGTATAGGCGAGGCGCAGGCGCGACGTCTCACATGCGACTGTGATGTCCATATGCAGTGAAGGGGTGGACATTGCACCTTATGTTTACATAGAGGCGGCGTGGAAGAGTTTCGCCTCTTCGCCTACCGTATCTTAGGCGAAGACGCGGTGCCGGCGCGGCGAGAGGCACGAGGCAAATGCCCGCGTCTCGTCACGTAAGTGGGCATTGCACCACATGTTTATATAGAGGGGGCTTGAAGCATCGTGCCTCTCGCAGAGCCGGAACCGCGTCTTCGCCTAAGATACGGTAGGCGAAGAGGCGAAACTCTTCCACGCCGCCTCTATGTAACAATAAGGTGCAATGTCCACCCCTTCACTACATATGGACATCACAATCGCCTGTGCGACGTAGCGTCTGCGCCTCGCCTACACCGCCCCTGCGCCCGACGCCGCTTATGTGTGAATTGGGCCTTAGGTCTTCGCGTCGTGGCTCTCTCGAACGGGACTGCGATCTGGCATGCCTCCTGTAGGTGTCTGTTCAATTCCTCGGCCATCTTACCTGAGTCGTCACAGTTTCCTGGGATGGCATCCTTTCGAGTGAGGCTCGCAAGAGATTATACATCTCCTCGCGCCTGGGTACTGTGTCGTGTACTGACGGGGGGTTTAAGTGGCCACCGTGTTGGCGTGGATTGTGTACTCGATGTACTGGTGGTCGCTCAACGTTTCCTCCGCTAGTACTCTTCAGTCCCGCACTCGCTGCGTCGACGTGTTATGTCGAATCCCTTCTCTCGAAGGTGACATCCCCCCGCTTTGCAGACCGATAGATTTCGCGTTTAAGTCACGACGACATGTCCTCTCATCTGCCTTGTTAACTGCTCGAATTTTTCCATCCTCTATGCCGCATGGATGGACGCCATAGACTTTGGAGAAGACAAGGAGAGAGATATTCGTCAGCCATGATTGATGGTATGTTATGGTTGGGGCGGCGATATCTCTAGAGGCAAACACTGTGCTTTTTATTCTTTAAGAACGATCTTTAAATGCAAATAATAACAATAGGGATGTGCTTGCAGACTTTGTTGTTCCATTTGCACCATTTATAGCGCCAGAGTTCTTGTTAATGTAAGATAATGTAGGACCCCATGCCACTGGCTGCGTCAACCAGAAGTAGGAGAGCTTTTTGGATTGGCCCGCGATGAGTCCTGACAATTGAGCATGTTTAGGATGAGTTGGGAGAACGTGTCACAACTTGCTCTGTGCGTCTACACTCATATGAATTAATAGTGGCAGGATATGCCTCGACGAATTCAAGCATTGGTGAATGTTCGGCAAGAGAACTCTCGTTACTGATAGCAGAAAAAATTTGATTTTCTGTTGTTTGTGTTGTTGTTGTGGACCATAAAAGCAATTAAGCAAACAAGTAGTGATAATTTCGATTTAAATAGTTAGTGCGCCACTTTTTGTAAATCAGTGTACTTTGGAATTACATTTGGCCGGGTAGGCCTCCATCGCCGGCCTCCCTCCTCTTTGCTTCATCCATTACTCTTTGCTTTGTGGGGCAGCGAAGGCCACTTACGGCGTGACCCTCTTCTTTGCATATCGCACAGTACGGTGTTTTCCGCCTGTACGTTCTTGCCTGGTCTCCTGATCATCTCAGGCATATGCCTCTTCTGGCTTCCCCGTGCGGGCTTCAGGGCGGTGCCCATTCTGCCAGCAGTGGGTGCACCCAAATAGCGTTTTTTTTATCTGCGCGTGGCGTTGCAAAGCATCAAAGCAACCCTAAGTCTTATATATGTAATCCCTACGGAAAGAGGAACATTTCCGTAGGGATTACGGTAACCACTTTTGTGCAGTTTCGGGTCGGCCTGGGCTGATCGACTCGATAGTGTTTCTCTCTTCCTGCTATTGCTGCTTTGATGGCCTCCTCTGCCTCAGCTCTAGTGGTGACTCTAGCCCTCGGATGTGCAGTGGTATACTGGGTCGTCGAACTTTGGCCTCCGCCCCTGCTGCCTTCATCGTTATAGCTCCACACAAGGCGTTTACCTTCGTGTCATCGCCCCTAACACTTATCCACTGTTGGCCGGCATCTGTCTTGCCCATTCCTACTACTTTGTGGTACCCGTGATCCACCCCCGACCCTTCTGACAAACGTTTGCCATTCTGTAAGTTTGTTCTATGATAGTGTTCTCCCGGCCTTCTTCACTCGGGTAAGGGGTTCTCTTGATTCTTATTCTCCCTGAGCGACACATTCATTGCCGACCTCACAAGGTGGTATTCGAAGATCTTTTGTATCTTGATTATGAGTGGCCTCGCCAGCTCGGCCCGGATTTGGCCCCTGCCCTTTGTCCTTGCCAGCTGCCAGTCTCCTTGATTCGTCGTAAATTGTTATCAGGTGGCTTCTCTCTGCGTCATTTGATACTATGTAATGCGTCGTCCACTTGGTCCTCGTAGATGGGCCAGTACCGTGTCGCACTTCTGTTGTCTAGGCGATGGTTGCTAATCACCATCCTTGATGTCACTCTCCGGTAGTCCATACACTGGCTTCCCAGCTTTCTTCCCGTTTGTTACGGCCCTTTCCCTTCAGTCTATCAGGCGGACCACGGCGATGTATGGGCTGGATTTCACATGGACTCAGTCTGGTCAGTCTTCGGCCAGTTTTTCCACAGCTGCCTCCTAGGTGGTATGGTTATTAAAGGTATCACTGATACTCTCTACTGTCTCCTCATCTGTTTTTTGCGGCTTTGTTTGAGGTGCTTTTTATACTCCTCCAGGAGCTCTCTCACTTGTGCTAGGTTCTGTCGTATTCACCCCTAACCCGGTCCGTCCTCGCCTTGTGGGTATTTAGAGCTTGTACTTAAAGTCGGAGGACTTGGGTCTCGTCTTTAGGGGGAGGTACTCCTGAGAACATCGGCACCGGCTTTCACTTCGCACGGTATGTTGTGCGTATATACACCAGTGTTCGTGGCTGGAGGACTATATATCTAACCTCTGCGAGCTCCGTGAGAGCATTGCCTGTCTCGTGCCCGGTGTTTTCTCGGGTTGGGCCGTCTTTTTTTTTTTCGGCTGGGCTTGGGGCATCCGTCTCTTTTAGTGGCGAAGTGGCTTTTATTTTCGCGGTTTGAGGTGTTGCTTTCTCCTCCTCCAGGGTGTTTTCCCGGCTTCTTGCATTATCAACTACAGGATTGCCTCAGCTGGAGTCAAGGACAACGTTCCGTCCTTGGCTCTGCTGCTCGTCCTTGAGGGTTAGGTCGTTCCCCCCGAAGGTATAAGAAGATAAGACGATCGGATTCCTAGGTCTTCGGGCCGGTACATGTGGGCTCTGCGTCGCCTGTTCCGTTAGTTATGTTTGTAGGTCGTTAGTTAAAGATCGGGAGGCACCCACTCTGATGTCTTCCCCGACTGGGGGGCACAAATTGTCATCACAATCTCCCAAAAAATATAAAAATAATGGAAATTAAAAAAATTAAATAAAAAAATTTTTATTTGAATTATTATGATACGTTTAAGTAATTATAGTAATGTGTACTAGCCTCATCTTTTTCTTTAGTATAATCATATAGAATACACTGTTATAATATAATATAATATAATGTCACTATTATTGTTATGACACATATTTATTCCTTATTATCATGTGTATCTAAGTTATATCTCTTTTTGTTTCGTACTCAATATCTTAAATATCTCAAAATATTATATCTATTTTTTTGCACACAAATGCATATGTAATTAATAATCATTTATGAACTGAATTGAAAGAGTTATAAAACATCATTGATTTCCCCATGGTGCGTAATTAAAGCAGAGCTCCGTATACCTGCGCGATTTACAGTACTTAGACATTAAATATTAAAAATACAATCCTTTTACAGTATTTACGACTTTTACATGTCATATTGACCGATTCCCATAAGAATAGAAATTGTTAAATAATGAGATTTGAAACCACTAAGATATGTATTTTTATACTTTATAATCCTGTGTGTGAACGTATTACATTTTTAAAAAGAGCCTTTTTCATTTCAATATAAACACTCGGTGATTAAATATTCAAATCAAAGTACATCTATAAAAATATATCATAAAACATTTTATGAAACCATTAACTTTACACCCAAGTGCTTAAAACCAAATTTCATAATGGTGCTCATTTTATGATATATTTATGACATACGTTTTATATACATTATAAACGTACTGAAATTTCCTGAAAATAAATTCATTTATACCCTTATTTATAAAATATTATTTGAAGATTTATATATTCCGCACAATTAATTAATTAATTATTCACGATGTGTTGTAAATGTTATGAGCTTACGTACTTTATAGATATTAAATTGACGAAATCTGGCATTCCGATGTTTTCAGGTATAGTGCTACGAAGTCGATATCGCCAGGAATATAAAACTAAATTTGGACGTATTACTTTTCAATTATAATTTTAAACTTAACATTATTTGAAACTATCTAATAATATTATCAAGTACACACAAGTAATTTAGAATTACAATTATAATTGGATATGTAATTGATGATATGCCAAAATATATAAATAAAAATAACATATCACACGAAGTAAAAATAAAATAAAATAATTGGAAGGATAAAAAATAATGTATACCTCGAAGTAAAGTGCATGTTCTTTCCTTGCGTGGGCGTGAATTGCAGACGCTACCGTCAGCAAATGCCACGACCTGGAAAACATGCACTTAATTGTTAGTAGGTACAGAATACATGATTTTATATGTAATATTTGATTTATTGTAATTAGTAAATAAAACAAAATAAAATAAAATATTATACTGAATGTGATTTTATCAGGGTTAAATTTTTCAGGTGTTCAAACAATATATTAAACTAGTTTGCATATTAACAAAACAAAGAAATAGTTTTAAATATAATTAAAACAATTATGAATATCGTCGCCTAAGCAGCAACACCACACATCTTTTCTTTGAGGTTGAAAGGAGAGCGAACCACTGTTTAGAAAATTCTTATTGGGGTGATTTTACTCGAATAACAAGTTATCAAATTTTTATTGTATTGATTATATTTTTCTGAATCGAATGTAATTTAATTACTAGAATAAACATTTTATCATAAGATTTTCTCTCTCCTGTCAACCTCACATAATATTTTGGATGTGTGGTGTTGCTGCTTAGGCGACGATATGTTACTTGTTAGCAACTATTAGTGTAAATCGTCTGTAACGGAATTCCCTTACACACTATTATTATTTATTTATATAAATAAAGTTGCATATATAAGCTCTAAAAAATAATGCTTATGACCTACTTATAATATCGAACCAATAGAACAATTGATGCCTAGTAATAGTAGTTATTTTTTTAAATCATCAATTCTACTCTCCGATAATTTAGTAGAACATTTATATGTTTCATTAATTTTTAGAGGCAATTATGTCTTTCCTGCGGTTAATATTACTCCGTATCTAATTTCTCGATATACGAGGGTTGCTATTTATGTATTGATAATTTGAAACACTGGTGCTGCTTGGTGAAATTCGTCTGCGCCATCGCAAAGTTTGACTTTTTGGACAGTATAGGTAATCAGAACTCCTACATACGCTATTTGTATTCTTAACAGTGAATTGAAAATGTTCTCTTGGAAAAAAGGATCTGAATCAGTCGTGCGATGATTTTCAATATGGAGTATCTCAACAGCAATGTGCCGATCGACTTACTACGACTATTGGTGATGAAGCACCATCCAAGGCCACAGTGTATTGATGGTTAAGTGAATTCAAACAACTGTGGTCGTACTTCACTGGAGGCGAATTTAAAGAAGGTCGTCCAAAATCGGAAAAAAAATATGCTGTGTACGAAATGATAGACACGTGGCCTATGGTGAGATTGAAGCATCCTTGGGAATTCGTATGACAAACATATGGTAATAACCGTCAAAATGCTCATGCCATTAGGAGCACTAACTAGTGATCAACAGCCATCCAGTCTCACAGAAAATTCTGTGACGGCGTTAGATTGGGAGACGGTCGAGGCCACTAAACAGAATCGTTTTGACCATCGGTTACCATTTTTTACTTGCTGAGGTCTGGGTTAGCAGAATCATCCCATTGCACTGCGACCAAGACTGACCTATTATGCTCCCCATTACTTATTCGTCATTTATGTTCTATCTTTATTGAAGTCCAGAAGTCTCATGATTGGACGGGATTAGAAAATAATTTTTTCCTGCATGCGTTGAATGCATCGCAGCTAGTCATTAGACATGTAGTGGGGTTTCTTCTTCTTCCCCACAGCCTCTGCACGTTGGTGATTTGTCTACAGTGTGCAGGTATTTGTTTAAGGCGCAGTGTCCTGTTAGTCCTACGCTATTTCTTAATTGGTTCCTATTTAGTTTTAAGATTTCTTCCGTCGCCTTTTTAATGGGAGCCATGATGAACATCTTCAAGTGTTTCATTCCTGTTTGAGCTTCCCAGTATCGGCGATGGCAGTTATTTTTTAAGCTATTCCTTGCGTACTTATATGGTATCCCGTTTAATGTATACGCTTTTTCGATGTCCCTGATTCCCTGATGTTTCTGAGCCCATACACGTGTTACTCTAGCGACACCACATTAAATAACAATGCACATGCATATGGTAATAACCGTCAACATGCTCATGCCATCAGGATCACCAAGTAGTGCCATCTATTGGAATAATAGCATTTGAGATATCATCACAAGGCCAATCTTATAAAAAATAAATAAGTGTGCTTTCACCTCTTAGCAATCTACATCTCTAGATTTCGATCTTGTTAGATCTCATCAGAGTAGCTCAGCTAGTGAGGATGAGTTCACATAATATCTCGAGTGGTTGTATACATACATGATACAGCTTTCCCCTATGAGGAAATTTTAACGCCATCTGGCGACACCGCATCAATTAACAATGCACACCCATATGGTAATAACCATCAACATGCTCATGCCATCAGGTACACCGAGTAGTGCCAACTACTAGAATAACATTCCAACAGTCTTAACTTGTTATTAATTTCCAATACATAAATAACAACCCTCGTTTCAGAAACATTACGTGGATCTTGAATCTCCATATATTCGGTATAATAAGCATTTATTTTATGTAAGTAGTAATTACAACTTTCCAAAATTACAATGGGGCGATGTGCCCAATTATATCAAGGTGAATGATAACATACCACATCCGGACAATTACACTATTGTAATATTTATCTGTAATTTACGTGGTGTTTTGCATGACCTGTATTTTTCTGATACTGTTGAGACCTTAAATCACTTGCTGACGATAGTATTTTAAATTGTTCCCAACACCACCCCGCATATGAAATCTCAATGTCGACGTTATATCCCTGATTGAATTGCATACCATAAAATTCTTTGTTTAAAAACGCAGATTTCTATTCACTAAACTGCTACATAAACAACATAAATTGGTCCGAGATATTATCATGCAATTCGCTTCAACGCGCAACCAGTATTTTTTATGAGGTCTTATGGCAAGAAATCAATAATTCAGTTCCGGTAACAAATATTAAACGCAAAATGAACAAATGTGCTAATTGGTTTAATTCTGATTTAATAAGGGATAAAAAACGTTTACGACACAATTTTGACGACTACTAGCACAAAATAAACAGAAGTTTCATATACGTATATGAGTTAAAATTATTTATTACTGAGACATGGAGAAAATAAATATTTATTTAATAAGAAGTCATTCAAAGTAACTGTTAAAAATTGTCACGGTTTTCTTGTATACAGAATTCAGCACGAAGATTCCATGCTTGTCTGGAAAGTTTTTTTGGCATTAAGACGACCTTGATGATTGCTGCAGCTTACACAATCCAATTCCTTAACTATTTTGCATGCCAATACACGTGGAATAAACTGGGGAGTTCATCCAGCCCTCTAGAAAATATATGACGGCGTTATATCAGGAGATCATGGAGGCCACTTAACAGGTCCGTTTCGACCAACCCATCGGTTACCATTTTTTTCCTTGATGTGGTCTGGTCTTGCTGTAGTATGCCGATGTGGATTGATGAAAAAGAACCACCGATGTCACCAAAATGATGTGTAACGCTGTAAAGCTCCTGCCGATGACACCAATACTGAGGTCCAGTTACCGAGTCGATGCCGCCAATGCTGAGGGGAACCACTGCTGGATACCAACTGGTTAACTCTTGGAACGTCGTCGGAAGGAACTGGAAGCGTCGCTGCCACCACTTCAATGACTGAGGACTGTTGCCGTGGTGTTGAAAAGTTGTGTTTGGGTGAAGTTGTGTGTGGCTTCTTGGTCGCTCCGCGACTGTTTCGTTGAAGGGTACTCTTGCCACTCTGTCCTCTCTACTGTGTCGTCCTAATTAGGCTTTCTAATGACTTAGTAGGTCATTAGGGTTTCGTTGTGACTTAACGACCGACTGGCTTATCTGCCCAGACAATCGGGTATCGCTTAAGTACACACAACGATGCCACTGCACTGCGACTACAGCTGACCTATTGTGCTCTCTATTACTTATTCCTCATTTATTATATTTCTCATGATTGGGCGTGCTTGGGGTTTTTTTAAGTTTATTCGCGTTGAACAAACGAGCTTTTTCCTGCCTGTGTTTAATGTTTCGCAGCTAGTGATTACGTATAGAGGGGTTCCTTTTTGTCCACAGCCTCTGCATGTTGGTGATTTGACTACCCCATAGCCCCCATAGTATGCAGGTATTTGTTTAATAGATGAATAGATGTTTAATGTGCAGTGTCCTGACACTGCACATTAAACATCTACCAGGGTAGAAGTCCTACGACATTCCTTAATTGGTGATTTCTTCCGTAGTGGGAACCTTGATGAACATCTTCGAATATTTCATTAATGTTTGAGGTTCCCAGTATCGGCGGTGCCAGTTTCTTTGATGCTTTCTCATGATATTCCTTGCAGTCTTATATGGTATCTAGAGATACTGCTTCCCCACACAGAGTGGTTCGCATTTGCTTAGCATCCGATAATCATTTGAGATTTGTTCTTCTGACAGTGTGCCGTGTCCTAAACTGGGTTGATCATATGGGAAGTATACAGAATCGAGGAATAAGTACGCCTCTGTTCCCTCTATTAGCTCTAGTCACTATTGTGCGGTCCCTAGAGTTGTTACACATGGGTAGTAGTTTGATATTATTTTTGGTAATGATACAGGTTCTTGGATTGTCGGTATGGGCACTATATAGTGTCCAACCCTTACCTAGTCGTAGTCCCTGCATTTCCCCCTTGCGAATCCAAGGTTCCTGAATGAGAAAAATATCTATATCGTCGACGATTGTCTATGCATGTAGAGCAGTCGAGGCTGCTTTGCAATGATGTATATTTACCTGAAGTATCTTCATACTTGGTTTGTAGCTAGTCCTCCATATCAAATAAGGGTTCCGTCTTAGCCCGCTCTGGATTCTTTTGTGTTGCCACAGACAATTCTCCCATCGAAACGTTTTGAAGGGGTGTCCATTCTGGATCCCTCTTCTTCGGGTTGCTTTTGTCGCGGAGGTTCCGTTCTTGGCCCCTCGACGTGTATCTCGAAGTTCTCCCTTCAAGTCCTTTCACAGGATTTGGTTGTGATTCAGGTTGAGGTTCCATATTTGACCCTCTTCTTCTTCATCGCCGCCCTTAAAGTTTACCCGAGAGAAGTTCAGCAGCAGCCGACAGTTTATCCCCTTGAGTTTATTTCCAGAGGATTCGTCCATGGTGATGTCCACTTGCTGGCCTTTCGGATCAAGCTTGTTGTGGGTCTCCTTCCATGTTGCCGTCGTTATTCCGGGAGTTTGTTCCATCTGTCTGCGTAGAATCCACGTTATGACCCTGAATTTGGGTATCAAGCTCTCGTCGACGGAGTTGAGTCAGGCCCCTCTCTCAGCGCCCCCATTAGACAAAGTGCGGTTACCATAAAATGCATTAAAATAAACAGTGACAGTATGAGAAGAAGTGAGCTGGGGTACCATCAAACAATGTCATGCAAATAAGTTGCTCCAGATAGCCTTGTTGATGAAAAAGAAGGGGTGATATTATCACCATGATATCCACACCATTCATCTAAGGAGAAGGTATGTTGGTAGTGAGAATTAGCAATCGTGTGAGGGTTTTCTACGTCTTTCTGAACTTAGTTATTCAATTTCGCGTAAAACAAATATCCTCTATAACCAGCACGCAGCTCAATGATATTTTGTCAAAGCATAGAGAGACATTTCTGTCTTTGTTGTAATCTTGTGGGAACAAATCTTGCATATGTGTAACATGATTTAGATATAGTTGTTGCTCATGCAATGTTCGCCGTACTCTTGACAACAATATACCTACACCAAGTGGCAATCTTTTAGTGCTGGTACTAGCACTAAAAGAGATAGCATCCAGTATTTCTTCTTCGATATTGGCGGTTCGATAGAATATTATTCATTTGTTGCTGATCATTTGTATTTAGCTTTGTGTCGTAACGTATGCACTGGAAATAAGAAGAGTGACAAGAGGAAGACTTCAGAATCTTCGAAAAAGAGTAATGAGAGCGATTATTGGAGCAAAAAGTATTACGACTTGATACCATTAATGAACAGAGAAATATTTGAACAAAATGGACGAAGAGAGATTGTAAAAGAAATTAAATCGTAACGAATATAGTGTGGACACCTGGACATGTAAGGAGGAAAGACAGAAATACAACAGTAAGAGATGAATGATGAAATGGAAATCAAGGAAAAACAGCAGTAGAGGACAGCCAAGGACAAGGTGGCCAGATAATGTAGAACAAGCTTTAAAAAATCTATGGGTTCCAAACTTGAAAGAAAATATTCTATACATTTTCTTTCCAGTTTGGGAAAGAATAGATGAAGATAGGAGAGAAAGCAAATGTATACACAGATCTATAAGAAATAATGAAGGAAAATAAGGAAGAAGAGAGTTTCAGAAACGATCGGGCTTTGGGGGTGGTGCCAACCAGTTACCAGACGTACGATGATTATCGTACATGTAAAAAAACATAAGTCAACAGTACGTAATTATAAGTAAGTTTGTAAATATTCTGATAAACAACATACGCAAAATCAACTGACAAGCCAAGATGAATTGTGCAAATGAAGACTATAAACTGTTATAATTATTGCACAGGAAATATACGATAAATATATTCTTCATTTGTAGTATGTATAATGAAACTATAAAATTAAAACTTATAATATATACTCTCCGACACGAAAAACGGGCACGCAGTAAAAATACCGCAAGATTTTAATTAAAGGATCTAAGTCCTGAGCAAAAACGGAGTTAGTTGCTATCATTTATATCCATTAAATAGTTATAAAAGAATACAGAATCCTTTAATAATAAAATGAGACAACTCTTCTGCTATTATAAAATACGATAACGAAAGCCGAGTCTCTTTATTATTACATTTAAAGAAATTAAGCTATTGCTGGGTGAACCTCCACGCTCGAATAACTATCTCCAATCACCTAGACATGCTTTCAATACATTGTAAAATTTCAATTAATGGTGTATATGCCTATTGGCAAACAATAACAATAGTGAATTATTAGTTGCTGTTTGTAGCCAAATCAGTACTGCAAGCCAATATAGATCTAATGTTGCAATTTTATCAGAAGTTATATTGTTTGAATACTGTTGCGTTTTTTTTTAGTATATTGATAATTGATAACTGACTAAAAATAAACTTTGATTAGTCATTGATTTACTGCATACTTAAAGTACTAATATCAAGCATCAACCACCAGATTTTCTAAACGAATTTCCAACGTACTGTTGATAAGAATGAGAATGTCCTATGAGCACAAGCGAGCTTTAAAAAATAATATGATTTTCACATATATAAAAACGAAGACAAAGTTTTGAAGCCGACCGACCCGTCATTTATATGCTGTTAATTCAAGTGGGGGCAGCGGGTTAGAATTTCCCCCGAGAAGTATTTTAAATATTTTTTTATTCATTATTTCATTGAAATATTAAGTTTTTTTTTGAAGTAATAGCAATTTTTAAAGTCAAGTTTTGTTATTTTACCATTAAAAATATATTTGTTTATTATATTAAAAGTAAGGATTTGTATATTTTTGAAATTAAATATAATCCCTGTTGAACGGCGGGAATTTCACCTTATTATTATTAGCGAAATACGGGAGTACTATATTTTGTATAATTAGTATTATTATGAAATAGTAATTTCTTGCAATGTTTACTTATGATGCAATTAGTATGTCTTTCATGTAACTGACAAACAAAACTTAAAGTGCAAAATCTGCAAAAAGTTTGACGAAAATTAGCGGCTGAAGTCTCGGAAACTATAAGACACCTCGACAAATCCTTACTGTATTTATTTCCTTTACCCGGTAAAATGCACCTGGTGTCCTTATTATGTTTTTAATGAATTGGATCTTGACAGTGTTTTCTAAACTTCTCCTAATTATATTAATTAGCTTGGAATTTACCACTTAGCTGTGGAGAGCAGTTGCAGTAGTCAGAAATCAATATCGACCTAAGGGCATTTCACCTGTGTCTATCCTCTAGTCAGGAATTTACATCTGCCGTACACTGTACCGGCGGCTGTTTTATTACACAAAGATCAATGATCGTGAACCATGTATTTCCACAGAGATTATTATATTTTCTTTACAGTATAACTATTTATTGATAGTGAGAACCTATCTTGATATTCAAAATATCGGCAATGTAGTGTTTATTACGTATATAATGCTTATTTAAATAAATATTTATATATATATATATATATATATATATATATATATATATATATATATATATATATACGTTCTCTTACATAGTTCTAATTGAAATACAAACTATGTCTGTTTTTATCGACATTATTATATAACTGGAAGAAATTCCCACTGTTCGATGCTGGATGATTTTTAAAATTGTGGCTCAGACCAATCTATGCTCGCTCACGATTTAAAGTCTATTGAACTTTGCACTATTATCCGCAATTTTCTATAATGCAATCAATTTAATTGGAAAATTAAGTTTCAATGTATAGAAAATTGAGAAATTTTGAGTATGATAATGTAATATGCAGTGAACATCACCGATTTTATATTCATTGTTTTGTTCTAAAAATTGAGTTTTTTATTGTTATTATATTAATAATACATTAATGTAATTAACGGTATCATATGGTTAGTTGTAAAAAGTGTAGCAGAGTGTTTATATCAATAGAACAAAGCACCTTTAAAAAATCTATAATAGAAAAATGTGTGCAATTGAAAGCAAACAATTTTGCATTCCAATTCGTGCTGAATCTTAAGTACTGCAATTTTATTAAATGCAAATGTCTGAATATATATCTCCTGATCTAGGTAAATTATTTATACATATTAATGAAGCTAATATTCAATACAATTATTTGCGATATCTATATAATTGAATTCATTAATTTTGAACGTTCTTAAAGTATTTATGCTGTATACATAGATAAATTAAGAATACTACAATTTAAAGAATTCGTGTCCTTAAAAGTATGAAAAATGTGTAAATCTGTTAATATTCTGAAAAAAATAAAAATGGTTTATATTGACTTACTGTCTTCGATACTTTGTAACTCATGGACGAAATTATCGCAAACTTTTGAAACTATTGAAATATTGCAATGAAATGTTCATGAGAGTCTATTGGTAGGTACTGTTTAGTAGCTTGTAAATCAGCGAAACATGGCGCTATTTTTTAATTTTGTACACTCTGTTAAGCAGGGATTTCTTGGTCGGTTTCCTGAAGTCCAATCTAACTTCAATTAAGCATCTTCGAAATATTCGGGAAGATACAAGAAGATTGTGAGCAGCTAAGAGCTCATTTTTTAGGATGTTACTAGTCGTTCTGCTGTTCCATGGAGCGTATAGTCTAAGAAAACGCTTATCTATTGTATTAGTACACCAATTTCACCCTTGTCCTGACGAAGGGCTGAAATGGAAGGAAAGGCTGATTGAGGGAGTGAATGGCTTTAAATATTTGGGCCTTTGGTTTGACTGTGGATGAGGACTTAAGATGCACGTGGAGTGTATGCAGACGAAAGCAAGAATGGCTTGGGGGATTGCGTGCAGAAAATGGGGGAGTTTGTGGGGTGGTAATCTCGTAATGGCGTGCAAGATATGGGATGCGTGTGTAAAACCTATATTGTTGTATGGAGTAGAAGTGTGGGGATTGCGTGAATGGGAGGTAATAGAAAGGGAGCAAGGTTGGTTTCTGAAGAATCTGCTAGGGCTCGAAAGGTCGACACCGAGGGCAGTGCTGTTGCAGGAGACAAGTCGTATGAGTATGTGGTGGGAGTCGTGTGTGAGGATTGTGAAGTTTGAGGAAAGATTGCAGGATTTGGGCGAGGAAAGACTGGTACGGGAGGTATGAATGAGGTGTAAGAATAGAACAGAGAGTAGATGGAGGAAGGATAGAGAAAGGATGTATGAAAGAGTGGGTATTTCTGAGGTGTGGGTAGAGGAGAAGCTGAGAGAAAGGGGTAGCCTAGGAACTGAGATAAGGGAGAAATTGAGGGATATTGAGTGGCAAGAAAGGCAAGTAAGAATGGCTGAGAGCTCATACAACCCTGGCTACGTCGAGTGGCAAGTGCAGGGGAAACTCCCGAGCTACGTAGCCAGGCGAGAGTGGAGCAGAGAGGACAAAGTATGCATGACAAGAGCGAGGTGTGGTTCAGAAGTGCGAGGAAGAAAAGTGGGGATGGGGCTGGGATACACCGCGTGTGCGCTGTGTAGGTAGGGGAGTGACACGTGGTGGCACCTTACCAAATAATGTGAGGGAGTGAAAGAAGAGTGGGTTGGAGAGTGCAGAAAGCTGAACGAATGGTTAGGAGAGGATGGGAAAGGCGTGAAAATCTGCAGGAGGCTGACGTGGGAAAGGAAATTGGCGAGGGCAGAGGGGGTTTATTTTAGTGGATAGAAAAATGTATTTTATGTTAATTTGTTTTCTTTTTTGTGTGTCTTTTTTGATTTCCTTCTGTGAAAGTACTGTTTTTTTTAGGACTGGAATGTGTGGGTTGGGTTGGGCTGATATGCCAAATAAAGGTCTTCCGGCCAATGTTCTCCCACTCCTGTAAAAACATCTCTTTCAGCTCCTGAGCTGCTTTTGAAGAGGTTGTATGTCTTCGAGAACGTCGTCTCAGCTCATCCCAGACATGTTCGATGGCATAGGGATCTGGACTGCGAGCAGGCCACTCTAATCGCCGAATTCCTACATCGTCTATATAATCCCTGACAACTCTTGCTACATGGGGAGTAGCATTATCTTGCATAAAAATGCCATGCTCGCCCATAGTGATCATACAGTACAATAATATACAATATGAAAAATAAGCCCAAAAATTAATTTCGCAAAAATATCAATATTTCAATGTGATCTAATTTTTTTGCTCGCCATTGTGTATGCCTTCTCGGGATGTTAATATATAGAGGTTAGAAAACTGGAACGCGATAGCCCTGGAAATTAAATGTAAAAAATGGAAATGGCTTGGCCGTACAAAAAAGAGACCAATTAACACCATTGCCAGGACGAGCTTAGATTAGAACCACAAGGCAGACGCAAAAAAGAAATACCCAAAACAGCAAGACTCTGAAAATAGCTGGAGTTGGAAATTAATAAAAGGAGTTGAGCAAAATCGCTTTCGGGTGGAGAGGCTGAAGGCCCTATGCTCCTGAGCAGGAGTTATAGAATAAAATAGGAAGAAGAAGATTGTTTTTTATTTAGTTAATGCCACCCTCTGATTTTCGGCTTTGGAATCATTTGTTGTCTATAGTGTGTTATACCTTACTTATGTCCTGGTTAAGTATTTCTTCGTCGGTTCTTTGGCATTTTTTTTGTCCAGAGATCTTACCCTATTCTCTCCCGGTAGTTCCTTCCTTTTTATGTTTAAGACTCTGGTTCTGTTTGTAGTAATTCTTCCTCCCGACAACAATTCCATGTATATTTTTATTTACTATATGAACCAAACTTTAAAATCTACTAAATGTGATTATTATCATAATAAAATCATAACTGCTAATAATAAGAACAAGGCTGTTTGAAATACTGTTACCCAAATAACACACAATAACAACAATCAATCAAAGCAGGTTTTCTGATGCGAAGACCCCAGAAATCATGTAAATTATTGATTTAACGATTTTCTATGACTGTGGCTCCGAAATTGACGGGCGAATTGTCTTTTTCATTATTATTCATATCATACATTACTAAAATGAAACTATTTTTAATATATTTTTGATGAAATTATAGATACCATGAAACAACCGTCTAATAACTTTAGTATAGTTCACGATGACATTCATTTAGGAGCTATTAAAAGAGACCAAATATATGATAATCAGCAAACAGCCAGCGATCGATTAACGTACATGGCATACGCTTAGAAAAGACCGAAAGGCTTAAGTACTTGCACCTTGAGTAGCGATTGGAACCATTTTTTAGAAATTAGATGTCGTATGGAACAACCTAGAGCTGCATTTACACATGTGGACATGAACGATGGGCCTTCTCTGTTCTGATGTATGGTGCCGAAACATGGACACTCCCCGAAGCAGCTCTGATAAACTAGAAGCATTTGAAATGTGATGCTACCGACGCATGCTCTGTGTAACCTGAACAGATAAGATTCACAATGGAGGAGACAGAAATTCTTCGACCAATAAAAATTAGAAAACTGTCATACTTCGTACACGTAATGAAACATACAATATGCTGCATCTCATAATTCAAGAAAAGATCGCGGGAAAACGTAGTGTTGGAAGACGAAGAATATTATGGCTCAAAAACCTTCTTCAATGGTTCGGTCTTACCACGGAATCCCTGTTCAGAGCGGCGGTTAACAAAATTATGATAGCCAACATGATCACCAATGTCCGCGGAGCGGATATGGCACTTAAAGAAGAAGAAAAAAGTATGGTCCAATTTGTTGTGCTACTAGTGTTGTCTATGAACTATTAAACAATTAGTTTAAGTATGAATATTATTTATTATAATATTTAAATTATTTGTTATAATATATAAAAGTAAGCCAAATGAAACAAATAAATAACAAATAGGACGAAAGTCTTACAGAGGACAAAGATATAATAAATTGATTGAAATTATACTGGGCTACTAAGAACAGAAAGTGTAAATATTCAGGACAGAGAAGTAAATAGCTACAGAAGAAGAATTCAACAATGCGCCGAAAAAAATTAAACTAGGGAAGGCGGCTCATCAAGATGGCATAAAACTGGAAGAAATAAATCAGATGGATAGGAATTACTGCTAGAGATAATGGTATGGATGCCAAGAGAAACATGCAGCAGTAATTATGCCAGTATAAAAAAACGGACACAATCGACGACTAAAAAATACAGAGGGAGATACTAGAAAAAATGTACTAAAGAATTCTGGAGGGAAAATGTAAATGGACTCGAAGAAAAGGAAATGTTATATCTGTTTTATATATGCATCAATAAGGTATTTTGAGCCTTCTTTGTTGATAATAGAAATGAACGACACAATAAAAGAAACCAAAGCATAATCAAAAAGTATTTCTATAGGTTATACAAACATGGACAAAATCGAAATAACTGAATTAGTTTGCGCGAGCTCGCAAGAAGCATTAAACGAAAGCCAGAGAAGGTGGTGTAGAGTGCAATGGCAAAAAAAGAAAATTAAAATAAAGGAAACACCAAAGACGGCGATCCTAATGCAAGAGAAAACAATAAAATTTCAAGTTAAGTAAAGAAATACGACAGTAACATAAATAACCAATAAATATAGGCAAATTACGAAATGAAGACATTAGGGAAAGGTTGGAAATTACACCGCCTGTACAGAGAATAGAAGAGGGACAACTGCTATATGCTCACATATAAATAGGATAGGTACTACAAAACAAGAGCAAGTAGAGGTATTTAAATACCTGTGAATACCTATAGAGACGACGGGGAAACACAGGATACATAGAGTTCAACAATAGGGTAGAGAATACAATGAAGATGTATCATACTATGAACAAAAAATTCATAAGCAAAAATGAAATAACAAGAGAAAAGAAACTAAAAAATACAAGCCTATAATAAGACATATAAAATTAACATACGGATGTGAGACATGTGTAGCACAAAAGAGTAACATACAAGCAGTAGAAATGAAGTATATGAAGAGAGTTACAAGAGTGACAAAAAAGAACAAAATGAAGACTGAGGATATAAGAAGAGAACTAAATGTAACACCGACAATCAATTAGATAGAGGAACTCAATTGGGATAATGAAGAATATGGAAAGCCAAACTCAAAAACAAGAAAAAAGGAAGACCACGACAAAAATAAGATTAAGCTATATCAAAGATATTAGAAATGATGCACGTGGCGGCGTGGTGGCACCTGGGCAAGGAGACGTACAGAAACATGAGCGAATGGGTAAGAGAGAATGGGAATTGTGTGGACATCTGCAGAAGACAGTAGTTAGAAAGGATGTGGGCGAGGGACGGGGGACGCCAGGATGGGTTTTTTGTTATGTAAGTGAGCGTCAGTGTAGCTGTATATTCCAAATAAAGGTGTTTCTTTTTTACTTTGTATGAATATTACGATTACACTAAACTCCAATTCACAAAATGTTCACAAACCATTCAATTCTCGATATATTATAAACTGAGATAATATAATACAGGACACAAAACGAACATACAACGAAATATTTAAATTTAATATGTTTCGAGCTCCTGCTTCTGCTTCTGGTGGACATTGCACAATATATTTATATAGAGGCGGCGTGGAAGAGTTGTGCATCTCGCCTCGCAGTCACCGTGTCTCAGGCGAAGAGGCGAAGACGCGGTGCCGTCGCGTCGAGAGGCACGAGACAAATGCCCGCGCCTCGTCACCTACGTAAGCATTGCACCACATGTTTATATCAAGGGGGCTTGAAGCGTCGTGCCTCTCGCAGCGCCGACACCGCGTCTTCGTCTCCTCGCCCAAGACACGGTAGGCGAAGAGGCGAGAAGCATAACTCTTCGATGCCATCTCTATGTAAACATAAGGTGCAATGTCCACCCCACTGCATATGGACATCGAAATCGACTGTACGACGTCGCGCCTGCGCCTCGCCCACACCGCGCCTGCGCCCAACGCCGCTTATGTGTGAATTGGGCCTTAGCTGACGAGGCGCGGGCATTTGCCTCGTGCCTTTCGCCGTGCCGTCACCGTGTGTTAGCCTCTTCGCCTGAGACACGGTGGCTGCGAGGCGAGATGCACAACTCTTCCACGCCGCCTCTATATAAACATATGGTACAATATCCACCTCTTCACTGCATATGGATATCACAATCATATGTGCGACGTCGCGCCTGCTCCTCGCGTGTACAGCGCATCCGGCCGACGCCGCTTATGTGCGAATTGGGCCTAAAGGGCCCTTGTTTACTTATTCCTTTTTCATGTAATAGTACTTTTGTGGATCTATCTCAAATTACGTAACCGTGAGCCGACTGGAGAAAAGGTACTATATTCGAATTCACCGATTGTGCCCTTAATCTACATTTAGATGCACCAGCATCAAGATATTGGGTTAAGTCCTTCCCCTCCATCCTTCGAGGAATGCACAGTGCAGCAGTTTAGATATAGTAAAGGGTCTTTCATTTCAACGTATAGAACTTAAATAAAACACAAAAATAATTTTAATGGCCACGAATATGACTTTTTTGAATTGAATTGTATGCCATTAATGTTTAAATATGATTTGGCTCAAGTAGCGGCCGCGCGTTATATCCGAAATACGACCAAAAATGCTGCGAAGTATAATCCCAAATTGGAGCCTCTAGATTACGCCATCTATGTGCGCGGCGGCCACATTTCCGAAATCATATTTGAACATTAATGGCAATACAATATATACCTCGAAATGAAACATTCTTTACGCTGAGCTATTGCAAGGCGAGCATCACCTGCTTTACGCTCCTCGAGTCATCGCATTTACTGCGACACATTTTTTGGTCATTCGAATCGGATCGTGTTCAAGTTGTTCAAGCCGTCACAGTAAGGTACTGCATGAGTATTCCAACATATTTACAATCCTCTATAACTAGGTGCTCATATACTTTTAACATGTTATTAACGCCTAGCTCTAGACTGTTTTCTAAATTGTCGCCTCTTTTATAGAGATTTATCTGTAAATATCACTAGACTACTACGATTTAATGTAACTTCTAGATAATTTATATAAATAAGAAATAACAGGACCTAGAAATATGAAGTTGGCAAAAAATATGATTAATTTTTTATTAACAAGATATTATCATTCTATAGCTCCCTGGATGTTATCAAAACAATTAAGACATTCATTCACAATATTCAATATGGCACGCGATGTGCTTTTTTTCACAAATAAATACGAAATGGTGCTATGGTAAGAAGATCAATGACCTATTGTGCCTCATACAACATTCATGATATGCTAGCCGGGTTAACTCTTTGTAGAAAAGTCTCCCGGCTAGCGGTGGATCCGAACCACCGGCGTTCCATATGCAATGGCATCAGACTTTCTCACTGACCGCCTCAAGATGATAATTAGTGGCATCGATCCATTTATTAATTTTTCCAATCACACATCTACTACACTAAAAGTGGTTAAAACTATACCACTAGAATGCCTTTCGTTTATCACTCTCGGCTGGCTGGTACGGGCTTATTGTTTCTTGTTCTATTTGCCGCTTCCATTGCGCATAATTCTACCTCGGCCCTTACAACCGGCGGCGCAACGCCACGGGGGCGACTAGCAATGATACACCATGCTAAACGAAAGCGCCCTACATAAGAAGTGACATATTCTTATGTAGTGGTGTGTATGATTTGAATACTTAATAAATCAATACATGATGTAGTGACCAATGCTTGGAATATAATATCAAAGGATTTTGCTATAATATAATACATTACTAAGTAAGTGTTTGTACACACAATGCAATTAATTAGAGATGTACGCCTAACTGGCATTTCTGTGTGAATGTTGTACATGTACGAATTCCCGGGCGCCATAATTTCTATACCCTATATCCTACGTCTACAAATATACGGCTAAGCCAAGGTTGCTCAATTTGCCTCGTATCTATATGTCTATACTACGTTTGCATTAAAATAGTCTTTTTAGGCTAATAGTAAAATAATTTTATATTAGAAAAGCATTGTTTATCACAAATAATGTGTCCAATTAAGCAAAAACTTTATTTACATTATAAATAAATAAGCAAGTATATATGAATATAGTAATTATTGGTAATTCATAAGGCGGCGAGCCCAGAAAAAAATGATCCATTACACTTTATTTCTAATAATAGCGAAATAATTCATTCCTGATTGAATTATTAATAAGATAATGTCAAGGTTTCTATTTTTATGTAGCCGCTCACAAGAAACATTTCTCATGGACTGCGTAATATATTTTAAATTACTGAGGTTATTATATAGAATATTCAATACCAATCGGTATTCTAATACATAATTGATGCCATTTCAAGTGCATATGTCTATATTACAGACTGTCCGCGGGCAGTCGTATTTAATCCTATTCAAACGATTTGAATCTTGGTTTCATCTTTTAGGACACATGAATTCTCAAAACTAAAGTATTTGGGCATCATCAAACTATATAAACTATATAGTACCCATGTACCTGACGAGCATTGTGGAATTCAGAATACTTTACATGCGCTAAATCATTCTGTAGTTATAGAAATTAATTTAAAATTAAAAATATATTAATTCATTATTCCTAGACTAAGGGGCACCTTACACGATCAATAATACGGTCAATATTTTAGAATAATCACTGTATTACTGTACCATAAACTGTTTAAAATGTTCGTTATTCTAAAATATTGATAGTATTACTAATGGTGTAATGTATACTAATGATGTAATGAAGAGAATACTGATGTTTATCTGGATAATTGATTACATGATAAATATAAGAGGTGGATTGAAGCAAATACTGACGATATTATTGACCGTGTAAGGTTTATAGAGGATCCCACCAAAATAATGTGGTGAAGTATTGTGTATTTTGTTTATTAAAATTAAATCTATGGATAAATGAATATGATCCCTTACATCAAAATGGGCACCTGAAGAATTGAGGTTTAATACCTCAGTGGGAATTTTAACTGCATTTTTTAGACTACAAGTATACAAATAGTTTTCATACTGGCTCAGAAGAGTTAATTAATCTATCATATCCCGTCGGACGACGGGAATTTCATCTAGATATATAATAATGAGGATGGTACACGTGCTTGATTCTTCCTTGGATACTAATTTCATTTGTATTAATAATCATCATTGTTCCCTTTTACATCTACACCCCTCATTATCCCATCTAGTTCATATCGCCCCAAAATTAACATTAATTTTTAAGTGAACCCTAAACCTTTCCAACCATGGTCCTCGTCCAATTTTCTACTCATGTTTTGAATTTCCCTGCTATTATATATTCACACTTTGCACAATGTGTAACCAGTAATTGACTGTTTTGTCTGTGTCTGTGTATATTTTGTGTATGATACCTAGAGAACGAATGATATGGATGAAAAATCATTCTTGTAAATAGTTTAACAACAAAATCGTAGAATAATATGTGATATCTTTTACGGGAATCCTTTTTATCAAGTCCCCTGAGGTGTGATTCCTAATACATTCGGAACGTTTACCTTTCAAAGTCGCTTCTCGATTTAAGTTCGTCCAATAATGGATATTCGGTTTACTAGTGTTATTAATAACAAAACTATTAATTGTCCATGCGTGTTCAATAATCAACAATTGATGGAGTAATCGCGTGCGATTCAGACAGTATTCGTTTCGAAACGAATGGTATCAGGAATCGTACCCCTTGGGTGCGATTCCTGACACCACTCGTTCTGAACGTATTCATTTAACTGTCAAAGTCAATTCGCAAAATAAGGACAATTTACGATGTGAGATCGTAATGGAATATCGATTTACTAGCCTTAAAAATACTAATAAATCGAAATTCCATCATCGTAAGAACTCAAATCACATTTTCCGAAGCGACTTTGATAGTTAAACGAATACGTTCCGAACGATTGGTATCAAGAATCGCACCCCTGGCCATTTTAAGACTATGACTCAGTTGTATACCATGTAACCCATGACTATATTGTTAGTTGTTGCATAAATTGTCGTTAACTTTCCATTTCATAGCGCCACATACCTCTGTTTATATTTGAAAACGTTGCATATGTCAAAGTTGGCAAAATAGTCATTTAAATCACGGATTGGAAATTAACTCGAGAGTTCTCTGCTTTATACAACGGATCCTATTTCTGCCAAGTGTCTAGCCGTCGTCTATGTATTATTTCGAGTATATTATTAAAAAAATTCTCTGACAGAAATAACTCTGCCATGTCATGTTAATTTAGAAAAAATGTATATTTGATTCGAATAAAGTGCATTATTGGCAACTATCAAGAATAGTTAATAAATAATCCGGAATTAGGAATGTGTACAGATTAAAATAACAATCAAGTGAAAATTGAAAATAGAATGGATAACTAAGAAGGTTAAATATTATTATTCTTCTCTAATTTTTATGATGAGTATGATGTGTTCACTGTCTTTTTAATTATGTTCTATTTATATATTTTTATTCATTGAATTATTTAAGTATGCTCTCTATCATTTCCGTTTATACGTTCTGTGACTTCTAATGGAATTTTCTTGATAAAAAACTTTATGAATAGTCTTTACATTGGCGCATTAAATGGAAAGATTCTCCACAGTCACTTCGCTGAAAATCGATCAACATTACAGTACAAGTACAAGCATCCACCAATTCATTACCTCCTATAGCAGGTTGGTTCGATTGAATATTAATCAATATATCCCTGGAGTATTACGCGTTATAGTTGAATCTAATAGAGTAGAATATTATATTGTTGAAAACAACGTATATGTAACATACAACTAGGTGAATGGCGGTTTAAATTATTATTACTTTCCTTTGAAAAAAAGTTATTCTCATAAACAAATTTGCATTTATATTCGATTTTGTTTTTGATCTCGCAACAAGCTTGAATACATAATTCCATAGAGCTATTCATGGAACCGCTAATTATTCTGTTAATTACTCCGGTGATTATAGACCAAATATCTCTATACCACTAACCAGATGGATACTAATTATATAATTACAATTACACATTGTTGCGAATACCACTATTAAGTTTCATATATATATTTATTATGTCAGTTTTGTAACACACTTACATTTTCTATAAAAATTCAATGAGATGGAGCTTTAGTCCTTTGTGAAAACCTAATAAGGGTGTAAAAGAAAACTGAACATGCCGGCACAGGTGTGTAGCCCACATCATTTTTGTGTTCCGAAGGTGAATTTGCAAGTATAATGCATGTACTAACACAGAAGATAGCAATAGCATTGAATATGCATGCCCGGTTATTCTCATTTAAATCAGCAAGTGTCAATATTATTATACGGTTTTTATTGGCATAGCAAACTAAAAGCAAATGGTTTTAAACTGCGTCCATTTAAGTTGCCCTTGTTATATGTGTACATGAATATGTATGTAAAATATGGCCCACAAAAGATTCATATATATATATATATATATATATATATATATATAATATAATATATTCAAATCTGTCTATTGGCAACATGAATAAAATAGTACAATACTGTATACAATAATACAATATTAATTTTATACTATTGTAAAGGGCTCTAGGCATATAACAAATAGAAATGTTGTTTCTTTTAATATGTTTAGGTTTATAGTTAATAATAATTATAGTACCGCATATAATTATTATTAAGTATAAACCTAAACATATTAAAAGAAACAAAAATTTCTATTTGTTATGCTACTTGTACCAGAGACAATATTTCTGTAGTCGCACTGGAAACTTTAGCAACGCAGTCAACCAAAATTTTAATCATAAATTGAAAATTTAAGAAATTAAATCCACCTAAAGCACGAATGAAATAAGATAAATTGTGTATAAAAACTTGAAATGGGACTGCGAATGTAAAAAAAAGTTGTAGTCCGCACAGCCCCCAGAAATATTATTTCCCTAATAAAGATGAATGAAGTGATGGATGAGTTGGAGATGGAGGTTAAGAAAACAAGAGAGTAGAGGCAGCAATGGATGGAAAACCCTAAAAGCGGAAGGGAAGAGATAAAGAGAGAGAGGGAGGAGATGAAGAAAGAGAGGAAGGAGTGGATGCGGATGTTGGATGGGTGGAGGGAAATGCAATGCGAGTGGCTGAGAGAGAGAAAGGAGATGATGGAGAAGCTGGACAAGCTGGTAAAACTGGGGGGAAAAAGAGACGAGCAAGGGGAGAGAACGGCACCGGGTGGTTGAAAAAAAGGTCGATACAATCGAGAAGAGGAGGAAACCAGGCAGAGGATGGAGAGGAAAACTAACGTGGTGGTGTCGGGTATAGGAAGAGAAGGGGTAGCTACAATGCTGGAGAAGCTGAGTATCTCAGTGCCAATACGAAAAGTAGTTGCGGACGTCTGGTGGGTCTGGCAGGGGGACTGCTTGTCAAAAAAGGAATGAAGGGGGAGAGGTCAACGAGGCGGGAGTATGAGTGGAACAAGTGCAGGGTGGGTTTTTGGAACGTTGCGGGGCTAAGGAAAAAAGTGCTAGAGGGAGTGTGGGGAAACGAACTGGAGAAGTGGTTCATCTCAAAGGACATAGTGGGGCTACTGGAGACGTGGTGGATGACAGAAGAGGAGTGGAGGCAGGTAGAAATTTGCATGCCGACAGGGTGGCAATGGGTGACGCAAGGTGCGACGAAAGAAGCGAGGATGGGGAGAGCCAAAGGAGGACTCTTGTTAGGAGTGAGGAAGTCAGTGGGACAATGGATCAGAGAATCTTCGAGGGAAGCGGCGGGATTGGTAATAGGGAAGGTGGAAATGGATTGAAGGACGGTGTGGGTAGGGGCCGTGTACTGTAACAAAAACCGTTTAGAACTAACGAAGATACTGGATGGGCTCGAGACGGAGGCAGATGAATGGATCGTCGGGGGTGACTGGAATGTGAGGGTGGGGGAGCTGGAAGGAGAGGGCGAGGAATGGAGAGAAAGACGATCGCAGGATAAAGTGACCAACCAGGAGGGTAGAGAATGAATCCAATGAGTGAGAAAGTCGGGGTGGGATGTACTGAATGGCTGCTGCAAAGGGGACTGGGAAGGGAAGAAGACTTTCTGTGGACACGGAGGGGGTTCGGTTTTGGACTATGTGGTGATCAAAGGTATTGGAAGGGAGGAGTTGGAGTGTTTCAAGGTGGAAAATGTGGGGGGTCGGACCATGTGCCGGTGGAGGTTGTCTTAAGATAGACAACAGGTTGGAAGAGGGTGGAGAAAAGGGGGCAACAAGGGTTTGGATGGAGCGAAGTAGAAATTGCGGTGTATGAGAGAAACCTAATGGGCGTGAAGTGGGAGGAGGTACCAGTTGGAGAGAGTGATGGCGGCTGCGTTGGTGGTGAGGAGGAAGAGTGGAGGCCAGAGGGAATGTTGGTTCGACGAGGAGTGTAAGATAAAGAAGACGAGGTGGCGGAGGGAAATGGTGAATTGAAGGTACGGCGAAAAGGGAGTTTGAGAGTACGTGCGAGAGGAAAAAAATAGAGGAGTTGCAGAAAGTGGAAAAGAGGTTATAGGGGGATTACCATTATGAGTGCCGGTTATAAATTGATGATGACTACGGTGAAAAATAGAATGGATAGGGAAATGGAGCAAAAGGGACTGCTGCCGGAATGCCAGGGTGGGTTCAGAAGGGGAAGAGGGACGAGGGAGCAGATTTTAACGCTGGCGAGAATGGTGGAGGAAGCGCTGGAATGCAAAGGGAGCGTATGACTCAAGTCTAGGGGAAACTGGTGGAATATATGGATAGATTGGGTATGGAAGAGGAAGGGGTGGAGTGGGTGAGAAGGATGTATAAAGAGACGTGGGCGAAAGCAAGAGTGAATGGAGAAATATCTGAGAAATTTAGGGTGAATGTGGGAGTAAGGCAGGGGTGCCCGCTGAGCCCCCTGCTGTTTAATCTGTACACGAGCGAGTTGGAAGAGGTGCTGAGGAGAGGACAGGCAGGAGGGATCGTAGTGGGTAGATCCAAGGTGTGAATGTTGGCGTATGCAGATGACGTGGTGCTGGTGGCCAAGAGAGTGGAAGAGATGCAAGAGATGTTGGAAAGAATGGGTAGGTACTTGGATAAGAGGGGGCTAGTGGTGAATGTGGAAAAGACCAAATGGATGTTGTTTAGGAATAGGGACAGGAGGGGTAAGGTCGAAGGGCTGAAATGCAAGGAAAGGCTGATTGAGAGAGTGCATGGCTTTAAATATTTGGGCTTTTGGTTTGACTGTGGAGGAGGGCTTAGGATGCATGTGGAGTGTATGTAGGTGAAAGTAAGAATGGCTTGGTGGATTGCGAGCAGAAAATGGGGGAGCTTGTGGGGTGGTAACCTCGTAATGGAGTGCAAGATCTGGGATGCGTGTGTAAAACGTATATTGTTGCATGGAGTGGAAGTGTGGGGATTGCGTAAATGGGAGGTAATATAAAGGGAGCAAGGTTGGTTTCTGAAGAATCTGCTAGAGCTCGAGAGCTCGACACCGAGTGCAGTGCTGTTGCAGCAGACAAGTCGTATGAGTATGTGGTGGGAGTCGTGTGGGAGGGTTGTGAAGTTTGAGGAAAGATTGCAGGATTTGGGCGAGGAAAGACTGGTACGGGAGGTATGGGTGAGGTGTAAGAGTAGAACAGAGAGTAGATGGAGGAAGGAGAGAGAAAGGATGTATGAAAGAGTGGGTATTTCTGAGGTGTGGGTAGAGGAGAAGCTGAGAGAAAGGGGTACTCTTGAAACTAAGATAAGGGAGAGATGAGGGATATATTTAGTTCTTTCTGTGAAAGTATTGTTTTTTTTGCGGCTGGAATTTGTAAAGGGAAGGGTTGGGCTGATATGCCAAATAAAGGTCTTTTTTTACATCGTTTTGAAGATAAATAAATCCGACATATAATTATATCATCAATTAATTGTAATATCAAGAATTGAAAAGAGAAGATACAAAGTTACAAATACAAATTGTGCGATACATATTGGTAACTTCTTCCATTCGCATGTTTGAAAAATTATCAGCAATGATAATATGTTCATAAATAAATATGGCCTTATTAATTACAAATTATGTATAAAGCAAGTACATGTCTATTTCAAGCAAGTTTTATTGTATCTGAGGAATAATAATTGTATAAAAAAATAAAATAAACAATTCGGAAAATATTATGTATTTTCGACACGTTTATTTAATAAACATTACCTGCTTATAAAACGTAACGCCACGATAACTAAATACTATTCTTTATTATTTTATTCATTCGCTTATCCTACAAGATACGATGGAAAGACATGTGAACCGTAATCCCTCAGATCTGCACGCTGTGGCAGCGGGATAACATTTGAAATGGGCGTTTGTCATATTCTCCCTAAGGATAAGCTTCTATTTTTCTAATTTATAAAATATATTTTTTATATATTACATGCTACTTTGTGTGTGTGTGTGTGTGTGATAATTATTTAAATAAAGAGCAGGAATACAATTGATAAATCCTTCTGTATTTTCGAAAAAAAAAACTGAATATTAATATTACTGTACATACATATTATGCGTGTAGCTATTTTCTTATGCAATTTATTATTTGATTTTAGTGTAAATCTGTCGCGAGACATGCATTTATATAAACTGCAATTTTACGATATTTACTAAAAAAAACAATTTTTTATTGTTACGGGAATTAGTCTTTTTCCCAGGTAACAATTCCAGCACGAAATTGATTCACATTACATGTTATGTTCATTACAGATGAGAGCATTTCTCGTCAATATACAGACAAATTGTGGAAATCGCTCACTATATGGACAGGGTGTTTTCGGAAAGCAAGTCAACATTTCAATGAAGGATATGTGAAAAAAGTTACAACTTATGGTCTAAATTATGTTAAATCTGATTTTATTATTTATATCGTGAAAGCGGACAGTGGAAAGTAAATTATTCAGTAGACAGGTCGGTCAATTAGAAAGTAAGAAAGTGCTTAAATAAAAAAGGACCTTAATTAGGCATGGCAATCTCAAAAAAATTATCTATCTTCTATAATACCCAAACAACAATATATAGCCATTCAATTAAATAAAATATACTCCTCCTTCTCCCACTATGCTCCCTCTATCCTCACTTCCTTTACCACACCTGCCTTTGGAAGATTTCCCATACCTCCCTGCTTCACCCACCCCTCGCTAAGTAACTCGGGGATTTCTCCCGCATTTGCCACTCAACATACCAGGGTTGTACGAGCTCTTAGCCATTCTCACCTGCCGTTCTTGCCACTCAGTATCCCTCATTATCTCACTTAAATCAGTTGTTAAATGTTCCCTTCCTCGCAGATTTTCTTCCTACCACTCCTCATATATATCCACTCTTTCATACATCATACTCTATTCTTTCTCCATCCACGCTCAGTCCTACTCCTACACCTCATGCACACTGTCCGCACCAGTCTTTCTTCACACTCATGCAATCTTTTTCCGAAATTCATTACGTTTTCATTCATGCGTCGATACTTCGAGTCCTAGCAAACTCTTCAGGAATCACCCTTGCTTCCTTTCTATTACATCCCGCTCTCGCAATCCCCACACTTCTACTCCATACACCAATTTTGATTACACACACACACATACCAGATCAACTTTCCCATTTTCTCTTAGCTATCCGCCAAACCATTCTCGCTTTTACTTACAAACACGCCATATGCATCCTAAACTCACCTCTGCAGTCTAATCAAAAGCCTAAATCTTTAAAACACTATTCCTATTCCTAATGATCATCCGTTTGATCTTTTCTATATTCACAACTAACCCACTCATATCAAGATACTTTCCCATTATTTCCAACATCTCCTGCATCCGCATATGCCAACATCCACAGTTTAGCTTTACCTACACGACCCCTTCAGCTCGTTCTTTCCTTAATACCTCCTCCGATTCACTCTTGTATAAATTAAACAGAAGAAGGCTTAGCGGGCATGCCTGCCTTACCGCCACATTTACCCTAAATTTCCATTCACTCTTGCTCTTGCTCACGATTCTTTAAACATCCTGCGCACCCATTCTAACATCTGCTCACTCTCCTATTTCCTTTTCTAGCCCACCGTGGTTTTCTGGCAGCAACCCTTATCAGTCCACTTCACCTTCTAATCTGTTCTTCACCATTGTCATCGATAACTTGTACCCCGCAATCATTAACGTGATCTACCTATAGTTATTCAACTGTGAGGCTACTCTCCCTGTAAATACTTCGACCACCACCGCGACACGCCACTCTTCCGGCACCTCTACTCCCTATTGATGGCCTGCAACAACTTATATCTTCCCTCCACTGGCAAACGTTTCAATGCCGAAACAAGTTCCAAATCATTAAACGAGAATACCTCCTAGCCTACCACGAATGCATTTAAAGTAGGTGCAAGCAATGGCAACAATGGCTTGTGTGATGACGAAGAGAAAATGGGCGAAATGGTGGGATGGTAATTTAGGAATAGCATGCAAGATCTGTAATGCGAGTGTGACGCCGGTATTATTCTACGGAATGGTTGTATCGGAATACCAACAGTTTGTTGTAATTATCGTAATGGAAACGGAGCAAGGCTGGTTCCTGAAGAGTGTGCTAGGACAATCTTACTACTCTTATTTTGCCTTATCTGATGCATTCGAGAGTTCTCCTGCAAGAGACTAATCGTATGAGCTACGTGGTGAAAATTGGGAGAATAAGGTGCTTCCACTATACATATAACTACTACTTTTTAACTATATTCTGGCACCGGTACTATTTTAACTAAATTATTCATGTGTAATTCAAGATAATAACAAATAAGCATAATAATTTATTTAATTAATAAGAGGAAAATCTGTACGGTAGTGAATACTAATTTAAATCTTGCGCATTCTATCTTATTCCGCTCTATAATGATAGATTTTTACAACCTTAATTCTTAAGGGGGTGGTATTTTTTACACAACATTAAAAAACTATATACCGGCATAATGGCACACACTTTATGAAAGATAATAACTACACCTTGTTGGTAGCTAAAGTTTCTAAGAATTGATGACCATAATTAATTTAATAAAACTTATATATTCATTAAATCTTTCAACAAAAATTTCATTGCTATTAAGGAAGTGTTTTTATTAAGGGTATTAAGGGAAGGAGTAACGGATAAATGGGAGCTATGGGCTATGGTGAACACTAATGTATGGAAGAGTAGGAGTTGGCTCTATGCTACATATGTTAGTAAAAGATAGGCTACTAAAGTAGAAGTACAAGAAAGGCAAGGTAATATTGAGCACTGCAGATATTGTAGATACAAACAGTTCACGTTCACCGGAAACGGCTAAATATCTAGAGCGAGAGAGCCACAACAGATCCCAAACCATATTATATCGCTTCAGGTGTGCAAATGTGATATACATGGTCAGGGTGAAGATAATTGGTAGCATTGATTGAAGACGGATACTTTATGATGAAGGAAGTATGTGATAGGTTAAATGTGTTCTTAGTTAGGTATGGAAGATAAGTGAGTAAAATGAGGCTAATAATGCACCTAAAAGTAATAAAATGTAATGTTAATTAGATTATATTTGTATGTAGATGTATGTTTTTGAAAGATTTATGAATGATTATTTATGTCAATATGTATATCGACTTTTAATTTAGTTTTGTTTGTAATGGAATGCCTAATAAAATATACCATTTTTGAAATTAATAACCTTATAAAGCATAAGTTTGAAGACGCCACATTATTTATTATTTGTTTAGCAGCCATCAATGGTAAACGTCAGTGAATTTGTAAACATGAAAATAAATGTACATCGTAATGTGATATAATACTTTAATTTGAAAGGTATTGGGCTCATACCTTAACCCCAATATTAAACCCCAGCAAGATTCTTCGTTTACAACATTAAAATAATGAGTTTAAACTAGACCGTACAAGTTGCCAAGACTAACATCGGTAAAAGGTGAAGAAAATCCACAAAATTTTGTTGAATCAACGCCTACTGAAAGTGTACGAGCTAGCAGATGTGGTAGACATTTCAAAAAGTCTGCCCACCGCGTATTGACTGAACATTTGGACAGGAGCAATACTCACCTTGCGTATAGCTTTCGCCTGTCCGCGTTTGCTCACACAACTCAATAACAAAAACAGCGCCGCGCGGATGTTTCAATCAAGTATTTGGCGATGTTTCACAGCAATAAAGCCAAGTGTTTGCATTGATTCATAGCCTTGTATTAAACATAGGTCCATCACTTCACACCTGAGATATTCAATCCAATGAAACGAAAAAAGGTGAAGACAGATCTGCAGATAAGCTCACGGCCTCAGTTTTTTGGGATGGGTCTGGGATATTCATTGATTATCTTCAAAAAGGAAAAACAATCAACCGCATGTATTATGCAAACTTTTTGCTAAGGTTGAGTTATGAAACCAAGGAAAACAGCCGCACTTGCCGAAGCGGAAAGTATTGTTTTCTCAAGACGGTGCATGCAGTTCACATATTGGACCAAAATCAATTCGAATTACTTCATCACGCAGCCTATTCCCTTTAGATTTTATCCTCTGGGATTATTTTCTCGTTCCAAACTTAAAATTAGCTCTGTGGTAAAATTTTCAAACTATGACGAGGTGTAGTCTGCGGTTGATGGTTATTTTGAGGAACACGACAGTTCTCACGGTAAAAAGCTATTTAACATTGCTGGGAAAAGTGTATCTATCTAAAACGAGACAAGGTTGAGAAATATAGTTATTTTTTCTCTATTTTTGTTTATATTCTTTGTTAGTTCGGGTACTATTTGAACTACCCTCATATAACTCATAAAAATGTATCTCATTCGGTTGCAAACTTTATATTATCTTTAAAACCCTCGAATAACATATGAACATTTCCATTAGACAGTTTATTTTATATCACCTGAACTACAATAAGGAAATCATAGTTATTTTAAGTACCGGCCCGACTAGTCTAGTACTATTTGCGGTCGGATAATTAACGACACTTTAGAAAACTCGGGGACGAATTTCTGTAGTAACAAGTTTTAACACTTACATGCACATGGCAAAAGCAGCCGAAGGGCGAGCGCCAGTTACAAATTGTGACAAATACAGTAACTATTTTAAGTGCAGTGAGAATTTCATCTAATATTACCCCGGTTACAAACTTAAATACTGCAAGTTTTGCATGAATTGATGCATCTGTATGTTTTATAATGGTAAATATATTCAGAAATTAGAATTTATAGACTTGAAATAATCTTCAAAGCAACATAAATATCTAAATACAAATGTATTAGTATACTTGAATACATTTACAAGGACTGTTACAGTATTCATAACAAAACACGCTGGTGGAATCTGTATGGGGAGATTATGTAGTATCTGACTGTAATTAAGTTGGGTATATCCCGTGGATTTAACATGATTGAACTAATATAAACATATCAATAGTAATATGTAAAGAGATAACACAATGACATAATATGGATATTATTGTAATTCAATATGCGTATATTTAACTGGGGTCTATAGATGGATTCCATTTGTTAATAAATAACTCGGAGCAAATAAAATTGTTACGTCCCCACATTTTTATATTAATTAAAAATAATGTTCTTTATGTCGTAATTATTATGCCAACAGCTGTAAGGAAAAAATAGATACGGCACAGATCTCGCGATACTGACTAAATCTAGTGAATTTAATGAGCAATCGCTTAATTATAATGTCAAAACATTTAAGCTCTTCTTTAAATGGATCACTAAATATGTATAAAATAATTAAACCAATTTATTTTTTGATTATGTGCGTATTTATTTTTCTTCTACCATAACACTTGTTTGTTTATATTTGTATTGTATACTTAATTTGCATAGTGTTTATTAATTAATAATTTTTTATTATAATTCAGTAATAATATTCTGTGGCATGATATTACGAGAACGGTACCTCGCGGCGCAGCTTTTGAAAATATCACTGTTACGCCATGCTATGGAAATATGAGAATTTAAATGTAGGGGAATATCTAGTGGGTTTTTTGAAGTTGCCCCTTAAAAGCATGGTGTGTGTTATTTAATATATGTCATAGTAAAATGGTCATAATACGTTTATAGTCATTGTCGCTTGAATGACACTAGAACATCTATAACTACACGGTATGTTCAAAAAGAGCACAAGTAATCACCACAACTAAATGAAAACTAACATACGGGACAACTGACCTACGCTAAACACTCTTGTTCTACCTAACATGAACGAATTGCACCAACTTGAAAACAATCGAACAGTTAACAACTTTTTTCCACAGTAGGCAGAATTAGTCGAAACTGCGATACGACTCCCCATGATTCTGTGGCTGTTATAGGTAGTATAATCAAGTCAATTTCTAACAGGGGATTCAACGTTACTTTTGACAATTTATGCACATAAATCCATGTTACCGTATGTAATACCTCTGTTTCATTAAAACAAATTCACCTCTTCATACACTTATATCATTTTGCAGTTTTTAGTAATCTACAATAAAACCAACAGCTGTAGACTAGTCTATAGCTACTGCATAATACATCTCGATACCCTACAGCCAAATTACAAAAGTAGATACAAGCTGCTGTAGCCGAAATTGGTTGAAAAGTACGGGTTTGAAATGGAAATTTCAAGCAATTTTAACTAACTTTGAGTTCGTATTGCATAAAATCTAAAGCAAATAGCGACATGCGCGGGGTTTTGAAATGCAAAATTAACAACAATTTATGCAAAATCCATCAGTGGGCTAATCACAGGCTACTGTTAACTCGTCGTTTATGTGCGATTTAAGCCAACGGATAGTGTATCTGGTGGCAGAAAATAAATTATAAACTAGTGAGTGATCCATGTGCATAAAATGTTTGCTATCTAATACAAAATAACTAAGGTTATAATATTTATATGATTTTTATTGCCAATCACGCATTATTCAATAGTGAGATTATAATTATTCAGCAACAAATACTGTATTATTACCATAATGTTTTTTTAAGTTGAATTATAATTTAAAATTGCTTTTTAAATTTGTAATATGCTCGAATAGTTATGTGCGGTATAAATTTATTTCAAACGCCAAAGGGTTTCTTCTCTTAAAGGAATCTCTAGAAAAACGACTGTTGAATCCGCTAGAGAAGAAACCCTTTGGCGTTTGAAAGAAATAGATGTGATGTGATGATGTGTGACTGTGTGTATCTCGCGATACTACTCGAGCATATTACGAATTTAAAAAGCAATCATTAAATTATAATTTAAGTTATAAAAAACATGATGGTAATAAAACAGTAATTGTTGCTGACTAATTATAATCTCACCGCACAGTTTGCCAACATGGGCGTTTAACAGTTTATTAAACTTATTGAAAACTTAGCGAAGCTCACCTACATTCAAAATAGTTTAATACAAAATGTAAACTGAGACAAAGTTTAACAAGCCGATATAATTTCTAAATAGTTAAAGAACTTAAGATGCAAGGCTGTTTGGAAAATTATTTAGGTTATTAGTAATGATAGATACATAGATACATTATAAATAGGTTGTAATTTACAACTGAGCATTTTATTTTTTTTCATATCTTTTGTGCCGAAAAGTGTATATTATAGAATGTTATTGCAACAATTAGTATTAGGCTGACTAATCACTTATTTAAAAATGAAATACAATACACGTGGGTTATCTAGCGCACATCTGTATGGAAAAAGTCGAGGAATGCGGAGCGAAAATGGCCAGAAATATTGCGCCGGTTGGGAATTCTATATTGTATACAATAATAAAATTTCAAATATTTGTATTGTGCCAAAAAGCATTACAACGACTGCCTACTATATGGAGCCACTGGCACACAAAGGGTTTAAGAGCAAACGCATGATGGCATGAAGTACAAAATTTCCCATAACAATGCGTTGAGTCCCCAGTTATTACTCACGAATAATTCCGCACCTAATTCTGTGTGGCTTTCCCGCAGTTCTAAAAACGTTGGCATTATCGAGTGAAATTGTCAAATTTAATGCCAAACTCAACCACTGCCAAGAGATAGTGATCACCTTCCACTAAGCTAAGGCTCAAGAATAGATATAAAAGCGACCGTCCATCGATAGCTATATAAATAGCGATCGTTCAAAAATGGCACCCCTGGCTTGCTACGAAAAACGGTGCGTAAAAGCGTCATAACAAACGTGATAATTCATGAATATACTACCCTAGAGAGCTATACAGGGTGTTAAGTGGTGGTAGACGTGAGTGAATCTATCAAGAATTCGAATTTTTAATTTGTAAATTCGTCTTCGTTTGGTAACTGGAGGACTATTAAGTTGACCAATGATAACGTGCTTTATATTTCGGACGAAACAAATATTCACATTGCCATGATAAAAATCTAACACTGTCTTCTTCTTCTTCTTCTTCTTGAAATAGGCTTACAGCCTGTATTTCCAGTTTTAAGGAGTTACTTGTGATGTCGATACCCAGCTATCCCTCCATCTCTTTGTTGGTCTGCCTGGGAGCCTTTTAGAGTGTAGATTTCCGTCTCTGGTAATTTTTGCAATGCTGATGTCTTCCATTCTGTTAATGTATTGGTTCCATTCTCGTCGTCTCTGCCTCATCCACATTACTATGTCCTGTACGTCGCACATTTGTCTTATGTCTTGGTTGGATATTCTGTCACGTAGTGTGTGTTCCGCGATACTTCGGTCGCGTTCTCATCTTTGCCGTTCGGGTTATGCTGTTGTCTGCTCTAGATTTTGCGGCGTATGCGATTATTGGTCTAACGCATGATTTATATATTCGGGTCTTTGATTCCAGTTTCAGGAATGGGTTCTTCCATATTATGTCCCATAAGCACCCGCATATTCTAGATGCTTTATAGGTTTGCTTCTTTACCTCCGACGTCCTGTCCTACCTAAAGGACATTACCTGCTCTATTATTACGTCGTTGATGGCCAGTTTGTTTGTGGGCTCTTTTGCTACAACTAGAGACGAAAACGTCTTCTGTGCCGCAATCAGCATAGCGTTTTGAGGTTAGGTAAATTGATGTAGTAGCCTCTGTAGTTCATCCTTGTTCTCGGATATGATTACTGTGTCATCTGCGTAACATAGTCTTGATATTTCTCCTTTTCTGATTCTGAATCGATGCCCCGCGTTTTTTACGTCTACTATTATTTTGTCCATAATTAGGTTGAAGAGCGTCGGGCTTAGTAAATGTCTTATTCCTGTTGAGATCGGCACTTCCTTTGACAAGCTGTTGTTAACAAGTAGTCTGGTCGTTGTATTGGTGTTCATGTTTTCAACGGTTCTAACGATTTCTTCCGGGGTATTGCCCTGTCTCAATATGGTTGTAATGTCATTCAGCCTCACTCGGTCGAACGCTAGGTTAAATCTATCAAGCACATATACGGCGGTTTCTCGTATTCTATTGATTTCTCTACTATTTGTCGGATGACGAATATGGCGTCTGTTGTAAACCGTTTTTTTCGGAATCCCTGTTGTTCTTCTCGCATGGGTATGCATTCTGAGATGATGTTGCAGATGATTTTCGTGAATAGTTTCATAACGGGACTCAGGAGAGTTATTCCTCTGTAATTTGCTGGTTGCTTTTTGTCGCCTTTTTGAAGAAAGAGATAGTGACGCTTTCCTTCCAGTCAGTTGGTATGGTTGTTTCATTTGGAATCTTCTATTAAAGGCTATCCAGTTGTTCGCTTAGCAGTTTACCTCCATATTTTATCAGTTCGTTATTCAGTTCGTCGATACCTGGAGCTTTTCTGTTTTTGGCTCCATGATGCGGGTAGTTGTTTCTGCCATTGGTGGCGCTTCCTGATGTTGTATCTTATCATCTTCTAACATTTGTTTAAAGTGGTTTATCCATACCTCTTCCGGAATACTTTTTGTTGTTACGTATTCGTTGACTTCATCATTCCCCATATCTTCTTTTGGCTGCCGTAGAGATCATGTCCGCAGTAATAGTTTCCCAGTATTCGGTCTTTATTCTTCGTAGTTCTGCTTGTACTCTGTTCCTTGTATCCCTGTAACTGGATACTCTTCCAGCGTTCTGTTATTTAGGTACCTCAGGTAGGTTTCTCGTTTTTCTCTTGCCATTTGTTTTACTTCTGGCGTGAACCATGGTGTGTTGTGTTTCTTCGGGTTTTTGTTTATCCTCCTTCTGCCTAATGCTTCATTGGCGGTTTTCTCGATGTGTGATTTTACTTTTTTCCAACTGGTTTCCACGTCGTCCTCGTCCAGAATTGGCTGTTCTCTGATCTTTTCGGTTAATCTTTTTTCGTACAGGTCCTTCACGGTGGTGTCACTAATGGATTCGATGTTCAGTTTGTCTACGTAGATAAGTGGTAGCTTCTTTTTCAATTGTGTTGTGAATGAAGTTTTGTCATGACTAGTTGGTGATCTGATTGACATGACTTGTTGGTGATCTGATCCAATGTTCGCTGATGTTAGCGAGCGTACGTCGATTATCTAATTCGAGTGTACTGCTCTACTCGAGATTATATAATCGATTGTGGATGAATGTCCTTGCGTGTTGGACCAGGTTATGGTGTTGTGGCTTGTGATTGAAATACGTATTATTTATTCTCATCTTGTTTTGTGCACAAAATGTGGTGAGAGTTTCTCCGCTCTTATTGACGTGTGCTTCATTGAACCGTTGTTTTACGCCATCTACGATTGCATTACCAATTCTGGCATCAGATCGCCCATGATTAGGATCTTCTGTTCGGTACGTATTTTGTCGACTTTGGTCTGCAGATGCTCGTAGAAGATGTCAATTTCCTCTTTGCTTTTGCTAGTGTCGGGAGCGTAAACGCTGATAACATGTATTCTGTCCCTGCCGGTGTCTAGGACTACTCTGAGGATTCGTTCATTGACGTAGAATGTATCTTCTATATTCTGTATGATTTTATCGCTAATTTGCAGACCTACTCCGGCTGTGGCTCGTTTGTGTTTTTCAGTCCCACAGTACTTGAGTATGTATCCTTTATATATAAGATCGCCTTTCCTTCTGCGTTGGTTTTCTGACACTGATGTATATAAATATCAAACAAACTCAGTAGCCGTCCGCTATATTTTTTATTTTGTCTTATTTAAAATTACATTAAACTAATAGAAATATACAATTGGAGCAATGATTAGAAAAAAAGTACTTAAATTAAGTTATAACAAATGTGCTATTGTGCGATGCAAGCGTATGTCCTTCTAATTAGAGAATTCCGCTTAGATTAAAATACTTCAGGATTATTTGCAATTCTAATTAAGGCCCCTTGAATGCGATTCCATATATAATCCACATTTGCAGGTTCGTTTGTGTAAACTGCGAATTTAAAAAGGCCCCAAAAATAAAAATCCAATGGATTTAGATCTGGACGACCTCGGAGGCCAAGCAACTGGAGTATTGCGTCCAATCCATCGACCACCACATTCTGTATACAGATGGCGAACAACATCCCGTTGCTCATGGGGAAGTGCACAGTCTTGCATGTACCACATATGAAGTCTCCTGTGGCAAACCATCGAGATAATAGCTTGGCCCATTTAGTCTTGGAGGTAATATAAATGGACCGACTATATCATTGCCACAGCACGGTAATGTAAATTTCAATTTAATATCCCATTTCTTGAAGAATGTGCCTCTCATATGTGGACATGATATTCCGCAAAAACACTGGCTCTTCCTGGTCCATTCTCAATAGCCACTGGAATAAGTTTAGCCGGCGTTGGCGATCTTCCGGTAATAAACCCTGCACCCGCGTGTAATGATATGGATGCATACCTTCATTATTCAATACTTTACATACAGTGAAGTTTGTTGTACTTACTTGTTCGGCAATTGTCCTTGTGCTGAGTATAGGATCCCCTTCAATTAAATTTAGTATATTTTCATGTCGGTTAACTGCATTATGGTTTGCAATTGTCCAAAATCTCTTAACAGCTGGTTAAGATTAGAAAATACCCTTCTGTCCGGAAGTCTTGTATTCGGAAACCTTTCTCCATATAATCTTACCGCGGCTAAAGTATTTTGTTGCACTTCAACTTAAAGTAAAATCATATCGATGTATTCTTGAAAACTGTACATGATGAACAATTGACGCTACTGAGTTTGATTGAGATAAATAAACGTCAGTGTCAGTTATTTTTCTACTTAAAAGTCCTCCAGTTACCAGACGAACACGAATTTACAAATAAAATTTAAAAAATCTCTACCACCAATTAAGAGATTACCCTCGAATTACCTGGCACCCTGTATGTGTATGTGTGTATGTTCTATAATACCAATCATCTGGTAACATAAGACCCAACTCGTTTCCTAGTATACTGTACATACTGGGATTGGGATTCTTTGGTCTGTTTTTTTTGTGGTATATAAGTGCCGGCGGTAATAACGGCTTAAAATGCGCTTCAACGCATGGTGGAGCGCGGATGATCTAACTAGAGGCGTTTAGCATGGTTTATCATTGCTAGTCGCCCTCCTGGCGTGCAGTATCGCTCAGGTCTTGCGGTTGTGCGTCGCCGGTTGTAAGGGCCGCGGTAGAAAGGTACTTAGGATGCATGCAAACGCGACACCGAGATTTGAACTCGGTCCTCCGTGTGTAAGTCCGGTGTGTTACCACTCGGCTACGCGCTCAGTTAAAAGGAGTGTCCTTTATTTTCAGTTAAAAGTAAGCACATTAGAAGCATGTACTTGAACTATATAGAATTGTATGACAGCGTGAACCGCTGCTGCCATTCTCGTAATATATGTTTTAAACTTATGAATTTTATAAGATATTTTTTTATTTTCTTCGATATGTTCATTTACCAAAAAAAAAATATGGTCGCCGTATATATTACCTTTTCTCAATAATTGCAGTGAAGTATACCGATCTATGCAAAATTAGATTTATATAATTCTGTTTGTTGTAAGCTAACAATGGCTGGTTTTGCGGCACCGCTTTCCTAGAAAACAAGGGCTCTAGTGGAACAATATGATTAACGCATATGTATTCGTATTCATAAACGTATGTTAAAAAGCCTTATTTTTAAATACAAAATTAACCTATTAATTTTGACAACTAATCGTCGCAATTTACTTGCGTCATTGTTTTAATCATTGGTTAAATTCTATTCCTGGGCTAAAGTTTAGCCACATTTTAAAGGTCTATTGTACATTTAAGGGAGTTTTTGTCAAATACTTTACGATTACGGGCAATAATATACATTAGCTGATGAGACATAACCTAGCTAATTATTTTCAATAATTATAGCTATTTCAACTAATACGTTCATTAAGCGTTCTATAAGCCAGGGAATAATACGATTATTGTTTATTGCACCAAACGGTGGCTAAGTATCGAAACAACATAGCATTATTATCGAGCCCGGATTATTAAATACAGTTGGTGCTGTTATTAAACAGTATTGCTAGGGTTGTTTACGGGCACAATGTTGGCTTCATTATATTTAATCATTTAATTGCTGAAATTTAATTAGCCACCAAAGTCTTGTTATAGCAAGCAACATATTTATATTTACTATTATAATTATCTTTAGCTGTGGATTATTCACTAATCTTACTTATTTAGGCCATCTTGTCTAGCAGAGCTTTTCCAAGCACGCACAACCATTTGTTGAATTTTACAAACAATAATCAAACACTAAACGTTCGTAAAATTAATTCGACCTGTATTTAACTATAGTATCCCTTGATGTGGATGTTATCCGTAAGAGTGTCTGGTTACTTACTATATAGCAGTGTGGCTAACCAGTCGATCGCTAAGCCAATTCTGGTCGATTATTCGCGATATCTGAACTACTTACGGTAAATACGTGTGTTTGAACATAGATTTTACTTATTTACCCATAGCTCGCGAGAGTGCTCTTGTTGAAACACAAGGTTCTTTCGTTTAACTGCCCCGTGGCGTGCTGTATCGCTCCAAGTTTTGCGGTTGTGCACCGGTTGTAAGGGATGAGGTAGAATTGTGCGCATTGGAAGCGACAAATTGAACAAGAGACAATACACCCGGAGCAGCAAATAGTAATAAACGAAAACAGCTGCAGTGTATAAACATAGTATGTATTTGACACCCCCCCCCCTCCACACTACTATGAATATGCCTAAGACAACAAGTCGATCGCGACACATTTTTAAGATACAAATTAGATCTTATATAGACAATAGCTGGCCACCCCTGCTATAGAGTAAGGCTTAGATTTAACGTAGAAGTAGATATTGTAATATCGGTTCGAATTTATGGTCGCTGGAATTTTCTTTTTATTCAAAAAGTATTCAAAGTAAATATTATTCTTTTTGCATATGTTTCTTGAAGTTGATATTAATTAAGTTCGGGTGTAGAGTGCAATACTTAAAAATTATAAATAAACTGCTAAAATCAATATTAAAATGCATTTATTTCATAACGTTATCAAACCGTGAAATATCTGTATAGACAAATCTAGAACATAAATAAATCACTTTTCAATCAAGATATATTTATTGTTACCAATTAGACTTTATTGGTTCATCAAAATAATGAATAGTTTATGTTTATTAAGTCAAAGAAAACATTTATAGCATATATTACAATGTAAAGTAGTAGTATCTATGAGATATGTCAACCAACGGCACATTCCGAGATTCGCCGCAGCTTCAAGGACATATGCAAAAGGTTCAAATTTGGATATTTTCAGACTAATATGTAAATCCCGGCAGCTATGATTTCCAACAGGCATTAGACAATATACATTTACGTTAATAAGATAACCACAATCAGAATTAATTTTATAATATTCAGAGAATACTACTTTCACAAGGTAGTATGAGACACTGGTTTTACTACAATCTATGAGAGGATTCACATACCGATAGTTTTATTAGTGTCATGTATGACGATGCAAAATTCCGTATCTCATCGTATTTTTCAGTCTCCCTGGTACGTGTATGTAAATATATTTAGTATAATGCGGTGTATTATAACTATTATATTCAGTATTTGCAAGTACTGCTATTCGCAGCATTTAAATACATTCTCTCGTCCATTTAGTTATAATAAATGCGTTTTTCTGAACAAAAACACAAGCGCCAAGCTGTCAACGGATAACGATCACTGAATCTCGCTCGTTGTAGAGCGTATGAAAAATAGCGTATGCATTACGAAACGCAGGCAAATTTGCCATCCAGCGTTATATATATATCGCACGGTTCTTGATCACCATATTGGTAGCGATCGCTCAAAATTCAATCCCCGGTACGTATTCTAACAATAATGACAAATATTTCCCAATTTCATCGCAATAGGCGTCGAACACTCTCCAAATTAAGAGCTCGATGATATATGACTGCACTACAATTATTTGTTCTTGAAAATGTCCGCAATCAATTGTAACATTATCACTTTACAATTAAGCTTTTTGCTTACAGTGTCTATAAATAACACAAATAAATTATTCTAAATATAAATTGATCATGATACATACACATTTGAAACAAAAGATATATATATATATATATAATACAGTGAAAATTAGTATGAACATTAGCTTAAAATTATTCATGATATTGTATTATTTGTTAAAGAAAACTGTTAATTATTTAAATTTAGGTTATATCAGAATTAAACATATTTGTAAAAACAACCTTATTTTGTTTCTCAGAAATCAAATAGCTGTTTCTGTTAACCGGTTATGGCTATGCTCTCCCCACTATCAAGTAACTTTGAACCCGTTTGCTATTCGCAATTAATTCAAATATTAAATTTGTTTCCTTGAAACTTAAATATTACATAGTAGACTCGGAAATCAGTATTTGACATACGAGTTGTTATATATGGTGGTAAAAAAAACAATTATTATTTAATCCTTGTGTAACTGATATTTATATTTTCATATTTTAATACTATATCGCCGATCCCAATGCGATAGCTCCAAAATGTAGTATTGGCTCCTTGTTCCCGGTTCTCGATCGCTATATTCGTAACGATAAAAAAAACTATACATTATTTAATTTATGATAGCTATATTGTTACATTAGCAGTAGCTATTGCCCTATCCTTCTAGGTTGTGCTAGTGTATGTGTATGTGAGTATAGTTCTCGAGCTTTTGGGTATCGTTAATTGTATTGCCGAAAGGCTTTCTGTAAGTAAATGGGAAAGCTCAGAGCAGTGGGCAGCTCTATCGAAGCCCGTCCTCTTAAACTATCATATGATGACTGGACATCAATTATAAGGCACCTTACAGAGTCAGTAATACTGTCAATATTTTAGAATAATGACAGTATTACTGTACGATAACATGTTTAAAATGTTCATTATTCTAAAATATTGACAGTATTACTGGTGGTGGATGGTATAGTAATGATGGAATGAAAAGAATACTGATGTTTATCCGGATAATTGATTACTTGGTAAATATTGAAGGAGGATTCAAGCAAATACTGACAGTACTAGGATTGACAGTATTATTGACCGTGTACGGTGCCTTAATGCGCTAAGTGCTAAAAAAAATAAAAATTGAGTTAGGTACGTGCCATTGCAATGAACCTGAAAAGTGGGATAAATGATATTCCCTTTTATAGCAGTTCAAACAAAACCCGACAATAGGTATGAGGGGTATGTGCTTCTCCCTTTTGAAGCTATTACGAACAGAGCGCCAACAGAGTCACCCTTTTATATTACGATTACGGGAAAGTTTGATGAGATAAACCACACATTTTTGGTCTCCGGCCATTCATTTTTGTCATATGACAGAGATTTCGCACACATTGACCTGGTTACTCTTATGGAGAATGCTACACCAAATAATGGTTACTATGCTCTAACCTGAGGACTTCTTTAATTTCAAAGAAGCAGCTAATTCATAGATCAACACGACAAAACTAAATATTTCCAAATGCAGTTGGATTAAAGTTGAAAAAGCCGCACCTACAATTATCAAGACAAGAACAATGTTTAATGAACCTGAACCATGGAGCACCTGTAAGGTTCTCTAAAAAGGGGATACCACTAAAATGACTGTGTTTTACCATCACAACCGTGTACAAACAACTTGTCAGATAGAAGATAATAGAGAGTTCGTCGAAGAATAAATCAATAATTAAAATTGCTTTGTGGTTTTTAAAAGTAAAAGGTTTTTAAAAGTAAAACTTTTAATAATGTAAAACAATGATTATGATTAAAAAAGTGAAAAAATCTAGATTTCTTTCATTGGCACTTAGCTTGATTTTCCCTATAAATATACTTAAATGCACTTAAATTTATATATATATATATATATATATATATATATATATATATATATATATATATATTAAATTTATACTTTTCATTCAAAAATGAAGTGACTAAAAATAAAATTTCAATAGTAGTATTCAACCCACTCTATATAATAAATAAAAAAATGTTTCTGGGGTTTTAGTTAACAATTGTCTTGACAAAAGTTTAAACATTGAATAATTCAAAATGTAATTTTTGGCCCGTTATTGATGTACAGCACTACTACCATATTAAATGGTCAGAATATTGGATGTAAAATTGATAACATAAATGAAATTAACCAATTTTTGGACGACCTCAAGCTATTCACAAAAGATGAATTGTTATGTTATGTAGTCAACCGCATTGATCACTTGCCCTGGTGAAGTAGTTTACGGTGGCATCAAAATGGAGTTTGGGCTAGATAAATGATAATGATCATATGAAACTATCAATAAATAAAACATTATTATCATCAAATAAGAAAGGACATTTATAAGTATGAATCCATCTCTTAGCAATCTACATATCTAGATATCGATATTATTAGATCTCATCAGTGTAGCTCAGCTAGTGAGGATCTGAACTATCTAACCATGAAAAGTAGTAACCTAAGGCCCAATTCACACATAGGAGGCGAAGAGGCGAAGGCGCGGTGCCGGCGCGGCGAGAGGCACGACGCTTTCTCGCCCCCTCTATATAAACATATAGTGCAATGCCCACTTAGTTGATGAGGCGCGGGCATTTGCCTACTACCTCTCACCGTGCCGGCACCGCGTCTTAGCCTCTTCGCCTGAGACACGGTGGCTGCGACAGGCACAACTCTTCCATCCCGCCTCTGTGTAAACAAATGTTGCAATGTCCACCCCTTCACTGCATATGGACATCAGCATCGCCTGTGTGACGTCGCGCCTGCACCTCGCCTACACCGCGCCTCCGCCCGACGTCGCTAATGTGTGAATTGGGCCTAAAGTAGAATAAAGATACATAAATATGAAATGTAAACAGAAAACAGATGCATTCGCATAAAAAACAGTAAAATAGAAATATATTTCCAAATTAAAATCTTAAAAGTACAGACATGAATTTAAAATTTAAAATTTAAAAATAAATTAAATTATATTAGAAACCACGAAGATAATAAATTATAAACATTTTTAAGTCACATACACACATTAAAATTTAACTATCTAAATTCAAACGAATATTTAGAATGTAATTAAAATGCTTGTAGAGGTTTGTGTTTGATGTCAATTGGTAGTTGATTATGCAGTGATTCAATTTGGTACGTATATGTAGAATGAAGGGCGTTGTTTTATGATATGAAAAGATAATTGTGCCCTATGATCGAATATTAATGTTATGGATATCAGAGTGCAATTGTATCCTATTATATAAATATGGTGGCGTTTAAAACTGAATTATATTTTTTATAAAAACATACCTTGTGAAGTTTTCACCTATTACCCATACTAAGCCACCCTGCATCTATCAACGTATAGCTAATTCTGCACCCCCTTTCAATTCCGTATATTAGTCGTAAACTGGAGTTCTGGAGCTCTCTAATTCTGACTGAATTTGAGAAGTTAAAATGAGAGAGCACAATGGAGTTACAAGTTACACAGTTGCTTCGTGCAGTAAGTGACGATTAAATTTTATTGCTTTTAAGTTGCAGTATGATATAGTATGAAGTGAAGCTTGAATCGCAATCTAAGGCCCAGTTCACACATAAGAGGCGAAGAGGCAGACACGCGGTGTCGGTGAAGCGAGAGGGACGACGCATACACGCCCCTTCTATGTAAACATGTGGTGTAATGCCCACTGTGACAAGGGGCGGGCATTTGCCTCCTTGCTTTCGCCTCTCCTCTTCCACGCTATTTCTGTTAGTTTCGAGAAGCAAGCCCGTCTCCTGCCTCCCATTTTCAGAAAAGTAAAGATATCACAAAGTTTTTTTATTTGTCCCGTATTCAATATGCGCGAGGACCCAGAAATTAATATAAAATTTGGTTAAGTGTTCTTGTTCAGGTTCAGGTTTCTTCCACTTAGTAGTCCTTTTTGTTAGTCTGTCTTTTACCAAGGCTTTCATTTTGTAATAACACTCCTATAATAGTTTTGTATCCTTACTAGATACCTTTCCCGATTCCTATTGACATTGAACTCTTGCTTTTTTAACCATAAAGGGTGAATCCGAAATTTTATCTAGTTCTTGAGATTTGCAAAACAACAAGATCGTGGATGTCCCCGTTCCTTTCGTCGTAGGTACACATTCTGAGGTTCTTCATTTCGCCCCACCTGCTCATCTTCACTTTCATATGGACACCACACTCGCCTGAGCGATATTACGTATGCACCTTGCTCCGCAAGCACCTCGTATGGCCTAATGCCCAGATTTCCTAGGAAGTGGCCGCTTCTAACGTCATTTTGACGTCACAAAGATAATTTTACGTTTATATAAATGAACATGGTTTCCCATAAAGAGTAAGACCTCAACGTAATGCAACAAGGCAGTGAATATTACTGCGATTTATGTTGAGTTATTCACTTACGATTTTTGTGATGTTGAGTGACATCAAAAGCGGCCACTTTTAAGTGACCGCTCTCCGAGGAAACTTAAGGCCCAGGTACAAATGCGCAGTGCTCACATATTCACACATAAGGCCCAATTCAGACATAAGCGACGTCGGGCGCAGGCGCGATGTAGGCGAGGCGCAGGCGCGACGTCGCACAGGCGATTTTGATGTCCATGTGCAGTGAAGGGGTGGTTATTGCACCTTATGTTTACATAGAGGCGGTGTGGGAGAGTTTCGGCTCTTCGCCTACCGTGTCTTTAGGCGAAGAAGCGAAGACGCGGTGCCGGCGCGGCGAGGGGCACGAGACAAACGCCCGCGCCTCGTCACCTAAGTGGGCATTGCACCATATGTTTATATAGAGGGGGCTTGAAGAGTCGTGCCTCTCGCAGCGCCGGCACCGCGTCTTCGCCTATTCGCCTAAGACACGGTAGGCGAAGAGGCGAAAGGCATAACTCTTCCACGTCGCCTCTATGTAAACTTAAGGTGCAATGTCCACCCCTTCACTGCAAATGGACATCACAATCGCCTGTGCGACATCGCGCCTGTGCCTCGCCTGCGCCCGACGCCGCTTATGTGTGAATTGGGCCTAAGAGGGGAAAGGGCGGAGACGCCTAACGTGCGAACCTGAGTTGATTATTTTAAAGTTTCGGTATTTATAGAAATATTAACATCCTGCTGAACTGTGACGTGATGAACATTTGGCCCAAACACAATCACTAGAGACTTTAACGCGCTGTTAACAATTCAACAGTGACTTTTAGCAAACCCGTAAACAGCTATTAAATCCACGTTAATTTACGAACCGCTTCGATTACATCTGCCGGATAAAAGGAATTTAGTATTTGCATATTGCCAACATAAAGATGGTACGAACAATGTTTATTATATAATCACTATTTGTGACGTGTATATAGTTAAAGTAATAGTCCGAGATTTGATCTTTGTGGTTTATTGGAAATATGTTTGATATTTCACAATTGCTTTTCATTGATTTCGAGGGTCTTATCAAAAATCATCGAGATAGCAGATAGAATGCTGATGGGTCAGCCACACTGCTTACGGTAGCCTTTTTGGGTATAGCGACTTTCCTGCAGTTTGAAAATTTAGTTTGTTCAATAGTGGATAAAAAAAATAATGTAAGCACACACAAATTTAAGCTTGGTTGCACTAATATTATCCTCTCCCGTCCAAGTCGATTTCAAAGAAATCACTATCGTATTTACTGTCTCCTGTGTAATATGAATTAATGATTTTCTTTCTCCATATTTAACATTACTCCTTTAAAATTGATTGTCACGTCAGAAGTCACATTGCTAGGGATAAAATCAACAAGGGACTTATTAATGAAATCGGCGTTACCAATACAGTCAGCTATCTACGGAGGAGGTTTTCTACTAATTCTACTACCCTCCATAATTGATTACCCGGAGTGTCTGGAAGTTTAATTTGATAATACTATGGTTTCCCCTTATGCTTTTGGTAGTAAAGTTTCGCAGTTACGAGAACCGTGAAAATAAAAAATGATTTGAGTGTATTTTCTTGTCTTAAACTGAGTGTTTTGGCGTATATAGAGAAACAATTACCGACAGATATTTCTAATTGGTTAGAAAATTATAAATCACAAAGGTACATAAAAACGCATAAATAAGTATGGTCCATAGATAAATAAGATTTTATCTCTACACGTCTTGCAGAAAGGGATTGTTTTAAAACAAATAAGATGAAAAGTTACCGATTTATAAAATATTAATTAACCTCAAAAATGCATACACTGCTCGACTGTATGTCTCTGCTTTACTGTACTAATATATTTCAGTGCAGACTACCTGTTTGTGCGCATATACGTAACACAATATCCCTTTTAAAGAATATTCATATCCAGCTAGTATACGAATTTAATTACATATCTTAAAACAAAATAGGAAAACGAGTATATGCTGACATAAAATAAGAAATGAAATATGAAATAAATAATCTATATCATATTTCTATGAATTGTTTATGGTAAGAAAATAACTAATATTAGCTAAACTTATTCTTATTTTAGAAAATTATTTTTAATTCCACTCTTTTTACTTTATTTCATAGTTTATTTTTGTCAGCATAACCGCATCTTAAGAAATCAAATATTAACTATAAGTAACTACCAAGTATTTACAAAAAGCTGATTATAACACTTTTTATTAATAAACGTGATATATTGCCAAATAACACAACCAAAGTTACAAGCTATTTTTGGTAACTGCTGGTAACATAACTGCTATTAATATAGTATCATTGTTAAGTTAAATCATCTAATTCTCAATCATACAAGCTCATCTGATTTACAGCCCATTATTGAGGGACCACTGTAGGTGATTAAAGAGAAAGTCTCAATCATCGATCACATTTAGGATGTTAAATCATAATTAATTAGGATGGGCTTCTATAGTAGACAAGAATGTTTGGTCAGTAAACTAGCGCATATTAAGGTCCTCTCAACAGTTCCCTTTCTGAACCCACCCTAGAATTCTGGCAGCAGCCCGATTCTTTCCAATTTACTGTTTTATCATTTCGGTAACTAAACATTTAAATCGCTATGTTTTTCACAATTAATATTCGACTAAGATGCATAAGACGAAATGGATCCAAAGATTCTAGGAGACTTTTGAAGTGAAGTCTTCCATTATTAGCACTCGCGAATAATTTCTTGCAATATTTTCTCGATACGAGCAGCTAAATTTTTGCAATTCACTTAGGATCAGGCTGAGCGACCTACAAAAGACAACTAACGGAGTACTACAAAGAAATCCGCAAAGAAAAAAAGCGGAACAGCTGGAGGATATTCTGCGAGCAGGTAAACGCAAAAAGTATGTGCTAAAATCCACAAAAGTATTGTCGAAGGAAGGTACTGAAACCTAAATAAGTTTCATAAAAAAAAGGATGGAACATATATGGATACAGCGGAGGAAACCGGCAAATGCTCACGAAGAAGCAACAATTATCGTGGTAACCAAACACCCAGAAGAAGCACGAGGCCCATAAGACTCACTACAGACGATTGGATACTCAAAATAGCAAAATCATACAAAATAAGTTGGCATATAAACAAATTCCGGTCGATTAAATGGCCGAGAGTGGGTAGGAATACCCCATCTTACTGCAGAAAGGATCGGACATTCTCGTCCCACTCCTGTGCAAAATATTCAGAGCCATATCTTGGAAGAACATACCGCAGGGGTGGTGAATGGACAAAGTCTTCTTCCTACCAATGGTGGGAGAAACGAACGACCACACACCCAAGACATATAGACTTACGTGTTTTCTTCTCAAGACGCTAGAATAGCTGATAAAAAGATTTATCAGGGATGGTATACTGAAAACTAACCCCCTAAGCAATCGACAATACAATTACCAGCCGGGAAAGTCAACCAGCGCATTCTACAATGCCGTACAAAGCCTAGAGTACAGGATCATAATGTCCACCCTCGACGAGGCCAGCACAAGTGCGCCCCGTCTTGTGTGAAGGTGTCCGCAGGGCGGAATACTATCACAGCTACTTTTGGCAGTAGACATTCTTCTGGAGCAGCTATCCACAAAAAACATCCATGCCAGCCTAGAATACACGAACGACATTACGATCGTGAAAGGACAATTTGCAAGAATAATCTCAGAAAACACACAAAGAGCCCTAATTATAGTGGACAAATAGTGTGAGGTGGAAGGCTCGTCCCTAACCCCTCTGAAAACCACAATAGTCAACTATACTAAATGTAACTTTGATAAAAAACACACATACATAGAACCACACAGAAAGCTACAATAACCCTAGGTAGGTCCAGTAGAATGGGAAAACTGTGGCCTCCAAAATGGCTATATGGCACTAGGGTAGTAAGACACATGATATTATATGCGTCACTAGTATGGTGGCCCAAGACTCCTGCTCCTGAGCAGCACCCAATACCTTGCCTGTCTAAGAACAACAGGAACCAGGAAAACAACACCCACCCACGCACTCAAAGTCATGCAGGATCTACCAGCACTACATATATTGAAAACGAGGAAAAATCTGTAAGCCACAGATTACTCCAAGCTCAAACCCCCATAAGCACGGGGCGAACTATCAAGAGCTGTATAACGAGCTTAGACTCTATTAGATCCTATTATTGACATGTCCCCAGACGGTACGCCAACTAAATACAAATTAAATAAGGAATACGATGTCGTCATATCGGAAAGAGAGGCCTGGTCAAATGGTCCACCCCTCAAAGAACCTTCTTGTTCAACGGCTCAAAAACAGCTAGTCCCTTCAACCTTAACCAGAATACAAATATTTCAATAAGTCTGGGCAAGGTTTCCGCAGTCTTTCAGGCAGAAATAGTGACTGTACAACACTGTGCAACGGAGGCGCTGAGACGCAAAATAACGAATACACGAATTTCCATATACACCGAAGCGATCTTTACCACAGTCCCGGCTATTATGGGACTACCAGCAGAGCCTTGATGAGCTAGGTAGACAAAACAAATTGATCCTAGCGTGGGTGCCAGGGCTTAGTAACATCGGAGGCAATAACCGGGCGAACGAACTCGCCCCAGAAGGCACATCAAAGCCCTTAATCGGCCCTGAGCCCTATGGCGGTTTGTCAAAATCAATCACAAAGACATCTATGGAAATTCGATGGCAACAAAGGTTCAGGACTGGTGGATAAATCGACCAGGGCAGAGATATACAAATGAATTCATAATATGCTGAAACCCCAAATTCACAAAGGACATACTAAGCCCAGACAATAAAATCGTACGCTACAATGCAGAATGAATAAATACGCTATAATACCTCAGGAGGATAGTCTCCATGTCAACCTATGCAAGTTTTCAATTAGATCACGTTTTTATAACACTAATTAATATGCAAAACAGCTGTTCCGAGCCGCAAATGTGTCCTGCGTAATAGATTGGGAACTTAATATGACGTCTGGTCCCTTGCGCAGAAGTACGTACTAAAGTCCTCTATATATATATATATATATATATAACTAGGTAAAAATAAACTTTCGATAGATTTGTCGACTATTGGCTAGCATTTTAGGCGCCCATGACCACGATAATGTAATTGACGCGATAATGTAATTGACAGGTAAAGGACTAATTAAGGATGAATTAATTGTTGCCTCTTTTTAAACCTACGAAGTATTTATTTATTTATTTAACCATTTCTGGCACCTAAACCAGAACAAGAACTGGTACCAATTGTGAGTTGGTGAAGTTTCTTTTGGCTTGTTCTTGTGAACATTAAATATACTTGTATTTAAAATTCTTAGATGTGTTGCTTTTCTAAAGATATAAGAAGAAACCGATTTTCATGTGGCGTCATCAACCCAGAAATGTTTCCTACACTTACATGAATGATATCAATTATCCTTAATTTTCAATAGTAATTTAAAGTGTATATAAAATAAAACTGTATATGTCAAATTGAGAGTATTTCTCAGAAACAGAATCATAGATTTACTCTGAATAATGACTTCTGTCAGAACGAGAATACATCTATTATTTCAATGTATCATAAGGTTGTAACTAGTTTTATGAACATTAATTCCATTACTAACAAATATTTGATTGTAGGCCACACTCAAAATGAGGGTGATCGTACTCACTCTTTTATAGAGAGAACTAGAAGATACGCTACAAAATCCGTGACAATTTATGTCCCAGATCAGTTTGCTTGTCTAGTAATGCAAAAAAGGCATTTGCTACATGAGCTAGCCTATGAAGATTTCGTCGACTTCCAAAGTGACATCATAGAACTGGGAAAAACGGAAACAAATGAAAATTTTAAGATAAGAGAAGTAAAGATTTTATTATTAGAAAAGGCTAGACCGTTCGAATTACTCTACAAATATTCCTTGAATTTACTACGGTAACACTAACAATAAAAGAACAAAGACATACCAACAACTGTGATAAAATAGTAAAGCTCAGGTAAAAAATGAGTTTCGCAATCATTAAAAACGGGTTTGTTGAACCTTATAAAGAAAATTAATTCCACTATATTATACCGCGTTTTATGAAAGCTTATAGTTAAATCAAAAAGATTAAAAAACGGGTAATATATTTTTTATTTTACTTAAGGTCGTTTTAGACAAGACAATTTCTTGACTCAAAAGTTAGTTAAGATGCGAGATAATCTAAATCATACAGCAAATGATTTGAAATATTGAATCGGATGGTAGATCGAATGGAAAAATATAACGCGTTCTATTTGTCAAGGACAAATTGTATGGGAGGAGCATATATGTATTCATTTCTTGAACAACTTTTGAGCTAAGTAATTGTCTTGTCTAAAACGACCTTTACAATATTATTTTAAATTGTCAATTTCATTTTATTCAGTATTTTTTGTAGTAATAATATTTTAGAGTAAATATAAATTTTTCTCTATGGAGGACAGCAAACTCTATAATTACTCTAAAATATTACTACCAGTACTTTATTAGTAATAATAATTTGTTTTGTTTTGGGGTGTTAATAAAATGCAAACTATAGTACATTTGTGTACGTTTTCTCTTAACTTTTTCCAAAAAAAAGTTTCACAACTTGAAAATGTGGCCATGTAGGTAAAATTTACCTCAATGTAAGCTAATTTAACGAATCCCAACGATATCACTCTAACATGTTTATATACATTAATAACAAACAGTTTATAACTAATAGTAAATTTTAAACCAATATTACCAGAAATGTTCAGTTTTCAAGTTGTGCCACTATTTTTCAAAGGTATATGAGGACAAGCTGACATTCTTCTGATAATACATGAGCATAGCGCACATATATTTTACCAGTTCCTCGTAAATGAATGGCTGTGACTGATTTATTTATGATGAATTTAAATGAATAGGCAGATTTCAGTATACAATATATGACTACCCTTTTTATATAAACAGATTCTTCATTGCAGTCACATGCATTGTTGGTTTTGGTAAAAACATTCTTATTACTTACACATGATACATATGTATAATTATTTATTATACCAGAAATGCATTGTCAAACAGAGAATACCTATAATGTGTCATTACTCACTAAACTGGGACACTCAATTTACAATTGAAATTTCTGATGATCCTCTGTGAATTGTACCTGCACCTTTATTCTATATGATTTTATGTGTTCATATCATCATAAGTTTACATAGATTAAAAAAATATAGGCATTATAAAATAAACTAATACCTATTTCAAAATTGCGCGGTGTTTTCTGTTATATTTATATAGCCCCAAAGCTATTTAAGCAATTAGAATTATTATATAAAACAAAATCATAAAATACAATATTATATATCAGATTATTCACGCGGAGTGTATAACTCTGCTTAAGCATAATAATAAACAATATTGAAATTACTATTACATCTTGTAGAGAATTCAAATAATTTATGTAAAAGTCGATTTCTCCGACAGAGTGTGCTCACGATATAAATTACCTCTCTTTACACACAGTCTCTAATTAAAATGCGCTTTACTGTTTATAAACAAAAATACAATCTATTAAAACTATAATAAACTAAAACCAATAGACGCAAGTCTAAATGAACAAAGTGTCTTTCACCTTTCTGAAAATGGCTACTCTTGACTCGCCTATAAATTTATTTCAGTTGTGGTCGTGTTTTTTCAGCGGTCTGTATATTGATATTTTTATTCAAATATTTCTTAATACTTCTAATAGTAAGAGATACACTTATGCGAGTTTTATATTGAGCAAGATTGCACGTGCAATTATTCCAATCAACTGATTTTGACAGTTACTCAGTGTAACATACTAACTGCCCGAGCAGCTTTTTACAGCAATTCGTTACGGGCAACTTCCAATACTGCCAATAAATAGATATAATATATTATAGCAAAATCTGGTTAAGATACATTTTATATACATTGTACATCGTAATGCATAGGCTATATTTAGTTATTGGGTTTTTAAATCACATACGTAAAATTTCGAGCATAATAAACTACGTTTGTGCTTTTTAGGTTTATGTCTAAATTATAAATTTCTTACATAGGTAATTGTCTTTGTTTAAATCTGTAGGTTTAATATTAATAGTTTTTCTTGCTCAAAAATTTGACAACAATAGTAGTATTTGCTACAATTTGTAACTGGCTAGCGACCTTTGAGTCCTTCTGCCGAATAAAAACATTATCCTTCGCCTTTTTTATAAAGTAATCTGATTAAAAATACTGTTATATTTGTAAAGGGCATCGTTTCACGAGATACCTCGAAAATTAAACTATAGATATATTATACTCGTATGCACGTTTGCTACTGCATCCGGTTGCGCGGTAAAACCAAAAAAGGGCATTTATAAATGTACGCTATATATACAAGATACAAAAGAACTAATATAAAATATATATTCTTTTCAGGTTAGAAACCATAAAAGTCATATTACTACCCCGGATTGCACTAAGGTTAATTAAGTAACAAGCCCTGTTTAGTGAATATTTTGTTGCGTCGAGAAAAATCATAATATAAACTTATTTTCTGCTATATAGCCATAGGATATGCTTGAAAGTAATAGTAACTAATTTTGCATTGCCGACCTATCAATGTAAATAATTGCCAGACACATTGAGTTTGATTTATTTGGGTTTGGACGGACGGAAGTGATACATAACTTAACGAGCAAATGATGATATATGATTTCTACGTTTGTCACTTTTGAACGTACATGTCATTCGGTATTAATTATTTGTGAACACGGGTAATAATACGGAACATAGATAGGCCCTTATTTAAAATATGAAAACGATATTGAAAATTTAACAATTCATGGCCAAATATATATCGTAGTGACACAGCTCAAAAAATGTGTCGGTTATTTGTAGGGGTTGAAGGAAAAAACTGAGCCATTTTAAATTACCTACTTAAAAGTTACTTTTATAATAGTACACAATAGTTTTAATGATGTATTGAAATAGAAATGTCTATATTTAAACACGGGTGATGCTTAAATTAAATAAAAATCCGGGCTGGGCACTAATTGTGTCGTTGGAATACATCTAACGACAGTTTAGAAAACTGGCATATTCTGGAGTAACAAATCACAACCACGTAATACACGGCACAAGGACCGGAAGTTACAAGCTCAGTAACCTAGTGGTTAGAGGTGCTGTAAGCACAGCGTGAGTTCAAACCCCACCGGGGCGAATTTTCGCGAATTACCGTTCACAGAGGTTTTCTTTGAGGTTAAGGTAAATAGCGGAAGATTAAACTTCTCTTCTCCCTTTACCGGCGAAAAAGTGTTACAGCGTCATAGCCCTATAAAGATAAACGTTTTTGTATTACGTAAAAATAGTTCAAACGCGTAATAAATCTTTTAAAGCTGTCTTTTAAGTACAAGACTAATTAAAATTAAATAAACCTTGATCTTAAATGATTAGTACAAATACTTAACCATTCTTGGGAAGTACATAAATTATATACTCAATGATATATTTACGTATCTTCATTTTTGAAGTTGAATAATTCAAAACATTACGTTTCAGTCAAGCAGTCAATATAAATTCACTGCTTTGGTTATTGAAATAGCATATAGATGACCCTTTGTGATCGGCGTTTGGAACAATGAAATTTATATCGGAAACCTTCAGGATTTTATTATTCTCAGAAACAATAGTTCATATTTGATGCTATATGTATATTTCAAAGATTGCTATGGGACAAAAGACGTTCGAATGTGCAGTAGCACAGTCCATAAAATTTATTAAATATTCTCGGACGAGTTAATAGTCAAATCTTAATGGCCATAGTAATTTTAAATTTAAGATTTAACGACAGAAGGGACTTACTATATCAATCTTAATGGAATGACTATTGAATTGATAATAGTGGTGGATACGTATATAAAGATAATAAAAACCACTACCATTTCAACCGTATTTTCATTAGTAACGTGCGTGGAACCCATAAAGTATTTGCACGTCAGGAATCAGATAAATTCTCGTCTGGAAACTGAAGAGAAAAGAGGATTTAACTTTTTTATTTAGTGAGTGGAGAATGAAATTATGTTTTCATTACAACTTTTTGACAGTCTTATTTATACCAGATACTACGACGTAATAAAAATTGTACATGATGATATTTAGATATAATAAATCTAATTCAATTTCATATATAGACATCTATATAAATATAATTCTGGTGTAAAATGGGGTAAGAGATGAGTTATTATTTACAGATTTAATTAATATTATAAAATAGATACCGCTTTATTGAGGCAGGTAAGAACCAAGACTTTTTGTTCCAAATAAGTGATTGTCCCGTATATTCGAAGTGAATTTTATTGGATGGAACAATACCATTTTAAGGATTGTTCCAAATTGGCGGCTGTCCCAATAAACGGGTGTCCCTTTTAACCGGACATATATTTTTTTTCATAATAGAAACCTTATACATGTAACCTTCAACGTTCATACTTAATTGGCACTATATCTCAATTAGCATGTCAATTTATTTCAATATTCTAAATGCAGACGAATGTATATTATACAAATATATAATATTTATTTATATACACTGTAAAAGTGCTCAATTTTAAACCATACATGAAACAATTATGTGTCACTATATATTATCTTCATGTGCTACCATGTTTTAATTATTAATAATGCATATAATTTGTAATTTTAACCGAAAAATCTAAAATATATTTAGAAAATATTCAAGGAACAATAACCATCATCCTTAAACACACTAAAAATTGCATTATCATGGCGTATAACAATAACATAAATTAAAACTGACTCACCTCGAACTAGTGTAACAATTCCAAGTGGCATGACCAACATCGCAACCATTAAATCGGTGATAGCAAGCGACATAAGGAAATAATTGGTCACATTTTGTAGCCGGCGTTCCCAAGTGATTGCAAGGCATACTAAAATGTTCCCTGCCGCAGTGCCTATCACCAACACCAAAGCAAGCAAAGCCCACCAATTGTTGAATTCTTCGGGACTGTTAATTTCCCCACTGTTATTAGAGTGGTTTGTATACTTGTACACATTTTTAAAAATTGTCACTTTTGTAAACACACCTGTTTCATTCATTGTTATTGTTTCATTGGAATCACTCATTTCCTACATTGTATTTACTATTAATTAATTAATGAAAATTTTGTTGTTTATGTATTATAATTTGCTGATATTGTTTTAAAATTAACATAAATTCTGTTCTTAATAGATCACTGTGTGTTTCTTTTAGTAAAGAGGTATTTTTGATTTATATAAGAGATCGCGCTATCAATAACGAACGTAGTTTACGATGCCGTAATGCGTCCGTACGGCGTCGAGACGCCGCGATGTATGTCAGTAGCATCAGCGTCGCTGGTATGGTCGGTTCGTAGGCATGCGTATAGCCAACCAGATGTTACCTTGGTGTAGGTTAAGAGTTTCAGTGCTTTTTCAGCACTTTCCACTGAAAAGTGGCCATCCGAAAAAATATTGACATACTGAATAATAAACCAATTCTCAGAGACTGAGCATTAAGATTCTTGTAACATTAATGAGTTGTAAACTCATAAATTATAATTAAACCTAAGATAAGATTATATGTATTAAGTATTCAACAGAAATAATACCAAATAATTAATATAATTGTAATAGCATTAGAATTGTATTTTTACCAGAATATGGAGACAATATTCATATACCAAGATATAAACATGCATCTGCCTAATTAGCCAACGAACAAGAGTAATCACCACGTGTATAATAAGTTTGTATGATTTATTATTATTAATTCAACAGCACGTCCGAGAAAATACAAAAATGTGAAGTTATTGCACATTTTAAAAATTAACTAACCAAATTTGAATTACATTTTATATCGTAAGGAAAGTTTCAAAAAAAAATATTTATTTGAAATTTAAACTTATTTTTGGCTTTAAATTACAACTTTTCTTATGATCATTAATATATACGATGTTGGTAGACATCCGCCTATAATTTTGAGGTATACATATATGTACCAATAGCTTAAGCAATATTCGCGCACATTTCTAGCGACATTCGTAATATTATCAATTCGTGGCAATGACAAACTACGTTTATTCACTATTTCAAACGATTTAAATACATAACATTTTATTTAACTACTAGGTTAAATGAATGCTCTTCGTTCGACGGAGATATTTTTTTAATTAATACTTACTTACAATTACAATTGGTTTAAAATACATAATAAACCAATGAAATGGAGAATTTAACTACCATCGACGGGAGTGCAAACCAATGACTGTATCATTGGTTTGATTTCCCGTGAAATTGTATATGGGTTGAAGTCTTCGAGTTTTAACTTTTAAAAGTTATTTAAAACTTTCCTTCTAAAATATATTACGGTTTAAATTCTATAAAATGAATAAAAGAGTAAAAGAGTGTAGTGCATAGTTCAAGACGTTTTAAATAGCGAACGGACATAACTTGATTATATAATAAGAGTGAATAATCATTGTTTTAATATTACTGACTTATATATAATATATAAATATATTACCTAGAAATTCTGGATAAATGTCACTATTAAGGTAGCTCAGTGTCGATAACAATCACTCATGTATTTGAACTATTAAGTTAAGGAATTAAGGTCAGTTATATCAATTAATATAAAGAATTGCCGTTTGTAGCTGTATCGCGCATATGGTGAGAATAGTTTTAATTATTTCGTATGAGTTCCACACGACACGACTTCCTTTCAAATCGAATTGTATTTTGAAATTTTAATTATCCACACTATTTCAAAGTTATAATTTTATTGTTATATTATTAATATGTAATAATGGAATCTAAGTCAACATAAATAAAGGAATCGGATTTTCCAAAGACTACTCGCGAAATATTCTGGAACAGACTGAAATAGCGCGTCAAGTACAAACCACTCGTATACAATTACTTGCTTTGGAATCCTGTCTCACATGAAAATAAAAATTGAAGCCGGAGAAACCCAAGAGCATGAAAACATTTCTAGCGTAAAATGAATTTTCGTGTGAGTGTAGTCATTATTTCACTTTAAGTCTAGTTTTGAATATATATATATATATATATATATATATATATATATATATATATATATATATATGTATATGTCCAAGATAACTCAATTTAAAAGCATATCTGACTAACATAAATGTTACTTTTAATATAGGAAATATTTTCACAATGTTTATGCGGAACGATGTGAAAATATGTAAACTTTAAATGTTTGGGTTTGACCTATAAAATCATTTTGTCAGAATTTAACGAAATTAATCACCTGAAGATTTTACAATGAAATATATACAAACGATGATAAATCTATAAATTCTAAAATACACAATTCGTTACTATATGAACTCTCCTTTATACTTTTAATCCCAAACACATTATTTTTACATTTACATATAAATGCGACTTAATAATTATGTAGTCTACCATTTAAAATGAAAACATTGTCATTGTACAGATAAGTGTAGAGCTAGTCCTACATTATGCCCAATGAATGAATTTATTACAAACAGTCAGATCCATATTGTGCTGGGAATAGACTGCTGAAGACAAATTAAAACGTCAAGCATTTGAGGAAAGAAAAGAATGACCTACATAAAATGAGTTTTTGTTGGAACAGTGAGGCATAAGAAACAAGCATCATGATTTTTGGAACTATTTAATAGAATTTGACATGATATATTCTAACCACGATTCTGTCAGCAGAAAACGAATGGGAGTAGAAGAAACTGCTCGACACGATTACACAGAACACATACAAGAACGAATAATAAAAATACAAGACAAAAAAGGAGAATTTGCACAGTATATAACAAGAACAAAATTGATAGAATCAGAAAGGAAATAAATGAAACTAAAGGGTTTTTTTTTAAACCCGACAGAAATTTCAACTTGGAAGAATTTCTTCTTCATATGGCATCTTCTTTTAAGATGTCTGCAATTATCATCGCTAGTTCCACTCTCATTATGTGACCTAGATATTGTAGTTTCTTTCTTTGTAATGTGCGTACTATATCGAGTTGTTTGTTCGTACGCTTCAGTACATTAATGATTGGTATTGGGACTTTATCTGTCCAAGATATAAGAAATATAACACCACATTTCTAATGCTGCCAACCTTTCCTATATAGCTGTTTTAAATTTCATGTCTCCATTCCACTGAGGAGAATAGAGAGCACGTACTATTCTGCTGCTGCAGATCAAATTTGGTTTGTTGATCACACAGAAAAGCAATTGCGAAATGTAGTATCAAGATATTTGTATTTTGTCGTTTGTTCTATTATCTCGTTGTTAAGGGGGGTGGGTGCGTTGACATAACAAGCATGCCATGGTAGCAATGATAAGAACCAACGCCAATCCCATAGATGTCGCTACTCACTAATATTTTAAATATTTCAATCAATCCGGAAGTAACATTCCACCAAGGTTGTCATGGCAACTGTAGTTTGGGGTTACTATGGTTGCCAGCCGGAGACGGTTATTTCAGCTTTAATACATTCTCCACCCCCGATTCACCGTCCCCACCACTAGCGGAGATTGTATATTTAAATAGGACTTGCTGCCCCGACGAACATAATCACTTTGTAAGATGCGCCACCTCCACGTCGCAGCGTCTTCTCCGTCCCCCGTGCCGCCCCCGTCGTAGGTGGGGATGGGGACCTATGGTCTCTATTCCAGTCTCTTATTGGGGCAGCGAGGTATTAATAGTATTGTATACCTCAGCCTCGCCGCCCCCGGCGAGGTTAGGTGCTTTCATAATAATTTAATTTTTATAAATCTCCACCCCATCCTTGTGGCTAATCCGGCGAGGTGGGGGGTGGAGAATAGTAAAACGCCCAGCCCCGCCTCCGTCGGGGCGGCAAGGCGAATTCTGTTAAATAATATTTTGCGTCCCCGCTTCACCGCCCCTCATATGTGAGAGACATGGGCGGTTGAATAGCATTCAGATTTGAATCCTTGAGTGTTGAGGCGAAAACTCAAGTATGCTTCAAAAATTGGACACGATCCGCCATGGAGTAAGAAAATAGTCCAAGGATTTAACTTAAGCAATGAAATGCATGGTGTAAAATAAAAAGAACTTTTATAGCACATGGAGATTCCTCCGTATATTCTAAGATTCAAAGAGATATAACGTACGGGCATGAGGTACAGAAACAGTGACCCTACCGATATAATACAATTCACATAAACATTTATTGTAGGTATCCAAAATTGAATGCGTTAATCATGTATTTAAAAAAGTACAGCAAAAAACTATTTATAATTAAAAATGATACCAAAAATATTCCCATATGTGCTCGAAAATGTTTTAGAAAAACAATCCGCATGCATGCCGCATTATTGCGATAAAGTTGGTGATGCAACAGAAAACAAATTGCATTAGTCAGGATTATATCCTTATGTATTTCGTGAGTAAGCAGAAACATCATAATTTTCTGGTTAACATTTTCAACGATTTTAAAAAATAATTTATTATTTCGTGTGTAGGAGCTTTGGAAAATCTGAAAAAAAAGATTTGCTTATAGATAATGAAACAAATAACAGGGCAGAAACATTCATGAGCATACTTTGTCGTTTCAATATGGGAAAACGCCTAAATTTAATTGGATGCGGATCATTCGAGCGGCGAGCTTACCTAGCTGCATTAAGATACAATGAAGGATTTAAATGGCATGAAAAACCTTACGAAATTGCTAATATGAACCTTTTTTAAATAATATCCCGGACTTGATTTCATTGTCAAGTCCGGGATATTATTTAAAAAAGGTTCATATTAGCAAAGAGGAAAGAAAACAAACAAACAAAATCAACTTTTAAATCTACTAGAAAAGAAAAATTCGAATATAATTCCAAGAAAAACATAGATTACGGACCATTTGCTGAAGAACCTATTTTAGATAACAATGCATTTGAAGAACAGTGTTTAAGGAAATTAAATTCTATGAAGGTATATATAATTATTATAAAATATACAACATTACTGAGCATTTTACTTTAAAAAAACGTCTGATCTTTAACATATCTTTGGAAAATGTCCGTCATTCGTCCGGTATTTTTAATTTTTTTTTTAATTATTATAATAATTAATTAATTAATAATAATTTATATATATATATATATATATATATATATAATAATAATGTTTTCGGAAAAACTCCTGCATATTTTTAGACCATGATAGATTTGTATGTGGCTATTATGTCAAGGAGCTCTGTCTTGGTTAGTTTTACCAGTGCACATTACATTATCATACGTAACATAATAATTAAAATAGAATATTATTTTAAAGAAATATATATATGTTTTATAATGTAATAAACCAAAATGGATTCTATTTTGTAACTTTCCGCGATTCTTCTAAATTTCTGAAATATTGGCACATGTAATGTGTCATTTCAATCAGAGATATACTTTGTTCTTTGCTAATAAAATACACGAAATAATCAATAAAACATTTCTACAACATTTTCTAAACTTATAATAAAATATAATTTTTATATTTAAATATGATATTGGCGACCTGAACCAAATAAAGTACTGCGCCTGATTAACATATCGTAATCATATAGACGAATGTAAGGATTTATAATCTGATAAATCCGCTAAACTCTAACTTATAGTATACCATCATCCAAAAAGGGAAAAAAGCCTTCGCTAGTAAATAGACACACAGGCAGAGGAAGCTAAACAAAACCGATAGAAGAAAAAATAATATTGGACGTAAAACTCAAAACTGAGGAACAATTAGACACAAAAGTGGAAAAAATCACACTAATATACAACAAGCAGCCTGGGAAAACACACAAAGATCGAAATACAGCAACTATCCAAAAAGGAAACCAAGACGTAAATACAGAGCTCCCCAAGACAAGGCAAACCCCAACAACTGATAAGATAGATGAATTAAATTCAATTTTACTAATCTCAAAGAGCACAACTCAAAAATGCCCCAGGGTTTGAATTGATTACAGAAGAACTAATAACACAACTTCCAAGAAAAGCGCTGATGAAGCTAAACATTATTATCAACACTGTATTTAAGACTCAAATACTTTCCCAAGCTGTGGAAAGTGACAGAGATCGGTATGCTACCGAAACTAGGTAAGCCGCCACATGATGTCAAATCATATAGACTTATCACGTTGATACCAATTATGGCAAAGCGAAGTTATTCCTTAGGAGATTACAACCTATCATAGAAAGAAAACACCTCTCCACAATTGATCCAAATTCACAGAATAAATAGGGTAATAGAAAAAGCATTAGAAGAAAAGAACGTTTGCTCCCCGATATTTCTCGACGTGGCACAAGCACTCGACAAAGTTTGGTTTCACTCCAAATTAAAATAGATGCTTTTAAGACAATATACAGAAATCTTGGAATCTTACTTGACTAGCAGATACTTTAGGACAAAACAGAAGGACGCATACTCAAGGCTGGTGTGCCGTACTTTCACGAATCTGCGTAAGATATAAGGTGTAGTACCCAGCTGTCATATTACTTACTTACTTACTACTTTTACTGAACGTGCAAATGAACAAAATGTAAACGTGTATCGGCCGAAATGCACGCGTTTTTTGCCACTATGTTTCCCGGACCTTAACCCGTTTGATTTTTGCCTGGGGATGGTTGTAAAGAGACGAATTAATCATTCGAATGATGAATAGTACTGCCCTTTTAAAAGAACGACCATAAACCGTAGGAAAGCTACACATAGTATTGGCCAACGACTTTAAAAGTCAATTGAAGTTGGTGGTGGAATTTTTGAAAATCTACTTTGACTGAATTCTTCATATGTTTTATATCATTTAAATAACAATAATAAGTGCAAGTAGCCTTCATAATAAACAAATGAATAATTACATACATTTACTATATCTGTATAATAGAAAATAGTCGAATGAAAAATTTTAAACTTTATTATAATATACATCATTTAATTGGTGTATATTCTATTAGAAAGAATAATTAAAATTATGCTTTTCTATGTACTGTAACCAGCATAATAATTAATCTGTATATAGTTATAGAGAAAATATGTAAAAATAAATATTTTTTGCTTCTTTCATTTGAATTTTTTAAATAATATATTCTGAATCATTTCTAATAAGCTAAAATTTACAACCTATACGCTGTACTATACAAAAATATACAGATAATGGAACTTGTAGGTAATAAGATGCCAGTATGAAAGGTAAAGTAACCTGATAACAGATATACATACTTATCTTCTTTGTGGAAGGGACGATACTCCTAGACCGTTATAATACATCTATGTTATGATTCAGAACAATACGTTTGATTTGATACAATATACAATTTTTACAGACTTTAGATTCCTATCAACTAACTAAAGCAACATGACGAGCAGCCAATTATTGACATTATTTGATTTATATAATTTGCTAGAGCTGTTGATTGCAATAGTAGATTAGGCATTTGAGAGGAAACAAACAGTAGTGGCAACAAGAGCAGCGACTTAGAATTAATTGAATTTATATATTACTATTTATTGTGCATTTCGTGCAAAACAAAATGTTCATAGTTTTGTTGGTGTATAATTAAAGAATTACTTGGTGTCTAAGATGATTCCACACTTGCCTTACATTTTCGTATAATAAACACCCCTGAGTATTTGAGATGGAAGGTGGCTGGTGCCAGTAGCATCTTTTGTGGTGCTAGCAGTAGATTACTTTAGTAACAAACAAAACATACCAACATATACTGAACCATGTGAACCATGTATCACATATTCAAGAAATCTTCAATATATTTACGAATACATAATGTGTTTATCCTACATGTTCAAGTTTTAGCACTATTAATCGGCATCTAACCATGCCTCTGACGTGCCATGCGTGCCCCCCGAACGCAGTAAGGTTAAATCGTAAACATATATATTTTATTGACATAACACCACAGAGCACTATTGACCTATAGAACGACCGATGGGGGCGCCACCGCGCCGGCCCGAAATGGTGTAAAGGTGACATATACTTTTGGCGCCAAATTTTCGTTATTGAATCATTTAAATTTACGCTGATTGATTGTTGTAAGAGTATTGTTTTCTTATAGTATGGACTTAATATCTAAGAATCCACTGCCATAAAATCTGATGGTTTATTTATTTCGTCGGTAATTGCCGCCGACACATTTTACATGGAATTTTATTCAATGGTCGTTTTATACTTTCTCGCAATAATGAATTTGTACATATGGTGCCCAACGTGTTCGTCCCACATTTGGCTATACTAAGAATCTACAATGTTTGTCTAATATTGCCTTTACTAATAGAAAAACATCAATTTTCGTACAGCACTTTTTGCCAATTTATTGTAAATCTGTCTCATTTTAGGTTATTGTATGTGTGGTTGCATACACATTTTGAAGCTATACCAACATTCAGAATTTATACACTGTTGTCTAATTTAATTATTTTATGTTCCTAGTGTTTACTATAATTGTGGGCATTGAAATTTAAATTTGTGGATTCCAGCGAAGATGACGTTCCTGAGTTTGATGATGATTTTCAACTATTTGAAAGCAGGGGCCGATAGCCGTTGTGTCAGAGAAGGAGAGGAAATTATTAACGCCCAACACCTGATTTTGTGTGGACAAAGGACATCTCTAAATTCAGAGATTCATGTGGTCTCTTTGTGTCTTCAGACAAGTGCCTTACAAACTGCCCCACATAGAATAACAGGTGTTCTAGACTCTAATGTGGACAATGTAATTTCCAAGCCAGTAATTTATCTATTTTTTGCGGAATACCAAATTTGTTAGTTATAATGACCTGCCGTTCGCCTTTAGTTGGAAATGTGTGAAAATGATGTTCAGAATTGGTCTGCTTATTTTTGCATCCAAAGACACTGCACACTCTGTTGCATTTCTTCATGTCTTATTTTACTTCAAAATTGTAGTATTCGGAATTACTAACACTGAAATACTCGCACTGAACTGATAATTATACTATCGTGCGTTTTTCAATCTTAGTTTTGAACTGTCTATCTGACAATCATTCGGAATTTCATTCAGCGTAGGAGTGTTATTCAAAAACGCTTTGTTGTTTGTTGACTGTTTGAAAATGAATTTGGTGCAATTTGAGCAAAATTTGTTCATTCGAAATTTATAACATAGATGCACATATAAAATTAAATTCTATCTTTATAGGGCCATCAGCCGTGAGACTTTTCCGCCGGTCAAGGGAAAAGCTCACAGGAGTTTATCACCAGGTATTTGCCTTAACTTCACAGAAACCCTCTGAGAAACTGCGAAAGGTAACTCGCGAAAATTCGCCCCGATGGGGTTCGAACTCAATGCTCAATACGAGACTGACGAAGACTCTAATCAATAGGCCATTGAGCTGAGTTAGGTATACAAAATATTATTACTAAACAATTAATATTAAAATATCTGTCGCTTCCTTGCATACATTGATATATTATGACTATATCATAATTATTATTCTATATATAATTACTTGATTCATTTAATTATTTTACATTCATTAATAAGATTCAGTTTATAATGGTTCATGTTAATTATATCTATCAGCAACAGTTTATATGCAAACTATTATAGTCAACAGATATTCTGGAATTAAGTCGATTACTAACTTCCTCAGTTTCACATATTTCAATTTCTAAACCATTGTCAATAAACATAATCACTGCATTCAGTAAAAAGATACAACAAGACAAGAACTAATAAGGCGCATCGAAAATGTTAGGTCAATGTAAAAATCAAAGAAGCAAAGAAGCAAATCCTACGATCTAAAACATCGTAGGAATGTGGCGCGCCCCGATTGAGCTCGATAGAGATTAAGGACCCAAAATGTAGCGCAACCGTAATAGAAAATAACGTTTCGTAGCGCAACATTGGCACTTCGTATTAAAAAAAGAATGCAGGACTATTGGAGCGATAGTAGGAACAGTGGCAACTTCGCATGTGATGGGTTGATTGGCAGTACCGTAGCTTAGATTTATATTTATGCAACTTCAGATACAACGTCACCGAATAAACATCAAAATGTGTCCATGAAAATTAGGTATTTGCAGCTTGTAACGAGTAGTGAGATTCAGAAACCAACTAGAATCTGATAGCGGAAAGTGAGACAAACACGACGAGACCATACACGTGAAGAATTATTAATCGAGTGAACTGTAATCTAATATGAAACACCATACAAAATCAATGTAAATTTGAATTTTACACCATTTCAGGACCTCAATTTTTAGACACCAGGTGTCGCTTTAGAGGCGGATAGAGGTCAATAGCATAACACGGATATATTTGTTAACCTTAAAATGTCATATTACTTGAGGAGACTGCTACTGCCTCGCTGTGCAAAACACAGAACTAATCGGCCAATTCCGGGCTTGAAACATTGCTAAATCGCTAGGCGCGAAATTTAAATATACGTGTTTCGTACGTAAAATTTTTCGGGGAAACCATTTTTTATATTAATGAATAAATATTAACAAAAATAGTATTCACGTATACAGGATGGACACCCACATATCAGTCTGGTATAGATTTTTTTAAATAAACATGTATACTGTTACAAATTTATCGTTTTGCACAAGAAAAAAATAAAAAAATCAAAATTTCAAAATTCTAAGAAAACTCTTTTTTAGATATTTCTATCCTATTTACTATGCTTTTTATTTTTTTGAATTATCTTTAGTCGTTTAGAAACTGATTTCCCCGAAAGATTAGCATGTCAGTCCCCTCTAGCCTTAATGTATAACTGTAAAATGTGTGTTTGTGATTTAGTTATTACCATGTACGTTGATTTTTTCAGGATAATTTTAAGACTGTATTGTAGACATTATTATTCTTTGGAACAGTAACATCGGCGAACCTTATTGACCATCTACTACAACTTAAAACTTGTTCAACAAAATTTAAATATAGCTTGTTTTCGTTTAGAGCTTGATGTTTTTCAGGATAATTTAAAGACCGTATTGTAGACATTCTTATTCTTTGGAACAGTAACATCGGTGAACCTTATTGACCATCTACTACAACTTAAACTAGTTCAACTAAATTTAAATGTATCTTGTTTTCGTTTAGAGCTTCATTTAATATCACCTCGGAGTATAGATCAAATAACTATAATAGTGGGTAACATAACCCTTTCTCCCTTTAGAAGCTCATGATCTACTTGAATGATAGTTTTTTTTCTCCTCATTCCACCTATGAAAGGCAGCTATGCCTTCGTTGCCACCACTAGGTGGTAGGTATGGGTAGTACCGCATTCACCTCGAGTTCTATCCGGGGCGCGTACCGGCTTAACCAAAACTCATGTTCTGTTCACTAGGGGCTTGATCGCCATTAGGCATACTAAGCGCCCTAGCGCTGTCTCACGTCAGTCATTCTTGTCTCTTGCCTCATCTTGGTTATATTATATGTGTCTCTCCTACTGGTCTTGTTTAGTTCCTGCATCGGTACGGGTCTACATTCTTTGTTTCTTGTCCCGTGACGTCACTGTTGTAGGTCGTCCTGGAATTTCTGTATATAGAGTGTGGCCTGGATCATATGCTCCATAACAGTAACGGCATCGTGCCCTCGCGGCCTATTCGGAGCAAGTAAGTTTCGAAAACGCCGTGTCCGGAGAGGACCTCCGTGGTCCTCTGATCCAGCTCACCATGTCCTCGGTTCACCCACGGCTCTATCCGCGGGAAAATGCGTCTCGACCACTCCGCATTTGGTGACTATTCCTATCTCCTTAATCTTAACACTTAATCCTCTGGTAGGTCTCCGCTCTCTCCTCAACCAAAAGGCGTTGTCCCTGCCAGCACCTCTGCCGCGTCTGTGGATACCGTGCGGTATGCGTCCTTAACCTGTCTGGTTGCCCCGACCCAGTCAGGTGCTGCATACAGGACACCGTCACCAGCAACCCCCACTTCTTATCATCAGGTCCAACAATATTTAGCAGCAGCTTTGCCAGGGCTACTTCCGTTCTAGCTGCTTTCTTAACGGACTTTAGTTCCTGTTCGGGGCGATTGACGTTGTAGTGTAATTCCCACGTCTTTTCTGTATTCCTCTCTCATCATTTGTATGGCGGTGTCATCGAGAGTGATTCGTTTGGTCCAGAGTAGGGCCACCTTCGTCTTTTTGCTCGCTTCTGTCATCCATCTTTGCATCGTCGCCACGGCCTCCTTCATCTTTTTGTCCCAAGTTGCCGCCTGGTGGCAGCCAGCGCCATATCATCACCAAACGCTATTGCCACCACGTGGCCCGGCAGTTTCAGCCACAGGGCCCCAGGACTGATCCCTGTGGGACCCCTGCTGTCACCTCAAATGTCGACGCCTCGGCGGTGTCTTCATACGCTATCTTTCATATTGTATTGACTCGAGGGCCTCTGCTAGGCGGTCCGCAATGAGACTCCATTACCATACCAGCACCAATTTTCGTCGTCGTCGTGCTGATGCCAGAAGGAAGAGGTCTTAATTCGTGGTGGCGGCAGGATGGCCACTCCATTTGACTGGATGGAGAAGGAGACGTAGCGTAGTATAGTATAACGATTCGATAAAATGTATATCCCGTGAGTCATTATTTCAGTGTCTGAGTACGTTTATCACCAGGACAAACTATATTAAAATCCTTTTCGTAGTCCATGAAACAGACGTACATATCCTGATTCATATTAAGGCATCTTTTTGTAAGTACGTTAAAGCTGAATAGTGTATCTTCTATACCAAACCCTTTCTTGAAGCCAAACTGGGCGTTACTTATATCATTTTAGTTTAGTTTAGTGTAAATTTGATTATCTATCATTTTTTGGAATGCTTTGAGAGTATGACTCATCAAGCTAATAGTTCGATTGTTCGGCATTTCGTTTCTTTGGTAAGGTTCTAAAAGTAGATTTTAACCTTTGCTATGGTATTATTCCAATTTTGAATACTCTTTATAGAGGTCTACAATAACATCGTTGGTCTTCACCTATTAGTTTACAGGGAAGTTCATCTGCTCCAAATTCCTTTCTAATGGTTTATAGCATAGAGAGCAACTGCTTCCCATTTCTCGCTGGACTCTATCATTAATGTCCCCATCAGGCTCGGTATGTCTTCGCCCAGCTCTAGCCATAAGGTTTTCGTTAAGCTTCCTCTGCCCGGGCTGCCGTCTGCGTTGCAGTTAATACCTGCGTGCTATTGTTTGGGTTATCCTCCAGGAACGTCACCAGGTATTTAATTGTCCCCATTATTCTGATTTTATCTGCGGCTCCCTCGACTTCTGCCCTCCTGGTGGAGAGCAGAGTGACTTAGGACTTAGGCGGCGGCTACTCTCAGCCCGATGCCTGTCATCCAGCTTCCCGCCCTCTCTACTACCTAGGTTGGCTTTGGTTTGCGCTAGGTCCTTTCCGCGGGCGACTAAATTTCGATCAGCTGCAAGGACAACTGTGGTGGTCTTTTGGTAGCTTCAGTCCATGGACGTCATCGAAAGCAATGTTCCACCGAAGGGGTCCGAGGACTGACACCTGGGGAACCCCTCCTGTCACTTCGTATCTATCTTGCTGCCCTCATAGTATACCTCGCGGCCACAGAGGTATCCTTTGACGATCTCCCGCAATGGTTTGGGGATCCTCCTCCGCCCGATTGTGTTCGTTATCGCCCAAGGCAGGGTGTTGGAGACGTCTAATGTGGCCATTAGGCAGTACTTCCACTTGCGCTATGTCCCAGTGTTGGCCCCCTGCTATTATTCCTCTGACCGCTTGGATGCATCTGTGGTCTTAATTTCGTGTGTTATTATGGGCATGCATCAGCAGGTCTGCTATCAAGTGCTCCACCACCTTGGTTACTCCATTAAGCAAGCAGATTCAACGTTATGGCCCCGGTTTGGATCGCGGCTTACCCGGTTTCGGCAGTAAGGCCAACCTCGCCGACTTCCATCTTGTAGGGAAGGAGCCTTTCTGTAAGCATTTGTTTGCTATTGCCTTTTGGTGATCGCTTTGGGCAGCGTATCTATCGGGTGTGATTAGTATGCAGTCAAGTTGGTTTATTTACGGTATTTTGGGAAGACTTCCACGTGTACCGCCTTTTTTAAGTAGTTTATGATATGTATTGATAATTAGAAGCTTCTCTATTTCACATAATTCTACAAGCCTAACACCCATTTCATTCCTTTCCAGTCCATAACTTCTTACTATAAAAACTACATTTCTCCAATTGTGCATTGAAATCTTTCATGATTATTGTAATATTTTATTCCAAGTGAATTTTAGAATGGTTCATAGATCATCGTAAAACAGTTCGATTTCCTCATCGACTTTCTCAGCAGTTGGCACGTTTGGAAAAGATTGATGTTTCATTTATGAGAATGTAGCAACAACTGCATACAGAATTGTGTACTTTCGTATCGACCATGATAGCAACTCATTTATTCGATTTATCTATGCTTCTGGAGAAATGCATAACTAATTTCTTTAGGTGAAGTACTCCAGTTGGGCATCTCAAGTCAGTTATACCAATGATCCTTATATTAAGTCTTTTCATCTCCACAGTCATATTGTTAATTTTGCCTGCTTGGAACTGGTTTCTTACATTCCATGTACTTATTATCATGGTGACGTCCAACATTCTCTTTCTGGATATTTCTGGATAGTTGGCTGGAGGGTAGCATAGCTACAGACACTTAGGCCTCAAAATGGGCCCATTGAGATACCTCCCTTTAAGGCTGCTCACTCGTCCCACCAGTCAATTTTGCTTGTAGCTGCAAAACTCTGTCGGGTGAGGAGCTACCAATGCTGACCATACTAGGCCAGCACTCCCCTAGTATTAGATGCCTAGTGTTTACTAGAGCTGGGCAGAGGCATATTACATGCTCTGCTGTTTCTAGCTCTTCATTGCACCCTCTACACAACGGGCTGTTCACCAGACCCATCGTGTGTAGGTGTTTGTTTAGCCGGCAGTGGCCAGTTATGATGTTTGTCAATAATTTCAGATTAGTTCTAGATAAGTTAAGGCGGGCCGTGGCTGCAATTTTACAAGGTTGCCTAATTGCTACCTTTGATTGCTTGCAGCGCGGCGTTTCTCGCCATCTTACCTTGTGAAGAGCATGTGTCCTATGCTCTATTATTTTTTTCAGAGTACCTGCAAAAAGATATCATCCTCTTGGGTTGTTAGAGGATGTAAGGATCCCTTCCTGGCAAGTTCATCTGCTACTTCGTTCCCCTTGATGCCACTATGTCGTTTTATCCATCAGAGTTCTAGTTTGTTATATTTAGCTAGCTCCTCCAGGCTGTGTAGACATGAATATAGCTCTTTCAACACAAATGTATTGGCATTCAGTGCATTTAGAGCTGCTTTGCGGTCGGTGAGTATTTGGATATGTGTATCCTTAATATTCCGTTCAGCTAAAATTTGAACACACTTTAGTATTCCTGTTAATTCTGCTTGGAAGACTGACGTAAGTCTTCCAAGTGGTGCACTTATCTTGAGATCGAGTTCTGATGAGAATATTCCATAGTCAGCTCTCGTCTTAGTTTTGGATCCATCAGTATACATGGTTATGTTGGCGCCTTGTGGGATACAATCCATTGTGATTATGGTCTCAAAGTGTTTGACAAAACTGTATTTGGATGGAATTCTATCGCACTTACCTTCTATGAGGGGGTCTAGTTTGATAGCTTCACTCAGTATGCTCCTGTGTCCAATGATTCTACCTTTATCATGCCACAGGTTGAGTGAAGATAGCCTTAATGCTGTTTTTACTGCAGTCTCCCTTATAGGACGTCGAGTGGTTGTAGACATAACAGTGCTTCAAGAGCTGCTGTGGGCGTTGTTCTCATAGCGCCAGTGATGGCAAGACACGCCATCCGTTGGATGTGTGATAGTTTTGAGATCCAACATTCTCTTTACTATTAACTCCAGAAAGTTTACTAATGACATAGGCTCTGTTGATGATTTATACCAGGAATATCCATTAGATCTTTATCACATTGGTTTCCCGTTGCCTTCTGCATCCTTATGCCGTTGATCACTTCTTGATTTATTCTGTAGGAATGATGTTTCGTCCCTAGAAAAAGAAATTGCCCTGACTCTTGCCAGCGCGCTTCCACCTGAAATTGTTGACTGCTAACGAAAGCATTCGGTCTGCTTGGTCGGTAACTGCTTATACGTCACGAAATAAATTTCAATGCTCATATCGCAGCTAAGCTCTATTTCAAGAGACCGTCCACTATCCCACCTGTGATTCCGCTGGTGGCCTGTAGTTGAGCCATACCATAAAAGGAGAGACAAGGAATTAAACACTTTAAACAGTTTTGACCATACCATCTAGTTTCATTACATGGCATTAATGTTTGGGGCATATGGCCACCGAGGCTATTCCTGCCACAGTGCACTCTTTAGTTCATTCTTGGGTTACTTTGGTACATTTTTTCATATATCATGAATAAAACGAAATATGTTGGCTACCTTGGCGCCAATTGTTACTGATTTATTAGTATATGTGTTCTTACATAACATAGAGAGTGGGTACTACAAAATCTATCTGCAATATATTGTATAGCTTGAATTTTGACGACCAACTGAAATTCATGAGGTTTTACCACACTATACAGAACATAAATTTTATAACCAGAGGCAGAATGACATAGATTAACAGTTATTTTTATTCAAACTACTATCTACTGGATTGCTAGAATAGGAACGACAGGACCTTAGCAGACGAGTACACAATTATAAGAAAAACTAAAAACAACGTGTTAAATGCATAGAGGGAACAGTTACTGCAACTAAATAAAGAAATATGGAATATCGTGAAGGGAAACAAGGAAGAAGATGAACAGAGATAATATGCTTATGTTGGTCTCTATTGATTACCTAATAGTAACACAGTGGAAGTTAAGTTACGATAAAAGAAGGAATAGACTCAGATCAAATGATAATGGAAACAACAATCAAAATGACTCGTAGACCAAAAATATAACTTACGCAGAAAGTTCATATAATATAGTCAAAATGATATAAACAGAGAAGAATATATAAAAAGAATAAAGAGTACAAACCTGCTTATAAAGCACCAAAAGATAAAAAAAGAAAGAAGAAATGGAAGCAATTAAAGCTATATCAGAGAAAGGATTCAAATACATCAATTTAAAAAAAAAAACATGAAAATAATGTCAATAAGCAACAAAATATCGCCGTAAAAGTTAGAACGCCACTATTCAGAATTATTGAACGGGATTACAGTTAGGTTTAGAGACAACACTAATCTAATAGATCTAATAAAATGAGAAAAAATAACTGTGGGATAACAAATCAACGAACAACACTAAGAAAAGCAACACACATCAGGTAAGGACGTAATACAAAATCAGGACTATATGGCATATATCCGCCATATACGGAAGTCTTCACAGAATCAGCATTATTTCTAAAAATATATGGAATTGTCTAAGATACCCATACAGATGGCGATAGGAAATGAACAAACCTAATATTTATTTAAAAAAAAGTAAATGTGATATGGTATAATATGTGATACATTATATTATAATAATATAATAATGTGAAGAGGAATAATTGGATATACTATACAAAATATATTCTATGCTGTTAGACGAAACAAAAATGCTATCGGACATCCAAGCAGGATTTTGAAAAGAATGAGTAGTATGGACAATATATACATATTGAATTATATAGGAAAAGAAACAATGAAACCAAAGCGAAAGCTATATGTACTATTTGTGAAACTGAGCGGAGCGTTTGACAGAATTGACCAATTACAGCCATGGATCATGATGCAAGACAAAGATATTAGTGAAGACCATAAAACAAGAATTGAAGAAATATATTCGGAAGCTGCTAATAATATAATAGAAAAATCACAGAATTGTTTTGGACCAAGGTCGAGCTTAGACATGATGTCCGATATAGTCCTAGAAAACGGTGCAATAAAAGCTGTCCAATATTATTCGCATTATACTTTTTCGATCTAGAAGTTTAGCTAACATTAAACTAGGATGACAGATCGAAAGATAGAACGGTACCTGATAAGAATAAACATGCTATTAAATATAGCAACATCAAAATGAGGATCAATTAGAACCAGTAAAACCGTTCAATAACCTAGGCTATAACTATTAAAGTAACAACAGAGATGGAGTAATAACGCTATGCTTTCGATGATCCACAGCTTATTCCAAGTCATTAATTAAAAAGCGACGCTCTCTCAAGTACTTTTTTAATTTGGAGTCGGTACTGTAAGGTGGATGTTGTAATTCCTTAAAGCCGCATTCATTTTTGAACAATTCGTGTTTTATGAACACTCTAGGATCAGGGTTTTCTGAGCATAATTGGGGAGCCTTTTTTCTTGTATAGCCGCTTTAAAGTTCTCAATTGTAGTCTTTGTATATATTCCCCCTTAATGTAGTCCGTTTGGCACAAACTCAATTAAGAGTATCCCATCAGCATAAAAAAAGCTATAACTTTCAGTTGCTTGCAGAAAATTGCATATTCGCCTTCTTAGGCAAAATTCACACATAAGCGGCGACGGGCGCAGGCGCGGTGTAGGTGAGGCGCAGGCGCGACATCGCGACAGGGAAATTGCACCTTATGTTTACATAGAGGCGGCGTGGAAGAGTTATACCTCTCGCCTCTTCAGCTACCGTGTCTTAGACGAAGAGACGAAGCAATGCCCACTTAGGTGACGAGGCGCGGGCATTTGCCTCGTGCCTCTCGCCGCGCCGGCACCGCGTCTTCGCCTCTTCGCCTAAGACACGGTAGGCTAAGAGGCGCAACTGTTCCACGCCGCCTCTATGTAACCATAAAGTTCAATGTCTACCCCTTCACTGCATATGGACATCACAATCGCCTGTGCGACGTCGCGCCTGCGCCTCGCCTACGCCGCGCCTGCGCCGGACGCCGCTTATGTGTGAATTAGGCCTTAGGTGGTGTAGAGTTCTTATAGGCCCGTTGAACGGACTTGTTTTATGGAAGGATTCTAATGGCGTAAGCAGGCCTCGTTCCCAGATACTGGCTTATTTTGCTAAAAATGTCATCACGCTATTGTAGGAGAGAGCTATAGGGACAAAAATATACAAGGGAAAGGAAAAGGCAATGAAACGAAAGAGGACCGGTATTGGCTGAATGCGGGAGATAAAAGATGTCGATTGTGTAGGCTGGAGGAGAAACATTTACAATTTTTCTAGATATAGGGTCGGAATTGCGCCGTCTAATGGAAATTGTAGACGATACCAGCATGGCTATGGATGGTATATTATTATTAAATGTTAAATGAATTATTGTTTTTCTTTTATTCAACATTAAATTTAAATAGGGATAAGTTATAAGTATTACAGAAAGGTATTATTTAATATTGTTAATTATAGTTAATGAAATTAGAATTTTCCATCTGTTTTTCTACATGGTATAGAAATGATAAGACCTCTGTCTGCACTTTTACTCGACTTATATTAATCTATAAAATACTTTTCTTTTGCAAATCAATGGCATCAAGCTTAATAAATAAATATATTTTGTTACACACTGGGATAGGGTTTTTAATACAAAAAATAATTTAAAAAAATTGATTGATTAACGTTTTTCGCGAGAGCGAATGGTATGAAAAAATTATAAGCGGATACGGTATTTCGATGGGAAATTAGTAATAAGCAACAAAAATAAATGTACTGCGCTCGCTAATTATTTTCAGAGATTTTTTATTGAATGTATTACGAAACATAATTCAAGACTCTTTACGTATCAACTTCTACCTTCACGTTTCAGTCAAATAATAATTATTGGTTTATGAAAGCTATTTAATAAAATAACATTTTATTTTTATATTAATGAATAGGGACTAATCAATATTATAAATTCCTTCTTAGGTTTAATACTTTGTACATTACATTTTGACATAGATCATAATATATTGAAAAGTATAGGAAAGTAGAAAGAACAATGTGACACGAGAGTAACGATTTTTGACGTACATTTTGAACATTGTATCTAACCGCTATTAGAAGAAATCTGCATTTTTCTTATACATTTCCATTTATTACACTTATCAATTAATATTAATATAAAATGTATCAAGTTCACAATTTTTATTAGACACGACTTATCAACATTAAGACCGACTAAATTGCGCAGACAATAATATGAAAGAAAATAAAAATATACACTATATTATAGCCCAATTTTGTCTATCTAATTATTAATAGTATTGCAATGAACAAACTACGAAATAGTGTAGGTAGATATGTTTGTTGTTAAAAAATTGTTGCACTGAAATGAAAACAATTTTTTAATTGATTTCATAGAGATAATAATTCTAGAACCTTGCATATGGTTGAATAACTACAACGTTCAGTTGGTAACCCAACTTATTAACCGTGCATTCATAAATATCGGTTTACTGTTTAAATTTTTCGGGCTATACTTTGTCGATTCCATCCCTGCCATCCTTGTTTTGTTTGTAAGCGGTCTAACTATCTAATCCATTATGATCATTAACATTTAAGGGAAAATGAACAATTGGTGATACAATAAATCGGAAGTAGAATCTTAGATGCAAAAGGACTGTGTAATATATATATATATATATATATATATATATATATATATATATATATATATATATATATATATATATTATTGTATTACTGTTTTCATGATAGATTCAACATCAGAAAATCACAATAGGTAAATTAAACTTTCCCCCGGCCGATATGCAACAAAAACAAATCAAGCCATAGTTACTTGAGATAATATTCCCATACAAAACATTCACCGTACGACGGACGGACATTTTCTACAGATGCATAATGATAGTGGACTTAATACAGAGGACTAATGGGCCATTCACAATAAGCGCGGTAGGGGTAGCGTAACGGTAAGCGAAATTGCACACATGTATAAAAATGCGGGCGTTTACAGCAGCGCAGTAAAACTATGACAGAACATGGGTAATTATCTCTACCATAATTATAGCATAGCATTACTGCCCAATTCTAAACGTCTGAATTTTTAAAGCCATGCTAAATATTGCTTACCACTACCTTACCACTACCGCGCTTACTGTGAATGGCCCATTACGCAAAAATTAGAATATTTCGCTCCCTATTACAATATTTTGTCCATATTCCGTACGGTAAAGTAAAAATAACATTTTCACGATGGAAAATAAAAATTATATTATCGCTCCTTATTAATGTAGATTTTTTCTTCCTAAAATGGAAATTATCTTGACGAAAAAAATAAATTTTATATAAAGCACAGTCTTTCTGAAACTTCCTCTCTCTGCGGACCCCTTGAGGGAAAGAAATATACCCGTGAATATTTCATCCCTTGTTATGTGTGAATTGTTTTATGGAGCTTCTACAGGAAGAGCCAGAGCAAGGTAGGATGCGAAGACGTAATAACTTAATGTAAATGGCTTATTAAATTCATTTATGCTCACATTCGTTCCCTATTAGTATATAAACCCTAAAGATTGAAATTTATGAATAGAGAATTACATGCAAATACCGTGGAGTCAGTAGCATTCTTACTTATTAATAATTCTTGTATTGGCATTGTTCTTTTAATGGTTCGTTGAGGCGAATTATGAAAGATTATTATTAATATTAGTAGTAACTTTCTGTGTTACAATTTGTAACTATCGACCTTCGGGGATCCTTCTGGCGTGTGTTAGTGGATGTGTGCATGTATGGGTATTCATAACCAGTTGTCGTTGGGACGATTTTCTGAAGTAGCAAGTCCTCTAGTTCATAAATCGTCCCAACGACAACTTGTAACGAATACACATGCCCTGATTAGAACCTAGACTGCCTGTTCGTTAAGCGGGGGTTCACCACTACTAAAATCGGCGTGTACCTATTTATTTCATTTCATATTAAATTATGTCAATGATAACATACTCCAATATTGCTTGCTATTCTAGTCCTTCCTGTGCATGTTGTGTGTTCTAAATTTCTTCTATTCGTCGGTTACGTTCGGTGTTTCTTTCCATATCTACAGGGCTGTTCTGAAAAATAATTTTTAATATTTTTACAATTTACAATATATGAACATTAAAAAATTACGGTTTTTTTTAAATATTACGAAGAATATTAAATTAATTTCAGTTATTCACAGTTATAGTATGAGACATTTATATACCGACAGCAAAAACATAGGTTACGAAATGCTCAATATTTGATGAGATGATTAAACTATTTTAATTTTTTACTCATAAATATAAAACATTCATCAACATTGAATATATTTAAGAGGGCTTTGGGAGAAAATACCAAAACCAAATTTGTCATTTAGTTTTAGATTAGTAAACTATGTAAAGTCGTTTTATTTAAATGTATCAGAATTTATGAATGTACGTATTGTTGTAAAATTATATTTATGTTTTGTATGTATATTTGCATTTTGCATTTCTAATGTATTATTATTAAATAATATGCTCCAGAAATTTTTTAATTCAATTTCTATAGTTTATTAAATATTACCACAGGATTATTCAAGTTCGATCTAATATAAATTCTCAATTTTTGCGCTTACAATAGCATTTGTGAGAATGTATTCACACAAAAACAGTCCTGTAATGGCTAGTTTTTACACGCATTTCTAGAGATTTTTAATTGGGTAAATGTTGGTACTACTAAATAAAATCATCTCCATCATATATCACGCAATTATCAAAATAAAGCAGGCTTGTGTTCATTTCTGCATACTAACTACATGGCGTGACATTTTCCAAAACCATATAAACAGTTGAAAAGAAAAACTATGTTTTTATACCCTAAAATATGGTTATTTTATCAGCGCTTGTCATACTTATAATGACTTGCTATTGTCCAAGAAGGAAGTTACTGGTCGTGTATAGTGAGTGGCTTCCCCTGCAACGAATATAATCTTATTTTATCGGTAGTTCAATTGATGATTTGTTGTTACACCAAGAATAAGGACTAAGGCCTAAGGTCTAATGAATACTGCATAAGGTATAATAAAATTGGGCGATCATATACAAGATGTTTTTTAAAAGCTTTTATGAATTAATTAAAATAAGAAAATATTTTGACTTATATATCAATAACTTCAATAGAAATACCAAAAAAATAAGGTTGTAAATGTTCTACCGTTACTCGGCAATTGAACAGACTGTATGCCACCTAATGTGTTATAGATGAAAGTTAAATGAAATTGAGAAGGGGTAGCCGGATGTGAGGAAGCATTACGAAAATGAGAGCTGATCAGAGAAGCCATGAAAAAGGGCAACACACTTAAACATCGACTAATACAAATCAGCAAAAAAGTAGTGTAAATATATCTATAGAATGAGAATGAGAATGAGAAGAATTGGACAGCTAAATGATAAATTTAATAATGTATAAATACGACATGAGTAAAGTACACGTCATCACTAATGAAGGAAGGAGAGCTACTAAAAAATGCACCTAAAATCAAGAAAATGGCAGAAGGAACATTTTGCTAAACTTTTGAATAGAGAGGATACATATATAGTTTGGAATAGATAAATACACAAGCAATAATAACTTAGGAACTCACAAAAAATAAATTGGAAAAAGTAGAAACGGCCATAACTTCGAGAAGGAGCAGTAAGAGCCGAGGGACAAACGGAATATGCGCAGAAATTACAATTGCTTACAATTACAATGAGGTGGGGAAGCTTTGCATTGCAGTGACGACTGACCTATTGTGCTCCCCATTTATTATTCCTCATTAATGAGCACGGTATCTTCAATGATGAAATTCATTTGCATTGTACAAAAGAGCCTCTTCCTGCATGCATACAATGCTTCAAAGCTAGTGATTACATGTAGTGGGTTTTTTCTTCTTCCCCACAGCTCTTTACTGGGAATCATTATCATCTTCGAGTGTTTCATTCCTGTTTGTGCCCGCGATGGTTTCTTTGATACTTGAAGTTATTCCTTGCGTTGTTATATGGTATCCCGCAGGTAGGTTCAGAGCCTTTTAATGAATTTTATTTCACTTGCCTGTTTTGCCACTCTATCCGCTTTTTATTTGTTATGGATTCCCTAAAGTCCAGGTGCCCACACAAGCGTTACTTTGTTTTGGGCTGCCAGTACCATTACCTGCCTCCGCATTTGGCCGATCCAGCCGACAGCTTGCATGGAGCTTTAAATAGATTCAAACGAGGTCAAAGGCGGTCCGTGGCGCAGTGGTCTAAGGCGATGGTCTGATGTCATTGCGTACGGAACGTTGGTGGTTCGAATCCACCGCTAGCCGGGAAATTTTTCCACAAAGAATTAACCCGGCTAGCATATCATGGATGTTGTATGAGGCACAATAGGTCCGTGAAGGGCCGCAGTGCACACATCCCAGGGGCCGGGGCTGTACTCACCGTAAATAAAAAAAATTGTCAAAGGCGATCTCTATATCCAAGAAAACTGCAGGAGCAGTCAACTTGTTCTTGCATTTTCCGCTCTGGATATTTCGTGCACTGCAATTTCGCACTACTTTCCTGATGAATAAGAATGCTGGTGCGTGTGTAGAGAATTTAAGACCATTGGTCCTTCCCTGATCTATCTATCAATAAGTTTTTTTATTATTTTCAGTAGAAGCGAGGTCGAACTGATGGGGCTGTAAGATTTGCCAGTTGATATGTTTTCCGTCCTGGTTTTGGTATAAATACCACCATTATCTTAACCCACTTACTCGTCATAGCCATAGAGCTACACTAGAATACATAATAGTGACCAGTACTGATTTTAATTCCTTCATTCCACTTTGGAACAGTGCTGGGAAGATGTTAACTTTCCCTGCAGCGGTCAATAATGCTGCCATTCCTAGTACTGTCAGTATTTGCTTCAATATTTATCAATCAATCAATTATCCGGATTAACGTCAGTATTCGGTTGAATCCATTATTACTACACCTTACAGGATCAGTAATACTGCCAATATTTTAGATTACTGATAGTATTATTGAACGTGTAAGGTGACTTTTATGTATCTGTACTCAGGCAGAAATGGTTCATGCCAATTGTTCACCATGGTTTCTGTTTTCATCGTCCCTATAGTCGATTGCTTCGTTTCGTGTCGATGTTACGAAGGTCGGTTTGTTGTCGCGGTTGAGAATATCTAGCTTATTTTCTAATAAATAATCTAAGAGAGTCTCACCACGTTTGTTGATCTTACTGCTTCCCCAAACAGAGTGGTGACCATTTCAGTCGCTTCCGATAATCATTTTGGATTTGATCTTCTGACAATGTTCTGTCAGGGCTCGTACTTGGTTTTGGTAAAGGACCCGGGATGATCATATGGGAGGTATGGAGAACTTATTATCTTCGTCTCTGTTTTATATTTTGACTCTAGTTCTCCTCTGTAAGGTCCCTAGAGTCTAAGTTCCACATGGATTGTAGTTTGACCTTGTTTTTTGAAAGGTTGAAAGGTTAGTGCCTAACTTTTACTCCGTAGTTCCTTTCTTATCCCCCATGCATATCCAATATTCATAAATGAGCACAATATCCTTGTCGTTAAGGATTTTATACACTTGTAAAGCATCGTAGACCATCAATCACCGCCGGATCTATTGCTGGGCCCGGTATCCACGCCATGGCTCTTATTTGCTTGGATATCAAGTTCTCCTCTAACGATTTGAAATTAGGCCCTTTCCAATGTTGTTCTTCTCTCAATCACGCCCGTCAGCCAAATTTTGGTGCTTTGGTTGACGCAGGAGACATGGAGGTATCCAGCCCTGGCTGAAACTCTGGATTAACCGGTTTTCACTCCTCCGACTTTTTCGAGCATATAAGAATTGGTGTTTTCTATCTGCTCTTCATTCAGGGACGACCCTGGATAGTTCTCAGGCAGTTTTGCTATCTTAATATGCAATGGTGCGTCCCTGTATGACTTACCCTGCCAAGACAATGGTTAAGACCCTACTTTTTTTCGGCGGCTTTCCGCCGAGTCCATTGATTAGCGGTATAGCCACTATGGCTTGGCGGGTGCGCTTAGGCTCCCTCTGACCTTGGTGCCCCAGCTGCCTGTTTCCTTATCTTTTTTCGTCATTATTGAAAGAACTATAAGTCCAGTAAAAGTATACAGACAAGTATTGGAGTACTATCCAATAAGCAACTGGTGATTTCAGAGAGACCCGCCGTTAACGCTTCTATTTTATACTGGACAGGACGCAAGAACTCAGAGATATCACGGAGCAGATATAAAAGACACGGATCATAATAAATGAATAACAATTAAATAAGTTTATGATAATGGAGAAAACTCCACACTACAACTAACTGATAGGGTTAAATACTACCGAAGATACCTACAATTTCCAGAAAGTAAGCCTCTTCACTGACCTAGATGTAGTAAAAGTCGACGAATATAATGAATGGCCGGGAGTATTTTATATGTATGTGATAAGACTGGATGTAATTGTTTAATAATTGCCTTGTCTTTCCTAATTTTAGTTTACATATCTAGGTTATCTCTCACATCTGCTGTTAATGTCACTGATATATCACCCTATATATGCATAAGTCGTGACCCTGTATTCAAATGGTCATATATTGGGTTTTCTCCATATTTATTTCAAGGTTTCATTTTTCATACTGCTCCATAAGTTTAAAGTAGTATAGTTATATAGCATCGTCTTCATCTTCTGCCAATATGATTTGATCATCCGCAAATAATAGACTGAAGACGGAGACGTCAAGTTTTCAAAAAACAACTTCTTACCAGCCTTTCTTGCGTCCGTTGGTGTGGAGGCACCAATAAGTACAATGTTTTGGGCCGAAATTTCCGTTTCGATTTAATCAATCTTTCGTTTATGGGTTCCCATTTTTTAAATAAATGTTTGCCACTTCATATTTATCGCTATTGACATCCCGGCTTTGCTCGTTTATCTTTACTAATTCAACTATGAAGGTAATTTCCCCCTTTTTTATTTCTACTTACTTTCTTCTTCGTTTCACTGGGAACTACGATATCCATTTCATATGATTCTAGCACTTTAAACGTTTCATTATATTGGTCTCTATTCCTTGTACGTTTCAACATCCGAAATTAATTATATTTTCCGTCGGTTTGTTTGTTTTTCTTGGTAATTTTAACACATTGTATTTTTATGGTAATGGGTTGTTGTCTAACCCTCCTTCTTTATCCGAGATTGGGGCCGACAGTGATAGCCGAACTACTCAATCCACCCAGGAAACTACCCCAGGCGAAGTTACGGAGAGGAGTAATGGGTATAAAAGCTATAGTGAAAGCTATTGTATGATACTGGTCCGAATGTTCTTGAAAAAAGTTGAAACACACAAGCGTAGTGGTAACATGCTAGATGTTTTGGTAAAGAACATGCTGCTGGAAGTGGACATGTAACAAAGGCAAGGTAAAATTGAGTACAGTAGATATTGGAGAGCTGTCGCTTCAGATGTGGAAATGAGGAAACATTATTTAAGGAATGTATGAATGACAGCTTTAAGAAATGTGGTGTATTATATGTCAGTGTGAAGAGCATTGATTGGTGAAGATAGAGAATGTGTGATAACGGAAGGATGTAATAGAGTGAGCAAGTGTGGTTTTTAGATGAGGAGAGAAGAGGAGTCAAGTGTGTCTTATACAGCACCTAAAGCATAAAATGTAGCATTTAATATATTATTTAGAGCATATTTATATGTAGTTCTAGGTTTTGGAAAAAATATGAATTATTATTGTAAGAACGTTTGAAGTATTGTCGCGGATAGGGGGGTGTAGACTCTAAGAGCTTGAGGTATCGGTGTATTTATTGATATAAAAGGGAATCTACCCGCAACATGGGCCTTAATTACTATTACAATAAACTGCTAGACTTACCCGGGCATCGGCCATGGTCGAGTTACTATACTCGGCCAGGCAGACGAAGAAACAAGTAACATGAAACAACTACATCGATTTAATTTCCCATAGTAAATATATATATACAACGTATCCACGTAAGTATACAACATATGAGAAAGTATTTTATTCTTGATTTCTTAGAAAATTTAATTCTTCATAGAAGTTGGTGCTTCTTCCAAAACTAATTAAAAACACAAAACATATGATATAGAACTATAATTTACAGATATATTAAATGAAATGCATAATTACGATACTTTACTACGTGAATTTAATTAAGTATTCCTGCCATCAAGATTTTGACGTTTATTAGTTATAAACTTCGCTAAATATGGCACGAAGATTAACATTACAAGATCGAGCAGTGTTGATGCTCATATCCGAAGATAATCATAACACCTGACGAAAAGCATCACGAAAAAGCAATCAGTTTTGCACAGGTATCTCGAATTTTGAAACAATTTAAAAGAACTGGTAAATTGGAATTAATATAATATAATATAAAGCATATAAACCAAGATATAATTCAAGAGCAGCGAGATTATGACAGCCGTTCTGAATTTTGTTTCATGGTACAAGGTGCACTGGAAACCAACAGAACGTTTTCCAAGAATATTCTTTTTACGGATGAAGCTACATTTACCACAAATGGTGTTGATAACTCACAAAACTGTCGTTGGTGGGCTGCAGAAAATCCAATATTCCGAGTAGACTGTAAAAATGAATATTCAAAAAAAAAGTTTGGTGTGGAATTTTAAACAGAAAAATTATAAGACCTTACGTATTTCGGCGTTTAAATTCAAAAAGATATCTAGAATTCTAAACTACGAAACTAGAAAATGAATTGGTTTATGCAGGGCAGAGCACATGCACATAGTGTTCGTGCAGTGGTAGAGTATTTAATGCACAATGGATTGGAAGATATCCGTTACTTCCATGGCCTGCTCGCTCAGCCGACCTAAATCCACTTGACTACTTTTTACGGGGTTGGTTAAAAAATAAAGTTTATTCTGAGAGGCCATTTGAGAATTTAGCGGATTTGGAAAACAAAATTAGATATGGTGTAGGATATTTAAACAATAATCCGAATATCATTGAAAATGTTATAGAGATTTTGAAAGACGAACAAATTTTTGTATTGAAATAGAAGGGCATCATATCGACTGATTTATTTTATTAATTACATTGTTTTTGTTATTGTTATTATTATTATTATTATTATTATTATTATTATTATTATTATTATTATTATTATTATTATTATTATTATTATTATTATTATTATTATTATTATTATTATTATTATTATTATTATTATTATTATTATTATTATTATTATTATTATTATTATTATTATTATTATTATTATTATTATTATTATTATTATTATTATTATTATTATTATTATTATTATTATTATTATTATTATTATTATTATTATTATTATTATTATTATTATTATTATTATTATTATTATTATTATTATTATTATTATTATTATTATTATTATTATTATTATTATTATTATTATTATTATTATTATTATTATTCCGAATTTCGCACTCACAGATTACTTTAATCTGGAAAATTCACTTACTCCGGGATTATGGATCAACGGAAGTAAGCTCGGACGTAAGAGTAGGTGGTTTTACTCTTCGATGTTTAAAACTTTTCTGATTATGTTGCATGTTGCCAATATCGCTGCCTGTTGCATGGGTCGGATAAGATTTGATGTGAGTAGGATAGTTTCCAGATCTTGGTGGAGAAATCGTGGAACTTCCCCAGTTGCACTTATGATAATTGGTACAACTTGTACCTTGTTTTGGTTCCACATTGCTTTTACTTCATTTGCTAGAGGTAAGTATTTTCTAGTTTTTTCTGAACGTTTCTTTTCCAGGTTCAGCAAGTTAGGGACAGCTATATCAATGATACATGTAGTTTTAGTTTCCTTATCAGTGATAACAATGTCAGGTATATTATGTTGAACTGTTTGGTCGGTTGTAATTGGCCTTGCCCAGAATATTTTGTGGGAGTCATTATATTATTTATTATTATTATTATTATTATTATTATTATTTTTATTATTATTATTATTATTATTATTATTATTATTATTATTATTATTATTATTATTATTATTATTATTATTATTATTATTATTATTATTATTATTATTATTATTATTATTATTATTATTATTATTATTATTATTATTATTATTATTATTATTATTATTATTATTATTATTATTATTATTATTATTATTATTATTATTATTATTATTATTATTATTATTATTATTATTATTATTATTATTATTATTATTATTATTATTATTATTATTATTATTATTATTATTATTATTATTATTATTATTATTATTATTATTATTATTATTATTATTATTATTATTATTATTATTATTATTATTATTATTATTATTATTATTATTATTATTATTATTATTATTATTATTATTATTATTATTATTATTATTATTATTATTATTATTATTATTATTATTATTATTATTATTATTATTATTATTATTATTATTATTATTATTGCCTGTATTCACACTATTTACATAGCGGTTTTATGCCGAGAGCTATCGGTCCTGGACAAGATAGCTTCGCTTAGCTTGGTGTTGTAGCCTTATGTTTCTCCCAGTACCCTTCGTATAATGCTGCATGTGTCTAATAAAACAGATTTCTGTAGTGATATATATATTTCGTCCGGGAGTTGCAGTTTCCTAATAACTGGATGTAGCTTTTTAGGGATCTCTCCTGTAGCCCCAAGTACTATTGGCAAGATAGTTACGGTGTCCATTTTCCACATCTTTTTAATTTCGTCCGCCAGTGGTAAGTACTTACTGATTTTTTCTGAATATGTTTTTGTAATATTTGCCGGTAGTGGTATTGCAAAATCTATAATGTAAGTAAGTTTTGCCTCCTTGAGGGTGAGAACTATATCAGGTATGTTGTTGGTAATTGGTCTATCCGTTATAATTTTTCTATTCCAATAGATGCGCGTTGAACGATCTTCGCATATTGGTGGTGGTTCGTACTGGTAGTATGGTTCTGCATCTGTAGCGTTCATATATTTAGCTCGAAGAGCTAGGTGTATTATTTTTCCCACTCTGTTATGCCTGTCTAAGTAGGCCTTCGGGGCTAAGACGGAACAACCTGAAAGAAGATGGTCTAAAAATTATTATTATTATTATTATTATTATTATGTCTGATTTGTTACACTTTCTCCAGCTACTGCTGGGAAAAAATTCACTTATCCTGGGGCATTTATGGCCAACAGGATGAAGCTCTGATGTCAGATTTGTTTAAGTATTTATGTTCAAGACCTTCCTCACAATACTACTGGTCGAAAGTAGTGCTGCTTTCTGCATTTCTATATAGATATTTTCATTGAGGCCTATATCACGTAATGATTTGTGTAGGTTTGTCGGTATTTCACCGGTAGATCCGATAATGACTGGTACTATGCGGATTTCTTTCAGATGGTGTAGCTTCCTGTATTCCTCGCCTAGAATTATATATTTATTAAGTTTCTCAGCGTGTTTTTTCTTCAGGTTTACAGGTGCCGGTATTGCTACATCAATAAGGATTGCTTTTTCTTCAGCTTTATTTACAAACACAATATCTGGTCTATTGTTTCTAATGGTCTGGTCGGTGAGTATGGTTCTATTCCAGTATAGTTTTGCCATTTTTGTTTCACATATAGGTTCAGGTATGTGTTTGTAGTAGGGAGTTCTGGTGTTAGTTATTCCCATTTTTATTAGCAATTCCATGTGAATTATTTTCGCTATATTATCGTGTCTTCTGGTGTAGTCCACACTGGCTAGTTCTTGGCAGCCACTGGTGATATGTTCGATGTTTTCGGAGGATTTTTTACACAATCTACATAAATCAGACTTGACGGAGGTGTCCTTAAGGATATATTTGCGGTAGTTAAGTGTTGCTATAACCTGATCTTGGATGGCACAGATGAATCCTTCCGTTTCTATAAAGAAATGGCTGTGCTTTAGCCATTCACAGGATGCTTTCGTGTCTACATGGTCATCAGTTATTACCTTAATATATCGACCATGGAGCTCCTTACTGCGCCATTGATCTAGTTTAGCGGTATTATCATTCCTTAGCACTGTTGCTTCGTCTCTATTATGTAAGTTTAATGGCGTGTAATTTTTATCACTCCGGGCCACTGCATTATGGATGTTGCTGCTTTCTGCTTTTTCATAGAAAAATGTTCTTAAGTTTTGGACTTGTTGGCCATGTGCTCTAGAGATATCAGTTACCCCTCTACCTCCTAGGTCTCTAGGTAGGTGGAACCTTTCTTTGCAGGCTTTAGGATGATGAGCACGATATTTTGTAAAGAGGACCCTCGTTTGCCGGTTTAAGTTGTCGAGCTCGGTTTTATTCCACTTTATTATACCGAAACTGTATGTGAGAACTGGTATGGCGTATGTGTTGATAGCCAAAATTGTGTTCTTTCCAGATAAATACGTTTTCAAGAGCGATTTACATCTTTGCAGGTACGTACTTGTTAGTTTTTTCTTCATTTGTTTATGATTAATACCGCAAGATTGTAGAACTCCTAAGTATTTATAGGTCTCGTTCTTGTCCATTCCCATCATTATGTCAGTGACCTCGTCCTGTACAAATTGGTGCCCTTCATGTATTTCCCATTTTCCATTCTTGACTGACCCTATTTTACATTTTTCAATACCAAATTTCATATGGATATCGCTACTGAATATTTCTACTTGTTGTAGCAGTTTAGTCAGCCCCTCTTTTGTGTCTGCCATTAGTTTTATATCGTCCATATAAGCTAGGTGATTGATTTTGTCTTCATTTCCTGGTAGTTGGTATCCTATTTGTGTGCTGTTTAATAGGTTGGAAAGTGGGTTCATCGCCATACAAAACCATAGCGCACTTAGTGAGTCTCCCTGGAATATACCCCTATTTATATTTACTGATCCTAGTTTGATAGACCCTATATATATGTTTGTTACCCATTTTTTCATGAGGTGTATTATTATTATTATTATTATTATTATTATTATTATTATTATTATTATTATTATTATTATTATTATTATTATTATTATTATTATTATTATTATTATTATTATTATTATTATTATTATTATTATTATTATTATTATTATTATTATTATTATTATTATTATTATTATTATTATTATTATTATTATTATTATTATTATTATTATTATTATTATTATTATTATTATTATTATTATTATTATTATTATTATTATTATTATTATTATTATTATTATTATTATTATTATTATTATTATTATTATTATTATTATTATTATTATTATTATTATTATTATTATTATTATTTACTTACTCCTTCGAATTTTTAATTTGAAAAAAATGTAATAAAGTTAATTAGTTTTGGATGAAGCACCAACTTCTATAAAAAATTAAATTTCCTGAGAAATCACGAATAAAAAACTTTCCCATTTGTTGCATACTTACGTAAACACGTTGTATAAAGGGTGTTCCTAAAGTATGGAATACATCGAACATTTATTTATGATTTTTGCAAAAATTCCTCGGACACCTCGATTTTAAATTTTAAATTACCAATTTTTAATGATAGTGTAAATTTATATCGACCATTTTTGAATAAGCAATCGACAAGTTTCATCGTCATCGACAAGTCTTTTAAATGACTATTTTTTATTACTTATTTTATATATTATTTAGGGATTATTTTTCTGCGATCAGAGTTGTATATTATGATATAGGTTATATAAGAACATTTCCGAGAAAATTATATCAAATTAGTTATATTGTTATATTTTCATATTGTCAGAGCTTTTTAATATAATATCAATGGACTTCGATAATTAATTTTTAGAGTAATTCAAAAACAAGAAAGTAATTTCTAGCCTTTAAAGTAATTGAAATAACAGCTACAGTTATTTAAAAAGAATGAGGATGAAATATATACTGATTCCTATCTTTGATTATTATTATGAAACAATTTTTCTGATAACATTTTGTACTAACATCGAAATTTAAGCTCCTTATCTGTTTTTATATTTTTTTAATAACAATGCAACCGTAATCTAATTTTGCTGTTGTAATATGATTTTATATGAAGAAAAACTTTTTATAAAGAATGATTATTCTCTGAAAGAATGAAACTATAGAAGTTTTCCCCTTCGGGCAGATTAGGACAAACTGTATATAGTATATTTCAAGGAAGAGAAAATTCCTCCCTAATAATGATAACATCTGGTGATATTATATATGTAAACAATCTTATATATGTTGATTATTAGTCTTAGGAATTTCTTGTAAATACATATTCCGAAGTTCGTGTTTATAGGAATATATATGTTTATAATTCAATACAGAATTTAATCTACTCTCCACCTCACTTATTACCAAATAAGCATATATAGCGTTATGGGTGAAAAGAGGCTTATTGGCGCATGCTGTAAACAAGTTTATGGCGTGTTTTGTTACAATATTATATAATATATGAGATGGAACCTATTACGTATATGGCAATCAATATAAATAAAATTGCTTCATACATTTTAAATTCATTCTTTATTATTAAATTGTAATTAAAATATATTCTACATTCTATGATTTTTTCCAGGGGTTTGCAATTATTACACTATTAAAAGCCAATTATATTTTATAAAATATAGTTGACACCAACGAGGTGGAGCGCACATTTTCTGTGCGACGTGAAATTTCTAATGAAATTCCGGCACTACGGCTTTAATCTATAATTTAACTTCACGAATAGTGTGTCAATATTCGGTATTCATATAGACACGTTGGATTGGGTTATAGGGCAGTGCTGGATCCAAGTGCTTGGCCCACAAAATAAACCTCCCATGAGATTGTAAAATAAACTATATCGTCGCAATAACAGCAACATGACCTATCACAATTTAGAACTTCTACGTTGGCTCTAGGGAGAAATATATTTAAAACTACTGATAAATTGTTATTGCAGCAAGTAATTGTATAACTTGTTTAGTTTTAATATATTTGAAGTATTAAATAAATATATGTTGTTATATTACAACGACGATATAGTGTTGATTAAGTAATAAATTTATCGAAATGGGGTGTAGTATGGGCGATAGTCGTGGACTTTACAAAGAATGTTTTTAAAGGTTAAGTATACTGTGTAAAACACCGTCATTTTATAGAGAATGCAGATCCGCTCTAATATACATAATATTAATGTACTATCGAATATAAAATACAATCATAGAAATCTTTTTATAATTAATCTAAGGTGGATCATATTTGACCCTGCCTACGTTTTCTTATACATATCAGTTGGTTAAAATTGATTTATTGTATAGTACAGATTTTGTTCATCAGCTGCTCTCGTGAAAATCGATTGACATATATAATATAAATTAATTTGATTTAATTGGAATTATGTGCGAATATTGTTTGCCTATGTGCAATATTTTTGCTAATTTTAGTCGAATGCGCTTTATAAGAAATATGCCCATATAGGAAACACTTAAAAAAAACTTCTATAGGGCTATCAGCCGTGAGGCTTTTCCGCCGGTCAAGGGAGAAGAAACTCAGAGGAATTTAATCACCCGGTATTTACCTTAACTTCACAGAAAACCTCTGAAAAACTGTGAAAGGTGGTTCGCGAAAATTCTTTCCCCGCTGGGGATCGAACTCAGGCTCCCCAATGCTTATTACGAGGCGACCAACGCCTCTAACCACTCGGCCACTGAGCTGGGTGGAAACACTTATTATATCAAATTAAATAATGAATTGAAACACATAAAACATACTACCCTCGACGGGAATTTTAATTCACTCCTACTCTTGCAATATCAGCACAAAACAAAAGTCGACCTGATAGAAAAGTGAACTTTTATTACACGAGGGTTGTAAAGAAAGTAGTGGCGACAGATAGAAATCAATTTATATTCTTACAAGTAAAAATACATTACATTCCTTCAATATAATCTTGCGCAAAGATTATTGTTTGTTTTTGTGATGCGGTACAAGTTGAGTGTCGTTATGACCGCTATAAAGCATGTTTACAAAATTAAAATTAATGAACACAATATTAAAAACTAGGCTGCCCGTGGTAAAACTACATGTGAATGTTATTGAGGAATAGGGAAGGGTCAAAGCGTTTCGTGCGGAATGAGACTAGATTCGCACCACTGATTCTTGAAACCACTCGTTCGGCCCATATTCGTTTAACTGTCAAATTCGCCCAACAAATACAGAAAATTCACGATTTGAGTTCGTGCAATGATAGAATTTCGGTGTTATAGTAAATCGAAAATTCATCATTTTGCGAGCTCACACCGTGAATTGTCAGTATTTTGCAGGGCAACTATGAGAGTTAAACGAAAACGTTCGTAACGAGTAGTTTCGAGAATCATGCCCCAGTTCGGCCGTCCATTCCTCAACATCAGATTGACATGGTGAGTGGTCCTTTTCTAGACTGTCGATGGACTATCCGGCAATAAAAATTCTTTTCCAAATAAAATTTTTTTTTCAGTTTTTTTAGAATTATGGAATTTTACTTGCCGCATAGGGCACTGCTGTATAAGGAAAGTATTATATATTATTATATTATATTGCGAACAAATTCGAACTGCTCATCGGTTATGATAATGCTGCTGCGGTTTTATATTTAATATTATAATTTAATATTATACACTAAAATAAAACTTTTTAGCAATCGTTTCATTTTGTATTTATACGAGTGAATATGTTTAGCAAGAGTCAGCTGAATGTTATTTTACAGAAACTGCTGGGTGCAAATACATAAACTGGAATATAAATTTCAAATTAAACAACAGCTACTAAAATATTAAATATTTATTTACGCCGTGTACCCACTGCTTCTGAGTGTCAAGATAAAACCGTAAAAACTTAGTAGACGATTCCAAGTTAAATTGCTTTAGTTTTCTGTAAGCCTTATGCACTGATGTATTATCATTAAGATTAATGCCTACGTCGGACGACTAGCGTTTTTTTTATGTTGCTCTAACAACCAAATTTAATGAAACTAGTTATGATATATATATATATATATATATATATATATATATATATATAAACAATTGTATAAATAGATTTTACTATTATCTTTGAGAGAACTAGTTGTAGGGAAATCAGCTTTAATTTCTTTGTATTTTAATTTTAATTAACGTACCATACAAAGTTTTTCTAGTAAGTATTATAATTATTTAACATTTTTATAGGAAATCCTTTTAAGGGACGTTATATATAATTCGGAAATACTACTGTATATTGACTGCCAAATAAAATAAAGAAAGCACACAAGTGATGATAAAAAAAAACCTAAAATAATACAACAATATAAACTAGTAAGTATGGTTCTTTGAATCACGCTCGCTCTCATTCACTACGCGTAGAAGACTGCGTGGAAGTCTGCGTGGTGCTGGCTTGATCGCAATCTCCTCCGGTCGCTGGCCTATCTCGCTCCCACATTTCAGCCGTCCTGAACATCGTCCGTCTCTTATGACTCATCTTCATTAGATTTGATCCATGGCTTCATGAACTCAGCATAGGTCGTTGTGTATCTTGAACCCTCATTCTTGAGATCATTGGTGTCGTTTTGTTTGAACTTGATCACTTCATACGGACCTAAAAACTTAGATTTTAACTTTTAGTCTTCCTCGAACTGCGTTCTTTTTATTGCGACCAAGCTTCTAGTTTGTACTTCTATGGTGGTCGTCTTCTCAAGTTATAGTACTTCCGGTTTTCCTCTTGTATCTTCTTATTTCATATCGGGATTCATCATATTGCATTCTCATTTCTTCCTCAATTAAATCTCCGATACTCAAATCAACAATTTCTTTCATCTCATCTCATCGTTCCTATTAATAATAATAGTGTTATTTTGAAAAACAAAATAGACCTTTATTTGGCATAACTCACTAACAAAATTTCCCCAATAAACAATACTCATTACACAAAAAAATAATGAAAATAACAAGTATGAATAAAAAAATTACATAATCGTCTCTATGACTTCTTCCTACGCCCTAGACCTACTATTCCCTCTCCAATTTCCACTCCCACGTCAGCCTCCTGCCTTTCCCATCCTCTTCATACTTTCCTCCCTCTCTCTTCTGATCCATACCTCACTCTTGTCATGCACTGTTTGTCCTCCCTCCAGTCTCCCCTGGCTAAGTATCTCGGCTATGCACTTGCCACTCTACTTAGCCAGGGTTGTATGAGCTCTCAGGCATTCTCACCTGTCTTTCTTGCCACTCAATATCCCTCAATCTCTTCCTTACCTCAGTTTCTAGGTTTTTCATTTATCTCAGTTTCTTCTCTACCCACACCTCAGACATACCCACTCTTTCATACATCCTGTCTCTATCCTTTCTCCATCCATTCTCCGTCCTATTCTTACTTCTAATTCATAGGAACTATATTTCTTCTCAGCATCTATTGTTTTCTTGCTCATGTAGTACACTGGATGTAATTGGTTATCTTCGGTATCTCTTTGAAATAAAATTGCTCCACATTGCTCCTTCTTGACTTGCATCTGCATGTAGCTCTAAATCACCTTCATGGTTATTAATTATCAAAACCGGTTTATCTGCTAACAAAGATTTTAGTTGTTCAAAAGCCTTACGTTTTTTTTTTCTTGACATTTCAATTTCGCATCTTTTGTGATGATTTATCAAATCTTTAAAAGAGGCCTTGCAATCATTGAATTGTATGGAATAAACTTTCGGGAATAACCTGTCAGTCCTAAGTAACTTTGGACTTGTTTCACTGTCTTTGGTTCTGGGAATCGGAGTACTGTTTTAGTTTTTTCTGACGAGGGTAGTATTCTTCCTCTATTATATGTCCTAAAGACTTAATACTCTTCTTTAAAAATTGATACTTTCTTAAATTTATTTACAAACCATATTCTTCAGCTATTTCTAAACCTATTTTAATTTTGTTAACAGCATCTGGTTAATATTTCGCTGATATTATTAAATGATCTAAATTTGGGAGAACTGTACCATCATTAATTAATTCTCTTATTAATATGGCTAATATATCTTTGAAACACAGATGGTGTATTACACAAATAAAATGGCATTTTTATGAATTGATATTCATCACAAATGCGGTGTATTTTCGACTTTTTTCATTGTCTGGTACATGAAAGAAACCATTCCTCAGATCTATTGTACTGGACATTCTGGCACCGACTTTGAAGGTACAATGATTCCATCTGCAATCCATTGTTCTACTTGATCACCAACCATCGTGAAATGGATCGCATATGGTATTTACGCTCTGTGAAATGCAAACGTCTTGGTTCTTCATCCTTCACAGTTATCTATATTCGACTTCCGCGTTTGAGTCCTTTGTCTTCCTTAGAGCATAGTCAAGAATCTGATCTTGCACTTCTTTTTTAATCGTTGGCCTAACTTCATATCCGATGTCTTGTTCATTTTCGTTTGAGATTACAATATTGATATAGTATAACCGTCGAGTCACGAGTCACTTTGCTTAATTTAGTACTTGTGCCATGTATCCCTTTAAGTCTATCATATTTTGGTTTTTGCTCACCTGCCTTTGTTCTTCCGTCATAGAGAACACTTTTGTTGCTGGTTTCGTCAGATTTGTATACTGGATGGTAACTTCTTTTTCTATATTACCTCGACTAGCTGTCTCAATCATAGTTTTTCAATTGTCTTTTCGTTTTCGTCTCGACATCAATTGCTTGTATACTTCTTTACTAATCACCTTTATATTTTTATTGTTATTCTAATCATCCCGGCCAAGGTGAAGTTGCGTCCCAGTGGTCTGATTGTGATGGCGTCCAGCATGCCTGCCCTCTCCGTGGAGAGCAGGGTGGCATACAGTCCGAATGTGTACCCTAGTTTCCTCGGACAACTATCACCATGTCGTCGGCGTAGGCAATATAGCTCACATCATCGGACAGTTTTAATATAAGGGTGTCGTCGTACGCGACGTTTCTGGTACCCTAGTACAGATTCGTGTATGCCTGCATGACCTTCAATGAGACATCATGGTCAGTAGGAACTCGGTTCACTAGCCAGCTTCCCTGATTTAGGGATTATTACTAACCTTGCTGACTTCGTCTAAGCTATTGTTGCCGATCCGGGTTAGCAGTTTTGCGGCCTCCGGCGTCACATCCAGTCCTGGGGCCTTCGCTTTGGGTAGTATGTTTATAGTCTGAATGACTTCCTCCTCATTCCACTCAGCTATTAGTGTTGATGCTATGCTCATATCTTGTGTTTTCCATCCGATGTTATACAATTTTGTAGGGGAGACCCCACGAGGCGTCATCGACCTCTGTACACATTTATCCCCAAGAGGCCTTCTGGGTCGCCTGTATTTGCTTTTGCACTTCCGAACTGGAACCTGTTGTATTACCATAACCACGTCCCTGGAAAAATGGTTTATCTCGAGGACGCTCGGCCACATTCTGCAATAATGTAGTAGTAATGTGTCATTAGGTGTACATTATTATTGTTTCCTGCCCAAGCTAGCTCTAAACAACGTTGAAAATACATTAAACAGATCACCATCCAGTGCTATTGAGATTATTAGGCAATCTCATCGTTATGTGTGGACTGTTATTAAAAGTACTACTGTTACTTCTTCTGCGAATAGAAACGTCGTAACAAGTGTTAAAAGAGACAACAAAAAATCACGAACATGTCTCCACCGCAAACGAACCATGTATCTAAGAACATTATTTGGAACTCGTTCAATATCTGCAATATTGCTAGCTATGGGTTCGAGACTACGGATGCATAATCGAAGTCGTATCTCACCAAACAATATATATTATATTTGTGTGGGTGGGTGTGAGGTATGAAACACCAGACCTCACGCCCATCCCACTGCACTGCACTATTGTGCTCCACCATTTCGTTCATTAATGAGATCTGTATTTTCGATGAATTCCAAAAGTCTCCTAAATGAGAGCTCTTTTAGGTTCATTTGCGTTGAACCAAAGATCTCCTATATGCCTTGAACAATTCTTAGTTAGTTATTACTTGTAGTAGGATTTCTTCTTCTTCTGCGTACCCTCTCAACGTGTCATTTATCTATCCCCATACTGTGCAGGTATTTATGCAATGTGCTTCGCCTAGGAGACATACAACATTCCTTAATTGGTTCCTGTTTAGTTTTAGGAAAATTTTATAATTGTCGTCGTTTTCAAAAACTTTCACAGCTGTGTTTGTACTATTTGTCATATGAGACTTGAAGGTCCTTTTATATTTTAGGGCTACACCTAGTTATTTGACCTGTCCTTTCATTTGTATGTCCTTACCGAACAATGCCTGCTTGTTCTAGATTTCATATTCCGCTTTCTTGATTATTTCGTGCAATGCGGTTTCGCACGACTTTAATGATTGATAAGCAAATGTTGTGTCTGTATAGTGGTAATAAGACATTGCTCCGTTCCTGATTCTTACTAAGGCACCTTACATGGTCAATAATATTGTCAATATTTTAGAATAATAACAGTATTACTGTACGATAACATGTTTAAAATTTTTATTATTGTAAAATGTTGACAATATTACTGATCGTGTGTGGTATAGTAATGATGGAATGAAGAGAATACTGTTGTGTATTCATATAATTGATTACTTGATAAATATTGAAGGAAGATTCAATCAATTACTGTCAATATTTTAGAATAGTGACAGTATTATTGACCGTGTAAGTTGCCTTATAAGTTCCCCAGTCGTTCTTATAGCCTGGTTATCAGTTTCCTTATCTTTATCCTTAGATCAGAGAGAATAAGGATTCCATCATGGAACATTCCTGCGGTTTGTCTTATCGTTTCTGGACAACTTAAATCAAATGCTGTAATTGTTGTATTTGTGACACTATGGATCAATAAATGATCTAATAGAGATAACAACCAGGCTATTGACGTTACTGCTTCCCCACACAAAGTGGTGTCCATTTTTGAGATTTGTTCTACTGGCAGTGTGCTATTGCGGCCCATACTTATGTTCTCGGTGAAGGTCCGGGTTGATCTTAAGATGAATTCCGTCTCCGTTTCGGCTCTTTTAGTTTTAGCCTTACTCACACCACTATAAGGTCTCTAGAGTTTAAATTACACATGGCTACAAGTTTGATGTTGATTTCACTTGGGCTGAATTACCGCAGGTAACGGTTAAGCTCTTTCTCGATAATAGAAGCTCTTACCGTCTCGCCTTGGGATGTGGATGAGGTCGTCTTGCGGCGCATGACTGTCTCAGTGAAACGAGTCACTGTCAGCTGGAGCATCAATGACTATGCCTTATATGGTTGGTCGACCTTCAACCCCTGCCTCCAGTATCGCCCCTTTCGTCCGCCCACTGAGTGCATGTTTCCAGGGTTTGCGCTGCGTCGTCGGGCACCGGCGGCAGTAGCAGCAGGTGTCGTCATCTGTGTTCCCCATCCGCACCAGGTATGTACGTATGAAGGTACGATGCTCGGTGAGGTGTTAGATCGTCCAATGGTCAAGATGTCTATATCTCCTCTCCGCCCGGCGCTTGATTTCTGCCACCGTTCTTCTGGTCCATGCGCCTTTCGTACAGGTGGAACAGCGTTCCAGCCGTTCCTGATCTGTCTGTTCGTCTTGTATGCCTCCCTCTTCCCAACGCTCTGCTTAAAAGTCGGAGAGGTATTGGCCTCCATGACGTAGTTCGCCGGTACCGCACCAGTTAGTATTTCCATTGAGTCGGTGGAGACTATACGGTCAGTTCTGATGATGATGCGGAGTGGTCTCATTCTCGTGGCCCTGCTTAGTCGTACATGTTCCCCTCAGTGGCCGCCGACATATTCCATGACGGGGCCGCGTAGAGGAGCTTGCTTCTTACTATTGTTGCCAGTTGCCTCTTTTTCACTTGGCCCTCCAGCACCTGTACAGAATGGTTCCGAATTGGGACCGCCTCTCCCGGCATTGGAGGTGGGTCACTGCCCTGCCTCCCGCCCTTTTCATTGTCAGGCAGACTGCCTCAGTCATCCCTGTCGAGAGTTGGAGGTGGTTCTCAGTGATCTCAGTGATCTAGTCTTTCATTCGTCGCATGGATTCCTCCAACCTGTCTCTCAGCCCCGCCGCACCCCCATGTCCTTCCTGGTTCTCAGGACCACTATATCATCTGCGAAGGCGATGGTTTTGATGTCGTTTGGGATCGCCCACCTTCGTGTCCCGTCGTAATAGAAGTTCTAAAGAAGGAGCACAGCACTGCTGTCATCTCGAAGTCCACTCCTCCCATTATTCTCTCATATCTAATTTGCCGGTCGCTCAGGGTGAGTGCCGCCATCTTGTGCGGGATTCCGAGTTCCCTCAGTGCTTTGTTGACGCAGCTCTGGGGGATGGAGTAGATGCATTGCTGACGTTGAGGGTGACGATCAGATTTTGTCTTGTGCCCCTTCGTGGTCTGCTGTTGCACTCCTTGATAGACTTGATGGACTAGATCACTTCCAGGATCGCGTCTGTCGTAGAGCGCCCCTTTTTGAAGTCGTATTAGGCATACGAGAGAATTCCGGCTTCCTCTGCCAACGTGTTTGGCTTGTTGACAAGTAGTCGCTCGATTTTTTTTTTGAGGCCGTTGAGGAGGCACAGAGACATATACGCCGGCGCGTCCGTGCTTCACCTTTCACCTTCTTAGGGATGAGGACAAGCTTAGTCCTTTTTAACCTCTTGGTAAGCTTACCCTCATCTATTCATTTGTTGGCTTTGGCCTCGGGAGACACACGACATGCCAGCACCTTGATAATCTCGTTGTTGAGGTCATCTGGGTTTGGTGCCTTCGCTTCGAGGGTCACAGGATCGCCTCTTCGTCCTCCTCTCAACGCGGTACCTCTGCGCGCTGGACTTAATCAAGTCGGTCTCGTGTTCTATTGTCGTATGCTTGTAGTGCGATCTTAGAGAAAAGGGATTGAATTACCGCCGACGCCCCTCTGTCCCCGTTAGGGCCCTGGTATCCGTCTGCGAATCTTGCTGGTGATGATTATATAGGGGAGGCCCCAGGGGTCTTCCACGACCTCCCCACAGAGCTCGTACCTCTGCGTGCTCCGCTCAATTGCCTCGCGGAATTCCCGGTGGCTTTCCCTGTACATGTTCTTGGGTTGTCGGTATGAGCACTATCTGTTGTCTAACCTTTACCCGGCCCCTGAATTTTTCTTTGCATACCCAAAATTGAAATCCTTCGATATATAGAAAACTATTTCCCACATACGTAACGCTTCATTACAAATATTAATAATGTGACTAAATCAAGTGCTATATCAAAATGGAAGACTAGAGGTGACCGAAGTTCATGGGAAATATCCCTAACTATGAACAAAATACATATTTTGTTGAGCACCTTGTGCCCTGCTGATGCACAATCAGCCATCAGCAGGCATAAACAAAACTCTCTAAATGCGACTCAACAGACAGAGAAGTTTCCACAAGATCTCAGATTGTCGAAGTCAATCGTCTTGCTGTGTCATCATGTGGTGGGCACTTTTTTTAATTATTGCCTTTTTGATATGGTTTAAATACCTTTATTTGAATCAATTTTTATTACATATCAAGAACATCTGGTATATGTTGTAAATCGAGCCATTACACTTATTAATGTTATTTATCTCTGCGGAAAATTTAGATTGAGATAAATCTGTAATTTCAATATATATATATATATATATATATATATATATATATATATATATATATGTATATATTATGTGGCGGAAGGGCTAAAGGACGTTGTAATTCCCGCCTTAATTTTCATGTTGATTATTGGTTTGGTTTATTAACTATATTAAATATATTGCAATGCAAAGTTAAACCAAACAAATGTCTTATACACATCACATGCAATATGATACCCTTTTTGGTAGTTAGTATAGCGGTAGTGTTAGAAGAACGCTGTTTATAACCATGCGACTTCGATATTCTCTTCAGTTTTAATTTTGATTCTTATCTTTCATCTCGGTTTTGTCTATGGTATTTTATCTATAATTGTGTCTGTTATAAGGTTTCTTTTGATAAATAAAAATTGTTCCAGTTCAATACCAGTGGCACGAGCATTACATTATACGTGAAAAATATATCTGCGTAGTGATACAATGAGTTTTATTGTTATTTTGCAATCAGTTTATTTTGCAGAACGTTATGTTGCAATATCATAGTGTATCGATCGAATTATATTATTGCTTCCTGCTTGTCAAACATGATTGGAGTTACATAGGTATACAGGCTTACATTGTATTTTAATGTGTTATTACTACCCTACGTTGTTTACTGTTAGTAAAGCGGACACGACTATCTCACAATCACGTCCATTGCGTATATATACGTTGATATAGGTAATACAACAGGACGGGCGATAACTACCACATTCCAGAACAACATGAATTTGATGCTACTAATTAAATTATGAATGTTGGTAGTTTCGATTAAACATAGCATAGGGTTAAAATAAAACATAATACAAATATGAATGTAATCATTATTTTATATAAAATGTGTGTATGAAATTAATTCTAAATCTAATTTAATTTTCCGCAGTTTATTATTAATAGAAAATACTGATTATGTGCAACTTATTAATTTATAAGAGCTTGTTATAAGTTGACAGGGTGTTAATACCTATTTTGTATTTCGTAATTTGTAAATGTCTTAAAATTTAATAGGTCCTATAATGTCTGGACATGGTATTATAATGTTATTACATTGAATAGAATACAATTTTTATAACATTGAAAATTAACAGCTAGTTATAATTAAATTATGGTAGCAGTTTTAGGATTTTAACAATTACTTGAGTTAGAAGAGGGCAAAAATAGGTGAATATTATAAAAGTATAATAATTTAATACAATGTGATACTAATTTTAGAAAACAATAACGATTTATATATATATATATATATATATATATATATATATATATTTATATATATATATATATATATATATATTATTTGGTATGTATATTGTATTGTTTTTGGGGCGATGGAGTATGGTAAATGGGAGACGTACGAGTATGTTCGCTATATCCAATAAAGGTGTTTTTTTAAATGAGTCTATATTTTAACGTTGTCCACAACAGAAACCAATATAATTAAAAGGAGAAGATTGTGATTTTTTCTATTAAAATTGATATCATTTTCTTGAGATATATCTCAAGAAAATGATAAAATCATGTTATTGAGAAGACATTGAGGTACCAATAGAAGATTACATGTTTGTGTATTTCATATTTTGCATTCCCTTTGCAGAAGATTCAAAATATACAGTTTCCAATATTTAACCTGCCAATGGGTACAATTATATGTGGGATACATGAGCCCACTCTGAAGATGAAGCAGAAGTTGTGATCCTCTCCTAAACCGAGAGAGCATCTGGTAGGAGGACCCAAAGTATGGATGTTAGTGTATGGGGATGATGTAATGTTTGTTGCCAAGAGAGTGGCGGTCATGTCCCTTGATAAAAGAAAGTTAGTATTGAATGTGGAAAAAATCTGTTGATATGGATTGTTGTAATGATTGGGAGAGTGGACTGTATTAAGTATTTAGGTTTTTGGTTTGACTGCAGACTTGCATTAATGAAGCATTTAAAGTGGGTACAAGATTGGTTTTGGTCATAATCATCATTATTCAGCTTATTCCGCAGTGAGGACATGCGTTTTCCATAAATTTTTCTATAAAACTCTATATTATGTTATTTTGCATCCAGTTGCTCTTAATGCGTCTTAAGACGTTGGTCCGGCTGGTAGGGGAATGATTTGTCGTTTCGATACGCATCAGATCTAGGCCTGCATTTGCGAATTAGCTTTGTCTATCTGCTGTTGGTATTCTTCCAATGCGTCCCGCCCTGTTTTATTGTAGTGTCGTTATTCTCTCGATGGCTCTCAGCGTATCTCAGCATTGTGTTTCAGTGTTTGTTATACTGCGCCGGGAAAGTTCGCAAGTTTGATTATCTCGGCTAATGCGCAAATCATGATCAAGTATTTGAAGGATGTTGTCTTCTCCACTCGTACATTGTTGATGTAGATGCCTTCAGTTCTAGCAGCCTCGCAGTGACTTCTTCCAGGCATTATCAGGACTAGGTCATCTGCAAACCGTAGGTGATTTAATTTCTCCCCATTTATAGTGACTCCAAGATTATTCCAATTAATTAGCATGCACATGTATTTTTATATTACATGTTATTATTAGTTGTCATCGTCTTCCTCTGGCATTGTTGTTCTTTATATCTGATAGTGCTTTCTTTAATTTTGTTAAGATGATATCTAGGATATCATCCGAGTCTTGGTTAAGGACTGAAGTATTTTAGTGGTTGCACCTTTTTCTTTGTGTTTGTCATAGAGCTCGGAATAGAATATTTCTACTATCTTCTAGGCTTCTGTTCTCCTCTATTACTCTGCTTATGATGTCTGAATAAAATAAAATATTTTAGAACATCTCTCTCCGAATTAGAGGTGGGTGCATATACTTGTACGATGCTATAGAGCTTGCCCAGTTTCAGGATTAAGTAGTAGACTCTTCGGCTTTATTTATATTATGTTTAATATATTATTTTCTAAAGAATAGATCCAACGCTTGCTTCGGATATGTTTTCGTGCCCTTTGTGACGCAATAGATTCCTGATTTTCTCTCGTCGTCTTGTGGTTGCCTGGCCAGTCTCGGTGATTCTTACCACCCTCTGTTCCAATGCTGTCTTGATGGGTAACGCAGTAAGTAGATTTGGGGCTATCAGGAAGTGGAGTCCATTGTTCATTTTTTCAAAACAGTTTAGGCTAGGATGATAGCGAAGCGAAAATGGGGAAAGTCGTGGAATGATAACCAAGGAATATAATATCTAAACTAAGATGCTCTATAGTAGTGTTACCGTAATGATTTTGATTACTGCCCACGTTTCCGGGTCATCCAGCATAGTGTATTCTCTGGCATCAGACCAGTCCCAGTGAAAAGTTTCACTCCGTCTCTGGCAGCCGGCTTTACCCTCCAAGTTGTCCCTCTGCCATCTTAGTCACGTTTTGCCTCTAGCTGTCGTTGTGTTCAGCCCTTCTCTGTAGCGGTCGGCATGCTCCTGCGCCAAAAATTCGACTGGAGATATGCCAGCAATTTTTCCTCTAGACCCGTGCAAGTATCTCCCTAGTGCGCTGGTAGACATCGACCTCTTAGTTTGCACGTATCGTGACAGGTTAGGCATGATTGATCCCAGGACCGCCGTACATTTTGCTGCTCCCGCTCTGCCAGGTACTTGACGTCCCATTTTGAAATCATTTCTATTGCGAAAGCGGACGTCTACGCATCTCTTCTTGCCAATAAGGAGCACATCTTCTGCCTTTCCCTTTGCTACCTGGAAGATGTTTTCGGCTAGCCAGTATCACAGCTCTTCCAGACTGGTGCCCACTCTCGCTTGACGCTGTTTTTCGTGGCGCCACATCTTCTGCGTAGTGCACCAACTTGACCTTTTTGGGCAGGCAGATCCGAACGATGACGTCGTACATGATGCTCCACAGAGTAGGCCGAAATTACTCTTCATCAGCGTCATCGTGTTGTCGGAAAATCGCATTGCCCTTCACCTTTTCAATTTGAGTAACTAATTTACAGTAATAAACGCCTTCCTCACGTCTGTAGACCCTCGGCTGTATGCACTCCCCTCTCGGCCCCCTGCCAAAAACCTTCAGGAACTGGTCCCGGTCCAGGGTTTTGGCGTTGAAGCTCGCCATTGTCAGGTGTCGCCGACCTGTAGATTTACACAAAGGTGGTCGCTGAGGGCCTTCAATTAGAGCACCCTCCACACCCTGATTTATCGCGCTGTTGTGGGGAAGCATAGGGTGAGGATGCCTTCGTAGTCCCTTCTGACGAAAGTGGCGTAGCCGTCGTTGAGGACGATGAGGCCCGTCCTCGCTACGAACCCAAGCTTCCATTATCGCGCATTCTCACCTGAGCAGATCCAGTCCGCGCACTTGGTATTCAAATCACCCGCAATTTTTAAGTCCTCCACCCCGTTACCTGGAATCACAGCCTGGATCTTTCGTTGATATCTCTCCAGTAGTGCCTCGTTGGGCTCGCTTGCTGCTATGGTCATGTACTACCCTCTTTTCGGCTTGGCCTACAGCTAGTCATGGGCCGCGTGACACCGGTTCTGGTTAATTTGCAGCAATCGGAGCTCCATTCTTCATCTGCGATGTGGAGGCTTCTTGATCGCCGCCCCCTGGTCTCTTGCACCTCATCAGGTCCGTAGTCTCTGTTTGACACCTTGTTGAATAGTGCCCCGCTTTGCCGAATCACCGGCATAACGACATCCTATTCAGTCCCCTGCGCTACCTGGCCCCAGAACCGGAAGTACTTTCTCGTAGTATGCGTATGGTGGCCCGGCAGTGGACGATCCCCACCCTCACGTCCTCCTCTCTACCAATCGTCTCGCCGTCTCAGTGCCCGTGGTAACTGTGACCACCTACGCATAGACGTAGACGGGTCGCAGTTGCCTAATCGACCATTCTCTTACTTTTGTTCCTGCTTCCGCGTTCAGGGCCCGCAGAACCTCCTCTCTATTGGTGATGAGGTTTTCCTCCGCCGTTCTCGTGGCCTCGCCTGCGTCGATGGTTCTTACAATAATTACCTCCCTCCCGTTTGGGCTGGGAGCTAGAGACACCATCGCCAATGCCGCTCTACTTGGCATTCTGCAGCACCACCACTTGTCTCCGGCTGAAGGCGAATACTGTCTCAAGCAACTTCTGGCCGATTGCGGTTCCTCTTGGATATCCTAGTTTTCATGCAAGTGCTTCATGCCATCGTAGAAGGTCTCCAGCAGTTCCTCCGTGCTGGAAGTGCCGTACATTCGTATCTTAGTTGCCCCTTCTTCTTTCTGGTGCGATGTGGGGGCACGGTACCTCGTTTCACTGCAATATGTACCCGTGCCTGCAAGGGGCCATCATCTGGTCTACGAGTTCGTCTATGAAGGTCAGAGATCTACCTCTTAGACTTTTTCACTGTATCATTCCCAGGACTCAGTCTTTCGAGGTCGGTCGGATCTCTATGAGTTATATGACCGTACTATTGTAGAATTTCTCTTCTGTATACGTTATGTGATTTCCAGTTTTTTCGGTATGCAAATATTAGATCTACTTGCCGTTTACGGAATGCGTGTTGGAGGAGAATATTGTCCTCCAACACCACTTCTCGAAGGGCTCGATTCATCGTCTGTATGCTTCTTTAATTGTCCAAGATTCTGCTGCATAGTGTTTCTAGCAATTCCGCCGATGCAGCGTTTAATTTCCTTCTGTAATGCTCGGGTCGTGGTGGGTTTGTTTACATAGACCTTTGTCTTCAAATAACCCCATAAAAATAAATCTAATAGTGTTAAATCACACGATCTAGGAGGCCAATTCTTCTTTACCGAAACGAGAGAGTTCACGACCAGGAAATGTTTCATGCAGTAATTGAATTGTTTCTTGTTGAAATCACAGATTGGCCATGTAAATATCATCCAATTTCGGCAGAAGGAACTGTGTTATCATGTTTCGACAATCATGTGGGGTTCTCCGAACCCCAAATACGGCAATTTTTGCGATTAACAAAGCCATCAAGGTGAAAATGTGCTTCATCACTTAGAATGATTTTGCTACAAAAGTCAATTTATGTCATAACTATTATAATTACTAATAAAACGGGCATACTCCCAAGACAGTTAATGCATATGTGCAATTCCTACTGCAATACCTGGGCTAGAAAGGTGGTAGTACCGCTTAACTATTTACACGTCTTGTCTGTTTAAGCATATATGAAATATAAAAAATATACGAAATGGGCAAAACTTGACCAGCAGAGCCATCGGTTGAATCCCAATACCTATGTAATGTAATAATCAATGATCATACTATAGATGGTATAAAAGTGGCGTAGCCGTCGTTAAGGACGATGAGACCCGTCCCCGCTACAAACGGAAGCTTCCTAATCTTTTAGTCTCACTTATAGGAGTGTACATTTGGTAATGTTTTAAGATGATGAGGCAGTTAGTTAAATATATATGTGGAGACAATAATTAATAAACATGGCAGAGGTAATTTCCGATTTTTTAACCTGCCCGGTTATAGAAATGTTTAAAGTTTAAACTATTTCCTTGCAGTGAGCATGCCAATCTGAATTTTCCATAAGAAATATTACTAGAAACATGAAAAGTGACATTGGTATGAAATTGGCAAGAACATTTTTAAAATGAATGGGGCCGATTGAAGACACCAAGATATATTATTTAATCGTTTGATGTGTATGTTATTTGGATTTTATCACTAGTGCGCGTTACTTTAACCCGTTGCTGTTAAATAAGTTTTAAACCAATCATTAGTAATTCCTCTGATCCCATAATAATAGAGTTTGCTAAGTACTATTTTATTGTTCAAGTAATCAAATGCACGACTTAAATTAACAAATTAACAAATATACTAGCAGGACACGCCACATTCTAGGTATCCAATAAGAGTTTCATAATAAGTGAAACGCTAATTGTGTTGATAAGTTTCTACGTGGTTTTAGAATGTTAGATGTACCATTTTTCTTATGAATAGGGGTTTAATAATAGATAATTTGAGTTTTTCCGATAAAATAACCAACTCTTGAGTTTGATTTATTAGGTGTAATATAGATCCACTATGTATATAATTTAATTTATGTTACTCTTGATTTAGTAGTTTTTAAAATAGTGAGGCTAAAAGCTTACCACAAAATTAATATTATCATCCTTTTGAATATTTGCAAGAGTTTAGTTCATTCAGAAAAAAAAAGTATTGCAATTCCAAAACGCACAAATTATACTTAAATGCTTCTCTTGGGACCTGTTATGTCGTGAATGTGGCGTTCGTGAGTATAAGTTGTTACGGAAACGATTACCCTGGCATTTTAGGTCGCCGCAAATGAGAAGTTATAAAGTTGATAATTTAATTAAAGAATATCTGCTCGAAGCTCGAATTCTCTTTATTTTCACATAAAAAATATCGTCAATTCGATTTACAGCACAAGGCCATTTTCTCGAAATACATATTTCTAGGGAATTTAAAGGCGACTAAATTTATTCAATATTCATTTATTTTTACGTTGTATAATAGCGCAAGGATTATATTTTAAAATATTAATCTAATATAAATATACATCATAAAAGCAGTAGTACATGAAAATTAAGAATTGTTATAATTATTTTGTTTAGTAGTCAGATAAATCTATCTGTTTTCAAAAATTATATATTGTAATAAATTAATAGTTATTAATAATAAATTTACTATAAAAAAGTACCTAGGTGTTATTCACCATTTTCTATATATATACACAAAAATAGTTAAATCTTCTGATAATAAACACATTATGAGTTTGAGATTTGCTAAATAACTTAGAAGAAGTTAATAGTAAATATTACAGGTTTTATTAAAAACATCTAATCGAGACAGTGCAAATTACTTTACTATAGCTATCATATTAATTTAAAGAAGAGTTTTTAATGAAAGCAATAATATTTTAGTTTTACAACTATGGATAAAAGCTTTCCCGCCACTGTTACGGACTTATTTTGCTGTTAAAATTATTATTTTTATACTTTTCATAAAACTTGTGGAGTGGTTAGAGGCGTTGTCCGTCTCGTACTCAGCATTGGGCAGCTTGAGTTCGGGGCAAACAGTATTTATTATTAAAAAAATGGAGAATGAATAAATAATTTAGCATTAAAATTAGGAACGTATACAGATTCATATTCATATTCAGATCATAAAAGTAATAATTTAAAATTTAAAAGCTACACTAATTTATCTCTACATAAAAATATAATTATTATACATGACATGCCAAAGTGGTAGAGCACTGACCACCTTAGATTTTTAAAATATATTATTACTAGTATTTCCGTATTTATTTATTGATAACATAATTACCATTGTAAATGCTATGCATGCAATGAGGTGAGAAGACTTTTGGGAAAGCTGCAGAGGGCTGAATCAAAAAAAATTATTCCGCTTTCCCAAAACTCTTCTCGCCTCACCTAACTAGTTTTCGGCAAAAACTACCCTACTATGTATGCATACAATGTTTAACCATGGTATTCTATTCGATAAAAATTAACAATTAATATATAATATGGTTGATTCCCAAAGTTACGAATATTTTTATACCATTACGATTGTGTAATTCTGGTATTATTACGTTACCAAATACTCTTCGCTCTCGATACAGTCTACAGATGGGATCGAGATGAGCAAGGATTAGTGGAAATAGAGTCAAAAAACGTATAGTACCATAGCCACAAAAAGAAAATGATCAATGGAGACGACAAATGGCAATGAAAACAGATAAGAAAAAGGATATAAACGAATCGGACAGAGAAATTAAAATAGATTTTTGGAATATAGCAGGTTTAAGAAGGAAAATAGATGATGTGGATATCAGAAATTATTTTTAAAAATTCGCTGTATTCAACATAGAGGAAACCTGGGTGGAGGCGCGAGATTGGGAAGTAATTAAACAAAAATTAGCTATGACACATGACTGAATATGCCAAGCTGCGACCCGGGAATCAAAGATGGGAAGAGCAAAAGGGGGAAGAATATGCGGCATAAACAAAAATATGGTTGAGAGATTGGAAATAATAGAAAAAATAGAATTGCTGTTAGCGTTGAAATGCCGGATTGGAGCAGTTGATTGGTGTATACTCCCAGTGTACAGTAACGGATTTGTGGACAAAATGCTAGGATAGTCATAGGAGGGGATTGGAATGCAAGAATTGGGCAGAAAGGGGGATGGATCGATCGAAACTGGTTCAATGACAAAACGGGTATCACACGATAAAATAATCAACAGCGAAGGAAGAAAGTTTCTCAGTTGGTTGAACTGGAGTGTACTAAATGGAGATGTTGATGAAGACCAGGATGAAAATTTGACATACCTGAACACGAGAGGAACCTCAGTTATCCACTTAATAGTAGCAAATAGGAATGCGCGGGAAAAACAAGTTGGTTCAAAATAGGAGACATGGATTCAGAAAGGGACGAAGTACAGTTGAACATATAGTGATGCTAAAATATGTGATTGAACGGGAGTTAAAACATAAAGGATGTAAACTGTTTACAGTATTTATTGATCTCAAGGCGGCGTACGACATAAATATGGAGTGTCTACGCAAATATGCGAGAATATTAGAAGAATGTACAGTGAGACATTGGCACGAGTGAAGGTGGGAGACAGGGAATCTGATGTTTTGAGGATAAAAACAGGTTTACGGCCGGGTTGTCCGCTTAGCCCCACCCTATTTAATGTGTTTATTGCGGACAAATACACACTAAACTAAACAATACTACAAAAGCTACAATCTGGGGGAGTAGTAGTGGGGGGAATAAAAATATGGGCGCTAGCATATGCTGATGACCTGGTAGTACTCGCCAGAACTGAAAGAGAAATGAAGGACATGATCAAGACGTTAAGTATTTTATCAAAAGACTACTAAACATAAACAAAACAAAAGTAGTTATTTTTAAAAACAAAGGAAGGAGAGCTTCCAAGGCAACATTTATGTGTGGGGAAGAAAATTGTCGATAAATATAAATATCTGGGAGTTATGTTCTCAAGTAATGGCAGTATGAATGCACACATCAGATATGTATGCAAGAAGGCGAGAACAGCAGCACAGAGTTTGTGGAATGAATGGAGGAAACGATTCATTTGTATAAAACAGACTATTTGGGATGTATGTGTGAGGAGTATAATTATGTACGGTGCTGAAGTATGGGGTGGCAGGGAGTGGCCTGAGATCGAGAAGTTTCAAGTGTATTCGTTGAAGCGCATGCTTGGACTTCAAAAAACCACTCCTAGCTATGTAGTGGAACAGGAGTGATAAATGAATTACTAGAATAAATGCAACGTAGCCTAAAAACCAAGGGAGTAATGGGAAATGAGAGATAGAGAGAAAGCAAATGTATGAAAGAGTAGGAATGTCCTTGGAAGAAGTGGAAACACAGTGGCGTCATGCTGGAAGTTCTGGTAATGGACAGGCTTCTAGAAGTAGAAGCACAAGAGAGGCAGAGTAGTATTGAAAACAGTAGATATGGAAGATACAAGCAAATCCAGGTACACTAGCGACTGCCAGAATATCTGAAGCGACCGGGCCACAGTAGGACACAATCCTTGATTTGTCGCTTCAGATGTGGAAACGAGGAAGACAGTATCAAGGATTGGATGGGTGATAGCTATAGGAAATGTGGTATATGTGGTCAGGGTGAAGATAAATGGGAAGAATGTAAGATAGTGAACAAAGGTTGGATGTGGTTTTTAGATGGAAGAGGAGTTAGTGTAATGAGGTCAATAAAGCAACTAAAATAGCTAAAATGGTATATATAACTAACAATAGGGGTACTCTTTCCTTTTGTTTTGCGGGAAAGAAAGAATGACTAAATAATGTATTTAAATATGATTATCAAATGTTTGTTTTGTTTTTCTGTAATGGAATGGTTATTATATTATATTGCTGTAAGGACACTAAAAGATGTATAATTTTTGTTTATTTTTAACTTTATTACATACTGTGTAGAGGATTGTTAATGCCAATAAAGGTTTATTATATATATATATATATATATATATATATATATATATATATATATATATATACTCTTCGCTCTCTTGTAGTTATAAATATATGTTCTGTTTACTATATTTGAACGAAACTATGTGAAATATACGGAAACAAAGTAAAAAGAATCATATACTGGCAAATGTGTGTTATGAACCTAACAACTTGTTTATCGCGTTTTATTTTATTATTGAAATGTATTTGTCGCTACAAAACTGCTTGCATGTCTAGCGCGATTTATAAGTTCTGTGTGAAAGATAAGAAAACGATCTCATATCTATAAAGTAAATTACATGTTCGTTTATTCCTTGCGTGTCGTATATTTCTTTTTATGTGGTGTTGCACATACGAATTTCTAGATTTATATACAGCTGAGACACTGTTTACCATTATACATTTCAATGAATTTTTATGTGGGCGTGTAACGTATACCGATACCATAGAAAAGAAGTAAACGGAATTTGTATATTTGGATGCTGATTAATTAAGATACAAATGTAGAACACGTATCAAATTTGCAAATGGTTATACTAATTAATTATTATAAATTGATTATATTTATTATATCATGATTATTATTGAATCATTTTACTACTACGATACAATTAATATTACTATTCTATTCATATTTATAGAAAGGGTATATCATAGCTGGGCTGTAGAAAAGCCTGTTACTTTTATAACTCCGTATAAATGTCCAATCTATATGATTCGTCAGTTTTGTAACTATACATATGGCGATGTTTCCATATGTAATGAAAGGTACATAGCGGTATCAAATGCAAAGTTAACAACACTGTATGCAATACATATCAGTGGATACCAGACTCCAGTTATGTCTCCTTTATACAACCCAGCCTAAATAGTGGAGAGATATTTATAAGAATATTTATATAGAAAACATGTGATTTTCATAACATGAATTATTTTCTATCAATCTTGATCTTGGTCGAGGGCCAAATCGCATATTATTTGAATAATGTAAAATTCCTAGATATTTGGGGAAAATGGGTATGAAAAAATGCATTTTTTCATTGTTGTCCCCTATCACAATTCAGTAAAATCACAATTAAAGTTAACAATTTCTGAATAGAAATAAAGAGTATATAAAAAACGTTTATTGGCATAAGGAAAAATAAATATAATCATAATCAAAAATATCTTTAGGCATAACCATTACAGAAAATCTCAACATAATTTCGAATACAACTAGAAATATAACCCTCCTCCCTTGCACTAGTCCCTTTCTACCCTCACCCACTTCCTCTCATATGCTAGCCTTTTGATGATTTACACCCCCATCCTTTCTTAACCATTCACTGACCTTTCTGCAATCCCTCCTAATATTCATTGCCGAAGGTGCCACCACTCTCGGGCTTAATACCATTCTGAATAGTTAACAGTAATGTAAATATTATTTCAACTTAAGATCATATGTTAATAACATATGTCAAGAACTAATTGGAGGCTGAATATAAACTTGTGTATGTTCATTTGTCGAATTAAACAAAGTTTGTGACATTCCAAGGCATACTTGGCCAAATTGACCAAATGTCTTTCTTATCCTATGCTACATACATTTTAAATATATTATATTATAAATTGAAATATTATAGAAGAATGTGCTGATGGTTGTATATTATAACTACATGGAAACATTTCTTTCTATAAAACTCATCCTTTCTGAAATACGTCGTTACTTTAAAAGTTTGATATATTTTCAGACATTGCATTGCATGCACGGTCTATCTACATATTCATCATGTAATCAAAAAGAATAGTAGCACAACTAAATCATAGTTATTTTTTAATGGTTATAAAAGAATAGTTATCATTATAGGTATAACTAAAATAAGACTTAGAAATATTCGACAAATTACTCAGGGTGATATATTTAATACGTATCTAATTTTTTTAAATAATATACTTGAGGTATATACTTAATCAATTTGTTAACATTTTATATTGCCAGGACGACGCGTGATCACATTG